>JAKOGI010000209.1:0-600000 GCA_029747015.1 Carnegiea gigantea
ATGTATGAGTGTGGTGTGTGTTATGTATTGCATGCATCACATGGAATATTATGCATATGGCATATATATATGTGTGGGTGGGTGCTATATTTCTGTAGCATGTGTATTATATATATAGAGACACACACATATAATATAGATAATAAATATATATATATGATAGTATATATATAGCATATATATATATGATATCTATATATATATATATAATCTATAATTATATATATATTATATATATATATATATAATATATATATATATATATAAAGTAAGATTTTAGTGAAGTAAGCAACTGAAAAAGAGGAATGAAATATGTTTTAAAGGCTAAGAACGTGCTACGTGATTGGGCAGACCTTGAGGGTAGGAACTGGACGCAAAGATGGCATGAGCTGTTTCCCCCAACAGTAATGTTGGGAGATATACGCAAAGATGGCATGAGCTGTTCCCGGGAACTGGACTCAAGATATGACTATTTTCGTGTGAGCTACTCCCCTAATATATTATGACGTGTGACGCGTAAGAAAATCTTGAAGGGGACTGTTCTCAAGATATGACTATCTTGGTGTGAGTTGTTACCCCACAGAGAACAATATCGAAGTTAGGGTTGCTCTGCTAAGACGCTTTTTGGTTAAAAAGTTAAGTACGCATACCGCAGGGATAACGTGAGTTGTGAGTGACGATCTCACGTAGGAGCAGTGTAGATCTGCCCTAGCCAGCATAATAAGATGTTTTTATGCTATGAGTAAGTTCCTAATAAATAGAAAATTAGCATTTTGCCATTTCAAGCATTTCTGGAAAGAAAGATTTCTGAGGGCCATTACAAGGTCGTATCGAATAAGATTTGAAAAGCTTATAAGGGTCATTAGAGGACCATTACAAAAGAAGTTCTTTTAAAGAATATAAGACTGACGAGGCTAAGTAAAGCGTTTTTAAGAGGAGAAAGAAAGCTTTCAAATGTACATATCCTGCACATATTTTATGAACGTGTCTCCAAGTATAGTTAAATGAATTTTCAAATAAAGTATGGTTACATCCTAGTCATGCATCGTACATTCAAGCTTTTCAATGTGCATATTCTATGGAAGAATATTCCTGCCAAGTCTTTCTTACCAGTTTGGCTGTTTCGAGAACTTTTAGAAAGAATTATAAGCTTTTAAGAAGTTGCTGTGAATTATATACTATTCCTGGAATATATCCAGAGTCATTGTGTTTTCAAAAGTATGTTGAAAGTTTCATACTCACTCTTTATGCTTACTTGTTTACGTGCTTGAATGCTTGTTAGAAAGAAAGATTAGTCATTAAGGGCCTAGGGATGAATTGAAGGACTAGTGTGAAGTACAAGGGTGGTAATCTTTCCTTGGGGGCTATGATTGCCTAATATAATAGTATTATATAAATACGTGATATGTGACTATTATTGGTATTATTACCTGCAAATGATTTTGATTTTAAGGAGTAGGAGAATTCTCACTAAGCGTGTGGTTGCTCATCCCTTTACTTATTCCCTTTTCCAGGTTCAGTTTGAGTAGGTATAAGAGACATTTTGAAGTTATTTTGATGCTAACCCATCAGAAGTCTTTTACAAGCTTTGCAAGTGTTTGATGGTTACCACATTGTAAATATTTAAGTTTATTGTTATATGCGAAAGCATGTAGTCGGCATTGTACCTGTATATGTATCATTCTAACCCTTGTGTTAGTTGTTTGATTATCAGTAATCCCGGGCGGGTGGCTCGAGGTGATGGATTTAGTTATTTTAGTACATATATTGCTTTATTATCAGTTTACATGTACCTTTAGCTGAGCTAAGACTCTAAAATGTTGTTAAAACAGGGGAAACTCTTGCAGTTTTATTTTAGAATGACTATCTGAATGCTAATCCAAACCCTCGATCTTCAAGAGCCTTAGGGATTTCCTTCAAGGGAGTCCTGGCGGTGCAACCCCTTCTCTGGTTGGGGGCGTAACATTAGGTGGTATCAGAGCCATAGGTTTGCATTCTGCATTTAGATAGAATAATAGGCATGTGTTATGTGAAATATGTGACTTATGTGCTTATATGATCTGTCTTGCTTGGTATTACTCATATTAACAAGGGTGTGACTTATGATATGTATATATTCTTTTTACTGGTTTTTCCCCTCATGCTTATAATGGTAGTGTAGGATGGTTTTTCATATCGTTGATTACATTTATTTACCTTTCTGGTTGGCCACATGGAATGCGGTTATATTCTTGCATGCAATGGAGGTGCACAGCTGAAGAGTGCCTAACGGAATCAGCCAAAGTACTTTGGGCAGCAAGTTTTATAAGGAAGATGCCTTTGGACAGAGGATAGAAGGAAGTAACTCTCACCTTACGGTATTTGACCTTATGTAGGGAGGAATGTGCCCTAATTCCTGTCAGAGTTTAGTAGAATTTCTACTATGAGAAGAGCGCTACGTAGACCACTTGGGATTTACTTCACGCCAAAGAAATGATACTGTTGTCTAGCTTGTCGAAACCGAGCTCATCTAACCTACGGTGAGCCAACACCTCCCCACTACTGTGGCTGAGAGAAGTCAACTAGATTTTCACCAAATGAGGCGTCTCTTCACTGAAAGGCCTCAAGCAGAGAGATATAAGCAAGTTGTCGTAATATGGGTACGCTGGATGGATGCCTATGGAACGCACTACCCCCGAAGATGGCAAGTTGCCATGCTCAGGATGAATGAACTAGTAGATGAGTTGCCCAACATAGAGTATACACCCACTCTGGTATTACAAGAGCTCTTAGCCCCTAACCATGACCACTCTGATAGTTTAGGTGAATCCACAGCTGACAACTTCTCCAGAAATGACACTTCAGATGAAGAATAGAGTAGGGTAGCGTGAACCATGTTCACGAATGTTACGTTATATTCTAATAAGTTGAATATAAGCCTTTTAGTTTGTTTTTCTTTAATTCTGAAGCACCAGGATGGTGAGATCTCCTGTGACTCCTAAATCACATTATCAATGTTCAATGAAATAAATGCAGTTGGTGGTTGCCAAGTGTTATGAATTCACTAGTTTGTTCAAGCATATACATGCATTTCCTTGAGTAAAATGTGATATGCATGTATAATTATGCCAAGGTTGAGCTGAGACTAAACTAGTAGCTATACATAACATCTTTCGCCCACTTGCAAATCATTTCATTAACCAAGGAAGCCTACCCCTATTAGTTTAACCCTAGTTGAAATTAAAACTAAGTAATCCTTTATGTAATTATGTGATAGATGCCTTCTCGATGTGAACTAACACCAAAACCAACTGCCATGGAGATGATATGCCAGTTTAATAAGCTTAAATCTCCCAAGTTTGAAGGTGAAACTGATCCTATGGCATACGAGGAGTGGCTTCAGAGAATGGAAAACTTATTTGAAATCATGGAGTACCCTAAGAGGTTCAAGGTGCATCTGGCCATCGATCAATTTGAAAAAGAAGCTGAGTTCTGGTGGGGGACAGTAAAACCTAGGGCAGGTGAACCTGCGTTAACCTGGAACCAATTGAAAACTTTATTGGACACTCAATATTACCCCTAAGACATAAGGCGAACTAAGGAACGGGAGTTCGTATGCTTGAAACAAGGGGAAATGAGCATAATAGAATATGTGGCAAAGTTCAATGAGCCGAGCCGATTTGCACCAAATCAAGAGGCCATCGAAGAAATGAGGATGGACCACTTCAAACAGGGATTAAGAGGGAAAGTGAAGCAGATAATAGCAGCGCATACTTATGACAATTTTCAAGAAATACACCAGAAGGCTGTGAAGATAGCCCGTATCATGAATGAAACTGAAACTGAGAATAGAGAAAAGGACCAAGTAAAGAGGAAATTTGGCCCTGGGGGATCCAATTCCCAAAGAAACAAAGACTTCAAGAGGTTTAAACGTGGGATGAAACAGGACAAAGGAAAGCAAACAGCTCAATGGAAACCGAGGAAAACGTGTGACCAATGTGCACGTTAACATCCTCGCCCATGCAGAAGCTTTACGAGCCTATGTTTTGGATGTGGTGATATAGGTCACAAAGTCGCCAATTGCCCAAGGGCTACATGGAATAGTCAGGGTAATATTCAGAGATCCGGAGTGGGAATCAACCCCACGGCACAACAAGGCCGCCCAACCATTGGTGCGCCCTTAGGGGATAATAGAAGCAACTAGAAGCCACTAACTGATAGTCGGACGCTTAGCCAAAAGGAAAGGAGACTGGGGAACCTGCTAACACAATGTCAGGAGTTCTTCTTGTTAACCAACTTTATGCCCCCATCCTGTCTGATTCTGGTGCTACTCGCCCTTTTGTTATCCTTGATTTGCGAAGAAACTTCTTAGTAAGCCTCACGAGATGCATATACAACTTTATATGACCTCTTCCTTAGGAACTATCTATCATACCGGTGCCTTTAGAGATTGTGTTGTTATTGTGGAGACGGATTAGATAGTTAAGCATATAGTGACTTGGATTGTGAAAAGAAAACGGGAAAAGTACCAACATTAATTCCTCCAAGTAAGTAATTTCCAGGACGAAATTCTTTTATGGTGGGGAGAGTGTAATACCTGCATACTTATTTTTTCGTTAAGCTGTTCATAATGCCTTTTTACATTATAAAACTCGTATTTTATTAACAATACGAGTTAAATTATTATTGATGTACCTATGTGAGTGATAATTTTATTAAAAAGAATATTATCATTATTAAAAATTATTACTATCATTATTATTAGTTTGAAAATTTATTCAATGAATTTTTAATAAGCATTATTTACGGTTATTAACGAGTACTAATTCAAGTAGGAACCCGAATATGATTAGGTTGTCAACTTTAGAAGTAGTTCGATGTTTATTAAATCGAACCTAGATATTTTTGGAACGAGTAATCGATAAAAGGTCGTGTCATCAATTTTAGGTTTAGAATTCGGGTTACGAATTAGGTTAGCAGTGCCAATTAGGAGGGGCATTTTGGTAATTTATATGTGACCCTTCTTCCTTCACGCGTGAACCCCCCTGACATTCTCGCTCCTCCCTCTGTTCTTCTCCTTCTTCCTCCTCATTCTCCATCATACACACGACCTTCATGCTCAAAACTCAGAAGATTTTCGCCACCCATAGCTGCAAAACTTTCTCATTCGACCACCCCCACAAGCTAGTAACAACTGGTGCGAAATTTGGGTTGGGATTAGAGCAAAACCACCACATTTTCGGTGGGTTGGGGCGACGAATTGGAGTACGAACACATGCGCAGGTATGACCATGCAATTCAGCTTTTAGTTGCATCAATCTTCTATAAATTGGAGTAAAAATTCGTAACTTCAAACACCCAATTCAACCTCAAGTCAGTAAGTGAAATTTGAGTCTATTTTAGGGTTCGAATTTTGTGAGTTTGGACGTGAATTGGGTGCTGCTCGTGCAACCAGAGGGCAAGGTCGGGAATTAGAAGTTGTTTGAGTACCCAAAGTCGAGCCAGTAAGCTCTTCAAATGAACACCTAGCTTGGAAACGAGGTGGTGATTTCTTTACTCTTAATTATTACTATCTTTGATGATTTTAATTAAATTTAGTTAGTGGAGGTCGATTCTAAGCTTGGAAATCAATTTGGGTGAATTAGAATCGATACTGAGAAATTACAAGCATGATACTGATTTTGGGTTAGATTGCATGTTGATTTGATGCGTGGCTGAATGAATCGGTTAGTTGAAGATTTCGGAATAAACATAATGTGCTGTAGGACTATTATAGTAGCAGTTCATCACACTTGAATTCTATTTTGAAGACTAAAGAAGTTAGCTGAATAATTGAAATAATGGTGGAGTAGACTGAATTGGGTCTAAGGATTATGGCTAAATCAGTTTGGGCATGATTAATAGTCTATTCATAGTAATTACAATGGAATATTATACCTATGGTTACTGGTTTGCATACTAGAAAGCAAAATATCATTTTAAAGTCTCTATTGCATTGATTGGTACACTTAAACTCTATGTTGGTTATTAAGCATGAATGTCATACCAATATATGATCGTTCTATGTATTATTGGTTTGTGCATGTTTATATTGAACCGAACTTGGTAGTTGGATGGTTTGAGGTGGAACTAATGAGAAATTTGAGGTTCTTGTAGTCGGTGTTGTGTGAGGAGGAAGCCTGGGTTGTGAATTGCCGCAATCGTGTGGATTGCGAGGACATGTGTGGCTCATTGGGCAGATTCTGCCAAGTCGCTGTATGAAGTGTGTGAATGTGCTCTGTGCGAACCCCTTTTCCCCTAATGTACTACGTGACACAATGTGACCGATTCTTGAAATTTTAAACATCTTTTAAAAGAAGGGTCGTTTAGAAAGCTTGTTTTCATAATTGCGAATGCTTTTAAATACTTACCAATTGCCTGATAGTTTTTGAAGATGTTTATAACCTAAAAGAAATTCTAAATCGTCGAACTACTCAGTGAGTGACTTAACTGAATAGTCGATAGGATTAGGGAGTTTAAAAGCGAACTAAAAGTAAGTTCAAAAATGCTTTAAGGCATTGGTTTTTATATAATTTCTCCTTGTGTTTAAAAGGATTTAAATGTCTGGAAAAAGGAGATATTAAGGTACTAATTATAAAATCTTGGCTGATTTGTATGCTAGCTATTTATTTAAGTTTCGATTGAGTTTCGGGTTACGAACTAGTAAAATCATTATGATTTTAAGAAGCCTTTATGTTGAAAAATTATGGAGAAACCTTGTTTGAATTATAAGCAACCCAAGCACCTTAAGTTTAGAATAGTGATAAGTTTGAAAGCGTTTTAAGGCTTTCGTTATTATGCATTCCTCTTTTTGAGTTTAAAAAAAAAAAAGGTTTGAAATGAATTGAAAAGTGGCATCTGAGACTTTTATCACGAACCTGGTTTGAATTAAATGCTAACTAAGCACCTTAAGTTCCAAATGAGTTTCGATTTACGAATTAGCAAACTTATTACGTTTATAAGAAGCTTTTAAGTTAAAAATGAAGTTGATTTACGAGTTAGCAAACTTATTAAGTGTATAAGAAGCTTTTAAGTTAAAAGCAGAGTCAATTTACTAGTTAGCAAACTTATTACGTTTATAAGAAGTTTTTAAGTGAATAACGAATGAACTATAAACATTTCAAAAGGTTATGGTCATTTTGTTAAAAACTAAGATTTTAGCGAAGTAAGTAATGGAAAAAGAGAAATGAAATATGTTTTAAAGGCTAAGAATGACCATTCCATCATCTGACTTTGTAAATCCGGACAATAGATGGGGGAAATGAATTAAGAAGATAATTCTGATATCTATATTCCTAACAGAATATCCAGGCAATGTTGAAGATTCTGAAGAATTGTAATCCTTTTGTATAGGCTTTATAGGTGGGGGTGTTTGCAATCCAAAAGTCCCAACCTTCCTTAGCGTCACTAGGTAGGAGAGAAGGAGAGCAGCCAAACATAGTCCAACAATGATAAAACCAGATTGGAAATATAAATGGAGCTTTATCATGGAAGTTAAAGAACCAATTCCTGGCTTGCGAAAAAAAGCTCTTAGCCAGGCCATTTTATAACCAAGATAATTATAGGTGGCTGGTTCAAATGGAACAAAAAATTGCCTTTCTTGTAATGGATCTTTCCACTGGCCCAAAACATTTTTGATAATACATTTTGAATATAAAATGTAGAAGGAATTTGTGACATCCGCTGCATGAGTAATGTCAACATACTGGGTGCCTGTAAGAATGAGTTCATAAAATTATCGAGTTTTTTGTGGATGATCACCAAGGTGATGCTGGAATCACCAAAGCTTTGTTAGACCAAGTCTCTGATGAAAAGATTTATATGGGTAATTTTGTAGCTTTCTAGTGTCTTTGAAATAAGTAGATCGAAGACTGAATACCTTCATTGCTGTTTGAGTGGAAGGGAAGATGCTAGGGGAGAAGTCACTATTGAAGGGTTGCGGATACCAATCGTCGAGAAGATTAAATATCTAGGCTCGATCATTCATCACGAATGGGATATTGACGAAGATAGTAGCCATTGCATAAAAGTGGGCTAGCAAAAATGGAAGTATGCTTTAGGTGTGCTGTGTGATAAGGGAATGCCTGTAGGATTAGAAAGCAAAGTTTATCGCATGGTAGTTAGACCTGCCGTGTTATATGGGTATGAGTGTCAGCCTATAAAGGAGACTCAAGTTCAAAGGTTAATAGCGGCAGAGATGATAATGATTAGATGGATGTGTGGTTATACGAGAATGGATAGAATTAGTAATGGAGTGATCACAGACTTAGTTAAAGTGGTTCCCATTGAAGATAAGCTGGAAGAAACAAGACTCAGATGGTTTGGCCATGTGAAAAGAAGGAGTGTGGACACTCTAGTGAGGAGATGTGAGAGAATTAACATCACCAAAGGTAAAAGAGGCAAGGGACGACTAAAGAAGAGTTCGGACGAGGTGATTAGAGAGGACTTGAAAGTTGTAGGGTTAACAGAAGACACGACTTAGGATAGGAGACTATGACGAGATAGGGTTAAGACCTTTAATCGCAGAGAGTTAGCCTCGTAGTTATCACTCGGTCGCTGTAGAGTTTTTTCCCCCCCGTATGTCATCTTTGCATGCAGGTAGTTCATATGTCTGGGGAGAGACATTACTTGCCTACATCTATTTGTTAAGGTATGGTATCTTCCTCTGCCTTGTTGCACTTATGTTTTCATAGTTAATGCCACCTAATCTTTTCTCGTATTTCTTAGTTCATTCCCTGCGACTTATTCTTAGTTTTTCTCCAAAAATGTTTTCACAAAATTCTTCTTCTATAAAATATTTTCATAAAATCTTGTTTTTGTGGGTCACTTGGAATCATCCTCTCTACAGGCAAGATTGTCGGTAGAGGTAAGGTTGCCTACATCTGGATCTCCCCTGACCCTGTGAAAGTGGGACTCACACTGGGAGTTGTTGTTGCTGCTGTTGTTGTTGTAAAGGCTTCCTCCTTAGGAACGAAACCTTCTAAGCCCCCTAGCTACCTTAGGATGTTTATTTAAGGCCTTTAGAAGGCTTATTTTGTACTAATCTTATCATCTTTGAAATTGAAAGTGAATTAAGAGCTTTGCTCCTTTTCGTTCCTTAAACACTTCACTTGCTTATCCTTAACTAGGTCGATTAAGATGGTGATCAAGTAAAGTTTTAACTCTTAATTAGGTGGTGTTTCTATACCCTAATTGAGGTTAAGGGCCCTAAAGTCAAACTTAGTGGTGTTTCTATATCTAAGTGAGAGTTTAGATTATCAATTATCCCTTCATTCATTCGTGGATTCACTTAAACTCAACCTCGATTTCAATTTGCTTATCCTTGCATTTGTAATCAGTTTTGAGTATTTGTGATTCTCCCCCACAGATTCATCATATTTGGTATCAGAGTAAGTTTCATCTTGGCCTGGTATTCACCCCCACGTTCCCAAACACATTCCGAACACATTCCACAAATTAGCCAAAGCACATGCCCCAAACACATTCTGTAACCTCCCACCATGTCTCTTTGAAAACTTCTTAAATTAAAAGTTGAATTTGATGCCTTTGATCTCAAGATAGAACAAAGGGATCTTGAGGGTGATGGGGACCATCTCATTGAACCTTCTAACCTCTCCCTCTCAAGCCCACGAGAGCCCAGCAACACCAAGGAAGTTAAGGAAATATAGGCCTTGGTTAGAAACACGCAAAATCAGTCCAACAGCAACTTATCTAGTTCAATCAAAAATTAGCCTAGATTTGTCTGTCTTGTAAGACCAGCTACTGAGGGGATGATTGATTGCATTGATCACCTCCTTTAAGTTTTAGATGTTAGCTTTCAAATAAATTAAGTTTCAGGCATTTGGAGATCATTTGCTAGGTGAACAAGCAATTTCTTTCAGATGATGTAGTTCTGGCGTAAATCCAGCGAAGGCGAGATTCAAGGGAGATTAAGTTGACTTATTAAAGTCTAACCTTTTTGAAACTTTAGGGCATGAAAGAAGGCATAAATATTAATCAATTCAGGTGTTCAAAGGGCCCCCAAAGCACGCGATTGTGCTACTTTTATCAAGCTCAAAGTACAAGCAAAACACCCCTTTACCCGGTTATACACTAGCCGGTATAAGGGTCCTTTTTCTTGGGTTTCTCTTGTACTTTTGCTACAAGTTGACTTGTACTAACGTAATTAGGTTGCCTAGAATGCTTGACACCTCATTTGGGAGCATCCTTAGTCCTAATGAGGTAGCCAAAGGTAGATTAGACTTGCTTTGTAATTAGGGTGGCTGAATTGACCCTTCTCCACTCCCCCTTTGTACTTTCAGTCCCCTTAGCTGAGTTTTGAGTTTGAATTGGCTAAGTATTCACTTAAAAGGCTGGCCATTCCCCTTTGTAAGGCAACTTTGAATGAATGCATAAGCTTAAGTTAAGAGAGCTCTCTCTTTCTCTCTTGAAATCCTAGTGTTATATCTTGAGTGTGGCAACCTCAAGTGGGCCTCTAGGTTTTCCTGATTTAACTAAGAAGGTGATTAAGTTCTGTAACTTATCTAAACTAAGAAGATTGCCTAAGTGTGTGAACTAAGGTGGGTCATTTAGGTCACCCTTGCTAGCCTACTTATTCTTCTATCTTCACATATCTCCATTCGATTCCAAGTGACTCTCAATCTGCTTGTGTGCATTCTTGACTCCCTTTTGCTATCTTGTGCATTAGTGAGGCTAGAATACATTAGAGAGGCAACAAATAAGGCTTGAGTTGTAAGAAATAAACCTCGAGGTGCAACAATAGAAATTTGATCTACTCTCCTTATGGTTTAAAATGAAAAGCGAAGTTGAACAACCCTTTGTGTCAAATGAAGTAGATCAACATCAAGAAGGCAATGAGGTTAACTTTGACCTACCTCCTAAGTTCAATGAGTATGAAGATGAACAGGAGGAAATTGAAGAAGAAGCTCAACAAAGGGAAGACATATCTCACTCCGAGCCAATGGGTTAGGGTAAGATATGTTCATGGGTTATCAATGGAGAGAGTTGTGCACACAGCCCTGATAATCTCCATACTTTTATCCACCCACACCTCTATACTCCTTCCTACCTCCACCATATGATGGACTCCTACCAAGCCAAGACGTTGACCATGATCAATCAAGTCCAAAATGTCCAAGAATAAGGTCACAAGTTGATGGAGATATCTTCATGCCTCTTAATTTGGAGAATCAAATCAGTGAAGGTAATCCTATTTTGCTGGCCAAACGTTAAATAAATCATCCACATTTTGTTAAAGAAGCAAAACAGCAGGTCACAAGTTAATTCCAGCAGTAAACCTAGTTTTTAAAGCTTAATTATTTAGGCCTCTTTGAGGTTTAAGTCTAATATTTTATTATGGATTTGAATTTCAAGAGGTTAGCTTTCCAGCAAAATAGGTTTCAGCTCACTTGGACTTCATTTACCCATCGCATTCAGTCAATAAACCCAAACTATCCAGATTGACCAATTAAACCAGAATGTACCCGTTTTTGAGTATGTAATTTCTTAAGCTTCATTGTGGTTTAAGTCCTAGATTTTTGCATTTTTGGGTTCCCCAAGATGTTACCTTTTAGGTCCAAGCAAGAAAAACCAATCATGCTCAGTCGAAGTGAAGAAATCAAGCCATATTAGTTTTAGCCTGAATGTGCACGGTAAAATATTTAAGTGAACTTCTCCTACTTAAACACTTCTTAACCTTGATTTCTTTACTTGGGGAGTTTGTATACATCCTGAAGTTTCCCCCCATGGCCTAGAAACGAAATCATGCTCAGTTTTGATTGGTTTCAAAGAAGGCACAAAAACGGGCAGAAACAGGTTCTAGGACCTGGTTTGGTGCTAGGTGCAATTTCCTTCCTCTAAGGGTTTGCTCAGATGCTTGGTTACTTATTTACTTCCAATCATTTTCAAGGCTGCAAGTAACACCATCATTTACTGCAAACAAGGCTTAAAAAGAGCCTATCCAATGAGAAAACAAAGAAAGAATTGGCACCATGCTATATGATTGGTCAGCCGAAAAGGGGCATTTACTTTATAGAGGTTTTTTCCCCTCTTTTCTCTAGTATTCGGATGCATTAAGCTAAATTAAGTGTATTAATATTGAGCTTAGTCATTTGTTTTGTATTACTAAGCTTACAGGTTCTAATTAGCTTAAATTAATCAAGCTGGTGTAGTTACCTTCATTCTAAGCAAGCCTTAAGCATGCTTAAGAGTTTTCCTCCCTTAGAAGGAAACCTCCTAAGCATACAAAATTCCTTGGGCCATGTGTATAAGGCCTTAAAATGCTCATTTTGTTAACAACTTTGATATTGAATACAAACTAGAATTGAGAGCATTTGCTTTTGTTTCCCTTAAACACTTCACTTACTTATCTTTAATTAGGCCGATTAAGGTGGTGATTAAGTAAATCTTAACTTTTAATTAGGTAGTGTTTCTGTAACCTAATTAAGGTTAAGGGCCCTAAACTCAAACTTGGTGATGTTTTTGTATTTAAGTGAGAGTTCAGATCATCCTTTTATCGTTTATTCAACCATGAATTCCCTTAAACTCAACTTGAATTTAGCTTGCTTAGTTTAGCATATGGATTTAGTCTTGAATAATTGTGATTCTCCCCCACAGATACATCACAAGTTCAAAAGGTGGCTCACCTTTTGCTAGAAACACAAACATAACCTTACGGGTGCAAATTAGTTTTTAAGCCCGGTTTTATGTTTCAAATTACTTAGGCCTCCATGAGGTTTAAGTCCTGAATATTTGTATATTTTGGGTCCCTAAAATGTTAGTTACCTAGTCTAAGTGATTGCATCATGTTAAGTCAAGTGGAAGATGAAGAACTAGGTCAATTTTCCAAATAGTGTAGACTGAAGCCCTGTATGGACTAATCTGGGTATTTTGATCTTTTGGGCATGCAAATGGGCTCCAAAACGTACAATTCCACCTGGAGGTGTTAGAAGACATTCTAAGCTTTCCAAGCATTTGTGGCACTCCAAATCATGACGACGTTTTGCATGAGAAAGGTGGCATCCAAATAGAGCCTGTAAATTGCCAGCTATTGCCTGGTTGCACCTAATTGGTGCATTCAGTGGTTGAAGTCTTTTATGGTGCCCAATCCTTGTCTAGCTACATGATTTGGTTGTTAGAAGGCTGTTAGACACAATCATGCAGGAACCACTAGGTTATTCAATGAAGAACAAGGAGAGAAGGGCAGAAACGCAGCCATTGGCTAGCCGTAAAGGGTACCCGGGACCAAGCAGCTTTTCATTTTTCGCCCTCACATGCGCAGCTATCTTTTTGCTTTATTACTTGCTTAGTATTTAGTTTAATTTAAATCCTAGAAGTTAAATAGATTTAATGGTTGTAATTAGCAAGGATTAAGTGTAGAAACTAGCTAGTATCTCACGAGTTAGCTAAAACTCTGAACTAAGTGAGTTTAGGATGTTTCCTAATTCAGAAGAAACCTCACTTCCTAGCTTAGAGCTGCTTGTGTACTTGCTTGCTAGACTATAAGGCTTTGTATTCTTTCATTTTGTAATTAGATTTTGTGAATTAGAAAAGAGAGAAAGAGAGCTTTGCTCCTTGAAACCAAAACACTAAACTTGCTTATCCTTAACTAGGTCGGTTAAGGTGGTGCTCAAGTCTAGTCCTAAACTTGTTCAAGTGGTGATTTCTATGTCTTGATTAAGCATAGGGGCCCTAACATTGGTCTTGGTGGTGATTACTATATCCAAGAATCAAGTTTAGAACTATTCTAAACTCACTTTTAGTTTCGGATTACCCAGAGTTCAAGCTAAGGCCGTGAGTTCCTTTTCTTGTGCTTGTGTTCTCCTTTGAGTGTGACTTGTTTCCATTGAACTTTACATCATATTTGGTATCAGAGCTTAGGTTTCTTCTAGGCCTATATCCCTCCTACCTTCCCAGATTCATTTCTCTATTCATTTCCAAATACATTCCTTATTTGAGCTTAAACACAATCCGAAGGCAAGATGAATTCTAGCACGGGTTTGATGCTCTTATGAGGTAGAATGAGATGTTATTGAAGAAAATCAATGAGGATTCTCAATATAATCAAGAGACTAAAGCTCAGAATGAGTACCTACGAAAGCAACTTGGTGCCTTTCTAAAGCAAAAGCAAAAGATCAATGAAGAACCTTTACAATCTGAACTTAGAAGACAAGAGCAAGTGTTTAGTCATTATCTTGATTCATGTAGTGAGGATGAACCTTTGAGAATGGCTACACTAGAACCATGGTTTCAAGCCAATACCAATGATTTCAAGGTTTAAATCTTGGAATATGAAGGCAAGCTTGATCCTGAAGAGTTTTTGGATTAGTTACATATAGTTGAAATAGTTTTTGAGTACAAGGACATTCATAAAGAAAAGAAAGTGAAGTTAGTAGCCTTGAGACTCTACAAGTATGCTTCTCTTTGGTGGACTAACTTATGTGCCAAAAGAGTTAGAGAAAGGAAGTTCAAGATCAGATCGCGGTAGAAGATGAAATCTAAGGTTAAGGCTCGGTTTCTTCCCCCTACCTAAGTTTAAGATTGTTACTCTCAACTTCATAATTTGACCCAAGGCAATCTGAGTGTAGAAGAATACACACAAGAGTTTGAGAAGCTTGTGATCAAGTGTAATCAATAAGAGCTAAAAGAATAAACAATCGTTAGGTACTTGGGAGGTCTTGATCCTAGGTATGCTAATGTTGTTGATTTATAAGCTTATACTTCATTTGATGAGGTTTATGAGCTTGCTTACAACATTGAGGAATAAAAGAAAGCAAGACAGCCATTTAAACCTCAAAACCCCAAACCCTTAGCCTGGAATGCACCCTTTAACAAGGGGAGTTCTAACCAACCTCTTAAGCCTACAAATCCTTTCCCTTCTAATCCACAATGAACCCCAACTCCACAAAAGAACCAACCACCTCCAACCAGACCTAATCCCAATCCTATGAGTATAAGAAGGTGTTTTAAGTGCCAAAGGTTAGGACATATAGCCTCGGACTGTCCAAACATAAAGATGATCATGCTAATTGAATGGAGAGCTGTGGATGAGCAAGAAATTAAGGAGGAAATTGAAGGAGAAAGTGAGGGGAATCTTGAGGAAAACCTAGAGGAGGTTGAAAAGGGAGCAGATGAGGGTGAGATGCTAGTTTTAAGAATAGTTTTGAACAGCCAGAGGGGAGCTAAAGATGAGCAAAGGGAGAACATCGTTCACACTAGATGTACGATTCAAGACAAGGCTTGTCCTTTGATTATGGATGAAGGGACTTGTGCCAATATAGTTTCTCTTAGCATGATTAAGAAACTAGGCTTGCAAGCCACGACCTACCCCCACCCATACAACATCCAATGGCTAAACCAAAGCAAGGGATTATAAGTTAACTACCGGTGCCTTATTTCTTTATCAATTGGTAAAAACTACTAAGATAAGTTATGGTGTGATGTTATCCCTATGGATACATGCCATATCTTGTTAGGTACCTTGGATGTATGATAGGAAGGTCATGCATGATGGTTTCCAGAATACATACTCCTTTTCTAAGGGAGGCCTCCTTACCTACTCACCCTATAGCCAAATCACTCATATAAAGGTTCTGTCACTTATTTCCTGAGGAGATACCTACGGCGTTACCTCCTAAAAGAGATATCCAAACACCATATTGATCTCATTCCTAGTTCAATCCTCCCTAGTAAGCCAGCTTATAGGATGAACCCAAAGGAAACCATGGAGATTCAAAGGCAAGTAGAAGAGTTGATATCCAAAGGACTTGTACGTAAGTCTTTAAGCCCTTGTGCCATGCCTGCCTTGTTGGTTCCTAAGAAAGATGGTAGCCAACAAATGTGTGTGGATAGTAGAGCCATAAACAAAATCACAATCAAGTATAGGTATCCCATACCTAGACTTGAGGGCATGCTTGATGAACTACATGGCTCTAAAGTGTTCTCAAAGATTGATCTTACAAGTGGATACTACCAAATCAGAATCCAACTAGGAGATGAATGAAAGACGACATTCAGGACTGAGGGAGGCTTATATGAATGGCTTGTAATGCCTTTTGGCCTCTCTAATGCTTGTAGCACATTTATAAGGTTAATGAATCAAGTATTCAAGCCTTACATTGGCAAGTTTGTGGTAGTCTACTTTAATGTCATTCTGATCTATTCTAAGGACGGGCAAACGCATCAAGATCATCTCAATCTGATTATGCCTGTTCTTGAACGTGAGAAGCTGTATGTTAACCTTAAGAGATGTACCTTTTTCACTCATGAAGTTACATTCTTAGCTTATATTGTTTCTGAAGAAGGGATAAAGGCAGATGAGAGCAAGTTAGAGGCTATACGGACTTGGCCTTTTCCACAAAGCATTCATAATGTTCGAAGCTTTCATGGATTAGCTTCCTTTTACAGGAGGTTTATTCAAAACTTTAGCGCAATTATGGCTCCTATGATTGAGGGTACGTCATTCAAATGGACACCTAAAGCCCAATTTACCTTTGAGGAAGTAAAGAGAAGACTAACTCAAGCACCTGTCCTTACTTTGCCATACTTTGAAAAAATCTTTGAGGTTGAATGTGATGTATTAAGAGTGGGTATAAGTGGCATTCTCACTAAGAAAGACAAGCCTTTGGCCTTCTTTAGTGAGAAATTATGTGATTTAAGAAGAAAGTATCCACCTATGATAAGGAATTCTATGATATTGTACGGTGTCTAGAGCATTAGAGCCATTATCTAGTGACTAGTGAGTTCATTCTACATTCTGATCAAAAGGCTTTAAAGTATATTTAAAGCCAACTCATGTTAAACTCACGCCATTCTAAATAGGTTGAGTTCCTTCAGTCATTCAACTTCACCACTAAGCATAAGTCGGGAAAGCTAAATCAAGCTGCCGATGCATTATCTAGGAGGTATCTCCTCCTGTTTTAGTTAGACGCTCTTATTCTTAGTTTTGAGCATCTAAAAAGTTTATATTCTGATGATGAAAACCTTGGGGACTTGTATTCTATGTGCTTAAAGCACCCTAAGGGGGATTTCTTAGTCCAAGAGGGCTATTTGTTCAAGGGAATACGGCTGTGTATTTCAAAGCGTAGCACCTATGAGCTCCTAAATAGGAAAGTTTATGGTGGTTCTTTGGCTAGACATTTTGATGAATCCAAGACCTTAACCATGTAAAGGGAACATTACTACTAGCCTGGAACAGTGAAGGATGTTTAAGACATCCTAAGAAGGTGTGGAACATGCCAAGCTACCAAGAGTCGCACCTTACCCCACGGCTTATACACACCTCTTCCAGTCCCCACTCTTCCTTGGGTGAACGTGAGCATGGACTTCAATTTGGATTTACCAAGAACCCAAATGGGCAAGGGTTCAATGTTTGTGGTGGTGGATTGGTTTTTAAAGATGGCACACTTCATACCATGCAATAAGGCTAATGATGCTACGCACATTGCAGAATTGTACTTTAAAAAGGTAACCAGATTACATGGTATCCCTAAGTCCATTGTTTCTGATAGGGATGCAAAGTTTCTAAGCCATTTTTGGATTACCCTATGGAGGAAGCTTGGTACTAAGCCGATGTATAGTACCACATGTCACCCTCAAACTGATGGCCAAATTGAAGTAACTAATCGAACCATAGGTACTCTCCTAAGAGCCTTGATTAAACCTCACGCCAAAGCTTGGGATTTACTCTTGTCCTAGGCTGAGTATGCATACACCAAAGCACCAAGCAAGGCTACTTCTCTTTCTCCTTTCAAGGTGGCCTATGGAGTTGATCCTCTCAGCCCTCTTGACCTTACTCCAAGGCCCTTAGACCAGAAACCAAGTACGGATGCAGTAGCAAGAGTGGAGGAGATTCAAAAGCTCCATGAGTTGGTTAAGGGCAGAATTGAGAAGACTAATGCATCGTATGAAGCCTAAGCAAACAAGCATAGGAGAAAGATAGTGTTTCAACCTAGAGACCTAGTATGGATCTGTTAGGGGAAGGAAAGATTTCCTTCAAAACGGAAGAACAAACGGATGCCAAGAGCTGAAGGTCCATTTTGAGGTCTTAGAGAAGGTAAATGACAATGCTTACAAAGTTGATTTACTAGGAGATTAAGAAGTTTCAGCCACATTCAATGTGGTAGACTTGAGCCCCTATCATTCAGATGACTCCCTAGCAGATTTGAGGATCAATTTCTTCAACAAGGGGAGGATGATGGAGTCCAACCAAGCCAAGACCTTGATCATGATCAATCAAGTCCAGAACATCGACGAACATGGACACAAGTTCAAAAGATGGCTCACCTTTTGCTAGAAACACAAACAGAGCCTTATGGGTACAAATCCGTTTTTAAGCCCGGTTTTGCTTTTCTAATTACTTAGGCCTCCATGAGGTTTAAGTCCTGAATTTTTACATATCTTGGGCCCCCAAGATGTTAATTACCTGGGCCAAGTGATTAAATCTAGTTAAGTCAAGTTGAAGATGAAGAATCATGTCAATTTTCCAAACAGTGCAGACTGAAGCCCGATATGGACTAGTCTGGGTATTTTGATCTTTTGTGCAGGCAAATGAGCTCCAAAATGTGTAATTCCACTTGGAGTGTTAGAAGACATTCTAAGCTTTCCAACCATGCATGGAATTCCAAATCATGGCCACCTTTGGCATGAGAAAGGTGGCACACAAACAAAGCTTGCAAACTACTCGCTACTGCCTGGTTGCACCTAATTGGTGCATTTGGTGGTTGAAGTTTTTTCTGGTGCCCAATCCTTGTCTAGCTACATGATTGGGTTGTTAGAAGACTGGTAGACACAATCATAAAGGAACCAGCACGTTATCCAATGAAGAACAAGGGGAGAAAGGCAGAAACGCAGCCATTGGCTGGCCGTAAAGGATACCCGGGACCAAGCAGCTTTTCACTTTTCTCCCTCATATGCTCAGCTCCCTTTCTGATTAATTACTTTCATAGTAACTAGTTTAACTGTAATCCTTGAAGTTAAATAGATTCAATGGTTGTAATTAGTAAGGATTAAGTTTAGAAACTAGCTAGTACCTCACGGGTTAGCTAAAACCGTGAACTAAGTGAGTTTAGGAGGTTTCCTAATTCTGAAGAAACCTCACTTCATAGCTTAGAGCTACTTGTGTACTTGCTTGGTAGACTATAAGGCCCTGTATTCTTTCATTTTATAATCAGATTTCGTGAATTAAAATAGAGAGAAAAAGAGCTTTGCCCCTTGAAACCAAAACACTAAACTTGATTATCCTTAATTAGGTTAGTTAAGGCGGTGTTCAGGTCTAGTCCTAAACTTGTTTAAGAGGTGATTTCTATATCTTACTCAAGCTTAGGGGCCCTAACCTTGGTCTTGGTGGTGATTATTATATCCAAGAATTAAGTTTGGAAGTATTCCAAACTCACTTTCAGTTTTGGATTGCCTAGAGTTTAAGCTAAGGCTGTGATTTCATTTCCTTGTTCTTGTGTTCTCCTTTGAGTGTGAGTTGTTTCCATTGAACTTTACATCACCTTACAACCCACAAACACACCGTATCAATCCAACCCCTTCCATTCCCTTTAGAACACCGTTTCTTCAAGCTTCGAATTTTGAATTTAGAGCTTATGAGCAATGGAATCCCAAAGAATTCAAAGGTTTCCTTCCAAACCAGATTCAAACCCATGTGAATCATGAGTGAAAAGGAACCTTTAAAAACAAGAAAGACTTGTTTAGGTGGTTGGTATTATTTTAGCCAGAATTGTAACCACGAGTAGGAAATTGATTACCCAAATGATTTGAGGTTAAATCTTTTTCAGCAAGGGGAGAATGATGGAGATCTACCCATGAACCTCAATTTGGACTAAGGGGTTAGTAAAAGCAATCAAGTTTTAACATCCCAAACCCAAGCAAAACCCACATTTTTGCTAGGAACGTAAAAATAATAGGTTCCAGGTTCAAGTCAGAATACAAGCCCAAGTTTATGTCCTTTATTACTTCAACTTTCATGAGATTTAACTTCAATATTTTACCATGCGTTTGAAGATCAGGAAGTTAGATTTCCAATAAAGCAAGCTCCAAGTCATTTGGACTCCATTTGCCCATCAAATCATCCTTTTAGTCTAGACTATCCAAACTACCCAGTTAAACCAGAATGTACCCGGTATTACATGCTTAATTACCCAGGACTTCTTGAGGTTTAGGATTGATATTTTTTGATATTTTGGTTCTTTAAATCATTTAGGTAATGTAAAATGATTTGGGTTAAGTCATGTAAAAATAGAAGAACCAAGCTGTTTTTATAAACCGTGCGGACCGGACCTGGTTTTGAGCAGTTTGAAGTTTCTAAGAAGTTGGGGCAGTAAATCAAGTCCAAAAGCTGAATTTCCACCTGGAGGAGTTAGAATACATCTTAGGATTCCCTCCCATGTAAGGAAATCTAGATCATCCCCTCTTTTTGCCATGTGAAGTGTGGCACCCAGCAGCAGCTAGAAAGCTGCCCAGTACCGCTAGCTGCTGCTGTGGAGAGTTCTGAGCAATCCAAGGGTCAAGTCATGTCTAAACATTTTGCTTAGCTTTCTTAAAGGACTTTAGACATAATCATGAAGCTTTCTATATAACCACAAGGGTAACCAATGAGAAACAAGTTAAGAAAGGCAGTAAGGTTCCTATGGGCTAGCCATAAAGTACAAGGGGGACAAGCCACTTTTTGCTTTTCTCTCACATGAGGGGAGCTGTTTGTTTGCTTGCTTGCTTACTTAGGATGATTATAATATTTGTAATCTAGCTTATTCTGATGCATAAAGTTGTAATTAGCTTAGTTTAATCATGCTTGATTATAACCGGTTTTACTAAGCTAGCTTTAAAGCTAGATTAAGTTAAGTTAAAGGTTTCCTCTTTACGAAGGAAACCTCCTAAGCCCTATAGCTACCTTAGGACGTTTATTTAAGGCCTTTAGAAGGCTCATTTTATACTAAGCATATCATTTTTAAAATTGAAAGTGAATTAAGAGCTTTGCTCCTTTTCATTTCTTAAGCACGTCGCTTGCTTATCCGTAACTAGGCAGGTTAAGATGGTGATCAAGTAAAGTCTTAACTCTTAATTAGGTGTTTCTGTATCCTAATTGAGGTTAAGGGCCCTAAACTCAAACTTAGTGGTGTTTCTGTATGTAAGTGACTATTTAGATTATCAATTATCCATTCATTCATTCATAGATTCACTTAAACTCAACCTTGATTTCAGTTTGCTTATCCTTGCATTTGCAATCAGTTTTGAGTATTTGTGATTCTCCCTCACATATACATCATATTTGGTATCAGCAGAAGTTTTATCTTGGCCTGGTATTCACCCCCCACATCCCCAAACACATTCCAAACACATTCTATAGATAATCCAAAACACATCCCCCAAACACTGAAGCAAATGTCATGCCTACTTAAGTCCAAGAGAGCTCCCACATACTCCTTAGTGCTCACAAGCTCCATCAAAAGGGGCTTGGTCCATGTACCGACTTGGAGCTCCAATTCCAACCCCATTCTAAGCCCTTTGGATGTGTTTCCCTTACCATTTGGGAAGGCCAAGAGTCTTCCCAAGGGGTTTATGCATCAAAATGGAGTTAAACCCTCGGTAAGAATAAGGAAAGGTTGAAATAATAGGCTATGCTTCCTCAGTCCATTGTGGGCAGAATGTAGTCCAAATTTATTTGCCTTTTGGAGATGGTTGCTAATGGCCACTTTATTTAAGTTTAAGATGTTAGCTTTTTAATAAAGCAAGTTGCAAGTCATTTGGACTTAATTTGTGGGTCAAACAGCAAGATATTTCCAGACTATACAAACTCGACAAAATCCAGCACAGTCCGAATTTGGGGCTGATTATATTGCCTTAGTGGTGTCCAACTTTTTTGAAACTTTAGGGCATGAAAGGTGATCTAGATATTTATCAAGCCATATGCCCACAGGACCCCCAAAGCACCCCCTTGTGCTGCTTTTATCCAGCCTAAGGTACAAGCAAAACACCCCTTTAACCAGTTCTAGCCTAGCCGTTTGTACCAGGTTTTTCCTTGGGTTTCTGTGTGTACTTCTTGCTGTAAGTGGCTATTTAGTTAGGATCTTTTGTAAGCTTAACACCTCATTTAAGGGCATCATTAACCCTAGTAAGGTAGACAAAGCTAGTAGTGATGTGTTAGAGCGCTTAGGGTGACTGATTAGATGTTTCTTCCCTTCCCCCAAGTGTCCTCTTATTCCCTTTTGACTTTTGAGTTGCTTTGGCTGAGTTCAGAGATGTAAACCAGCAAACTCACTTGTAATCCCTCATTCATTTGAAATATATAAAAAGAGTTTAAAGCTTTCTCTCTCAAAATCTTAAGTTCTCTTTATCCTTTCTTAGAGGTGGTGAGTCTTGAGTGGAACCTTTGTAGAATTATGGATGGCCTAGCCTTTAAACAATTCTTGGTGTATCCTTAGCCTTGGTTGGCGGCATAGCTTTTAAATCAAGTCATATCTCGTTGCTAAGGGGAAATTTTGAGACTACACTCAAGCTTGCTTCATTTCAGCCCATCCGTGCATGCTCCATTTGGAATCAGAGCTAATCCAGGTTGGTGTGCTTGAGTTTATGCCATATTTCCTTGCCTTTTCTACTCATTTTAGTTGTGAAACCATTGTGCCTTTACCTCTACTCTGTTACTTTAACAGCGCCTTTTGTCCCCCTCAAATCCGAAACCAAACACACTGTCTAACCATAAAGAACCTAGCTTCTCAAAACAGCCGTTACTCTCCCTTTTCCCTCACCTTTTCATCATGTCAAATGAAGAAAACCCCTCCACGAACTCTCCCCAACTAGCAAGGGTGCCAAGAGGTATAAGTTCAGAATAGGTTCATATCATGAGACACCATCCTAAGTCTACAATAAAGTGTGAGGCCAATTAGTAGGCAACTTGAGTAAATGACTGCTCAATTCATGGCCCTCCAAGGACGGCAACGAGCTCAAGAGCCGAATGATTCATGGGGATGAGGATGATTATTCTAGTGATTCAAGTATGGGAAGTAATCTAAGAAGGGGAGGTCGGAGACCTCCAAATGACGAGTTTGGAGACATCAAAGTAGAAGCCGCAGAGTTCAACGGCTACTTAAACCTCGATGAGTAGCTCGAATTGGTTCAAGCCTTGGATTGAATCTTTGAGGCTAAGGGCTATGATGATGAAAAAAGTTTCAAGATTGCTAGCTTTAAACTCATAATGTATGCTTCCTTTTGCTTTGAAAATGTCAAGAAGCAACGGGTTAGAAATGGAAAGAGGAAGATTAACTTATGGGAGAAGCTTAAATCTCTTATGAACAAGAGGTTTCTTCCCGAAAGTTACAAGCAAGACATCTACAACGGACTTTTCTCCCTCAAACAAAACAATATGAGTTGGGGTGAGTACATGAGAGAATTTGAGCAACATCTCTTGAGGGGAGGTATCCACGAATCCTAAGAGCAAACTATGGCTCGGTTTCTTAATGGGCTAAACAACCTCATTGCTAGAAAGGTGGAACTCCAAACTTATTTCGCCTTGGATGATGTTTTTAAAGTAGCACTCAAGGTTGAAAAACAAAGGAAGGAAAAGAGGGCCCCAAGAAGCAAGCAAGTTCAAAGCCTCCTTTCAAGCCCTTCACCGACTCTAAACCTGAGAGCACCTCACGGGTTGACAAGGGCAAAGCCGTGGCCCTTCCTTCCTCAAAAGAGTTGCCTAAGAAGCTTGAGGGCAAGAAGTGCTTCAAATGTTAAGGGTATGGCCATTTCCAATATGATTGTCCTAACCAAAGGGTCATGACCACGCAAGAAGTTGAAGAAGTTGATGCTCTAGTAATGGAGACTCAAGAAGACACACCTAAAGCAGATTCAGACTACATGGAGGAAGAAACCCAACTTGAGGCCGATGAAGGTGAATTACTTGTGATGGAGTCCTACCAAGCCAAGACCAAATTCATGATCAACCAAGTCCAGAACGTCTAGGAACAAGGCCATAAGTTCAAAAGATGGCTCACCTTTTGCTAGAAACACAAACAGAGCCACACAGGTACAAAACAGTTTTTAAGCCCGATTTTATGTTTTAATAACTTAGGCCTCCATGAGGTTTAAGTCCTGAATTTTTGCATATCCTGGGTTCCCAAGATGTTAATTACTTGGTCCAAGTGATTAAATCAGGCAAAGTCAAGTGGAAGATGAAGAACAAGGTCAATCTTCCAAATAGTGCAGATTGAAGCTCGGTATGGACCAGTTTGGGTATTTTGATGTTCTGGGCAGGCAAATGAGCTGCAAAACGTATAATTCCACCTGGAAGTGTTAGAAGACATTCTAAGATTTTCCAAAGATGTGGGCATTCCAATTCATGCCCATATTTTGCATGAGAAAGGTGTCATCCAAATAGAGCCATGCAAACTGCCAGCTACTGCCCGGTTGCACCTAACTGGTCCATTTGGTGGTTAAAGTCTTTTCTGACGTCTAATCCCTATCTAGCTGCATGATTTAGTTGTTAGAAGGCTGTTAAACACAATCATAAAAGGAACCACCAAGTCATCCAATGAAGAACAAGGAGAGAAAGGCAGAAATGCAGCCATTGGCTAGCCACAAGAGGAACCCGGGACCAAGCTACTTTTCACTTTTCCACCTCATATGCTCAACTGCCTTTTTGCTTAATTACTTGCTTAGTATTTAGTTTAACTTCAATCCTTAAAGTTAAATAGGTTCAATGGCTGTAATTAGCAAGAATTAAGCTTGTAAACCAGCTCGTGTCCCACGGGTTAACTAAAACCGTGAATTAAGCATGTTTAGGAGGTTTCTTAATGCTAAAGAAACCTCACTCCCTATGCTAGAGAAGCTTGCGTGCTTGCTTGCTTGACTATAAGGCATTGTATGCTATCATTTTATAATCAGATTCCATGAATTTGAAAAGAGAAAAGAGAGTTTTGCTCTATGAAACTAAAACACTAAATTTGCTTATCCTTAACTGGGCCGGTTAAGGTGGTGTATAGCTCTAGTCCTAATCCTATTTAAGTGGTGATTTCTGTATCTTAATCAAGCTTAGGGGCCCTAACCTTAGTCTTGGTGGTGATTACTGTATCCAAGATTTAAGTTTAGAGCTATCCTAAACTCACTTTCAGTTTCCGATTGCATAGAGTTTAAGTTAAGGCCGTGAGTTCCTTTCCTTGTTCTTGTGTTCTTCTTTGAGTGTGAGTGATTTCCATTGAACTTTACATCATATTTGGTATGAGAGCTTTGGTTTCTCATAGGCCTGGTATCCTTTTCACCTTTTGATGGGGACCATCCCTTGGAACCTTTTATAGTTCAGCCAGTAAGTCAAGAGGCTACAAGCACCAAGGCAATCAGGGATGTTCATGCTTTGGTCCAAGAAGTCGTAAACCAGACTTTGCACCAACTACTAGTTCGACTAGAATCTTACCTAGTTTTGTCAATCTTTTAAGCACTGATGCTAAGGGTATAATGGAGTGCAAAGACCACCCTCTTTAAGTTCAAGATTGTTAGATTTTCAATAAATTAAGTTTCAAGTCATTTGGAGGTCATTTGCCAAGTCAACCAACAGGATATTTTAAACCAAGCAGAACTGGCGCTAATCCAGCGGTGGGCAGAACCAAGGGGATTTAAGTGGACCAACTTAGCTACAAATTTTGTAAAACTTTAGGGTATAGAAGACGAGATAAATATTTATCAAACCACCTACTCTTAAAGGAGCAGAAAGCACCTCCTTGTGCTATTATTGTCCAGCCAAAAGGACAAGATAAATGCTTAGTTAACCGGTTTGTACCAGCCGTGTAAGAGGTCTTATTTTTGCCTTAAGTACTTGTACTTCTTGCTGAGCTAGACTTTGTATTGTTGTGCTAAGATGCTTGAAGGCTTGACACCTCATTTTTTTTATTAGCCTTTTGTATTAGTGAGGTAACTAAGTGAATGATTAAGTTGAAAGTACCTAAGGGGAATAGGCTAATTTGATGCTCTCTCTTCCCTAGTGTACTACTTGTCTTTGGCTGAAGTTTTGGCACTTAGACTAGCCATTGAGGAGCCTTTAAAACCATCCAAGAGAGTCTTTTGCATTACAACTTTGAATGAATGAAAAGCTTGAGTTTAGAAAACTCTCTCTAACCCTCTTGAAAATCCTGGTGTTGTATCTTGAGTGTAGCAACCTCATGTGGGTCTCTAGGTCATCTTGATTGAAGATGATTAAGTTCTGTAACTCAGTTAAACTAAGAAGATTGCCCAAGTGTGTGTTAACCAAGGTGGCTATTCGATGCTAGCCCACTTGTGTTCTATCCTTGTTCTTGTTACCATTGATTTTATCTCTCTTAACCCAACTTGTATCCATTCTTAAATCCCTTTTGCAAATTCTTGCATTAGTGAGGCTAGAATACATCACCTTCTAAGATTCATTTCTCCATTCATTTCCCCATTCATTTCCAAACATATTCCTAGTTGGAGCTTAAACACAATCCGAAGATAAGATGAATTCAAGTACGAGTTTAGAGGAGAAATTTGATGCTCTTATGAGGCAGAATGACATGTTATTGAAAATGATCAATGAGGATTCCCAGCATAATCAAGAAACCGAGGCTTAATATGAGTACTTATGAAAACAGCTTGGTGCATTCTTAAAGCAAAAGCAAAAGATGAATGAGGAACATCTACAGTCTGAACCTAGAAGACAAGAGCAAGTGCTTAGTCGTCATCTTGATTCATCTAATGAAGGTGAACCTTTGAGAATGGCTAGACTAGAACCATGGATTTAAGCTAATACAAATGATTTCAAAGTTGAAATTCCAGAATATGAAGGCACGCTTGATCCTAGAGAGTTTTTGGACTGGTTACACACGGTTGAATGAGTTTTTGAGTACAAGGATATTCTTAAGGACAACTGTTAGAATGTACAAGGTTTTGATGATAACAAATCCAAGTGTTGTTGTTGTGCCAAACAGGCTTTACCAACAGGGTCTTACTGCTGTTTTTCAATATATTAAAACTGCTTGACTAATGGTTTATCAAGAACAGGTACTCAAGTCAGCTATGTAAGAACAACCATGAGGAACAGGCTCTGTAAGGTGTTTGAAACATGTCCTGTGAAGTGTTTGAAGCATAGGATATAAGTGCAGCCGTGAGGAACAGGTTCTGTGAAGTGTTTGTAGCAGATTCGTCTCTCTATAAGATGACTAGTGGTTACAACAAGATGTCTTGGTTTAATTTGGTTTTATATTTTTAGACTCTTGTTAATATGCCAATCAGAAACTCTTAACTTACCACTTACTTGAAACAGTTTTGTTTTCTTTTGGTAAATATTTCGGATCACCCTTCAGAACAATCCTGGAAACAGGGTGATCAGGGTGTTTCCAGAATAAGCTGCGAAAAAAACTATTTTGCATGATTTTTGTCTTTTGGATTTTGAGCAGCTTCTTCAAGGATTCGCAAGAAAGATTTTTTATGGAGTATCTTACCCCATATCCTAAAAACGGTTATTAAAATCTAAGGGGATTTGCAAAATCTTTTTGAATAAAAAGAATATCTAATTTTTGGCAAGTGGATAAGGTTGTTGAGAAAAACATGGGCTAGTTGCTGAGAATCACCGCCTTATGCACACGGTTTAGGAAGTGTTTCCAGCTCATGTTTCCTCACCCCTTGTGGCTGAAGAATTTTATATTCTTTAGGGATTTTAGTTTCCAAAAATTTGAGAAATTGTTTTTCCAAGCACTATATAAAGTCGCTTCTTAGAACGTTAGAAGCATCGGTTTTCAAAAAGAAAAATTCAGTGTTCATGAGCTTAAAAGTTTGAAAAGAAAACCGTGTTTAGTGAGTGAGTTATTTGAGCTTTCAAAGTTGGCATACTAGGACTTCATTGTACCCTATATTAGCTTAGTTGAGAAGCATTGTAATAGGGTGTTTTTTCTTTATACTCTTCTTTCACAAAAGTAAGTAGAGTGTGTGTCCAAATCAAGGGGATTTTGGATGTGGGGTAACTTGTCTTAGGGAAGACGGTTACGTATGTTACAAGTTGTAACAAGGTGTGCTACTATTGTAACGTGTTTAGCCCGTTTAGTGAAGTGTGTAAATCCTATAGGAGGTAGGTCGTGGTTTTTACACCTCAGTTGGGCTAGAGGTGTTTCCACGTGAATTTTCGTTTCTGCACAACTCAGAAATAGTCTGTGCGAACAGGGTCTCAAGACTGTTTGCCAGCATATTACGAAAATCAGGCACCACAATTCACCCCCCTCTTGTGGTTGTGTACTCTCTAAATCAACAAGTGGTATTAGAGCAGGTTCTCCTTTGAAAGGCTAACACCTTTGAGAGATCCTTGAAGATGAGTACACCACAAGGCATGCTTGAAGGTCAATCCATAACTCGACCACCATACTTTAATGGCCAACACTATGGATGGTGGAAGAATAGAATGGAAAACTACATCCAAGCTGAGGATTATGAGTTGTGGATGCTCATCAAGAATTGACCACTCATCCCTAAGAAAATCACTGAAGATGGAAAGTCAATCCCCAAGGAGCCTAAAGAATTCAATACTGAAGATTACAAAATGATGGAGAAGAATGCCAAAGCCAAGATACTTCTATATTTTGGCGTAGGCCCTGATGAATATACTCGCATATCTGAATGTGAGTCGGCCAAAGAAATCTGGGATGCTTTGCAAGTAGCCCACGAAGGGACCAATCAAGTAAAGCAATCCCGGATTGAATTGCTCATGAGAAAATATGAGCTGTTTGAGATGGGTGATCGTGAAAGTGTGATGGATATGTACACTCGCTTCACTCACATAATGAATGAGCTAAAATCCTTGGGAAAATCCTTCACCACCGAAGAATTGGTGAGGAAGATCCTAAGAATTTCACCTCATTCTTGGGAAGCGAAAGTAACGGCCATCCAAGAAGCTAAAGACATGAATAAGATCACCCTAGATGAGCTGATTAGCAACCTCTAAACGTATGAACTTAGGAAAAATTCTCAACAGAAAGATGAGACAAAGAGAGATCGAGGTCTTGCACTAAAGGCCTTAGAAGATGATTCTGATTCTGATGAGGAGGAGATTGGCATGATCACTTAAAAGTTCAAGAAGTTTTTCAAGAAAGTCAAAGAAAATAGCAAAAGGAAGGACTTCAGCAAGGCCAGGAACACCTCTCGGGAGCAGTTCTCCGGGTGTTTCAAGTGTGGCAAACTGGACCACATTGTGAGAAATTGCCCACTGCACAAGGAAGAACAAGAACCCGAACACCCTAGAAAACAGGGGAGGAAACAGGGTGTAAGCAGCTCAGCGAAAAGGTTCTCAAAAGCTATGCTCGCGGCCTGGGGAGACTCAAGCGAGGATGAGGAAGGGTCTGAAGCTGGGGAAGCTGATGTAGCACTCATGGCAAGAAGTGACACTGATTCAGATGACGAATCAACAGGCAGTCTGACTCAACTCAAGAACAAGGTACGGGATCTAAATAAATCAACTCTTGAGGAATTAGTGTACACTATAATGGATATATGTGCTGAATTAAAAAGGGATGTTTGAGATCTAGAACTTGAAAATGAAACCCTTAAATTAGAAAAACTTGAAGTTGACAAAGAAACTCTTGCCTTGCATGAAAACATCAATGTGCTTAAAGAAACTCTACTCATTAAAGAACAGACTTGTTCCACTAAATTGACTGAGCTGGAAAAAGAATCCCTTAACTTAAAAGGTAAGGTCGAGTCCTTGCTTATGGAAAATAAAAACTTGCTTGAGAAAATGAAACAAATGGAATCAGACCTTGCCACAAACAAGCTCTAGAACAGGTCCTCACAGGCACTTGAATGGTTAAACACCCATCATAGTCGAAATAGAAGAGGACTAGGTTTTGTACCTAAGATGACTTACCCAGTGAATAGAAAATATGTAAGATTATCTGAGAATATTGTATGTTATCACTGTGGTAAAACGGGCCATTACCGTTATACTTGTCCCTCAAGAAAGTATGCCATTAAAAGAAACTCAGTGTATGTAAAACAAATATGGGTTAGGAAAGATGAGATTTGTACCTCTAAAGGAATGGGACCCAAGTGGATCTGGGTTCCCAAAACTAACCCTTGATTTGTTTTGCAGGCTGAAGTAAGAGAGAACAACCCAGCAAACAACCCAGCAAACAGTGCAGGGAACAGTCTAGGGAACAAGCAGCTATGGTATGTTGATAGTGGGTGTTCGAGGCATATGACTGGTGAAAGATCCAATTTTCTCTCACTTACAGCTTCAGAAGGTAGGAGTGTGGCATTTGGAAACGGCAAATCTAGGACAATTATTGGCATAGGTAAGATAGGAAGAAGACTTCGAACAAGGTCTTGTTAGAAAAGACGTGCCGCTTCAAGGTGAACAAGGTAAGGATCAATCGGAGGGAGCAAGGTCTGAGGCTATTCTTCAGGAAGGTAAGCAAGGTGTGAACCAAACAGGGGGAAACAGGGTGGAACCCTGTTCGGGACAACACCAGCCGAATCCTTCAGGGATAAATCCAGGAACAAGCTCCCAAACAGGCTCGAGAATAGGTTCTGAACCTGTTTCACCGAGTATTCCAGCTAGGATGGAGAGCGAGTCTGTGAACCCACTTTCACCACGATCATGGAAATACCAAAGTTCACACCCTCTTGATCAAATTTTGTCTGATATTAATGCAGGAGTTCAAACTAGATCTAGGCTTAAACATTTCTGTGCTTTCTATGCTTTTCTCTCAAAAATTGAGCCTAAGAATATTAATGAAGCTCTTATAGATTCAGATTGGGTCACAGCCATGCAAGAAGAACTCCATCAATTCGAAAGGAACAAGGTATCGCACCTTGTGCCACGGCCAAAGGATAGAACAATCATTAGAACCAAGTGAGTGTTCCGTAACAAGCTGGATGAGTGCGGAACAGTCACTAGGAACAAGGCCCAGCTGGTGGTTCAAGGCTACAATCAAGAAGAGGGAATTGATTATGAAGAGACCTTTGCACCTGTCACAAGGATGGAAGCCATTCGAATTTTGATAGCTTTTGCAGCCCACATGGAGATCAAGTTGCATCAAATGGATGTCAAAAGTTTCTTGGTTGATAGGAAAAGCACCTCAGGTATGGCTCACTTTCTTGGACCTTGTTTGGTATCTTGGGCAACCAAGAAACAACTCTCTGTTGCCTTGTCTATAGCAGAAGCTGAATATGTGGCAGCTACATCTTGCTGTGCTCAGTTATTATGGATAAGACAACAACTCAAGGACTTTTGTGTTGACATAGGATGCATTCCTATTTATTGTGACAATACAAGTGCAATTAACATTGCCAAAAATCCATGTCAACAAAAAAGAACAAAACATATTGACATTCGTCATCATTTCTTAAGAGACAATGTTGAAAAAGGAGTGATCTCAATGAATTTCTATGCCACTGAAAATCAAATTGCTGACATATTCACCAAGGCATTGAGTAGAGAACAATTTGAAAGGATTAGACTTAAACTAGGTTTAATTAGAACAACCTGACCATCCTGTTCTCTCACCCTGTTTGCAAAATTTAAAAGTTACGGGTACAACATGCTAAAATGTTTTGTTTGCAATCAACTTCTGTGCTATGTTTAGCATACGTGAGGTTTGCAACCTACTGACACTTGTTGAGGTCTAATGAGATTGCCCTTATTGTCCCGTGTTACCGAGCAAGTAACCTCAAGAATAAGCACCAGGAACAGGTACGCCTCTTGTTTGTCAAATGTGTGCAACAAATTGAGAATTGCCTAACATCTTCCCGAGGTGTGCGCGGCCTAATTTAATGCTAAAGCCCGTTGCAAAACGGGCAAAATCTTTAAAAGATTTTGCACGCTTCTCTTTCTTTAAAATCTCTCTTCAAACTTGCTTCAAATCTCTCACTTCTACCACAATCCTTCGTGCTCTGAAATCCTGTTCAAGAAACGCTAACCTCTCTCATCTCTCTGGAAAAATGGCGTCCCCCATCAGCACTGAGAGCTCCTCGACTGTGACCCAGGGCAATAGGTCACCAAGAACAGCTTTGCAAACAGCCACAGCCCTGTTTGCTCCTACAAAATTTCTGACGTCTCTCATGGAAGGAAAAACTACTGAACCTCCTCGACCCATTGTCTATAAACCTTTTGGGTTTTTGAAGAGCATAGACCTTAGAACAGTGGATCTAAAATTGGAAGACATCCCCTACAAATTTGGATGGGATTTGATTTTGTTTGGTGAACTGGGCGCATGTCAAACCTAAGAACCTGTTGGGGCATCTGAAAGGGAAATTGGGGCTTTAGATGACCTCTTTCTGTTTGACCATGGCCTAGATGACAGCAATTCATTCGGGTTATTTCCAGAGCAGGAAACAGGGGCCAGAACAGGGCCTGAGGTTTTTAGGGATGACCTAGGGGAGGATTTGTCAAAAGAAGAAGGGGGAAGCAGTGGTCAAATGGAGGAGTCTCCTGTCAAGCCTGCACAAGCCACATCGGTAACATAAACTGGTGAGAAACGCAAAAGGTACAAAATTGTGGCTAGGCGTACTAGAATGCCAGGAACACGACCACCATCAAGGCCTCAAAGCGGCCAGACTGAAGAACCCTCAAAAAATGAAACCCCTGTCAAACCAAAACCTCAAATCCTCTCTTCGGCTAAACCCACAAACAGGCCAACTAGAAAATCAGCCCGAATTGCTTTCCAATCCACGCCTCGACCTGCCAAACAGACATCCCCTGTTGTTGAGGAAATTGATTCCTCCTCTGAGCCTTCATCAGATAGCGATACTAAGAACACCTCCTTCAAACAACTCCCGTGTTCTCAGAGTCCTCAGAGGATAAGCCTCTACCTGCACCAAAATCAACCTCCACTTTACCCTCCAAACCATCACCCCTCAAAACTCCCAAGAGAAAAGCCTCTCTCAAACATGCCTCCACCCAAGACCCTCCTACTGAGCCCCAACCTAAAAGAGTCAAGAAGTCTACCCCGTCCGCAATCTCAGCCAAACTGACCCAACTGCTTCAGAGACGGGTAGTCAGGGGTAAAATTATCAAGGTAAAATATTTTGAGGAACAGGGTCTGGGGGTGTTTCTGCACAAGCTGCGTGCATAGGGGTGGTATGAGCTATTTACAAACACCCAGCTGGGGTGTTCTGTAGATGAGTTGGCAGAGTTCTATGCCAACTGCACTGTCACCGAAGGAGTGGTGACAAGTATTGTTAGTGGGAAGCAGCTTCGCTTTGATGCGAAGACGTTAGGGGAAATTCTGGGGATTCCCTCCACGGGCTTTGATATATATGTGAGGGAAGACAAGACTATTCTAAGGACAGCCAGGCTGCTGAAGCTCTCCCAAAAATTTAGCCAGCAATCAAGCCTCCAAACACCCAAGTCCGTGAAGAAAGGGGACATGACATCGCTCCATCAATTGATATTCTGTTTTATCATCAAGAATGTCATCCCCAGGGGCCAGGGTCGCAATCTTGCTGATGCCATGGATCAATGTTTGATGGATCTGATGGACAAGGAAGAGCAAATCAACCTTCCTGTCATCATGATTCGCCACATAGCAAGAATTGCAAACACCTCCAGGGAACATGACCTGGGATACGGCTTCTTCCTGACTAGTGTGTTTGAGCACTTTGGGTGACTCTGCAGAAGAAGGTGGGTGCTCAGTTCATTGATGAGATTGGGAGTAACACCCTTATGGGGTGTGGATACACTTTGGTTGAGGGGTCTGCCTCAGAACAGGGGACCAGAACACCCCGTCCTCCTGTTCCTGGCAGTTCCTCAGTCAAGCTTGAGGCTGCTTTGGAAGAAAACTCTCGACTCAGTGCTGAGCTTACTGCGGTAAAGGCTGCCCTGGACGAGGAAAAGGCTCTCAATACAAAACGCCATGAAGATATCCTCGCCCTTCTCTCTTCCCTCTCAGTAAAATTTTCCCCTTCTGCTCTCTGATCACCCCCCATCTGTTGTTCTCATAGCCTGTTCTCACTTCTCTTGGTTATCCTCTCTTGCTAGTTTGTACTTTCTGTTGCACTCATTTGGTGAATGACAGGTTATCTTGTTTTTTGATTGGCTTTGCCTTGCTTGCTTTCTGTTGTGAATTGCTTGTGTGTGACTGGATGGCCAATCTCATTACCGTACCAACACACTTGAGTGTATCGCCTGTTGACTTTCCTCCATTACCCAAGTGGTGGTGATAGCAAACACCCTATGTTTGACTGTTCGCCCCTACTTTTTAATGATGCCAAAAGGGGGAAGATAGGTTGACCAATATTGTTTTAGTTTTGCCATGGACGAGTTAAATTTCTTACACTTTTTCGATACTAACTGCTTCATGTGAATTGTCGGTCCTATAAATAATTGGCACTAATCACTTCAATTGTCCTTGAAAGTAATATGGTCACTTGGTTTGTCATCATCAAAAAGGGGGAATTTGTTAGAATGTATAAGGTTTTGATGATAACAAATCCAAGTGTTGTTGTTGTTCCAAACAGGCTTTACCAACAGGGTCTTACTGCTGTTTTTCAATATATTAAAACTGCTTGACTAATGGTTTATTAAGAACAGGTACTCAAGTCAGCGATGAAAGAACAACCATGAGGAACAGGCTCTGTAAGGTGTTTGAAACATGTCCTATGAAGTGTTTGAAGCATAGGATATAAGTGCAGCCGTGAGGAATATGTTTTGTGAAGTGTTTGCAGCAGATTCGTCTCTCTACAAGATGACTAGTGGTTACAACAAGATGTCTTGATTTAATTTGGTTTTATATTTTTAGACTCTTGTTAATATGCCAATCAGAAACTCTTAACTTACCACTTACTTGAAACGGTTTTGTTTTCTTTTGGTAAATATTTCGGATCACCCTTCAGAACAATCCTGGAAACAGGGTGATCAGGGTGTTTCCAGAACAAGCTGCGAAAAAAACTGTTTTGCACAATTTTTATCTTTTGGATTTTGAGCAGCTTCTTCAAGGATTTACAAGAAAGATTTTTTATGGAGTATCTTACCCCTTATCCTAAAAACGGTTATTAAAATCTAAGGGGATTTGCAAAATCTTTTTGAATAAAAAGAATATCCAATTTTTGGCAAGTGGATAAGGTTGTTGAGAAAAACATGGGCTAGTTGCTGAGAATCACCGCCTTATGCACACGGTTTAGGAAGTGTTTCCAGCTCATGTTTCCTCATCCCTTGTGGCTAAAGAATTCTATATTCTTTAGGGATTTTAGTTTCCAAAAATTTGAGGAATTGTTTTTCCAAGCACTATATAAAGTCGCTTCTTAGAACGATAGAAGCATCGGTTTTCAAAAAGAAAAATTCAGTGTTCATGAGCTTAAAAGTTTGAAAAGAAAACCGTGTCTAGTGAGTGAGTTATTTGAGCTTTCAAAGTTGGCATACTAGGATTTCATTGTACCCTATATTAGCTTAGTTGAGAAGCATTGTAATAGGGTGTTTTTTCTTTATACTCTTCTTTCACAAAAGTAAGTAGAGTGTGTGTCCAAATCAAAGGGATTTTGGACGTGGGGTAACTTGTCTTAGGGAGGACGGTTACGTGTGTTACAAGTTGTAATAAGGTGTGTTACTATTGTAACGTGTTTAGCCCGTTTAGTGAAGTGTGTAAATCCTACAGGAGGTAGGTCGTGGTTTTTTCATCTCAGTTGGGCTAGAGGTGTTTCCACGTAAAAAATCCTGTGTCCATTATTTCCGCACTTAATTTTGTTGAATTTTCGCTTCTGCACAACTCAGAAACAGTTTGTGCGAACAGGGTCTCAAGACTGTTTGCCAGCATATTGCGAAAATCGGACACCACAATTCACCCCCCCTCTTGTGGTTGTGTACTCTCTAAATCAACAAGAACAAAGTGAAGTTAATAGCCTTGAGACTTCAAAAGTATGCTTCTCTTCAGTAGACTAACTTGTGTGCTAAAAGGGTTGGAGAAAGGAAGTCCAAGATTAGATCATAGGAGAAGGTGAAATCTAAGCTTAAGGCTCGGTTTCTTCCCCCTACTTATATTCAAGATTGTTACTCTTAACTTCATAACTTGACCCAAGGTAACCTGAGTGTAGAAGAATACACGAGAGAGTTTGAAAAGCTTGCGATCAAATGTGACTTATAAGAACCAGAAGAACAAACAATCGTTAGATACTTGGGAGGCCTTGATCTTAGGCATGGGAATATTATTGATTTACAAGCTTATACTTCATTTGATGAGGTTTGTGTGCTTGCTCACAAAGTTGAACAACAAAAGAAAGCAAGACAACCTTTTAAACCACAAAATTCCAAGCCATTAACCAGGAATACGCCCTTTAACAAGGGGAGTTCTAACTCACCTCCTAAGCCTATAAATCGTTTCCCTTCCAATCCATAAAGAACCCCAACTCCATAAAAGAACCAACCACCCCCAACCAGACCGAATCCCAATCCTATGAGCACAAGAAGATGTTTTAAGTGCCAAGGGTTAGAGCACATAGCCTCGGACTGTCCAAACAGAAAGGTGATTATGCTAGCTGAATGGAGAGCCATGGATGAGCAAGAACTTGAGGAGGAAATTGAAGGAGAAAGTGAGGGGAATCTTAAAGAAAACATATAAGAGGTTGAGGAGGAAGCAGATGAGGGTGAGATGCTAGTTATAAGAAGAGTATTGAACGGCTCGAAGGGAGCTAAAAATGAACAAAGGGGGAACATCTTTCATACTAGATGTACGGTTCAAGACAAGGTTTGTTCTTTGATTATAGATGGAGGGAGTTGTGCCAATGTAGTTTCTCTTAGTGTGATTGAGAAGCTAGGCTTGTAAACCTCGGCCCATTCCCATCCTTACAACATCCAATGGCTAAACTGAAGCAAGGGATTACAAGTTAACTCCCAGTGCCTCATTTCTTTTTCTATTGGTAAGAACTACCAAGATGAGTTATGTGTGATGTTATCCCCATGGATGTATGGCATGTCTTATTGGGTAAACCTCAGATGTATGATAAGAAGGTAATGCATGATGGATTCCAGAGTACATGCTCCTTTTCTAAGGGGGGAAAGATGATTACCTTAAAGCCTTTGTCACCATCCGAACTCCACAAAAACAAGCCCACAAAGAGGCCTGAACATTCTGATTGTTTATTATCATTTAGTGAACCTCTTTTAAAGGCCTCATGTCATGAGTTTAAAGCTTTTAAAGAGTGGATCTTAAACATCCAAGCTGAGCCAGAAACCCCCTTGCCTACTCACCCCAAAGCTAAGTCACTCATATAAAAGTTCTGTCACCTATTTCCTAAGGAGATACCCATGGGATTACCTCCTAAAAGACACATCCAGTACCATATTGATCTCATTCCTGGTTCAATCCTCCCTAATTAGCCAGCTTATAGGATGAACCTAAAGGAAACCAAGGAGATTCAAAGGCAAGTAGAAGAATTGATGTCCAAGGGACTTGTAAGAGAGTCTTTACGCCCATGTGGCATACCTACCTTGTTGGTTCCTAAGAAAGATAGCAGCCAACGATTGTGTATGGGTAGTAGAGCTATAAACAAAATCACAATGAATTATAGGTATCCCATGCGTAGACTTAAGGACATGCTAGACGAACAACATGGCTCTAAAGTTTTTTCAAAGATCGAGTTTAGAAGTGGATACTACCAAATCAGAATCCGAGAGGGAGATGAATGGAAGACGTCATTTAAGACCAAGGGAGGCTTATATGAATGGCTTGTCATGCCTTTTGGCCTTTCTAATGCTCCTAGTTCATTCATGAGGCCATAAATCAAGTATTCAAGGCTTACATTGGCAAATTTATGCTGGTCTACTTCAATGATATTTTGATCTATTCCAAGGATGAGCAAACGCATCAAGATCATCTCAATCAAGTCATGCTTGTTCTTGAACGTGGGAAGCTATATAGTAGCTTAAGAAATGCGCTTTTTTCACTCATGAAGTTACATTCTTAGGTTATATTGTTTCTGAAGAAGAGATAAAGGTAGATGAGAGCAAGTTAGAGGCTATATGGTCTTGGCCTCTACCACAAAGCATTCACGATGTTCGAAGCTTTCATGGATTAGCTTCTTTTTACAGAAGATTTATTTAAAACTTCAACACAATTATAGCTCCCATGACTGAGGTGATTAAGGGTACATCATTCAAATGGACCCCTAAAACCATATCTACCTTGGAGGAAGTAAAGAGAAGACTAACTCAAGCACCCGTCCTTGCTTTGCCGTGCTTTGAGAAGGTCTTTGAAGTTGAATATGATGCATCAGGAGTGGGTATAGGTGGTGTTCCTATACAGGAAGGCAAGCCATTGGCCTTCTTTAGTGAGAAGTTATTTGATTCAAGAAGAAAGTACTCCACCTATCATAAGTAATTCTATGCTATTGTACGGTGTTTAGAACATTGGAGCCATTATCTAGTGGCTAGTGAGTTCATTCTGCATTCAGATCATGAAGCTTGGAAGTATATTCAAGGCTAACACAAGTTAAACTCACGCCATGCTAAATGGGCTGAGTTCCTTCAGTCATTCCACTTCACCACTAAGCACAACTCTGGAAAGTTAAATCAAGGTGCCAATGCATTATCTAGGAGGCATCCCCTCCTGGTTCAATTGGATGCTCTTATTCTTGGTTTTGAGCATCTAAAAAGTTTATATTCTGATGATGAAGAACTTGGGGACTTGTATTCTGTGTGCTTGAAGCCCCCAAGGGGATTTCTTAGTCCAAGAGGGGTACTTGTTCAAAGGAGTGCAGCTGTGTATTCCAAAGTGTAGCACCTGTAAGATCCTAATTAGGGATTCTCATGGTGGTTCATTAGTTGGGCATTTTGGTGAATCCAAGACCTTAACCATCTTAAGGGAACATTATTACTGGGCTAGAATGGAGAAGGATGTTCAAGACATCCTAAGAAGGCCTAGAACATGCTAAGCTGCCAAGAGTCACACCTTACCCCACGGTTTGTGTACACCACTTCTAGTTCCCACTTAACCATGGGTGGATATGAGCATGGACTTCATTTTAGGTGTACCTAAGACTCAAAGGGGTAAGGATTCAATATTTGTGGTAGTGGACAGATTCTCAAAGATGGCACAATTCATACCTTGCAATAAGACCAATGATGGTACGCATATTACTGAATTATACTTTAAAGAGGTAACCAGATTACATGGTATCCCTAAGTCCATTGTTTCTAATAGGGATATAAAGTTCTTAAGCCATTTCTGGATTACCTCTTGGAAGAAGCTTGGTACTAAATTGATGTGCAGTACCACATGTCACCCCCAAACTGATGGATAAACTGAGGTAACTAATCAAACCTTAGGCACTCTCCTAAGAGCTTTGATTAAACCTTATGCCAAGGCTTGGGATTTGCTCTTGCCCCATGCTGAGTTTGCATACAACAAAGCACTAAGTAAGGCTACTAGTCCCTCTCCTTTCAAGGTGGTGTGTAGGATTGATCCATTAAGTACCATTGATCTTACTCCACGGCCCTTAGACCAGAAACCATGTGTGGATACAGCAGCAAGTGAGAGAAGATTCAGAAGCTCCATGAGTTGGTAAAGGCCACAATTGAGAAGACAAATGCCACCTATGAAGCCCAAGCCAACAAGCATAGGAGAAAGATGGTCTTTCAACCTGGAGACCTAGTATGGATCCACTTGAGGAACGAGAGATTTCTTTCCAAAGGGAAGAATAAACTAATGCCAAGGGCTGAAGGTCCATTTGAGGTTTTAGAGAAGATGAATGACAATGCATACAAGGTTGATTTACGAGGAGAAAATGAAGTTTCAGCCGCATTCAATGTGGCAGATTTAAGCCCCTTCCATTCAGATGACTCCCAAGCAAATTTGAGGATTAAATCTTTTCAACAAGGGAAGGATGATGGCGTCCTACCAAGCCAAGACCAAGCAAGGTTACAAGATCAAAAGATGGCTCACCTTTTGCTAGAAACACAAACTGAACCACACGGGTACAAAATAATTTTTAAGCCCAGTTTTGTGTTTCTAATTACTTAGGCCGCCATGAGGTTTAAGTTCTGAATTTTCGCATATCCTGGGTCGCCAAGATGTTAATTACCTAATCCAAGTGATTAAATCAAGTTAAGTCAAGGGGAAGATGAAGAACCAAGTCAATCTTCTTAACAATGCAGATTGAAGCCTGGTATAGACCAGTGTAGGTATAACTTTCGGGCAGACAAATGAGGTCCAAAACGTGTAATTCCACATAGAGGTGTTAGAAGACATTCTAAGCTTTCAAACCATGTGTGGCATTCCAATTCAAGCCCATGTTTTGCATGAGAAAGGTGGAATCTAAACAGAGCATGCAAATGGCCAGCTACTGCCCGGTTACACCCAATTCGTGCATTTGGTGGTTGAATTCTTTTCCGATATCCAATCCCTATCTAGCTGTATGATTTGGTTGTTAGAAGGCTTTCAAACACAATCATGAAGGAACCACCAAGTTATCTAATGAGAAACAAGGAGAGAAAGGCAAAAATGCAACCATTGGATAGCCATAAAGGGAACTCGGGACCGAGCAGCTTTTCACTTTTCTCCCTCACGTGCTTAGCTGCCTCTTTGCTTAATTACTTTTTTAGTATTTAGTTTAACTTTAATCCTTAAAGGTAAATAGGTTCAATGGTTGTAATTTGTAAGAATTAAGCTTGTAAATTAGCTAGTATCTCACGGGTTAACTAAAACTGTGAATTAGACATTTTTAGGAGGTTTCATAATGCTGAAGAAACCTCACTCCCCCACGCTAGAGCAGCTTGCATGCTTGCTTGTTTGACTATAAAGAATTGTATTCTATCATTTTACAATTAAATTTTGTGAATTTGAAAAGAGAAAAGAGAGCTTTGCTGTTTGAAACCAAAACACTAAACTTGCTTATCCTTAACTAGGCCGGTTAAGGTGGTGTACATGTCTAGTCCTAATCTTGTTTAAGTGGTGATTTCTATATCTTAATCAAGCTTAGGGGCCTAAACCTTGATCTTGTGGTGATTACTATATCCAAGATTCAAGTTTAGAACTATCCTAAAGTCACTTTCAATTTCGGATTGCAAAGAGTTCAAGTTAAGGCCGTGAGTTACTTTCCTTGTTCTTGTGTTCTCCTTTGAGTGTGAGTGATTTCCATTGAACTTTACATCATCTTGTCTTAAAGAGGGTTTTACATACCCAAGAAACTCCTTATGATAAGGCTCAAGGAGAAATGATCTTTTACTCCCGATGTACCATTCAAGACAAGGTTTGTAACTTGATCATCGATGAAGGGAGTCACGCTAATATAGCCTCCACCACTCTCATTAAAAAGCTTGGTATTCCTATTATTTCACATCCCAAGCCTTACTCCCTAAAGTGGCTCAATGATGGTGGTGATATTAAGGTATCAAAGCAAGCAATCATCTCATTTTCAATTGGAAAGAAGTATAAAGATAATGTCCTTTGTGATGTGGTATCCATGAGTGCCCGTCATATTCTTTTGGGTCGGCCTTGGCAATTTGATAGCGATGTCATGCATGAGAACACTTACTCCTTAATCATTAATAAGGCAAAGATTGTCCTAAACCCACTACCTCTAAACTAAGTCCACTAAACGAAGCCCAGGGCGGGAAGTGAGAAGAAAAGAGACCTTCTCATGTTGAGCGAAACATAGGTTGAGAGGGCTTTAAGCAAGGGTAAACAAGTTCTAGCTTTACTCATGCTTGAAAGCGACAAAAGTGAGGAAGTGACTCCCTTATACCCCCTAATCTGCCCCCTTATTTCATAATACCAAGATGTCTTTCCATAAGATCTACCACCAAGCCTCTGTCCAATTCGAGGCATTGAGCACCAAACTAAACTCATTCCTCGTGCTCCACTCCCTAACGAGGCTGCCTATAGGTGTAGCCCATAAGAGACTAAGGAACTTCAAAGGTAAGTTGATGAATTGATGGCTATAGGTTATATAAGAGAAAGCATGAGCCCTTACTCGATCCCGGCTTTGTTGGTGCCCAGGAAGGATGGTACCTTTCGTATGTTTGTGGATAGTAGGGTTATTAACAACATTACTATCAAGTATAGGTACCCCATACCTAGACTTGATGATATGCTTGATGAACTACATGGCTGTTCTATCTTCTCTAAGATTGACTTGAGGAGTAGATATCACCACATTTGCATGAAAGATGGGGATGAGTGGAAGACGACATTCAAGACAAAGGGTGAGCTTTATGAGTGGCTAGCGATGCCTTTCGACCTCTCTAATACCCCTAGTATATTTATAAGGTTAATGAATGAAGTCTTGAGGCCCTTTCTTGGATGATTCGTGGTGGTTTATTTTGATGACATTCTAGTCTATTCCAAGCGTTAAGAGGACCATCACACCACTTAGAAGAGGTATTCAAGGTCTTAAGAGGTCAAAGGCTCTTCGGCAAGTTAAAAAAATGTGAGTTCTTTTCGCCCCAAATCACCTTTTTGGGGTATGTTATCTTTAAGGTGGTATCTCCATGGATCAATCTAAGGTCAAAGCCATCAAGTCATGGCCTACTCCTACCTCTATCACTGAAGTTAAGGGCTTTAATGGGTTGGCATCTTTTCATAGGAGATTCATCAAGGGATTTAGCACCCTCACGGCCCCCATCATTGAGTGTATGAAGAAGGGATCATTTGAGTGCACCAAGGCTGCCCATGATGCCTTTGAGAAGCTCAAAACTAAGTTATATGAGGCCCCGGCGTTAGCTCTTCCCGACTTTAACAAGCTCTTTGATATTGATTGTGATACAAGTCGAGCAAGTATAGGGGCTGTACTAACGCAAGATTAACGCCCCATTGCATATTTTGGTAAGAAACTCAATGGCTCAAGGAAGAACTACTCAATATACGACAAGGAGTTCTATGCATTGGTGAGAGCTCTTAATCTTTGGTCTCATTACTTAAGGCTGAAACTGTTTGTCCTTCATTTGGACCATGAGGCCTTAAAGTACTTGAATGGCAAACATAAAGTCAATCCAAGGTATGTTAAGTGGGTTGAGTTCTTGTAAAGCTTCTCCTTTGTGGCTAAGCATAAGAAGGGGAGTACCAACATTGTCACAGATGCTCTTTCTAGGCGGCATTCCCTACTAGTCGTGATGAAGGCAAGGGTCCTAGGCTTCTAATTCATCCATGATCTCTACTAAGAAGATGAGGCTTTTAAGCATTACCTCAATGATCAAGAAGGCAGCAAGCATAGCCCCTACACTTACCAAGAGGGCTTCTTATTCAAGGCCTCTTATCAAGGAAGTTCATGGAGGAGGTCTAGTGACGTATCTTGGAAGGGAAACACGAACACTCAAACCTCAATTAAATGCTAAAAGCAAAGCAAACTGAATTCAAGCTAAAGTCCAGGTGAATCCGTGGATGAATGTTTGAATAAAGGATAGGCTAAACTGTTGTTCAGATACAGAATCACCACTAAACTTGAGCTTAGGGTCCCTAAACTGTGATTAAGATATAGAAACACCACTTAATCAAGGTTTAGGACATACTTGATCACCACCTCAATTGACCAAATTAAGGATAAGCAAGTGAAGTATTTAGGGGAATGCAACCAAAGTCCTCTCAATTCTGGTTTTCATTCAATATTCGAGTTCTGTTTCCAAAATGAACCTTGGTAAGGCATTAATACACGACCAAGCAAGCAACTAGGCAACATATAAGCTTAGAATGAGGTTTCCTCCCTAAGAAGAAAATGCCTTAAACAAACTAATCTATGCGCTTAAGGCTAAACTAGTTTGCATGCTTGCTTAACTAAACCAATTAGAACCAGAATCTAAAGGAAAGCAAGACAAATGGTGCACTTTACTTTAATACACTTTAATTAAGCTAATACATCAGTTTACTAGCAAAAGTGAGAAAAGCAACCATAAAGCATGCTTTTTTTTTTCGGCTGACCAATTATATTGCATGGTGCCAATTCTTCCTCTGTTTTCTCATTGGCTAGGCTCTTTCCAAGGCTTATTCACAGCACATGATTGTGTTTCTAGCTATCTTGAATCATAAGCGAAGCTAACAAGCAAGCTACCAGTTGAACAAACCCTCTTGAAGAGGAAAGACACGCAACATCTTACAGGGTTCTTAGAATCAGTTTTCAGCCCAATTTTATGCCCTTGTTTCCACCAATCAAAAGTGAGCATGATTTTAATTTCAGGCCATGGGGGGAATCCTTAGTGTGTGTACAAGTCCCCTTGCAAATAAATCAAGGCTAAATCATGTTTAAGTCGGAGATTTCTACTAAAACATTTTACACTGTAGTTTTAGACTAAAACAGCCAAGTTAAACAAAATGCCTTGATCCCTTGACTTCAACTGTGCATGATTAACTCTGAATGGTTGGACCTAAAAGATAACATCTTAAGATCCCAAAAATGTAAAAATATCAAACTTAAGCCATAATGTAGCTTGAGAAATCAGATGAACAAAACCGGGTAATTTCTGGCTATTTAATCCGGCTGCGTCAATTTGGTTCTTCTCCAAAATTTGAGCCATGGCTTGGACTTTGGAACTTGCATTGGACCTTGCTGGACTCTTAGGACCCCGTTCCATGCCTTGGATGAAGGGGACTCTATATCCTCCCCTTGTTGAGGAGATTTGGTCCTCAAATCTGCAAGGTGATCATCGGCTTGGTACGCACTCAAGTCAGCCACATTAAATATAGCTGATGGAGTCCCCTTTAGCCGAGACATGGAAGAGGGTCCTAAGAGTCTAGCAAGGTCCAATGCAAGTTCCAAAGTCCAAGCTATAGCCCAAAGTTTACAAAAGAGCCAAATTGATGTGACCGTGTAAAACAACTAGAAATTACCCGGTTTTATTCATCTGATTTCTTAAGCTACATTGTGGCTAAAGTTTGATATGTTTGCATTTTTGGGATCCTTAAGACATTAGCTTTCAGGTCCAAGTATTCAAAGTCAACCATGCATAGTCAAAGTTAAGAGATCAGGGCATTTTATTCAACCTACCAGTTTTAGTCCAAAACGGCACGATAAAATGTTTTAGTAGAAATCTCCTACTTAAACATGATTCAACCTTGATTTCTTTACAGGGGGTTTTGCACACACCCTACGGATTCCCTCCATGGCCTGAGATTAAAATCATGCTCACTTTTGATTGGAGGAAACAAGGGTAGAAAACCGAGCTGAAAACTATTTCTAAGAACCCAGTAAGCTGCTGCATGTTTTTCCTCTTCAAGAGGGTTTCCTCAGCTGGTTGCTTGCTTGTTGGCTTCACTCATGATTCAAGACTACCAGAAACATAATCATTTACTATAAACATGCCTTGGAAAGAGCCCAACCAATGAGAAAACAAAGGAAGAATTAGCACCATGCATTCTGATTAGCCCGCTGAAAAGGGAGCATGCTTTACGGCTGTTGTTCTCCACTTCTTTGCTAGTAAACTACTGTATTAGGTTAATTAAAGTGTATTAAAGTTAATTACATCATTTGTTTTGCTTTCCTTAATGTTCTACTTATAATTACTTTAGTTAAGCAAGCATGTAAACTAGTTTAGCCTTAAGCACATAGATTAGAAGACGTTTCCTTCCTAGGGAGGAAACCTCATTCTATCTTATATGCTACCTAGTTGCTTGCTTGGTTGTGTATTAATGCCTTACCAAGGCTCATTTTGTAAACAAAACTTGAATATTGAATGAAAACCAGAATTGAGAGCACTTTGCTTTCGTTCCCTTAAATACTTCACTTACTCATCCTTAATTTTATCGATTAAGGTGGTGATCAAGTAAGTCCTAAACCTTGATTAGGTGGTGTTTTTGTATCTTAATCACAGTTTAGGGACCCTAAACTCAAGTTCAGTGGTGATTCTGAATCTAAACAAGAGTTTAGTCTATCCTTTATTCAAATATTCACCCACGAATTCACCTAAACTTTGGCTTGAATTCAGTTTGCTTTACTTTAGCATTGAAGTCAGGTTTAGGCGTTTGTGATTTCCTTCTAAGATGCATCATATTTGGTGTCAGAGCTTTGGTTTCGCCTTGGCCTGGTACATTGCTCCACTTTTCAGAATCACACCCATTCAATTCCAAACACAATCCTTATTTGAACTTAAACACAATTTGAGAGCAAGATGAGTTCTAGGCTTCTAGTATGAGTTTGGAAGAGAAATTTGATGCTCTTATGAGGCAGAATGAAATGTTACTAAAGAAGATCCATGAGGATTCTCACCATAACTAAGAAACTCAGGCTCAAAATAAGTACTTATGAAAGCGGCTTGGTTCCTTCTTGAAGCAAAAGCAAAAGATGAATGAAGAACCTCTCCTATCTGAACCAAGAAGAAAAGAGCAAGTCTTTAGTCATAACCTTGATTCATCTAGTGAAGATGAACCATTGAGAATGACTAAACCAGAACTATGATTTCAATCTAATACAAATCATTTCAAGGTTAAAATCCCGGAGTTTGAAGGTAATCTTGATCCAGAAGAGTTTTTAGATTGGTTGCATACTGTTGAATGAGTTTTTGAGTACAAAGATGTTCCAGAGGACAAGAAGGTCAAGTTAGTGGCCTTAAGACTTAGAAAATATGCTTCGTTATAGTGGACTAACCTATGTACTAAACGGGTTAGAGAAAGAAAGTCTAAAATCAGAACATTGGACAAGATGAAGTCCAAGCTTAAGGCTAGGTTTCTTTCCCTACCTACGTTCAAGATTGCTCTTCTCAACTTCATAATTTGACTCAAGGCGATCTAAATGTAGAGGAGTACACAAGGGAGTTTGAGAAGCTTGTAATAAAAGGTGATTTATAAGAACTCGAAGAGCAAACCATTGTTAGATACTTAGAAGGTCTTGATCCTAGGTATGCTAATGTGGTTGATTTGCAAGCCTACACCACTTTTTAAGAAGTTTGCGTTCTAACTCACAAGGTTGAGCAGTAAAGAAAGCTAGACAGCCCCTTAAGCCATAAAATCTAAGCCCTTTAGCTGGAACCAACCCTTTAACTAGGGCTATTCTAATCCCATTTCTAAGGAACGAAATCCGTCCCCTTCCTTTTCACAAAGAACCCCAGCTCTACAAAAGACCCAAACTGCTCAAAATAGACCCCATCCAAACCCCATGAATAGTAAAAGATGCTTTAAATGCCAAGGGATTGGGCATATAGCTTCAGACTGTCCAAGCTATAAGGTAATCACCTTAGCCGAATGGTCAGCTATGAAGGAGGTGTTTGAACAAGAAGAAAAGGAGGATGATTATGAGGATGAGCTTGAGGAAACTCAAGAAGAAGTAGTGGAAGAGGCTAATGAACATGAATTGCTAGTTTTGAGAAGAGTTCTAAGCAACCAAAAGGGAGTGAAAGATGAACAAAGAGAGAACATATTCCATTCTTGTTGCATGGTTCAAGGGAAGGTATGTTCTGTGATTATTGATAGAGGAAGCTGTGCAAATGTGGTTTCTTTGAGCATGATTGAGAAGCTAGGATTGTAAACCATGACTCATCCACACCCTTACAGCATTCAATAGCTGAATCAAAGTAAGGGAACCTAAGTGAACTCACGCAATTTAGTTTCTTTCTCTATTGGAAAGAACTATTAAAGTGAACTTTGGTGTGATGTCATTCGTATGGATGCTTGTCATATGCTTTTAGGAAGACCATGGCTATATGACTGTAAGGTTATGTATAATGGTTACTTGAATACTTACTCATTTACTAAGGATGGTAACAAGATCACTTTAGCACCTTACCCCCGCCAAAACTCTATGAAGTCAAGCCTTAGAACAGGCCAAACCATTCTGATTTTCTACTGGCAGTTAGTAAGCCATTGTTAAAGGCCTCTCAGCATGAATTCAAGTCCTTTAAGGAGTGGGTTTTAAGCATTCAAGGTGAACCAAAAACCCCTTTACCCACTCACCCCGTAGCCAAGACACTCATTCAAAACTTCTGTCACTTGTTTCCTGAGGAGATACCCACGGGTTTACCTCCTAAAAGGGATATCCAACACCATATTGATCTCATTCCTAGTTCCGTCCTACCTAATAAGCCAGCTTATAGGATGAATCCAAAGGATACTATGGAGATACAATGGCCAGTTGAAGAATTGACGTCTAAGGGCTTAATCCATGAGTCTTTATATCCTTATGCTATGCGTGCTCTTTTGGTGCCTAAAAAGGATGGTGGGATGCATACGTGTGTGGATAGTAGAGCCATTAACAAAACTACAATCAGGTATACGTATCCCATACCTAGACTTGAAGACATGCTAGATGAATTACATGGCTCTAAGTTGTTTTCAAAGACACACCCTAAGGATTCCCCCTATGTCCTGAGATTAAAATCATGCTAACTTTTGATTGGTGGAAACAAGGGTAGAAGACCGGGCTGAAAACTATTTCTAAGAAGCCGGTAAGCTGCTGCATGTTTTTCCTCTTCAAGAAGGTTTCTTCTGCTGGTTACTTACTTGTTAGCTTCACTCATGATTCAAGGTAGCTAGAAACACAATCATTTTCTACAAACACGCCTTGGAAAGGGCCTAGCCAATGACAAAAAAAAGGAGGCATTAGCGCCATGCATTCTGATTGGCTAGCCGAAAACGGAGAATGCTTTACGGCTGCTTTTCTCCACTTCTTTGCTAGTAAACTTATGTATTAGCTTAATTAAAGTGTATTAAAGTTAAGTACATCATTTATTTTGCTCTTCTTAATGTCCTGGTTGTAATTAGTTTAGTTAAACAAAGCCTTAAGTGCATAGATTAGTTTATTTAAGACATTTCCTTCCTAGGGAAGGAAACCTCATTCTAGCTTGTATGCTGCCTAGTTGCTTGCTTGGTCGTGTATTAATGCCTTACCAAGGATCATTTTGTAAATAGAACTTGAATATTGAATGGAAACCAGAATTGAGAGCACATTGCTTTCGTTCCCCTAAATACTTCACTTGCTTATCCTTAATTTGGCCGATTAAGGTTGTTGAATTTAGGAGTACTTACCCACAAGAAGGGGGGTGAATTGTGGTGTTCGATTTTCGCGTACTTACTGACAAACGCCCTCCTAATTGCAGAGGTTGTTCTTGAATTAAACCTTCTGACTTGTTTGCACCAGATGTTTTCAATTTGCTCAAAGGCAGAAATCAACAAGATAAATGCGGAAATAAAGCACACACATTTTTTCCGTGGAAAACACCTCTAGCCCAATTGAGGTGTGAAAAACCACGACCTACCTCATGTAGGATTTAACCACTTTCACTAACGGGCTTCACACGTTACAAATGTAACACACCTTGTTACAACTTACAACCACGTAACCTTCTTTTCTAAGAAAGGTTACACCACGTCCAAATCTCACCAGATTGGACACGTCCAAAGTCCACACGACTGAGGACCACTCACTCACTTTTCTGATCCAAGATCAGGGTTACAAAACACCTTACGGGGGTGCTTCTGATTTAAGCAGATGTAAGGTACAATGAGGTCCTAGTATGCCAATATCTTAAAAGCTCAGCTTAAACACAACTTGTCTCGGTTTTTCTTTTCTCAAGAGTAGCTCGAAAAATTCTTCTCACTAGAAAAACCACTTTTGCACTTCTCCCTTTTTGCGTATGTTGTGTATGTTTCTCGTTTTTTCTTATCTCTAGAATGTTATGTTTCTCGTTTTTTCTTATCTCCAGAATGGGAGTGAAATGTTGAGTTTTTAAATAAAAAATCCAACGGTCAAAAACAAGGACAAGTGATAAAATCAACTATGTTTAGCAAAGAGAGATTTTTGCTTAGCACAGAGAATTCCAACGGCTAAAAGATCCAATGAGGATAGAGTTTCCCAATATTGTAGGGATTTGATTTTGGAGGATAAAAGACTATCTTTTCCCCTTAAAAATAGCCGTGAAATACTGGAAAAGAATCTCAACTTGAATTTTGAATTAATCACTTTCCAAAGGATAAGAGAGAAATATTTTCGGTTTTGGTAAATATTTTCCAAAATCAGTTTTGCAAATCTCCCAAGTGATTTTCATATCAAAAGATTTCCTACAGCTTAAATTGCTGTCTTGGAATTTTATCAAAATATATTAGAGCTTTTGGCCAACCAAAATAAGTTTTCCAAAGTGACCGGGTTTGGCCGTTGCAGTTCAGAAACACCCTAGGTACCCTGTTTACAGGGTTGTTCAAACTTGGTGTTCTGAAGCAAATAGCGCAACCAATTCAGGAGTGGTTAGTTAGAGACTTTTCAAGATTGGCATATTAACAAGAGTCTAAAAAATAAAACCTAAATTACCCAAGACATCTTGTTGTAGATCCAGTCATCTTGTTCAAGATGAATACGCTGCCCTAACCACCTAGACTAACGTGTTTGCCAGGTTGTTCTTGTATCGCTTGAGTTCAGAAAGGCCTGTTTGCGGGGTTGTCCTTGAAACACCTAACCTGTTTGCCAGGTTATTCTTGTATTGCTTGAGTTCAGGAACTGATCTTAACACACAATCAACTCATCGAGGTGGTGTTCTTAACTTCAGCGTGAGTCATCAAGGTATAGGACCTGTTCTTAAGACTTGCTCTCAACATTCAGCAAACAAGTTAAGACACATATTGAAAATAACAGTGTATGCCTGTTTGGAGAACTTTGTTTGGAGCAACATTACTTAAGGGCATTTTACACTTGGGTTTGTTGTCATCAAAACTGAATATACTAATTCAACAATTTTCCCCTTTTTGATGATGACAAACCAAGTGTCCATATTAAAAAAAATTGAATGCTGATAGGGATCCACGTAGGTACAAGGAGTTAGAGGTCAACCCACCCTATCGAGTCAAGGTCAGGCTCATTCGTCATACTTTGTCAATAGGGACACTATTCTTCCCCCTTTTGGCATCATTAAAAAGCAAGAACAACAGGATGGTTGCAAGAAAAGCATATAAAGCATTGCAAATAGATATTTCATTGCAAAGAAAAGTAGTACAATGCCAAAACAACAAACTAAGAGAGGAGGAGGAGGAGACTAGAGACCAGCCTAGACAATCAGGGAGCAGGGGGTGGTTTCGTTTGCAGAGGAGGAATACTGGGGGCAAGGGTGGAGAGAAGGGCAAGCAAATCTTCATGGCGTTTGGTGGAGAGGGCTTGTTCCTCAGCAAGAGCAGCCTTGACGGCGGAGAGCTCATCCTTGAGGCGAGCATTGTCCTCAAGAACAGCCTCAACCTTGATGGAAGGTTGCCCAGAAACAGGTGGTCGAGGTGGTCGACGACCCTGTTTGGAGACTGACCCTTCGCCAACCTCATAGCCACACCCTAGCAGGGTGTCAATCCCAATCTCATCAATGATTTGGGCCGCCACTCTCCGTGTGAGCGCTATCCCAAAGTGCTCAAACACCCTTGTCAGCAGAAACCCATAGCCAAGATCATGTGCTCGGGTGGTGTTCGCAATTCGCCCTATGTGGCGAATCATGATTGCAGGAAGGTTTATTGGTTCCTCCCGATCCAGTAGGTCCACCAGACATTGATCGAGGGCATCTGCTGAGTTTCGCCCTTGACCTCGCGGAATTATGTTCTTGATGGTGAACATAAATAGTAGTTGGTGCAGGGAGGTCATTTCATCCTTATTAACCGAGAGGGGAGTTCTTAGGCCCTGTTTCTGACTGAGGCGTTGGGACACCTCTAGGAGTCTGGCTGTTGCCAGGGCAGTCTTGTCTTCCCTCACATACACTGCAAAGTCTTGTGAGGGCACCCCCAATATTTTCCCAAGTGTGGGCGCATCAATCTTAATGCCTTGCCCATTCACAAAACTTGTCACCACCCCTTTGGTGACACTACAGTTGGCGTAAAACTCAGCCAACTCAGGCACTGAACACCCCAACTGGGTGTTTGCAAACAAGTCGAGCCAGCCTTGGACTCGTAACTTGTTCAGGAACACCCCCAGACCTTGTTCCTCGAAAAAACGTACATTTACTACCTTCCCCCTGACGACATTGTGCTTAAGCAATTGCGCATGCTTGTCAGACATGGGAGAGGGAGTGGACTTCTTTGGGAGTTTGGGAGGAGGAACAGAGGTGGCAGCGTCTAGTAGGGGAGCTGTTCTGGGCTTTCTTTTGAGGGGTGAGTTTGCAGGAGAGGGCTTCACAACAGGTTTAGAGGTTGATTTTTGAGGGGCTTGATCTTCAGAGGACTTGGAGAACACCGGTGTCCCCAATTTGAAAGAGGTGTTCTCAGAGTCAGAACTCGAGAACCCCTCGGTAGAAGAAGAGGAAATCTCCTCGATGATTAGACCAGAGGGTTTGGAGATACGGGGAGCGGATTGAAAAGCTATTCTTGCAGATTTGCGAGAAGGCTTGGAGGATTTTGGAGAAGACGGAGTTTGAGAGGGCGAAGACCTTGGTTGTGGCCTTGTTCTTGGCGTTCTGCTGTGCCTAGCCACTATTTTCACCCTTTTCCTTTTCTCTCCGGTTTGAGCAACCGGAGTAGTGAGTTCAGCCTCAGGGAGAGAATCCTCCTCCTGACTCTCCTCTGATGTCTCATACGAATTCCCTCGGAAATCGACATTCAGATCCTCCACACACATGGCGTCAAAAGAGTCTTTCCCTGTTTCTGGCACTGTTTTAGGAAACAGCCCAAAAGAACAGGGTTCGAAATTATCACTAAACCCTTCAGGGGTTTCCAAGATTTTGTCTTGAGGCCCCGATGGTGCACCCTCCGACTCTACTTTAATGGGACATGCAACTGACCCCACAAGAAACACCAATTCCCTTCCACAATTGAAGGGAATATCGTCCATCCCTATCCCAACTGACTTTAGGAACAAGCTTTTTAGAAATCTGAAAGGCTTGTACAGGATTGAGCGAGGGGGAGCAGGGATTGAGGACGCAAGAACCAGGGCTTTTGAGTGAGAGGTGTAGTTGGAAGCCATTGTTGCTAGAGGAGAGAGATTAGGGTTTAGGGCTTTTGAGAAGGTTGTTTGCAGGGTTTGCTTTTGAGCGAGATGAAGTCAGATGAAAAGACGAACTGAGAACAGGGCATTTAAAGAGAGAGAGAGCACCCAAAATCTTTTAAAGATCTCTAGGTTTGCAACGGGTGAGAACATTAAAGGCGTGTGCCTTGGTAAGGAGGGAGGTTTAAAGAAAACACATTCCCATATGCATCGAACAATCAAGGGACCTACCTGCTCTTTCCGTTTGATCAAGATACTTACCTGTTCTTCGCCGTTTGATCTTGATTTGACTCATTGGTACTAGAGGTGGCAGAGCTGCTCCAGCGATCCTTAGTACATCCCCTTATGCTGCACTCTTTGTATAAATTAAAAAAAAAACGCACGCAATTCGAGTGTATGCACTCATTGTACATAAATCACATCAGTTGCTAATAAGATTTGCAAATAAGGGGAGAGAACAGGGTGTAGCGGTTGTTTTTACCAAACCTAGTTCATGTCTTGGAAACAAGTATCTCAGGGTGTTCTTACCAACCCTAATTCCAGCCTATTTATCTCAAATTGATCTCTAGCTAGTGCCTTAGTGAATATATCAGCAATTTGATTTTCCGTTGTGCAAAAATTCATAGAAATTAAACCCTTTTCAATATTATCTCTCAAGAAATGACGTCGAATGTCAATATGCTTCGTTCTTTTATGTTGACATGGATTTTTGGCAACGTTAATTGCACTTGTGTTATCACAAAAAATAGGAATGCATCTAGTGTCAACACACAAGTCCTTAAGCTGTTGTCTTATCCACAACAGTTGAGCACAACATGAAGCTGCTGTAACATATTCGGCTTCTGCCGTGGACATGGCAACTGAATGTTGCTTCTTGGTAGCCCAAGATATCAAACAAGGTCCAAGAAAGTGAGCCATACCTGAGGTACTCTTTTTATCAACTAGGAATCCAGCATAGTCAGTGTCAGCATATCCAACAAGATCAAAATTGCAACCTCTAGGATACCATAAAGCTAAATTGGGGGTATGCTTCACAGCCTTAAGATGAGTTTCCTTAGGATTAGACTGAAAACGGGCACATAAACCAACACTAAAAACAATATCCGGTCTACTAGCAGTTAGGTATAGGAGTGACCCAATCATGCCCCTATAGAGTTACTCCTCAACTGAGGGACTCTCATCATCCATAACCAACTTGGTTGAAGGAGAAATAGGAGGGTCTATGGATTTGGCTGACTCCATCCCAAAATGCTTAAGTAGCTCCTTGATATACTTTTGTTGATGGATCATGGTGCCGTTTGGAGTTTGCTTGATTTGTAAGCCTAAGAAAAAGTTAAGCTCACCCATCATGCTCATCTCAAACTCACTCCTCATCATATTTGAAAATTCATTGCATAAATCATGATGAGTTGCACCAAATATAATGTCATCAACATATATTTGGACAATCAATAAATGTTCCCCCTTAGATTTTAGAAACAAGGTATTGTCTACCTTGCCTCTTCTAAAATTATTTTCAAGTAAAAAACTTGACAAACGTTCATACCAAGCTCTAGGAGCTTGTTTTAAACCATAAAGAGCTTTGTTAAGTATGAAAACATGGTTAGGAAATTCACTGTTTTCAAAACCAGGGGGTTGTTTGACATACACCTCTTCTTTAAGGTATCCGTTTAGGAATGCACTTTTCACGTCCATTTGATGTAGCTTGATTTCCATATGAGCTACAAAGGCTATTAGGATTCGAATAGCCTCAATTCTAGCAACTGGTGCAAAGGTTTCTTCATAATCGATTCCTTCTTCTTGGTTATACCCTTGAACAACCAGCCGTGCCTTGTTCCTAGTGACTGTTCCTGACTCATCCAGTTTGTTTCGGAACACCAACTTGGTTCCAATGATTGTTCTCTCTGTAGGCTTAGGTACCAGGTGCCATACTCTGTTTCCTTCAAATTGATGGAGCTCTTCTTGCATTGCCGTGACCCAATCTGAATTTGCAAGAGCTTCATTCACATTCTTTGGCTCAATGTTAGAAAGAAAAGCATAGAAAGCACAGAAATTCTTAAGCTTAGACCTAGTTTGTACTCCACTGTTAATATCAGACATAATTTGATCTAGGGGGTGTGAACTATGGTGCTTCCATGGTCGTGGAGTAAGTGGATCCACAGACACATGCTCTACTCTAACCGGAATATTTGGAGAATCAGGCTCACGAACACCTCCTGAGCCTGTTTCTGCACCTGTTTGTAAGCCTGTTCCTGAAGAACATGGTCCCAAACAGGGCTCAACGGTGTTTCCCCCTGTTTGGTGTTCACCTTGCCTGCCGTTTTGAGGAACAACTTCTGGGCCTGTTGTCTCCATCGTGTTCTTACCTTGTCTCTCATGGGGCAACACTTCTTTTCGGATAAGACTTAATTCAAACTCTTCTTCCTATGCACCATTCTTATTCAAAGTGTTAGATTCATCAAAAAACACATGCACACTTTCCTCAACGCACAAGGTTCTTTTGTTAAAGACTTTGTATGCCTTGCTGTGAGAGGAATAATCGAGAAATATTGCCTCATCACTCCTGGGATCAAACTTTCCTAAAGCATCCTTCCCATTATTATGCACAAAACACCTCCAACCGAATGTTCTTAAATGCATAATGTTGGGCTTTCTACCTTTGAAGAGTTCGTAGGGAGTTTTGTTCAAAATAGGTCTAATCATACATCTATTCATAATGTAACATGATGTGTTCAAAGCTTCTGCCCAAAAGTTCCTAGGAAGACCACTAGCAATAAGCATTATCCTAGTCATGTCTTCTAGGGTACGGTTTTTGCGCTCAACCACCCCATTCTGTTGGGGTGTTCTTGGGGCCGAGAAGTTATGATCAACACCATGCGTATTACAAAATTCTGTAAAACTTGCATTTTCAAATTCAGTACCATGATCAGACCTCAAGCTAACCAATGAGTGTCCTACTCTCTTTTCAACCTTTTTGAGAAGGGAAATAAAATTCTCAAAAGTTTCATCCTTGGAGGCCAAGAACAGGGTCCAAGTAAATCGAGAGTAATCATCCACTATGACAAGCACATACCTCTTCCCACCTCTACTTGTTATCCTCATAGGACCACATAGATCAATGTGTAATAACTCAAGAGGTCGGGTAGTGCTAACACACCTTTTTGATTTAAAAGACAATCTGACTTATTTTCCTTTCGCACAAGCTTCACATACCCTGTCATCATTAAACTTGATGGAAGGTAGTCCAACAACCAAGTCTTTGGAAACAAGTTTGTTTAAAAGAGTAAGGCTCGCATGACCTAGTCTCTTGTGCCAGAGCATTATATCATCATTCACAGCACTCAAACAAGTCAGGTTGTTTTGGAGAAGTGTGGAAATACAAACTTTGTAAACATTTTTGTGACGCTTCCCCTTTAACACAACGTCTCCTGTGTTGGCATTGACAACCAAGCAATGTGTTCGTGAGAACACCACTAGATTGTTCTTGCCACACAGTTGGGACACACTTAGTAAATTATGCTTTAAGCCATCAACTAAGTGCACATTATCAATTGAGTGGGAGAGAGTTTTACCAATGCTACCTATACCGACAATTGTCCCAGACTTGCGGTTTCCAAAAGCCACGCTCCCACCGGTTGAAGCTATAAGTGAGAGAAAGTTTGATTTTTCTCCGGTCATATGCCGCGAACACCCACTATCAACATACCACAGCTGCCTGTTTTCAAGGTTATTTTCTGGCCTATTTGCCAGGGTGTTTCTTACCCTGTTTGCTGGGTTGTTTGTGGGGTTGTTCTCTCTCACTTCAGCCTGCAAAACAAATCAAGGGTTAGTTTTGGGAACCCAGATCCACTTGGGTCCCATTCTTTTAGACAAATAAAGCTCATCTTTCCTAATCCAGATTTGTTTCACATACCTTTCATTCTTTTCAATGGCATACCTTCTTGAAGGACATGAATATTGATAGTGACCAGTTTTACCACAATGAAAGCAAACAATGTTTTCAGGTAATCCCACATACTTTCTATGGATTGGGTAAACGGTTCGTTTAGGCTTATATCCAAGTCCCTTTTTGTTTCGACTGTGGTGAGTGTTTAACCAATTAAGGGCTTGTGAGGACTTGTTCCACAACCTGTTTGTGGCAAGGTCGTGTTCTGTGCGTTTTGCTTTAGCCGACAGGTTCTTGTTTTCAGCAAGCAAAACTTCGACCTTTTCTTTAAGCTCAAGGGTTTCCTTTTCAGCCTTGGCTTGATTGGTGGTATATTTTACTTCGTTCAAGATCAAGGTCTCCCTAAGGTCATTTATGGTTTGATGTGAAGCTAGAATTTCTCTTTCAGCCTCAAGTTTCTCATTCTTAAAGATCTTATTTTCTAGTTCTAGGTCTCGGACATCTCGTTTCAATTCAGCACAAGTATCCATCAAGGTATACAAAAGTTTTTCGAGAGTTACTTTATCGAGACCACGTACCTTGTTCTTGAGATCAGTCAAGCTGTTTGTGGATTCATCATCTGAGTCTGAGTCACTTTGTGCCATGAGAGCTACAGCATCTCCTTCACTTTCAGATTCACCTTCATCCTCAGAAGAGTCTCCTCAGGCAGCAAGCATAGCCTTCGAGAATCTTTTGCCTGAGGTGTTCACAGGTTGTTTTCGAACCTGTTTTCTAGGTTGTTCGAACTCCTGCTCTTCTCGAAGCAGAGGGCAGTTTTTCACAAGGTGATCTGGTTTGCCACATTTAAAACACCCTGTGAACTGTTCTCGGGGGGTGTTTCTGGATTTACTGAAGTCCTTTCTTCTGCTGTTTTCTTTGACCTTTTTGAAGAATTTCTTGAACTTTCGTGTCATTAAGGCCATCTCTTCATCCTCAAGGTCAGAGTCATCATCCTCTTGTGCTTTCAAGGCAAGCCCACGATCCTTCTTCTGCTCCTTTTCTTATTGTGAGTTCTTTCTGAGTTCATAGGTTTGAGGATTGCCCATCAACTCGTCGAGGGTGATCTTGTTCATGTCTTTAGCTTCTTGGATGGCTGTCACCTTCGCTTCCCAAGACCGAGGCAAAATCCTTAGAATCTTCCTCACCAGCTCTTCTGTGGTGAAGGATTTTCCCAGGGATTTTAGCTCGTTTGTTATGTGGGTGAAGCGTGTGTACATATCTATCACGTTCTCACGATCGCCCATATCAAACAACTCATATTGCCTCATGAGTAGCTCAATACGTGATTGTTTGACTTGACTTGTCCCTTCATGAGCTACTTGGAGGGCATTCCATATCTCCTGGGCTGACTCACACTCCGAGATACGTGTATATTCATCTGGACCTAGGCCAAAATATAATAGCTTCTTGGCCTTGGCATTCTTTTCCATTTTCTTATAGTCTTCAGCATCAAACTCTATGGGTTCCTTGGGAACCTTCTTACATCTTCAAGCACCTTGGTGGGAACAAGGGGCCCGTTCTTGATGAGCATCCATAACTCATAATCTTCTGCTTGAATATAGTTCTCCATCCTATTCTTCCACCAACTATAATGTTGGCCGTTGAAATAGGGTGGCCGAGTAATGGATTGCCCTTCAAGGATTCCTTGTGGTGTACTCATCTTCAAAATCTCTCAAGGTGTTAACCCTTTTGTGAGAGAACCTGCTCTGATACCACTTGTTGAATTTAGGAGTACTTACCCACAAGAGGGGGGGTGAATTGTGGTGTTCGATTTTCGCGTACTTATTGACAAACACCCTCCTGATTGCAGAGGTTGTTCTTGAATTACAAACAACCTTCTGACTTGTTTGCACCAGATGTTTTCAATTTGCTCAAAGGCAAAAATCAACAAGATAAATGCAGAAATAAAGCACACACAATTTTTCCGTGGAAAACACCTCTAGCCCAACTGAGGTGTGAAAAACCACGACCTACCTCGTGTAGGATTTAACCACTTTCACTAACGGGCTTCACACGTTACAAATGTAACACACCTTGTTACAACTTGCAACCACGTAACCTTCTTTTCTAAGAAAGGTTACACCACGTCCAAATCTCACCAGATTGGACACGTCCAAAGTCCACACGACTGAGGACAACTCACTCACTTTTCTGATCGAAGATCAGGGTTACAAAACACCTTACGGGGGTGCTTTTGATTTAAGCAGATGTAAGGTACAATGAGGTCCTAGTATGCCAATATCTTGAAAGCTCAGCTTAAACACAACTTGTCTCGGTTTTTCTTTTCTCAAGAGTAGCTCGAAAAATTCTTCTCACTAGAAAAACCACTTTTGCACTTCTCCCTTTTTGCGTATGTTGTGTATGTTTCTCGTTTTTTCTTATCTCCAGAATGGGAGTGAAATGTTGAGTTTTTAAACAAAAAATCCAATGGTCAAAAACAAGGAGAAGTGATAAAATTAGCTATGTTTAGCAAAGAGAGATTTTTGCTTAGCACAGAGAATTCCAACGGCTAAAAGATCCAATGAGGATAGAGTTTCCCAATGTTGTACGGATTTGATTTTGGAGGATAAAAGACTATCTTTTCCCCTTAAAAATAGCCGTGAAATACCTAGAAAAGACTCTCAACTTGAATTTTGAATTAATCACTTTCCAAAGGATAAGAGAGAAATATTTTCGGTTTTGGTAAATATTTTCCAAAATCAGGTTTGTAAATCTCCCAAGTGATTTTCATATCAAAAGATTTCCTACAGTTTACATTGCTGTCTTGGAATTTTATCAAAATATATTAGAGCTTTTGGCCAACCAAAATAAGTTTTCCAAAGTGACCGGGTTTGGCCGTTGCAGTTCAGAAACACCCTAGGTACCCTGTTTACAGGGTTGTTCAAACTTGGTGTTCTGAAGCAAATAGCGCAACCAATTCAAGAGTGGTTAGTGAGAGACTTTTCAAGATTGGCATATTAACAAGAGTCTAAAAAATAAAACCTAAATTACCAAAGACATCTTGTTGTAGATCCAGTCATCTTGTTCAAGATAAATACGCCGCCCTAACCACCTAGACCAACCGGTTTGCCAGGTTGTTCTTGTATCGCTTGTGTTCAGAAAGGCCTGTTTGCTGGATTGTCCTTGAAACACCTAGCCTGTTTGCCAGGTTGTTCTTGTATTGCTTGAGTTCAGGAACTGATCTTAACGCACAATCAACTTATCGAGGTGGTGTTCTTAACTTGAGCGTGAGTCATCAAGGTATGAGACCTGTTCTTAAGACTTGTTCTCAACATTCAGCAAACAAGTTAAAATGCATATTGAAAATAACAGTGTATGCCTATTTGGAGAACTTTGTTTGGAGCAACATTACTTAAGAGCATTTTACACTTGGGTTTGATGTCATCAAAACTGAATATACTAATTCTCTGTGCTAAGCATAAATCTCTCTTTGCTAAACATAGCTGATTTTATCACTTCTCCTTGTTCTTGACTGTTGGATTTTTTGTTTAAAAACTGAACATTTCACTCCCATTCTGGAGTGAAGAAAAAACGAGAAACATACACAACATACGCAAAAAGGGAGAAGTGCAAAAGTGGTTTTTCTAGTGAGAAGAATTTTTCGAGCTACTCTTGAGAAAAAAAAAAACCGAGACAAGTTGTGTTTAAGCTGAGCTTTCAAGATATTGGCATACTAGGACCTCATTGTACCTTACATCTGCTTAAATCAGAAGCACCCCCGTAAGGTGTTTTGTAACCCTGATCTTGGATCAAAAAAGTGAGTGAGTGGTCCTCAATCATGTGGACTTTAGACGTGCCCAATCTAGTGAGATTTGGACGTGGTGTAACCTTTCTTAGAAAAGAAGGTTACGTGGTTGCAAGTTGTAACAAGGTATGTTACATTTATAACGTGTGAAGCCCGTTAGTGAAAGTGGTTAAATCCTACACGAGATAGGTCGTGGTTTTTCACACCTCAGTTGGGCTAGAGGTGTTTTCCACGGAAAACTTATGTGTGCTTTATTTCCGCATTTATCTTGTTGATTTTTACCTTTGAGCAAATTGAAAACATCTGGTGCAAATAAGTCAGAAGGTTGTTTGTAATTCAAGAACAACCTCTGCAATCAGGAGGGTGTTTGTCAGTAAGTACGCGAAAATCGAACACCACAATTCACCCCCCTCTTGTGGGTAAGTACTCCTAAATTCAACAAAGGTGGTGATCAAGTAAGTCCTAGACCTTGATTAAGTGGTGGTTCGGTGTCTTAATCACAGTTTAGGGACCCTAAACTCAAGTTTAGTGGTGATTCTGTATCTAAACAAGAGTTTAGTCTATCCTTTATTCAAACATTCAACCAGGGATTCACCTAGACTTTAGCTTGAATTCAGTTTGCTTTACTTTAGCATTGAAGTCAGGTTTGAGCATTTGTGATTCCCGTCCAAGATACATCAACAGCTGAAACTCCATAGTCCTCTCGTAAATCAACCTTATAAGCATTGTCGTTAATCTTTTCAAGTACCTCAAATGGACCATCAGCCCTTGGCAAGAGGCTGTTCTTCCTTTTTAAAAGAAACACCACTTTCCTTAAGTGTATCCATACGAGGTCTCCAAGTTGAAATACAACCTTCTTCTTGTGTTTGTTGGCTTGAGCTTTATAGGATGCGTTGGTCTTCTCTATTCTGCTCCTCACCAACTCTTGTATATTATGGATTTCTTCTGCCCTTGCTGCTGCATCCGCACTCGGCTTTTGGTCTAGAGGTCATGGAGTAAGATCAAGTGGCCGTTAGACAACCTTCATTGGTGATTGACCAGTAGCCTTGCTAGGAGCCCTGTTATAAGCAAACTCTGCATGGGGTAAAAGCAAATCCCAAGCCTTGGCCTGAGGTTTAATCAAGGCCCTTAGAAGAGTTCCTAGGGTTCGATTTGTAACGTCAGTTTGCCTATCAGTTTATGGATGGCAAGCGGCACTATACTTGAGATGGTATCCAATTTCCTCCACAAAGTAATCTAGAAATGGCTAAGGAACTTTGTATCCCGATCAGAAATAGTTGATTTAGGTATAGCATGTCATCTAGCCACCTCCCTGAAATACAACTTAGAAATATGTGTAGCATTATTAGTTTTGTTGCATAGAATGAAATAGGACACTTATTGTAATAACCCCAGCCCCTAGGCCAGAAGCGTTACGCTTTCCTAACTTCTTACTTAATTCCTGGGATGAAACGGACAGAGTTCCCCCTAAAAACTGACAATTTCCAGGCTAAAAGCCTTACAATAAGTCCCTGCAAATCAACGGAAGCGCAAAACATTTAAAACATAGCTCAACGGCTACACACCGGAGTTCATAACTCAACGAGCCACTCGCTTGGAGTACACCAACCAGATTGATTCATGAATAAAGAAGAAATGGAAGATACAACTCAACGGTTAACAAAACTGGAGTATTAAGATTTACATCCCAAAACATAGCTAAATTAAACCAAGAAGACATTTAACTAACTTGATGGTTGGCTCAGGCGGCCATACAGAGCGACCTTTATACCATATGCATTACATGAAATAGAATAAACGTTTACTGACCTTTATAAACTAAGAGTACATTACATGACTTCATTAAACACGTAAGATCCCTTTAAATGAGCACATACGACGCCTTGTAAGCAACAATAGGTTCCTTCTGGACTTATCTGACTCAACTTCTTCCTGTCAGAAAGAAAACCTAGGGAAAAGGGGAAAGAGTAGTGGGATGAGCAACCACACGCTCAGTGAGAGTCCCCCAACCCCCTTAAAACCAAAACTGCTGCAGGCAATACTATCTTTACTAGTCACATATCACGTTTCCATACTTTACTATCATAATAGATATTCACAGAACCTTTATGGGAGGATCACTAAACATAAACTTCACTTCGACCACTCAATCATATTTCTAGGTTCCTCAATGACGGAGTTCTTCACTAGCAAGCAGTTAGGAACGTGAGTAAGCATCGAAGGCTAAGTATAAGGATCCTTTCTTTTCATAACATAACTTCCTAACATTCCATTTAAACTACACATGAACCCTCAATCATATGATGTGTATATAAGGTTATCCCTTTTCATAATTACACTTTTCTTGGCATTTCATTCATATAATATACATATCACACACATAAATACATATCAAGCATTTAAGTACCTTTAAACATCATATTAAGCTATATGACACCTTCGCATGCTATTCACATATCAACGTTCATTCTTTTAGGAAGAGACGCCTTCATTCATGGAATTTTTAACGTGCTATAACTTTCTTTCTCATCTAATACACTTTAAATCAGACAGATTTGCTATGGATAAGAATGATGCCACATAAGATTAGAATCCACGTTCAACCATACTTAAGAATCATTCATAATGCATCCATTGAAAGCTTTCCTTTAACACATAGGCTAAGAATCCACATTCAAACATGCTTGAGGATCATTTCATAACTCATTCATTGAAAGCTTTCTTTTTTTCGTTGAAAACGTTTTCTTAGTCTTCGAAGGAAGTTTCATTTCGTTTGGTCGTGTAACGACCCTTATAAGCTTTTCATACATCATTCCATATAGCCTTTTGGGCCCATAAAAAGAACTTCCCTTCCTTTTTAATCGTTTAAAAATGGCAAAGGGCCAATTGCTTTTCTTAACTTAGTACGAAAGTACTTCTGACATAAGATCATTACAGGATGCTGATTGGGTGAGAACTATTCTCGATCCCATAGTGAGACCTAAGGCTCACGCTTAAGCTCTTACTCCCGGGATGGCTACATATAACATATTGGACCATTACATTAGCGCTCGTCAGGGCCTCTAGGGTTTATCCGGACTTATCTCCTAGGTTAACATTATTTACATCATATCATATTGTCCGCAGCACATTATCTTAGCCACTTAAAGCGTATCGGCCATAACGGCAAGTAATTTTCCGTTTCAAACAATAAAATCATTCAACGTATAATTCCCATCTCCCTTTTGTTAAAAATGTTTTAGGGATTCATCCCAAACACTATTTGAATAGCTAAAATAGGCCATGGCTCGTTACTAGATATGGCTATTATTCATTTAAAACACATGAAGAGTCATTTGCTAAAACATCACCCTTCCACACAAATGTTACATTTTAAACATACAAGGAAAAGGGTATACGCATATCACATTTAAACACTTCGTAATCATTCCAACACAATGAGCCACACATGGCCTCGCAATCCACACGATTGCGGTCAATTCACAACCCATCACTTGCACCGTGCCACAAGACCTCGAATGCTCATAATTCTTTCCTCAAACCATCCAACTACCAACTCAATTCATCAATTTATTAATCACAACATATTATCATATTAGCTTATGTAAAAGGGAGGGAAGATTAGGCCCTTACTTGAGCAACCAGCATCATTCAGCGAAGCGTTACAACAAGCGTGCATATAGCCGCATTTATTCATAATTCGACAATACTTTATTCAGTAAATCAAACATAATTCGATTCTAAACATATACGTTGCATTTCAAAGTAACTTTCCTAAGCATGAATGTACTAAAAAGGTTTCGAATGAAAGCTAAACATATTTCAATAGCTTCGAATTTAATTTGTTTACATGTATTAGCTAGTTTAATTCGAATCGATGCTAAACACGTTTAAATTACTTCGAATTAACAATTCAAGCATGATTTACATTCATGGGTTCGAATCGATGCTAAACACGTTTAAATTACTTCGAATTAACAATTCAAGCATGATTTACATTCATGGGTTCGAATCGAAGCTAAACGCACATAATTCACATCGATTTATAATCTTAGGCATAAATCAACCAAATGAATCGAACCTAAACATGAATAGCTCATTTCTTGACATTTCTAACGAATTTAACAAACCCTAACTAGACATACAACATCAATTTGCTGAAATTCATTTGAAAATTAATATTAGTTTAGGAGGCGAGGAGACCCACCTCGATTTCATGCTAGAGGACCCGTTCTAAGGGTTTGGCTCGACTTTGAGGGCCGAAAAATCTCAATCCTCGATCCACTTAGTCTCAAACGCACGCCAATTGATGAATCCGAAACCCTAGTCTGCTGCCTTGCCCGAACCGAACCCTAGCTCTAGAATTTGGTGACGTTTGTGGCTGATTTAGGTTGAATTCAACCACTCAGTGTATGGGGGAGGTCGATTATGGTGAAGTTGGCCGAAATCCAGCCCATGGGCGGTGCTTTGAGGCCACCCGAAGTGCTGCTGCCCGGCTCTGTTCACGGCAAGAAGAGGAGAGTAGAGGGGGTGGTGAAGGCCGGCGAGGCGTTGGCTGCACACAGGGACCACCGTGGGGCTCGCCGGCGACGTGTGGGTGTGAGGAGGGAGGAGGTGGCCGGCGTTCATAGTGGCCGGAGAGGAGGAGAAAATGCAGAGCAGAGAGAGAGAGAGAGTGTTCGGGGGGGGTCGCGTGAAGGGGGAGGCAGAAAAAGCCACGCGCCTAATTACCAAAATACCCCTCCCTTTTTGTTCTTTTTATTACAAGCTGATTAACAACAAGCACCGCTAGTTTAGTTCGTACCCCGAACTCTAAAGCCGAATCACTAATACGGCCTTCTAACGACTATTCCTTCCTAAATATGTCAAGGTTCGGTTTTAATAAGCCTCGAAACTAATTCTACGGTTAACAACCTACTCGCATTCAGGAAGCGACTAAATAAATCGAATAACGATTAAATTAAACTATCGATAGGATTTGAAGGCGCAAATAGCACGAACTGATTTTAAATCAATAATAGCAATAATAATAATCCCCTTTTTAAAAAATGATAACTCCCAAAAGCACATCAATAATCATTTAACTTATACAGTTACTAAAAATATGGTTTTATAACGTAAAAAGCAAGACAGGCAACTTAACGTAAAAATAACGAAGGCGGGTCTTACACTTATGAGAACCTGTCCACCACAACAAAGATTGAGTCTTTCTTCCTTTAGGTTTTAGGCTGTCCAAGAATGAAATCCATACTTACATGAACCCAAGGAGTAGTAGGAATAGGCACAGGTCTGTAAAGGCCATGGAGTAAGGAGTGACTTTTAGCCACTTGACAAGTCCCACACCTCTTCAAAATGTCCTGTGCATCTTTCTCCAAACCTAGCTGGTAGTAATGCCCCCTTAGCATGATGAGTGTCTTGTTTTCACCATTGTGACCAGCTAGAGAACCTCCATGAACTTCCCAGATTAAGAGCTCTCTTGTGTTACACCTTGGTACACACAGCCATGTACCCTTGAAAAGAAACCCTTCTTGAATAAGGAGATCACCTTTGGGGTGTTTTGAACATTCAGTAAACAACTCCCTAAAGTCTTCATCTTCAGCATATAAAGCTTTTAGATGCTCAAAACCAAGTACACAAGCATCTAATTGAAAGAAACGCAGATACCTCTGTGAGAGACCATCGGCACCTTAGTTAAGCTTTCCAAATTTATACTTGATTGTGAAGTGCAATGATTGAAGAAACTCAACCCACTTAGCATGGCGTGAGTTTAACTTATGTCGGCCTTGAATATACGTCAAAGCCTTATGATCAGAATGGAGAATAAACTCACTTGTAATCAAATAATGACTCTAATGCTCTAAACATCTTACAATTGCATAGAATTCCTTATCATAGGTGGAGTACTTTCTTCTTGAATCACACAATTTCTCACTAAAGAAGGCTAATGGTTTACCTTCTTGAGAACGAACACCACCTATACCAACTCTAGAGGCATCACATTCATCTCCAAAGATCATACTAAAGTACGGCAAAGAGAGGACTAGTGCTTGAGTAAGTCTTTTCTTGATCTCCTTAACGGTGGATTGAGCTTTTGGTGTCTAAAGGAATGATGCACCTTTGACAACTTTAGTGATGAGAGGCATGATTGTGCTAAAACTTTGAATAAACCTCCTGTAAAAAGAAGCTAATCCATGAAAAGCTCGAACATCATGAATTGACTTAGGAGTAGGCTATGACTGAATAGCTTCAATCTTGCTTTCATCTACCTTTATACAATCACCAGTGACAATATAACCTAAGAATGTTACCGCATGAGTGAAAAAAGCACATATCTTAAGGTTATCAAAGTGTCTGTCACGTTCCAAAACAAGCATAACGTGAGTTAAATGGCCTTGTTGCTCATGCTCATCCTTGGAATAGATTAGGATATCATCGAAGTAAACCACTGCAAACCTGCCTATGTACGGCCTGAAAACTTGATTCATTAATCTTATAAATGTGCTAGGTGCACTTAAAAGACCAAAGGGCATAACTAACCATTCATAAAGCCCTCCCTTAGTCTCAAATGTTGTCTTCCATTCATCACCTTCCCTAATCCGAATCTCGTAGTATTCACTTTGAAGGTCTGTCTTTGAAAACCTCTTAGAGCCATGTAATTCATCTAACATATCTTCAAGTCTAGGTAAGAGATACCTATACTTGATTGTGATCTTGTTAATGGCTCTACTATCCACATACATATGCATCCCACCATCTTTTTTTGGAACCAAAAGGGCAGGCACAGCATAAGGACTTAAGAACTCACGAATTAAGCCCTTAGACTTCAATTCTTCAACTTGCCATTGTATCTCCATGGTATCCTTTAGACTCATCCTATAAGCTAGCTTATTAGGTAGGATGGAACCAGGAATGAGATCAACATGGTGTTAGATATCCCTTTTAGGAGGTAAACCCCTGGGTATGTCCTCAAGAAACAAGTGACAGAACTTTTGAATGAGTGTCTTAGCTATGGGGTGAGTGGGTAAAGGGGTTTCTGGTTTGTCTTGAATGCTTAGAATCCACTCCTTAAAGGCCTTAAATTCTTACTGAGAGGCCTTTAACATTGGCTTACTAACTACCAGTAACAAATCAGAATGATTTGGCTTGTTTTGAGGCTTGATTTCGTGGAGTTTCGATGGCGGTAAAGGGGATAAAGTGATCTTCTTACTATCCTTAGTAAAGAAGTAAGTGTTCAAGTAACCATTATGCATAACTTCACGGTCATACAGCCATGGTCTTCTCAAAAGCATATGATAAGCATCCACACGAAAGTTCATCTTGATAGTTCTTTCTAATGGAGAAAGAAACTCAGCACCGTGAGTTCACTTGGATTCCCTTGCTTTGATTCAGCTATTGAATGTTGTAAGGGTGTAGATTATGGTTTGTAATCCTAGCTTCTCAATCATGCGTAGAAAAACCACATTTGCACAGCTTCCTCCACCAATAATCACAGAACATACCTTCCCCTAAATTATACAACGGGAATGGAATATGTTCTCCCTTTGTTTATCCTTCACTCCTTTGTGGTTGCTTTAGACTCTTCTCAAAACTAGCAATTCACCTTCATCAGCCCCCTCTACTACTTTTTCTTAGGTTTCCCCTAGCTTATCCTCACAATCATCCTTCTTTTCTTTCTCTTCAAACACCTTGTTCATGGCTGACCATTCGGCTAAAGTGATTACTTTGCAGTTTGGACAGTCCGAAGCTGTATGCCCAAGTCCTTGACATTTAAAGCATCTTTTGCTGCTAATGGGATTGGGATTGGATCTATTTTGAGTGGTTTAGATCTTTTATAGAGTTGGGGTTCTTTGTGGAAAGGAAGGGGATGGATTTTGTGGCATGGAAATGGGATTAGAACTCCCCTTGTTAAAGGGTTGGTTTTGGGTAAAGGGCTTAGGATTTTGTGGCTTAGGGGACTATCTAGCTTGGGCTTCATCTTCTCCAATGTTCTGATTTTAGACTTTCTTTCTCTAACCCATTTAGCACATAGGTTAGTCGACCATAATGGAGCATATTTTCCAAGTCTTAAGGCCACTAACTTGACCTTCTTGTCCTCTGAAACATCTTTGTACTCAAAAACTCGTTCAACAGTATGCAACCAATCTAAAAACTCTTCTGGATCAAGCTTACCTTCAAATTTTGGGATTTCAACCTTAAAATCATTTGTATTAGCTTGAAACCGTGGTTCTGGTGTAGTCATTCTCAATGGTTCATCGTCACTAGATGAGTCAAGGTTATGACTAAACACTTGTTCTTGCTTTCTTGGTTCAGATTGGAGAGGTTCTTTATTCATCTTTTGCTTTTGCTTTAAGATGGAACCAAGCTGCATTCATAGATACACATTATGAGCCTTAGTTTCTAATTCATGTTGAGCATCCTCATGGATTTTCTCCGTTAGCATCTCATTTTGCCATATGAGAGCATCAAACTTCTATTCCAAACTCGTGCTTGAACCCATCTTGCTCTCGGATTGTGTTTAAGCTCAAACAAGGAATGTGTTTGGAATTGAGCGGAGAATGAATATGGAAGGTGGGAAGGATACTAAGCCTAGGGGAAACCAAAGCTCTGAACCAAATATGATGTATCTTGGAAGGGAAAAACGAATACTCAAAGCTGAATTCAAAAGCTAAAAGCAAAGCAAACTAAATTCAAGCTGAAGTCTGGGAGAATCCGTGGATGAATGTTTGAATGAAGGATAGACTAAGCTCTTATTTAGACACAGAATCACCACTAAACTTGAGTTTAGGGTCCTTAAATTGTGATTAAGATACAGAAACACCACTTAGTCAAGGTTTAGGGCTTACCTGATCACCACCTTAATCGACCAAATTAAGAATAAGCAAGTGAAGCATTCAGGGGAACGAAAGCAAAGTGCTCTTAATTCTGGTTTTCATTCAATGTTCAAGTTCTGTTTGCAAAATGAACCTTGGTAAGGCATTAATACATGACAAAGCAAGCAACTAGGCAAATACAAGCTTAGCATGAGGTTTCGTCCCTAGGAAGAAAACGTATTAAACAAACTAATCTATGCGCTTAAGGCGAAAATAGTTTTCATGCCTGCTTAACTAAACTAATAACGACCAGAATTTAAAGGAAAGCAAGACAAATGATGTACCTAACTTTAATACACTTTAATTAAGCTAACAAATCAGTTTACTAGAACAGAAGTGAAGAAAAGTAGCCGTAAAGCATGCTCCCTTTTTCGGCTGACTAATCCGATTACATCGTGCCAATTCTTCCTGTGTTTTCTCATTGGCTAGGCTCTTTCCAAGGCTTGTTTGTAGCAAATGATTATGTTTCTGGCTATCTTGAATCATGAGTGAAGCTAATAAGCAAGCAACCAGCTGAAGAAACCCTCTTGAAGAGGAAAGACACGCAGTACCTTACTGGGTTGTCAGAATTAGTTTTCAGCCCGGTTTTGTGCCCTTGTTTCCACCAATCAAAAGTGAGCATGATTTTAATTTCAGGCCATGGGGGAATCCTTAGGGTGTGCACAAACCCCCTTGCAAAGAAATCAAGGTTAAATCTTGTCTAAGTAGGAGATTTCTACTAAAATATTTTACCGTGCAGTTTTGGACTAAAACTAGCAGGTTGAACAAAATGCCTTTATCCCTTGACTTCAACTGTGCATGAATGACTTTGAATGCTTGGACCTGAACGTTAACATTTTAAGGATCCCAAAAAAGTAAAAATATTAAATTAAGACACAATGTAGCTTAAGAAATTAGATGAACAAAATCGGGTAATTTCTGGCTATTTAACCCTGTTGCATCAGTTTGGTTCTTCTCCAAAATTTCAGCCATAGCTTGGACTTTGGAACTTGTATTAGACCTTGCTAGACTCTCAGGATCCTCTTTTATGTCTTGGCTGAAGGGGACTTCATCATCTAACCGACCATTTTGCGATCAACAAGACCATTGACATTGATGGAGGTCCATCCCCTAACATGATCCATGGCCATCAAGGGAGCGCAAAAGGTCCAAACCTCATGTCCAAGATGCAAGAAATCAACCTAAGGGAACAAGGAAATTATTTCCTCAAAACTGGAATTTCAGGCGTGCACAAACCCCGTTTTGTGCACGTTATTTCCTAAACTTCCCAAGGCTGAAATGGGGTTGCAGGAAGCCTAAGTTTAAGTTCAAGACGTGCTCTTTCCATCAAGACCTCTTGCAAGTCATTTGGAGATCATTTGGTACCTCAAAACCTCAAGCCAAGTCAAACACTACATTCTGGCCAGAAACTGGACTGTCCGAATTTAAGGGCTGTGTTGGTGGACTTTTTCTCCTCTATTTGGTTTGAAACTTTTATGGCTTGAAAGTACTTTAAAAATATTATCAAATGGCCATAAAAAAACTCAGCCAAATTACACACATGAGGAGCTATTAACCACCAAAACATTGCACAAAACACCCTTTACCCGGTACATGCCCAGCCGGTACAAGAGAGAGAGGAGTGAGGTGTTTTTGCTCTTTTCCATGCTTAGCCACTTGCAAGAGTCATTATGGGAAGTACCAAGCTGCCAAGGAAGCTTCCATTCACCCCAAGATCGACACATCATCCTCAAGATTAGCATTGAAGAGGTGTCAAGTGGAGGATGCATCTATCCTTTTTTGCTTTGATTTGATCTTTGTATTTTTGCCTAGTTTAGCTTGTAGTGCAACCTAAGGCCTATGCTTGTACTTGAAAAGCTTGTATTAATACCCCCCCAAGGCTTGGCCGGCCACTCACTCAAGCATTTGTATGAAATGAAGTTGAGCTTTGCTCCTTTGAACTCCCAAACTCTCTTCTAGCTTATCTCTTCCTTTGGCCGGGTTGAGTGGTGATCTAGCAAGAGTCTTAACTCCTTCTTGGTGGTGTTTCTGTATCCAAGGGGTGGTTAAGGGCCCTAACATCTTTCCTTGGTGGTGTTTCTGTATCCAAGGTTGGTGTTAGTTCCGGTTGCTTATCCAAGTCTAAGGTGAGTTTGTGGTTTCAAAGTTGCCTTGAACTTCTTGCACTTTGCTTACATCTTTCCCATCCTCTTGACTTTCCCTAGAGGATACATCATATTTGGTATCAGAGCTAAGGTTTCCCTAGGCCTAAGCTTGCTGCCCAACACCCTTCCAAACACCCCAAACACATTCCCCCTCAAAAACACCAAACCGTGCTCCACAGATTTTCACCATCCAGAAAATCGGCACGGTCAGCCCGTGCCAAACAGCACGACCGTGCCACCCTCACATTCCAGCCACACTTCCTTTTTCATCCACACCCAGTACTTCAGCACGGTCACCCCGTGCCATGTCGCACGACCGTGCCACCCCTTTTCCAGCAACATCTCAACTTCACTCCCGTCCAGAACCAGAGCACGGCCGCCCCGTGCCTCACAGCACGCCCGTGCCACATTCAGGCCGTGAAGTTCCTGCTTATTTCAACACAAGCACTACTAGCATGACCATGGAGGAAAAGTTTGAGGCTCTCATGAGGAATTATGAGGCCTTGCAGCTACAGAATGAAGAGATCAAAGGTCAGAACGAGTATTTGAGGCGACAACTTGGAGACTCCTTGAAGCAAAAACGAAAGGAGGTTGGAAGTTCCCGATCTTCTAACTCCTCCGACTCCGAACCGGAAGTGAGAGAAGCCCCACTCTTGAGCTCGTCAAGTGAAGAGGTGGCTTATGGAAGATCAAGAAGAGGAAGGCGGACAACCTCTCACCAAGGAGACATTAGAGTGGAGATTCCAGAATTTGAAGGGAAGCTAGACCCCGATGAGTTCTTGGAATGGATGCAAACCGTTGAGAGAATCTTTGACTACAAAGAGATTTCCGAGGGAAATAAGGTAAAACTTATGGCCCTTAAACTTCGTAAATATGCTTCTCTTTGGTGGTCCAACCTTTGTGCTAAGAGAGTTAGGCAAGGGAAGGGAAAGATTCGAACATGGGAAAAGATGAAAACCAAACTCAAAGCCCGTTTCCTACCCCCATCTTACCTACAAGACAATTATTCCCAACTTCACAATCTCACCCAGGGGAACTTGAGTGTTGAGGAGTACACTAGGGAATTTGAGAAGTTGTTAATCAAGTGTGACTTGAGAGAGCCCGAAGAGCAAACCATAGTGAGATATTTGGGTGGGTTAGATCCTAGGTATGCCCATGTGGTGGAATTGCAACAATACACCACTTTTGATGAAGTGTGTGTCTTAGCCCACAAAGTTGAACAACAAAGGAAATCCAAACTCTACAAAAGGGAACCTCCCAAACCCTTTCCCAAGAGCCAACCTTTCAACAAGGGGAGCTCTTATCCACCTCCCAAACCCACGGTTACTACACCCTCACCTCCACAAAAGAACCAAGCTCCACAAAAGACTCCACCTTCCCAAAACCGTCCCAACCCTAAGACAAATAACCAAAGAAGATGTTTCAATTGTCAAGGTCTTGGGCACATTGCTTCGGAGTGTCCAAATAGGAGAGTTATCACCTTGGCCGAGTGGGATGAGAGAAGAGAAGAAGAGGGAGAAGAGGAGGAAGAAAGAGAAGGTGTGTATTACATGGAGGAACAAGAAGAAGTGATTGAGGAAGCGGATGAAGGAGAGTTACTTGTATTGAGGAGAGCCTTGAGTACCAAAAGAGGAGAGCATGAAGAACAAAGGGAGAACATCTTCCATACACGTTGCACCATTCAAAGCAAAGTGTGTTCCCTCATCATTGATGGTGGGAGTTGTGCGAATGTGGCATCCTCAACTATGGTGGAGAAGCTTGGCCTTCAAGCTTCGGCTCATCCTCACCCCTACAACATTCAATGGTTAAATCAAGGTAAGGGGTTGCAAGTTAATTCAAGATGCTTGATTTCATTTTCCATTGGCAAGCACTATCATGATGAGTTGTGGTGTGATATCATCCCCATGGATGCATGTCACCTTTTGTTGGGAAGACCATGGTTGTTTGACCGGAAAGTCATGCATGATGGCTACTTAAACACTTACACTTTCCACAAGGATGGGAAAAAGATCACCCTTGCCCCATTAAGCCCTTCCCAACTCCACAAAAGCAAGCCCCAACCAACCCATGACCGTTCGGATATGCTTCTAACCGTGAGTGAGCCTCTCCTTAAGGCTTCTCACCATGAATTCAAGGCCTTCAAGGAGTGGATCCTAGCCACCCTTGAGGAATCCGAAACCTCCACTCCATCACACCCCCTAGCCCTTTCCCTCCTTGAACACTTTAGCCATGTCTTTCCCGAGGAAATACCTCCCGGCTTACCACCACAAAGAACCATCCAACACCACATAGACCTCATACCCGGTTCCATTCTCCTAAACAAACCGGCTTATCGGACAAACCCCAACGAAACCATGGAAATCCAAAGACAAGTTGATGAGCTTATGGATAAGGGGTTGATTAGAGAGAGCTTGAGCCCTTGTGCGGTTCCGGCCCTCCTTGTGCCAAAGAAAGATGGGAGCATGCGTATGTGCATTGATAGTCGAGCAATCAACAAGATAACCATCAAGTATAGATATCCAATTCCCCGCCTTGAGGATATGCTTGATGAGTTATATGGTTCTAGTGTGTTCTCTAAGGTGGATTTGAGAAGTGGTTACTACCAAATCCGCATTAGAGAGGGAGATGAATGGAAAACGGCCTTCAAAACCAAAGGAGGCTTGTATGCGTGGCTAGTCATGCCATTCGGATTGTCAAATGCTCCAAGCACCTTCATGCGGCTCATGAACCAAGTATTCCGGCCCTTCATTGGCAAATTCGTTGTGGTGTATTTTGATGACATCCTCATCTATAGCAAGAATGAAGAAGAGCACCTTCAACATCTCACACAAGTCATGAAGGTTCTAGAGAAGGAAAAGCTCTATGGTAACCTCAAGAAGTGTGCATTTTTCACTCATGAGGTAACCTTCCTTGGTTATATTGTCACAAGTGAAGGCATCAAAGTTGATGAGAGTAAAGTGGAAGCAATTTGGTCTTGGCCAATCCCCAAGAGTATTCATGATGTGCAAAGTTTCCATGGGCTTGCCTCATTCTATAGGCGGTTCATTAGAAACTTTAGTACCATTATGGCCCCTATGACCGAGGTTATCAAAGGTGCATCGTTCAAGTGGACTCCCAAGGCTCAAGAAGCCTTTGAAACCATCAAGTCCAAACTCACCCAAGCACCGGTTCTTGCCTTGCCATGCTTTGATAAAGTGTTTGAGGTTGAGTGTGACGCATCGGGAGTTGGCATTGGAGGAGTTCTCACTCAAGAAGGGCGGCCCTTAGCCTTCTTTAGTGAGAAGCTTTGTGACTCAAGGAGGAAGTACTCCACTTATGATAAGGAGTTCTATGCAATAGTGAGGTGCCTTGAGCATTGGAATCATTTCTTGGTGGCTAGTGAGTTCATCTTGTACTCCGATCATGAAGCCTTGAAATACATTCAAGGGCAACATAAACTTAACTCACGGCATGCCAAGTGGGTGGAGTTCCTCCAATCTTTCAACTTTACCATCAAGCATAAATCCGGAAAGCTCAACCAAGGAGCCGATGCCTTATCAAGGAGGCACTTATTGCTATTCCAACTTGATGCTTGCATTCTTGGTTTTGAGCATTTGAAGTCCCTCTATGAGAATGATGAAGATTTGGGAGAGCTCTACAAGGAGTGCCTTCGACATCCCAAAGGTGACTTCCTTGTCCAAGATGGATTTTTATTCAAGGGATCAAGATTGTGTGTGCCTAAGTGTGGCACAAGAGAGTTACTCATATGTGAGGTCCATGGAGGATCTCTTGCCGGTCACTTTGGAGAAAACAAGACCCTTATGATGTTAAGGGAACATTATTATTGGCCGAGTATGAGCAAAGATGTCCAAGATGTGTTGAAGAGATGTGCCACTTGCCAAGTTGCCAAAAGCCACCTCCTACCCCACGGCTTATACACTCCCTTACCTACTCCCAATCATCCTTGGGAGGATGTGAGCGTGGACTTTGTTCTTGGCCTTCCAAGAACACAAAGGGGTAAAGATTCGATCTTTGTCATTGTTGATCGTTTTTCTAAGATGGCCCATTTTATACCTTGTACCAAGACCAATGATGCCACCCACATTGCCGAATTATACTTCAAGGAAGTAATGAGGCTACATGGAATCCCTAGATCCATTGTTTCGGATAGGGATACCAAGTTCCTTAGCCATTTTTGGGTGACACTTTGGAAGAAGATGGGAACCAAGCTCAAGTATAGCACTTCATGCCACCCTCAAACGGATGGGCAAACCGAAGCCACCAACCGGACTTTGGGAACCCTCTTAAGAGTGCTAGTGAAATCCAACATCAAAGCTTGGGACTTAGCCCTGCCATAAGCCGAATTCGCCTTCAACAAGTCACCTAGCAAGGCCACGGGCTTATCTCCATTCAAGGTAGTCTATGGGATGGATCCTTTGAGTCCCCTTGATCTTGCTCCAAGAGAAATGAATGAGAAGCCTCACATGGAGGCTAGCAAACGGGTGGAGGAGATCCAGAAGCTCTATGAAACCGTGAAGGCCAAAATTGAGAAGGCCAATGCCTCATACAAAGACCATGCCAACAAGCATAGAAAGAAGATGGTGCTTTACCCCGGTGATTTGGTATGGGTTCACTTAAGAAAGGAACGGTTTCCTTCTAAGAGGAAGAGCAAATTGATGCCAAGGGCCGATGGTCCTTTTGAAGTATTGGAATGCATCAATGATAATGCATACAAGATCAATTTGCCCGGTGAGTATGGAGTTTCGACTACTTTCAACGTAGCCGACCTTAGCCCTTATGAGGAGGATGATAATCTTATTAATTTGAGGGCAAATTCTCTTCAACAAGGGGAGGATGATGGAGGTCCATCCCCTAACATGATCCATGGCCATCAAGGGAGCCTAAAAGGTCTAAACCTCATGTCCAAGATGCAAGAAATCAACCTAAGGGAACAAGGAAATTATTTCCTCAAAACTAGAATTTCAGGCGTGCACAAACCCGGTTTTGTGCACCTTATTTCCGAAACTTCCCAAGGCTGAAATAGGGTTGCAGGAAGCCTACGTTTAAGTTCAAGATGTGCTCTTTCCATCAAGACCTCTTGCAAGTCATTTGGAGATCATTTGGTACCTCAAAACCTCAAGCCAAGTCAAACACTACATTCTGGCCAGAAACTGGACTGTCCGAATTTAAGGGCTGTGTTGGTGGACTTTTTCTCCTCTATTTGGTTTGAAACTTTTATGGCTTGAAAGTACTTTAAAAATATTATCAAATGGCCATAAAAAAACTCAGCCAAATTACACACATATAGAGCTATTAACCACCAAAACATTGCACAAAAACATCCCTTTACCCGGTACATGCCCAGCCGGTACAAGAGAGAGAGGAGTGAGGTGTTTTGCTCTTTTCCATGCTTAGCCACTTGCAAGAGTCATTATGGGAAGTACCAAGCTGCCAAAGAAGCTTCCATTCACCCCAAGATCAACACATCATCCTCAAGATTAGCATTGAAGAGGTGTCAAGTGGAGGATGCATCTATCCTTTTTTGCTTTGATTTGATCTTTGTATTTTTGCCTAGTTTAGCTTGTAGTGCAACCTAAGGCCTATGCTTGTACTTGAAAAGCTTGTATTAATACCCCCCCAAGGCTTGGCCGGCCACTCACTCAAGCATTTGTATGAAATGAAGTTGAGCTTTCCTCCTTTGAACTCCCAAACTCTCTTCTAGCTTATCTCTTCCTTTGGCCGGGTTGAGTGGTGATCTAGCAAGAGTCTTAAGTCCTTCTTGGTGGTGTTTCTGTATCCAAGGGGTGGTTAAGGGCCCTAACATCTTTCCTTGGTGGTGTTTCTGTATCCAAGGTTGGTGTTAGTTCCGGTTGCTTATCCAAGTCTAAGGTGAGTTTGTGGTTTCAAAGTTGCCTTGAACTTCTTGCACTTTGCTTACATCTTTCCCATCCTCTTGACTTTCCCTAGAGGATACATCAGACATGCTCAAGGAACACTTCTATTGGCCGAAAATGGTTGATGATGTTCATAAAGTGCTACTCTCTTTGTCAAAGGGCCAAAAGTCAATTCCACCAAGGCTTGTGTACTCTGTTGCCCATTCCTAATGGCCTATAGGAGGATGTAAGCATGGATTTCATAGCTGCCCTCCCTAGAACTCAAAGGGGCAAGGATGCTATTATCGTGGTGGTGGACCGTTTGTCAAAGGTGGATCATTTTATCCCTTGTGAGAAGACCGATGGTGCATCTCACATAGCCCATCTCTATTTCAAGGAAGTTGTTAAGCTTCATGGTATTCCTAAGAGCATAGTGTCTGACCGAGACACAAAGTTTCTTGGTCATTTTTGGAGATGTTTATGACAGCTCCTCGGAACCAAGCTCTTATATAGTACCTCCCACCATCCACAAACTGATGGCCAAATAGAGGTCACCAACAAGACACTTGCTAGTTTACTTATGAGCTTGGTGAGTAAGAATATCAAGGAATGGGATCTCAAACTCCCCCATGCAGAGTTTGCATACAACTGAACTCTAAGCTTTGTCACTTCGCACTCTCCCTTTGAGTCATGCTATAGAATCAACCCTCTTACTCCACTAGAACTCATACCACTTCCACTTGAGTCTAGAGTGAGTTATGAGGCCGAGGAGAGGGCTAAGGAAATGAAGAAACTACACCAACAGATTCGGGCCAACATTGAGAAGACTAATGAGATGTATAAGGCTAGGGCTAATAAGCACTGCAAGGGTATCACCTTCAAACCTAGAGATTTAACATGGTTACACTTGAGAAAAGAGAGGTTTCCTTCAAGGAGGAGGAACAAACTCATGCCAAGAGAGGATGGCCCTTTCAAGGTCCTTAAGTAGGTGAATAACAATGCTTACAAGCTAGAGCTACTCGAGGATATTGGTGTATCTCCTACATTCAATGTGGGCGATCTCACACCCTACCTAGAGGATGAAGAAGATGGTTATGATTTGAGGGTAAATCACATTCAAGAAGGGGAGGATGAAGCAAATGTCATGCCTATACAAGTCCAAGAGAGCTCTCACATCTTGCTTAGTGCTCATAAGCTCCATCAGAAGGGGCTTGGTTTATGTACCGACTTGGAGCTCTAATTCCAACCCCATCCTAAGCCCTTTGGATGTGTTACTCTTATCATTTGGGAAGGCCAAGAGTCTTCCTAAGAGGTTTATGCATCAAAATGGAGTTAAACCCTCGGTAAGAATAAGGGAAGGTCGAAACAGTAGGTTATGCTTCCTCGGTCAGTTCTGGGCAGAACATAGTTAAAATTTATCCACCTTTTGGAGATGGTTGCTGTAGTCATGATTGGAATTACTGGTTACCTCATTTAAGTTTAAGATGCTATCTTTCCAATAAAACAAGTTGCAAGGCATTTGGACTTCATTTGGTGGGTCAAACAGTAAGATATTTTCAGACTATACAAACTAGGTGGAATCCAGCACAATCCAAATTTGGGGCTGATTAACTTGCCTTAGTGGAGTCCAACTTTTGTGAAACTTTACGGAATGAAAGGTGATCTAAATATTTATCAGTTCAAGTGCCCAAAAGACCTTAAAGGACCCCCTTGTGCTGCTTTTATCTGACCCAAAGTACAAGCAAAACACCCATTTTCCTTAGGTTTCTATGTGTACTTCTTACTGCAAGTGGCTTGTAATGATGTACTTAGGGTCTTTTGTAAGCTTGACACCTCATTCAAGGGCATCATTAACCCTAATGAGATAGACAAAGCTCGTAGTGATGTGTTAGAGTACATAGGGTGACCGATTGTATGTTTCTTCCCTTCTCCCAAGTGTACTATTATTCCATTTTGACTTTTGAGTTGCTTTCGCTGAGTTTAGAGATATAAACCAGCCAACTCACTTGTAAGCCCTTATTCATTCAAAATATATGAAAAGATCTCAAAGCTTTCTCTCTCAAAATCTTAAGTTCTCTTTATCCTTTGTCAAAGGTGGTGAGTCTTGAGTGGAACCATTATAGAATTGTGGGTGGCCTAGCCTGTAAGCAATTCTTTGTGGATCCTTAGTCTTGGTCGGTGGCATAGCCTTAAACAAAGTCATATCTCATTGCTAATGGCAAATTTGAGACTAAACTCAGGCTTGCTTCGTTTCAGCCCATCCGTACATGCTCCAAACACATTCTGGAACCTCCCACCATGTCCCTTAGAAAGCTTCTCAAATTGGAAGCTGAATTTGATGCCTTTGATCTTAAGATGCAACAAAGGGACATTAAGAGGCACCAAATAGAGCTCAAGTTGCAAGAAATAGACGTCAAGGTGCAACAACAAGAAATTAATCTACTCTTCTGATGGTTTAAAATGAAAAGAGAAGGTGAACAACCCTTTGTGTTAAATGAAGTAGATCAACAGCAAGAAGGTAAGGAGGTTAACTTCGACCTACCTCCAAAGTTTAATGAGTATGAAGATGAACAGGAGGAAATTGAAGTAGAAGCTGAACAAAGGGAGGATATATCTCACTCTAAACCTATGGGTTAGGGTAAGATATATTTATGGATTATCAAGGGAGAGAGTTGTGCATACAGCGCAGCTAGTCTTCATACCTTTTTCTACCTACACCTCTATACTCGTTCCCACCTCTACCATACAACCCCACAAACACACCACATCAATCCAACCGCTTTTATTCTGTTTAGTACACCATTACTTCAAGCTTTGAACGTTGAATTTAGAGCTTGTGAGCAATGGAATCCCAAAGAATCCAAAGGTTTCCTCCCAAAACAGATTCAAACTCATATGAATCATGAGTGGAAAGGAACCTTTAAAAGCAAGAAAGACTTATTTGGGCGATTGGTGTTATTTCATCCAGAATTGTGACCACAAGTGGGCGATGATTACCCAAATGATTTGAGGTCAAATCTTTTTTAACAAGGGAAGAATGATGGAGATCTGCCCATGAACCTCAATTTAGACTAAGGGGTTAGTCAAGGTAATCATGTTTCAGCATCCCAAACCCAAGAAAAACCCAATTTTTGCTCGGAACACAAAAATGGTAGGTTCTGGGTTCAAGTTAGAATACAAGCCCAATTTTGTGTCCTTTATTACTTCGACTTCCATGAGATTTAACTTCAATATTTTGCTATGAGCTTATAGTTCAGGAAGTCAGCCTTCCAATAAAGCAAGGTCCAAGTTATTTAGACTTCCTTTGTCCAATCAAATCATCATTTTAATCAAAACTATCCAAACTCCCCGGTTGAACCATAATGTACCAAGTATTTTATACTTAATTACTTAGGCCTCCTTGAGGTTTAAGTTCAATATTTTTTGATATTTTGGTTCTTTAGGATCTTATCTTTTAGGCTGAGTAAAACGATTTAGGTTAAGGCCTGTAAAAATAGGAGAATCAGGCTGTTTTTATAAATCACACAGACTGGACCCGATTTTGACCAATTTGAAGTTTGTAAGGAGTTGTGATGTATCTTGGAAGGAAAACACAAACACTCAAACATGAATTCAAAGCTAAAAACAAGGTAATATGAATTCAAGCTAACGTCTAGGTGAATCTGTGTATGAATGCATCAGTAAAGGATAAACTAAACTTTTGTTTAGATACAGAATCACCACTAAGCTTGAGTTTAGGGTCCCTAAACTATGATTAAGATACAGAAACACCACTTAATTAAGATTTAGGACTTACTTTATCACCACCTTAATCGACCAAATTAAGGATAAGCAAGTGAAGTATATAGGGAAATGAAATAAGGTGCTCTCAATTCTGGTTTTCATTCAAAATTAAAGTCTGATTACAAAATACGCCTTGGCAAAGCATTAATACACCCCCAAGCAAGCAACCAAGTAGTAAACAAGCTAGAATGAGGTTTCCTCCCTAGGAAGGAAACGACTTAACAAACAAATCTATGTGCTTAAGGCTAAACTAGATTATATGCTTGCTTAACTAAACTAATTACAACTAGAATATTAAGGAAAGAAAAACAAATGATGTACTCAAATTTAATACACTTTAGTTAAGCTAATGCTTCAGTTTACTAGCAAAGAAGTGGAGAAACACGGCCATAAAGCATGCTCCCTTTTCGGCTGGCCAATCAGAATGCAAGGTGACATTTCTTTCTTTTTGCTCCCATTAGTTAAGCTCTTCCCAAGGCTTCAAACCTATAAATGATAATGTTCCTACCGGCTAGACTTGTGACTGAAGCAAGCAAGCAGAGCAGAAGCTGAGCAAACCCACCTGAGAAGGATAAACATGTAGCAAGTTGCCGGGTTCTCAAAAATAGTTTTTAGCCTGGCATTGTGTCCTTGTTTCCACCAACCAAAAGTGAGCATGATTTTAATTTCAAGCCATGGGGGGGATCCTTAGGGTGTGTACAAACCCCCTATAAAGAAATCAAGGTCAAATCATGTTTAAGTAGGAGATTTCCATAAAAAAAGTTTTACCCTGCAGTTTTGGACCAAAACTAGCAGGTTGAACAAAATGCCTTGATTATTTCACTTTAACTTTGCATGATTGACTTTGAATGCTTTGACCTGAAAGCTAACATGTTAGGGATCCCAAAAATGCAAAAATATCAAACTTAGGCCATAATGTAGCTTAAGCAATCAGATGAACAAAATAGGGAAATTTCTGGTTGTTTAACCCGGTTGCAACTATTTAACTGTTCTCCAAAATTTGAGTCATAGCTTGGACTTTGGAACTTGCAATGGACCTTGTTCAACTCTTATAAACCTCTTCTATGTCTTGGCTGAAGGGGACTCCATCATCCTCCCCTTGTTGAGGAGATTTGATCCGTAAATCTGCAAGGTGATCATCGGCTTAGTATGCATTCAAGTCAGCCACATTGAATGTAGCTGAGGCGCCATAGTACCTTGGCAAATCAACCTTATAAGCACTATCATTAATCTTTTCCAGTACCTCAAATGGACCATCAACCTTTGGCATGAGCTTGTTCTTTCTGTTTGATGGAAATCTCTCTTTGCTTAAGTGTATCCATGCGAGAGGTTGAAATACAACCTTCTTCTTGTGTTTATTGGCTTGAGCTTGATAGGATGCATTGGTCTTCTCTATTCTGCTCCTCACCAACTCATGTATCTTTTGGATTTGTTCCTCCTTAACTGCTACATCCACACTTGGCTTTTGATCTAGAGGCCATGAAGTAAGATCAAGTGGGCTAATAGGATCAATCCTATAGACCATCTTAAATGGTGATAGACCAGTAGCCTTGCTAGGAGCCCTATTGTAAGCAGATTCTGCATGGGGTAAAAGCCAATCCCAAGCCTTGGGATGAGGTTTAATCAATGCCCTTAGAAGTGTTCCTAGGGTTCGATTTGTGACCTCAGTTTGCCCATCAGTTTATGGATGGCAGGTGGTACGATACTTGAGTTTGGTACCTAATTTCCTCCACAAAGGAATCAAAAAATGGCTAGGGAACTTAGTATCCTAATCAAAAATAATTGATCTAGGTATACCATGTAATCTAGTCACCTACCTAAAATACAACTCAGTAATATGTGTAGCATCATTAGTTTTGTTGCATGGAATGAAATGGGACGTTTTTGAGAATCTGTCTGCCATAACAAAGATTGAATCTTTGTTGCTTTGGGCTTTATGCAGTCTAAGAATGAAATCCATACTTACATCAACCCAAGGAGTAGTAGGAATGGGCAAAGGTGTGCATAGGCCGTGGGGTGAGGAGTGACTTTTGGCCACCTGACCAGCTCTACACCTTTTCAAAATGCCCTGTGCATCTTTGTCCATACTTGGCTAGTAGTAGTGCTCCCTTAGCATTATGAGTGTCTTATTTTCACCATAGTAACCAGCTAGAGATCCCCCATGAACATCCTTGATTAAGAGCTCTCTTATGCTACACTTTGGTACACATAGCCGTGTACCCTTGAAAAGAAACCCTTCTTGAATAAGGAAATCACCTTTGGGGTGCTTTAAACATTTAGCAAACAACTCCCCAAAGTCTTCGTCTTCAGCATACAAAGCTTTTATATGCTTAAAACCAAGTACACAAGCATCTAATTGAAATAAAAGTGGATACCTTCGTGATAGAGCATCGACACCTTGGGTAAGCTTTCCAGATTTATGCTTGATTGTAAAATGAAATGACTGGAGGAACTCAAGCCACTTAGCATGACATGAGTTTAACTTGTGTTGGCCTTGAATATACTTCAAAGCTTCATGGTTAGAATGGAGAATAAACTCACTTGCAATCAAATAGTGACCCTAATGCTCTAAACATCTTACAATTGCGTAGAACTCCCTATCATAGGTGGAATACGTTCTTCTTGAATCACATAGTTTCTCACTAAAGAAGGCTAATGGCTTACCTTCTTCAGTAAGAACACCACCTATACCAACTCCAGAGGCATCACATTTAACTTCAGAGATCTTACTTAAGCACGGCAAAGAAAGGACAGGTACGTGAGTATGTCTTCTTTTAATCTCTTCAAAGGCAGATTGAGCTTTTTGTGTCTAATAGAAGGATGTACCTTTGATAACTTCAGTCGTGGGGGCCATGATTATGCTAAAACTTCAAATAAACCTCCTGTAAAAAGAAGCTAATCCATGAAAAGCTCAAACATCATGAATTTACTTAGGAGTAGGCTATCGCCTAATAGCTGCTATCTTGCTTTCATCTGCCTTTCTACCACCATCAGTGACAATGTAACCTAAGAATCTTACCTCAAGAGTGAAAAAGGCACATTTTTTAAGTTACTAAAGAGTCTTTCATATTCCAAAATGAGCATAACTTGAGTTAAAAGGTCTTGATATTCATGCTCATCCTTAGAATAGATTAAGATATCATCGAAGTAAACCACCATAAACTTGCCTATGTACAGCCTAAAAACTTGATTCATTAATCTCATGAATGTGCTAGGTGCATTTGAAAGACCAAAGGGCATAACCAACCATTTATAAATCCTTCCTTAGTCTTAAAGGCTATCTTCCATTCATCACCTTCTCTAATCCGAATCTGGTAGTAACCACTTTGAAGGTCTATATTTGAAAACACCTTAGAGCTATGTAATTCATCGTGGATGTCGTCATGTCTAGGTATGGGATACCTATACTTGATTGTGATCTTGTTAATGGCCTTACTATCCACACACATATGCATCCCACCATCCTTTTTAGGCACCAAAAGACCAGGCACAGCACAAGGACTTAAGGACTCACGAGCTAAGCCCTTAGACTTCAATTCTTCAACTTACCGTTGTATCTCTATGGTATCCTTTGGATTCATCCTATAAGCTAGCTTGTTAGGTAGGATGGACCCAAGAATGAGATCAATGTGGTGTTGGATATCTCTTTTATGGGGAAAACCCTTGGTATCTCCTTAGGAAATAAGTGACAGAAGTTTTGTATAAGTGTCTTGGCTACAGGGTGAGTGGGTAAAGGGTTTTCTGGTTCATCTTGAATGCTTAAAATTTATTCTTTAAAGGCCTTGAATTCATCTTGAGAGGCCTTTAACAATGGCTCACTAACGGCCAGTAGCAAACTAGAATGGTTTGGCTTGTTTTGAGGCTTTATTTCATAGAGTTTTGATGGGGGTAAAGGGGCTAAAGTGATCTTCTTACCATCCTTAGTAAAGGAGTAAGTATTCAAGTAACCATTATATATAACCTTATAGTTATACAGCCATGGTCTGCCCAAAAGCATATGACAAGCTTCCATAGGAATAACATCACACCAAAGTTCATCTTGATAGTTCGTTCTAATGGAGAAAGATACTAAGCACCGTGAGTTCACTTGGATTTCCTTGCTTTGATTCAGCCATTGAATGTTAGAAGGCTATGGATGAACCATAGTTTACAATCCTAGCTTCTCAATCATGCTTAGAGAAACCACATTTGCACAGCTTCCTCCCTTAATAATCAAAGAACATACATTCCCTTGAACTGTTCAGTGAGAATGGAATATGTCCTCCCTTTATTTATCTTTCACTCCCTTCTTGTTGCTTAGAACTCTTCTCAAAACTAGCAATTCACTTTCATCAGCCTCTTCCACTACGTCTTCTTGAGTTTCCTTAAGCTCATCCATATAATCATCTTCCTTTTCTTCTTCTTCAAACACCTCTTTCATAGCTGACCATTCAGCTAAGGTGATTACCTTACGGTTTGGACAGTCCGAAGCTATTAGCCCAAATCCTTGACAGTTAAAGCATCTTCTATTACTCATGGGAATGGGATTGGGTCTATTTTGAGGGGTTTGGATCTTTTGTGGAGCTGGGGTTCTTTGTGGAGAGGAAGGGGATGGATTTCATGTCTTGGAAAAGTGATCAGAACTCCCCTTGTTAAAGGGTTGGTTTCGAGTAAAGGGCTTAGGATTTTGAGGCTTTAGGGGCTATATAGCTTTCTTTTGCTGCTCAACCTTGTGAGCTAGCACATATACTTAATCAAAAGTGGTGAAGGCTTGCAAATCAACCACATTAGCATACCTAGGATCAAGACCTCTTAGGTATCTAGCAATGGTTTACTCTTCGGGTTCTTGTAAATCACATTTGATTATAAGTTTTTCAAACAGCCTTGTGTGCTCCACTACATTCAGATTACCTTGAGTCAAGTTATGAAGTTGAGAATAGCAATATTGAACTTAAGTAGGGGGAAGAAACCTAGCATTAAGCTTGGACTTCATCTGCTCCCATGTTCTGATTTTGGCCTTTGTTTCTCTAACCCGTTTAGCACATAGATTAGTCCCCCATAATGAAGCATATTTTCTAAGTCTTAAGGCCACTAACTTGGCCTTCTTGTCCTTTGGGACATCTGTGTGCTCAAAAACTCGTTCAACAATACGCAACCAATTTAAAAACTCTTCTGGATCAAGCTTACCATCAAACTCCGCGATTTCAACCTTGAAATCAATTGTGTTAGCTTGAAACCGTGGTTCTGGCTTAGTCATTCTCAATGGTTCATCTTCACTAGATGAATTAATGTTATGACTAAAGACTTGCTCTTGCCTCCTTGGTTTAGATTGAAGAGATTCTTCATTCATCTTTTGCTTCTGCTTCAAAAAGGAACCAAGCTGCTTTCGTAGATACTCATTTTGAGCTGAGTTTCTTGATGATGTTAAGCATCTTCATGAATTTTCTTCATTAACATCTCATTCTGCCCCATAAGAGCATTAAATTTCCCTTCTAAACTCATGTTAGAAATCATCTTGCTCTCGGATTGTGTTTAAACTCACATAAGGAATGTGTTTGGAATTATAATGATTCTGGAAAGTGGAGGGACGTACCAGGCCAAGGAGAAACCAAAGCTCTGATACCAAATATGATGTATCTTGGAACGAAAATACAAACACTCAAACCTGAATTCAAAGCTAAAAACAAAGCAATCTGAATTCAAGCTAAAGTCTAGGTGAATTCGTGTGTGAATGTATGAATGAAGGATAAACTGAACCCTTATTTAGATGCAGAATCAGCACTAAACTTGAGTTAAGGGTCCCTAAACAATGATTAAGATACAGAAACTCCACTTAATCAGGGTTTAGGACTTACTTGATCACCACCTTAACGACCAAATTAAGGATAAGCAAGTGAAGTATTTAGGGAAACGAAAGCAAGGTGCTCTTAATTCTGGTTTTCATTCAAAATCAAAGTCTGATTGCAAAATATGCCTTGAAAAAGCATTAATGCACAACCAAACAAGCAACTAAGCAACAAACAAGATAGAATGAGGCTTCCTCCCTAGGAAGGAAGCGGCCTAACAAACTAATCTATGCGCTTAAGGCTAAACTAGATTGCATGCTTACTTAACTAAACTAATTACAGCCAGAATATTAAGGAAAGCAAAACAAATGGCATACATGGCTTTAATACACTTTAATTATGCTAATACATCAGTTTACTGGCAAAGAATTGGGAAACACAGCCGTAAAGCATGCTCCCTTTTTAGTTGGCCAATCAGAATGCAAGGTGAGATTTCTTCCTTTTTGCTCTCATCGGTAAGCTCTTTTCAAGGCTTCAAAGTAGCAAATGATGATGTTCCTAGCTGCTAGACTCGTGATTGAAGCAAGCAAGTAGAGGAGAAGCTGAGCAAACCCACTTGAGAAGGAAAAACATGCAGTAGCTTACTGGGTTCTCAAAAATAGTTTTTAGTCCGGTTTTGTGTCCTTTTTTCCACCAATCAAAATTGAGCATGATTTTAAGTTCAGGCCATGGGCAGAATCCTTAGGGTGTCTACAAGGCCCCCTGTAAAGAAATCAACGTTAAATTATATTTAAGTAGGAGGCATGATTGACTTTGAATGCTTTAACCAAAAAGTTGACGTCTTGGGGATCCCAAAAATGTAAAAACATCAAACTTAAGCAACAATGTAGCTTAAGAAATCAGATGAGCAAAATCAGGTAATTTTTAGTTGTTTAACTCGGTTGCAACTGTCTGGCTCTTCTCCAAAATTTGAGCCATACCTTAGACATTGGAACTTGTAAAGGACCTTGTTGGACTCTTAGGACCCTTTTCCATGTCTTGGCTGAAGGGGACTCCATTAAGTTGGTGCAGCAAATTAAGTCCAAAAGCTGAATTTTCACATGGAGGATTTAGAATACATCTTAAGGTTTCCTCCCATGTAAGGAAATCAAGGTCATCCCCTCTTTTTGTATGTGAAATGTGGAATCTAAAACCAACAAGAAAACTGCCCAATACTGCTAGCTGCTGCTGTGAAGAGTTCTCAGCAATCTAAGGGTTAAGTCATGTCTAAATAGGATACTTAGCTTGCTTAAAGGAGTTTAGACATAATCATGAAGCTTTCTACATAGCCACAAAGGCAACCAATGAGAGACAAGTGAAGAAAGGCAGTAAGGTTCCTATTAGGATAGCCGTAAAGTGCAAAGGGGACAAGCCACCTTTTGCTTCTCTCTTACAATAGGGGAGCTGTTTGTTTGCTTGCTTACTTGCTTGGGATGATTATAATCTTTGTAATCTAGCTTATTTTGATGCATAAAGTTATGATTAGCTTAGTTTAATCATGCTTGATTGTGATCAATTTTGCTAAGCTAGGTTTAAAGCTGGATTAAGTTAAGTTAAAGGTTTCTTCCGTATGAAGGAAACCTCCTAAGCCCCCTAGCTGCCTTAGGATATTTATCAAAGGCCTTTAGAAGGCTCATTTTGTACTAAGCTTATCATCTTTGAAATTAAAAGTGAATTGAGAGCTTTGCTCCTTTTCGTTCCTAAAACACTTTGCTTGCTTACCCTTAACTAGGCCGGTTAATGTGGTGATCAAGTAAAGTCTTAACTCTTAATTAGGTAGCGTTTCTGTATCCTAATTGAGGTTAAGGGCCCTAAATGATGGAGATCTCTCCATCCCTCTTCATTTGGAGGACCAAATCAGTCAAGGTAATCTTATTTTGCTAGCCAAAAGTTAAATAAATCATCCACATTTTGTTAAAGAAACAAATAGTAGGTGACAGATTAATTCCTATAGCAAACCCAGTTTTTTCGAGCTTAATTACTTAGAGTCTTTGAGGTCTAATTCTAATATTTTACAATGGGTTTAAAGTTCAAGAAGTTAGCTTTCCAACAAAACAATTTCAGCTCATTTGGACTTCATTTACCTTAGCCAATAAACCCAAACTATCCAGATTACCCAGTTAAACTAGAATGTACCTAGTTTTAAGTATGTGATTTCTTAAGCTACGTTATGGTTTAAGTCTGGATTTTTTGCATTTTGGGTTCCCCTAGATGTTACCTTTCAGGTCGAAGCAAACAAAACAAATCATGCTCAACCGAAGTGAAGAGATCAGGCCATTTTATCAACCCCATCAGTTTTGGTCTAAATCTACACGGTAAAATATTTAAGTGGAATTCTCCTACTTAAACACATCTTAAACTTAATTGTTTTACTTGGGGGGTTTGTACACGTCCTAAAGTTTCCCCCCATGGCCAAGAAATGAAATCATGCATAGTTGGGTTGGTTTAAAAGAAGGCACAAAAAGGGGAAGCAAATAGGTTCTAGAACTCGGTTTAGTGCTAGGGGTAATTTCCTTCCTCTAAGGGTTTGCCCAGTTGCTTGGATGCTTATTTACTTCCAATCATGTTTAAGGCTGTACAAAACACCCTCATTTGCTATAAACAAGCCTTAGAAAGAGCTTAGCTAATGAGAAATCAAAGGAAGTTTAGCACCATGCAATCTGATTGGTTAGTCGAAAAGAGGTTTTTGCTTTACCGCTACTTTTTCTTTCTTTTCTCTAGTAAAGCTGATGCATTAGGCTTAAATACATGAACTAAGGATAAGTATAATCATTTGTCTTGCTTTCCTTGTATTCTGGTTGTAATTAGCTTAGGTTAATCAAGCTTGTAAACTAGATTAGTCCTAAGCACCTAGCTAAGCATACTTAGACGTTTCCTTCTTGTGGAGGAAGCCTCCTTCATGAGCATTCTACCTAAGGGCCGCGTATGTAAGGCCTTAGAAGGCTTATTTTGTACTTAACTTTTGATATTGAATGAAACCAGAATTAGGAGCATTTCCTTTCGCTTCCCTTCAACACTTCACTTGCTTATCCTTAATTAGGCCGATTAAGGTGGTGATTAAGTAAGTCTTAACTTTTAATTAGGTGGTGTTTTCGTATCCTGATTAAGGTTAACGACCTTAAACTCAATCTTAGTAGTGTTTCTGTATCTATGAGAGAGTTTAGCTCTATCCTATTCCTTCATTCCAACCGTGATATCACCTAAACTCACCTTTTAATTCAGCTTGCCTGGTTTAGCTTTTGAATTCAACCTTAAGTGTTCATGATTCTCCCCCACAGATATATCATATTTGGTATCAGAGCAAGTTTTATCTTGGCCTGAAACCAACCCCCATATGCCCAAAAGCCATCCAAATACATTCCTAAACACAACCCCAAACACTCATCATATTCTGCCCAAAACACAAACTGTACCTAGCTACTATCATCATGAGCACTAGTATGAGTTTGGAAGAGAGATTTGATGCACTCATGAGGCAGAATGAGTTTGTTGAGTATATTTAGTTTTGATGATAACAAATCCAAGTGTAAAACTTTGTCCAAGTAATGTTGCTCCAAACACGATCTCCAAACAGGCCTAACTGGTGTTTGTGATCTTTATTGTATTAACTGGTTTGCTACATGTGAGAACAAGTCTTCAAAACAGGTTTTACTTGGTGATTCTATATTAAGTCAAGAACACCCTCTCGACAGTTGATTGTAAGGCATGTTCCTGAACTCTAGCAATGCAAAGAACAACCCCAGCAAACAAGGTGGCCTTGGTGTTCACAGCAGCTCTACAAATCTTGGACAAGTTGACTGGTTCAAAACAAGAAGTCTTGGGTATATAGGTTTTATTTATTTAGACTCTTGTTAATATGCCAATCTTGAAAGTATCATTTTTAGAACTTCTTGAAAACGGTTTTCAAAAAGTTGCTTTGGGACACCATTACCAAACAACCTTGCAAACAGGGTGCCTAGGGTGTTCTCAAAAACTGCAGCAGCTACATCAGTCTTATCTGGAAATTTACTTCGGTTGGTTGCCAGATCTAAAAGGGTTCGTTTTGAATTTGGAAAAAAAAATTGCAAAACCGTTTTTGCTAAAGATTTCTCTTGAAAAGATTCTTATCCCTTATTTTTAGGTCTTGATTGAATTTGGGATAAATCAAGATTTTATCCTTTTCAAGACTAGACTACTCGGCCAAGATATTTTAAGAAAATCTTCTCTTCTCTCTTAGCCGTTGGAAATCTCTGATGAATCTTCTAAGCAACTAAAAATAGAGGATTTTTTCCTATCTTTTGAAATATTAGCCGTTGGGTTGTGCGTTTAAATATTGAAATTCTCTCTCCCATTTGATAACCCGGTTTTTACAAAGAAGTCAGAGATTTTTAGAGCTGACATTCAAAGAGAAAAACCGTGAGAAGATTGTGCTTAACTGAGCTTTCAATTTATTGGCATAATAGGACTTTATTGTACCTTACATCTGCTTAAGTCAGGAGCACCCTAGTAAGGTGTTTTGTACCCTGTTCTCAGAACAGAAAGTGAGTGAGTGTGTCCTCAGTCGTGTGGACTTTGGACGTGTCCTATCTGGTGAGATAGGACGTGGTGTAACCTGTCTTAGGGAAGAAGGTTACGTGGGTTACAAGTTGTAACAAGGAGTGTTGCTTTTGTAACGTTTTCAGCCCGTTGGTGAAGTGGTTAAATCCTACACGAGGTAGGTCGTGGTTTTTCACACCTCAGTTGGGCTAGAGGTGTTTTCCACATAAAAATTGTGCGTGCATTATTTCCGCATTTATTACTTTGAATTTCGCTACTGAATCAATTGAGAACAACCGCTACAAACAAGGCGTAAGGTTGTTAGTGATTTACAAACAATCTCTGCAATCAAGTGCTACGGTTGTTTGTCAGTTATTAGGCGAAAATCGACCACCACAATTCACCCCCCCTCTTGTGGTTGTGTACTCTTGGAATTTAATAAGTAGTATCAGAGCGGGTTCTCTCAAAAGGGCTAACACCTTGAGAGATTCTGAAGATGAGTACACCACAAGGAATCCTTGAAGGGCAATCCATTACTCGTCCACCCTATTTCAACGGCCAACATTATAGTTGGTGGAAGAATAGGATGGAGAACTATATTCAGGCAGAAGATTATGAATTATGGATGCTCATCAAGAACGGGCCCCTTGTTCCCACCAAGGTGCTTGAAGATGGTAAGAAGGTTCCCAAGGAACCCATAGAGTTTGATGGTGAAGACTATAAGAAAATGGAAAAGAATGCCAAGGCCAAGAAGCTATTATATTTTGGCCTAGGTCCAGATGAATATACACGTATCTCGGAGTGTCAGTCAGCTCAGGAGATATGGAATGCCCTCCAAGTAGCTCATGAAGGAACAAGTCAAGTCAAACAATCACGTATTGAGCTACTTATGAGGTAATATGAGTTGTTTGATATGGGTGATCATGAGAACGTGATGGATATGTACACATGCTTCACCCACATAACAAACGAGCTAAAATCCCTGGGAAAATCCTTCACCACAGAAGAGCTGGTGAGGAAGATGCTAAGGATTTTGCCTCGGTCTTGGGAAGCGAAGGTGACAGCCATCCAAGAAGCTAAAGACATGAACAAGATCACCCTCGACGAGTTGATTGGTAATCTCCAGACCTATGAACTCCGAAAGAACTCACAACAAAGAGAGGAGCAAAAGAAGGATCGTGGGCTTGCCTTGAAAGCACATGAGGACACTGACTCTGACCTTGAAGATGAAGATATGGCCTTAATGACAAGAAAGTTCAAGAAATTCTTCAAAAAGGTCAAAGAAAACAGCAAAAGAAAAGACTTCAGTAAGTCCAGAAACACCCCCCGAGAACAGTTCACAGGGTGTTTCAAGTGTGGCAAACCGGATCACATTGTGAAGAACTGTCCACTACTTCGAGAAGAGCAAGAGCAAGAACACCCTAGGAAACAAGGTAGAAAACAAGCTGCAAGCACTTCTGGGAGACGATTCTCGAAGGCTATGCTTGCTGCCTGGGGAGATTCCTCTGAGGATGAAGGTGAGTCTGAAACTGAGGAAGATGCTGTAGCTCTCATGGCACAAAGTGACACGGATTCAGATGATGAATCAACAAACAGTCTTACTGATCTCAAGAACAAGGTACGTGGTCTCAATAAAGCAACTCTCGAAGAACTTTTGTATACCTTGATGGATACTTGTGCTGAATTGAAACGAGATGTCCGAGACCTAGAACTAGAAAATGAGATCCTTAAAAATGAAAAACTGGGCTTACATGAAAATATTAATACGCTCAAAGAAAACCTCTTTATAAAAGAAGGAGATCATTCTCGAATGGAGGAAAAACTCTTTGAGGTGGAAGGAATGGTTGAGTCCTTGCTCAGGGAGAATAAGGGTTTGCATGCTAATATAGAGAAACTGGAAACCGAGCTTATCACAGCGAAGCGCTGGAACAAGTCCTCACAAGCCCTTGATTGGTTAAACACTCACCACAGTCGAAACAAAAAGGGACCTGGATATAAGCCTAAACGAACAGTTTACCCAATTCATAGAAAGTATGTGGGATTACCTGAAAACATCGTTTGCTTTCATTGTGGTAAAACTGGTCACTATCGATATTCATGTCCTTTGAAAGGTATGTCATTGAAAAAAATGAAAGGTATGTGAAACAAATCTGGATTAGAAAAGATGAGCTTCACTTGTCTAAAAGAATAGGACCCAAGTGGATCTGGGTTCCCAAAACTAACCTGTGATTTGTTTTGCAGGCTGAAGTGAGAGAGAACAACCCCACAAACAGCCCAGCAAACAGGGTAAGAAACACCCTGTCAAACAGATCAGAAAATAACCTTGAAAACAGGCAGCTGTGGTATGTTGATAGTGGGTGTTCGCGGCATATGACTGGAGAAAAATCAAACTTTCTCTCACTTACAGCTTCAACCAGTGGGAGCATGGCTTTTGGCAACGGCAAGTCTGGGACAATTGTCGGTGTAGGTAGCATTGGTAAAACTCTCTCCCACCCAATTGATAATGTGCACTTAGTTGATGGTTTAAAGCATAATTTACTAAGTGTGTCCTAACTGTGTGACAAGAACAACCTAGTGGTGTTCTCACGAACACATTGCTTGGTTGTCAATGCCAACACAGGAGATGTTGTGTTAAAGGGGAAGCGACACAAAAATGTTTACAAAGTATGTATTTTCACTCTTCCCCAAAACAACCTGACTTATTTGAGTGCTGTGAATGATGACATAATGCTCTGGCACAAGAGACTAGGTCATGCAAGCCTTACTCTTTTAAACAAACTTGTTTCAAAAGACCAGGTTATTGGACTACCTTCCATCAAATTTAATGATGACAAGGTATGTCAAGCTTGTGCAAAAGGCAAACAAGTCAGATCTTCTTTTAAATCAAAAAAATGTGTGAACACTACCCGACCTCTAGAATTATTACACATTGATTTGTGTGGTCCCATGAGGATAACTAGTAGAGGTGGGAAAAAGTATGTGCTTGTTGTAGTGGATGATTACTCTCGATTTACTTGGACCTTGTTTTTGGCATCCAAAGATGAAACCTTTGAGAATTTTATTGCCTTTCTCAAAAAGGTTGAAAAGAGAGTAGGATACTCCTTAATTAGCTTGAGATCTGATCATGGAACTGAGTTTGAAAATGCAAGTTTTATCAACCATTGTAATGAACATGGTGTTGATCATAACTTCTCAGCTCCAAGAACACCCCAACAAAATGGGGTGGTTGAGCACAAAAATCGCACCCTGGAAGACATGACTAGAACAATGCTTATTGCTAGTGTTCTTCCTAGGTATTTCTGGGCAGAAGCATTGAACACCTCATGTTACGTTATAAATAGATGCATGATCAGACCCATTTTGAACAAAACTCCTTATGAACTTTTCAACGGCAGAAAACCCAATATTACGCACCTAAGAACATTTGGTTGTAGGTGTTTTGTGCATAATAATGGGAAGGATGCCTTAGGAAAGTTTGACCCTAGGAGTGATGAGGCAATATTTCTTGGCTATTCTTCTCACAGCAAGGCATACAAATCTTTAACAAAAGGACCTTGTGTGTTGAGGAAAGTGTGCATGTGCTTTTTAATGAATCTAACTTGTTGAGTGAGAATGATGCACAGGAAGATGAACTTGAATTAGGTCTTGTTCGAAAAGAAGTGTTGCTCCAAGATAAACGAGGTAAGAACACCATGGAGAAAACAACTCCTGAGGGTGTTTCTCAGAATAGCAGGCAAGGTGAACACCAAGCAGGGGGAAACACCGTTGAACCCTATTCGGGACCATGTTCTTCAGGAATAGGCTTACAAACAGGTGTAGAAACAGGCTCAGGAGATGATCGTAAGCTTGATATTATGACTAGAGTAGAGCATGGGTCTGTGGATCCTCTCACTCCACGACCATGGAAGTACCATAGTTCGCACCCCCTTGATCAAATTCTGTCTGATATTAACAGTGGAGTGCAAACTAGATCTAAACTTAAGAATTTTTGGGCTTTCTATGCTTTTCTTTCTAACATTGAGCCAAAAAGTATGAATGAAGCTCTTGCAGATTCAGATTGGGTCACGGTAATGCAAGAAGAGCTCCATCAATTTGAAAGAAACAAAGTATGGCACATTGTACCTAAACCTACAGAGAGAACAATCATTGGAACCAAGTGGGTGTTCCGAAACAAACTGGATGAGTCAGGAACAGTCACTAGGAACAAGGCACGGCTGGTTGTTCAAGGGTATAATCAAGAAGAAGGGATCGATTATGAAGAAACCTTTGCACCAGTTGCTAGAATTGAGGCTATTCGAATCTTAATAGCCTTTGCAGCTCATATGGAAATCAAGCTATATCAAATGGACGTGAAAAGTGCATTCCTCAACGGATACCTTAAAGAAGAGGTGTATGTCAAACAACCCCCTGGTTTTGAAAACAGTGAATTTCCTAACCATGTTTTCAAACTTGACAAAGCTCTTTATGGCCTAAAACAAGCTCCTAGAGCTTGGTACGAACGGTTGTCAAGTTTTTTAATTGAAAATGATTTTAGAAGAGGCAAGGTAGACAATACCTTGTTTCTAAAATCTAAGGGGGAACATTTATTGATTGTCCAAATATATGTTGATGACATTATATTTGGTGCAACTCATCATGATTTATGCAATGAATTTTCAAATATGATGAGGAGTGAGTTTGAGATGAGCATGATGGGTGAGCTTAACTTTTTCTTAGGCTTACAAATCAAGCAAACTCCAAACGGCACCATGATCCATCAACAAAAGTATATCAAGAAGCTACTTAAGCGTTTTGGGATGGAGTTGGCCAAACCCGTAGACACTCCTATTTCTCCTTCAACCAGTTGGTTATGGATGATGGGAGTCCCTCAGTTGAGGAGAAACTCTATAGGGGCATGATTGGGTCACTCTTATACCTAACTGCTAGTAGACCTGATATTATTTTTAGTGTTGGTTTATGTGCCCGTTTTCAGTCTAATCCTAAGGAAACTCACCTTAAGGCTGTTAAATGGATACTAAGGTATTTGAAACATACACCTAATTTAGCTTTATGGTGTCCTAAAGGTTGCAATTTTGATCTTATTGGATATGCTGACGCTGACTATGCTGGATTCCTAGTTGATAGAAAGAGTACCTCAGGTATGGCTCATTTTCTTGGACCTTGTTTGGTATCTTGGGCTTCCAAGAAGAAACATTCAGTTGCCATGTCCACAACAGAAGCTGAATATGTTGCAGCAGCTTCATGTTGTACTCAACTGTTGTGGATAAGACAACAGCTTAAGGACTTTTGTGTTGACATTGGATGCATTCCTATTTTTTGTGATAACACAAGTGCAATTAACATTGCCAAAAATCCATGTCAACATAAAAGAACAAAGCATATTGACATTCGACATCATTTCTTGAGAGATAATGTTGAAAAGGGTTTAATCTCTATGAATTTTTACACAACGGAAAATCAAATTGCTGATATATTCACTAAGGCACTAGCTAGAGATCAATTTGAGAGAAATAGACTGGAACTAGGGTTGGTGAGAACACCCTGAGATACCTGTTTCCAGAACATGAACTGGGTTTGGTAAGATCAACCTTTACACCCTGTTCTCTCCCCCTGTTTGCAAATCTTATTAACAACGGATGTTATTGCATACACTCGAATTGCGTGCGTTTTATCTTTACTTATCCACTTAGTGCAGCATAAGGGGATGTACTGAAGCCGCCTTAATACCATTAAGTCCAATCAAGATCAGACGGCAAAGAACAGGCATAACGAAGAGAACAGGTACGCCCCTTGGTTGCTCGATGTGTTTTTCCTTCCCAAGGCACAAGCTTTTAATTCTCACACCCGTTGCAAACCAAAAAATCTTCTAAAGATTTTGGGTGCTCTCTCGCTCTCTCTCTTTTTATATGCTATGTTCTCAGTACTGCAAAACCTGAGAAACCTGCAAAGCCTTAAACCCTAATCTCTCTCCTCTAGCAACAATGGCTCTCAACAACTCCTCTCAATCAAACGACCTCGTTCTTGCGTCCTCAATCCCTGCTCCCCCTCGCCCAATCCTGTACAAGCCTTTCAAATTCCTGAAAAGCTTGTCCCTACACTCAGTGGGAATGGGGATGGTTGATATTCCCTTCGAATGTGGAAGGGAATTGGTGTTTCTTGTAGGGACAATTGCTTGTCCCATTAACGTCGAGTCAGAGGGTACACTATCGGGGTCTCAGGACCAAATCTTGGAAACCCCTGAAGGGTTTAATTTTGAGCCCTGTTCTTCTGGGTTGTTTCCTGAAACAGCGCCAGAAACAGGGGCTGCCTCTGTCGAAGGTGTGTTTGTGGAGGATCTGGATGTCGATTTCCAAGGGAAGTCGAATGAGACATCAGAGGAGAGTTTAGAGAAGGATTCTCTCCCTGAAGCTGAAACCCCAACTCCGGTCGCTCAAACTGGAGAGAAAAGGAAAAGGGTGAAAATGGTGGCCAGGCATAGCCGAATGCCACAAACAAGACCACAACCAAGGTCTCAGCCCTCTCAAACTCCCTCTTCTCCACAATCCTCCAAGCCTTCTCGCAAATCTACGAGACTAGCTTTTCAATCTTCTCCCCGCATCTCCAAACCCTCTGCTCATGTCATCGAGGAGATTTCCTCCTCTTCTACCGAAGGGTTCTCGAGTTCTGACTCTGAGAACACCTCCTTCAAACAGGGGACACCGGTGTTCTCCGAGTCCTCTGAAGAACAAGCCCCTCCAAAATCAACCACTAAACCTGCTGTGAAGCCCTCTCCTGCAAAAACACCCCTGAAGCGAAAGCCCAGAACAGCCCCCCTACCAGAAGCAACCACCTCTGTTCCTGCCCCCAAACGCCCAAAGCAGTTCACTCCCTCTCCTATGTCTGACAAACATGCACAGTTGCTTAAGCGCAATGTCGTCAGGGGGAAGGTAGTGAATGTAAGCTTTTTCGAGGAACAGGGTCTGGGGGTGTTCCTGACTAAGTTGCGCGCTCAAGGCTGGCTTGACTTTTTTGCAAACACCCAGCTGGGGTGTTCTATGCCTGAGTTGGCTGAGTTTTACGCCAACTGCAGTGTCACCGAAGGGGTGGTGACTAGTTTTGTGAATGGGCAACGCATTCAAGCTGATACGCCCACACTTGGAAAAATTTTGGGCGTACCCTCACAAGCCTTTGATGTGTATGTGAGGGAAGACAAAACAGCCCTAGAAACAGCCAGGCTCCTAGAGATATCCCAACGCCTCAGTCAAAAACAGGGCCTGAGAACACCCCTCTCTGTCAAGAAAGGTGAAATGACCTCCCTGCACCAACTATTGTTTATGTTTACTATCAAGAACATAATTCCGCGAGGTCAAGGGCGAAACTCAGCTGATGCCCCCGATCAATGCCTGGTGGACTTACTGGATCGGGAGGAACCAATTAACCTCCCTGCAATCATGATTCGCCACATAGGGCGAATTGCGAACACCCCCCGGGCCCATGATCTTGGATATGGGTTTCTGCTGACAAGGGTGTTTGAGCACCTTGGGATAGTGCTCACACGGCGAGTGGAGGCCCAAGTCGTTGATGAGATTGGGATTGACACTCTGCTCGGGTGTGGCTATGAGGTTGGCGAAGGATCAGTCTCCAAATAGGGTCGTCGACCACCTCGACCACCAGTTTCTGGGCGACCTTCCTTCAAACTTGAGGCTGTTCTTCAGGACAATGCTCACCTCAAGGATGAGCTCTCAGCTGTCAAGGCTGCTTTTGCCGAGGAGCAAGCCCTCTCCGCCAAACGCCGTGGGGAATTGCTTATCCTTCTCTCCACTCTTGCCCCCAGCATTCCTCCTCTGCAAACGAGACCACCCCCTGCAACCTGATTCTTTAGGCTGTTCTCTTGTTTCCTCCTCCCCTCTTCGTTTTTGGCATTGTACTGTTTTTAATGCCATATCTCTTTCATGATGCTTCTTGCACCTTATGCTCTATATTTCTTTTCTTGCATTCATACTGTTGTTTATGCTTTTTAATGAAGCCAAAAGGGGGAATAAGACCATACGAATAAGACCATATGATCTATGACCTAGCACCTAGAGGATCCCTATCAGCATTAATCGTTGTTAAGCTTTTTAATTTTGTCAACATGGTCACTTGGTTTGTCATCATCAAAAAGGGGGAATTTGTTCAGTATATTTAGTTTTGATGATAACAAATCCAAGTGTAAAACTTTGTCCAAGTAATGTTGCTCCAAACACGATCTCCAAACAGGCCTAACTGGTGTTTGTGATCTTTATTGTATTAACTGGTTTGCTACATGTGAGAACAAGTCTTCAAAACAGGTTTTACTTAGTAATTCTATATTAAGTCAAGAACACCCTCTCGACAGTTGATTGTAAGGCATGTTCCTGAACTCTAGCAAAGCAAAGAACAACCCCAGCAAACAAGGTGGCCTTGGTGTTCACAGCAGCTCTACAAATCTTGGACAAGTTGACTGGTTCAAAACAAGAAGTCTTGGGTATATAGGTTTTATTTATTTAGACTCTTGTTAATATGCCAATCTTGAAAGTATCATTTTCAGCACTTCTTGAAAACGGTTTTCGAAAAGTTGCTTTGGGACACCATTACCAAACAACCATGCAAACAGGGTGCCTAGGGTGTTCTCAAAAACTGCAGCAGCTACATCAGTCTTATCTGGAAATTTACTTCGGTTGGCTGCCAGATCTAAAAAGGTTCGTTTTGAATTTGAAAAAAAAAAATTGCAAAACCGTTTTTGCTAAAGATTTCTCTTGAAAAGATTCTTATCCCTTATTTTTAGGTCTTGATTGAATATGGGATAAATCAAAATTCTATCCTTTTCAAGACTAGACTACTCGACCAAGATATTTTAAGAAAATCTTCTCTTCTCTCTTAGCCGTTGGAAATCTTTGATGAATCTTCTAAGCGACTAAAAATAGAGGATTTTTTCCTATCTTTTGAAATAATAGCCGTTGGGTTGTGCGTTTAAATATTGAAATTCTCTCTCCCATTTGATAACCCGGTTTTTACAAAGAAGTAAGAGATTTTTAGAGCTGACATTCAAAGAGAAAAACCGTGAGAAGATTGTGCTTAACTGAGCTTTCAATTTATTGGCATAATAGGACTTCATTGTACCTTACATCTGCTTAAGTCAGAAGCACCCCAGTAAGGTGTTTTGTACCCTGTTCTCAGAACAGAAAGTGAGTGAGTGTGTCCTCAGTCGTATGGACTTTAGACGTGTCCTATCTGGTGAGATTGGACGTGGTGTAACATGTCTTAGGGAAGAAGGTTACGTGGGTTACAAGTTGTAACAAGGACTGTTGCTTTTGTAACGTTTTCAGCCCGTTAGTGAAGTGGTTAAATCCTACACGAGGTAGGTCGTGGTTTCTCACACCTCAGTTGGGCTAGAGGTGTTTTCCACGTAAAAATTATGTGTGCTTTATTTTTGCATTTATTACTTTGAATTTCGCTACGGAATCAATTGAGAACAACCGCTACAAACAAGGCGTAAGGTTGTTTGTGATTTACAAGCAATCTCTGCAATCAAGTGCTACGGTTGTTTGTCAGTTATTAGGCGAAAATCGACCACCACAATTCACCCCCGTCTTGTGGTTATGTACTCTTGGAATTCAACAGAGTTGATGTTGAAGAAAATCAGCGAGGATTCTCAACATAATCAAGATTCTAAAGCTCAGAATAAGTACCTACGAAAGCAACTTGGTGCCTTTTTGAAGCAAAAGCAAAAGATCAATGAAGAACCACTCCAATCTGAACCTGCAAGACAAGAGCAAGTGCTTAGTCGTCATCTTGATTCGTCTAGTGTAGATGAACCTTTGAGAATGGCTAGACCAAAACCACGGGTTCAAGCTAACACAAATGATTTCAAAGTTGAAATTCCAAAATATGAAGGCAAGCTTGATCCTGAAGAGTTTTTGGGCTAGTTACACATGGTTGAACGAGTTTTTTAGTACAAGGATATTCCTGAACAGAAGAAAGTGAAGCTGGTTGCCTTGAGACTCCGAAAGTATGCTTCTCTTTGGTGGACTAACTTGTGTGCCAAAAGTGTTAGAGAAAGGAAGTCCAAGATTTGATCATGGGAGAAGATGAAATCTAAGCATAAGGCTCGGTTTCCTCCCCTACCTATGTTCAAGATTGCTGCTCTCAACTTCATAACTTAACTCAAGGCAATCTGAATGTAGAGGAGTATACACGAGATTTAAAAATCTTGTGATCAAATGTGACTTATAAGAACTAGGAGAACGAACAATCGTTAGATACTTAGGAGGTCTTGATCCTAGGTATGCTAACATTGTTGATTTACAAGCTTATACTTCATTTGATGAGGTTTGTGTGCTTGCTCACAAGGTTGAGCAATAAAAGCAGGTTAAATAGCCCCTTAAGCATGAGTTTTCAAAGCCCCCACCCCATGATCAATCTGTGAACAAGGGGAGCCCATTTGCTTCCCTTAAACCCACGACACCCATTCCTCCTATCTCACAAAAGAACCAAGCTCCACAGCAAAGCCTACCCCCACAAAGTAGACCTAAACCCATACCTAAGGGCATCCAAAGCTGATGTATCTCCAAGGGGTAAATCCTAAATGAGACACAAGGGATTTTGTACTTAGAATCAAATTATTCCAAGTGGGAAAAAGAGAAAAAGGATAGAGAACTAAATCAATCTTTAGATACAGAAACACCACTAAATACCAATCTAGCTGAAAATTAAACTCTCACCTAGATACAGATTTCATCACTAAGCTTGAGTTTAGGGCCCTTAAGCTTAATTAGGATATAAATTTCACCACCTAATCAAGGCTTAAGACTCACTTGATCACCACTCTAGTTAGCCGAATAAGAGATAAGCAAGAAAAGAATTTAGAGTAACACACCTCTATAACTTAACTTCTGATTTCAATTTCTCAACACTTTTGATTTATAAACTGAACATTTGGACTACTTATAAGGACATCCAAGGCCTTTCCTCTCACACTTGGTAACCTTCAGGATGTTACTTAATGATTATGAAACTCACTAAGTACGCTTGCTTAGTTTAGGCACACAGTTTAGCCTCTAAACGAAGTAAGCATGAACAAAAGAGTATAACTGAGCTCTTCCTTGAAGACCCTAGGCTGAATTAGTCATGTTTCCTCCCTAGGAGGGTAATCACCTAGGGCTGCCACCTTAAAAAGCAAGCTTGTACATGTTTGCCATCTCACACCATGGTGCTCGAATGTGGGCTTACCAAGTGGCTCATTCTTCCTAATGAATGTGGCTTCCCCTCCATGAATGAGTCATATAGTGACTAAGCTTAAGCAACTAGCCAAGTTGGCACACATCTCCATGAAAGAAATGCACCTAGGAGGGTAAAAGTCCCTTGCTAAGAAACCGCCTGCTAGTTGGCACATGGAGTTTAGTCTTTGCTGCTACTAGGCCACTACGCCTTGATGACTAATCCATGGTTTTCTTCAATGGAGGGTAACCTCAAGATGTCTAAAAAACCCCTCTTTTTTTAAATCATGATTTAGACATCATTAAGTACCTTAATGAGCCAGATCTTTCCAGTCGTGCAATTTCAATTGCTTGCTGGGCAGTTTGACACAATCAGCTAAACTGGACCCCTTAAGCATGCTCTTTTGACTTTGTGCTTAACATAACAAATAAAATAGACATCCCAACTAAACTCAAAAAAAATAATTACATAATTTGGATGTCATTTGAACTATGAAATAATAAAAACAAAACTGGCTACAAACTGTCCCAAAGCTTCAGCCTAGGCAGTTTGAGTTTTAGAGCTGAGTTGAATTATCAAACGAAGCCGAAACTAGCTAAAACTTTTTTTTTCTTGGAAAGCTAGTTCTTAAAATTTAAACCCATTGCAGATTATTGACTTAAACCTTAAATAGGCCGGAGTAATTAAGCTTACAAAATTGGGTATGCTGCTGGAATTAATCCAACAACTAGCTTCTCCTAAACTTGCAAAAATATGATTGGTTTTCTAAACATTTGATGGCTAATTTGGATTCTCTTGACTGCCTTGGATCCCCAAATTAGTGTTCCTTGAGGGATTTAGTTCATCCTCCCCTTGTTGAGAGGGATTTTCCCTTAAATCTGATGGGTAAGCAAGGATGGATTAGATACTGGCTGAAATATGGTTAACCACCCAAATAAGCTCGTTTTACTCTTGAAAGTTATTTTCCTTAAATCAATCTTGGAAAACACCCTAAAACATTGTGGTTCATCTAGAGAAAAATGGTGAAAATGTTTATAGAGTGGGGTGGCTAATGGATGGTTTGGAGAGGCACCTTCGAACTCACCCTGAATAGCAAGCAATGGTTCACTATGAGCAAGGAAAGGGTTAAAACGCTCATAGGTGTTCTATTTTTCCCCATTTGTGATCAATGAACATACCTTGATGTTCTTTCTTTTTTCATCCTCATCACATTGGAAACCACTTGAAATGTTCCCCACAAGAATTATTTCTCCCTCATCAACTTTCACCTCAACTTCTTCTTGAGTTTCCTCCTAATGGACTACCACATCTTCTTTTTTCTTTTCCTTAACCTCACACTCATTCACGGCTTCCTATTTAGCTAAGGTGATAACATTTCTGCTTGAAAAATCCACGGTTGTGTGTCTAAGTCCTTGGCACTTAAGGCATCTTCTTCTACGAAAAGGACTAAGGTGGAGTCTGTCTTATGGGGCTAGACTCTCTCGTGGAGTTTTGATTCTTTGTGGCATGGAAGGAGAGGGAACTGCAGGTTTAGAAAAGGAAATGGAACTCCCCTTGTTAAAAGGTTGGTCCTGGAGTGGGGGCGGAAGTAGGGAAACATGTTTGAGTGCATAAGAGGGTGGGCTAAAGGCACCCATCAGCTTACTTCTCATCTTCTTCCAAGTTCCCACCTTCTGTTTTCCTGTCTTTCTTATCTTAATCTTGTAATTCTGCCAGCATTAAAGTACACAACCTCTCAATCTTGAAATAACCACTATGAACTTCTGTTGGTCATTAAGGATACAATAAGCAAAAACTCGTTCTACCTTAGATAACCAACCGATGAACTCTTCCTCTTGGCCATGAAATTTTGGAAATTCGAAGCAAGCATATGCAATATCAATCAAAGCTAGCTCTTTCTCTAAGCTCATTTATGATGGCATGATGGATGTAGTCTAGGGTTCTTTGTGGGCTGATTTGAAATGTAAGTAGGCTATTTGTGTTTGGATTTTGTTTGGGATGAACTCAACGAACAGAAATGTGAATGGGATGATTCCGGGCAAGGATTCAGAACTTGCTCCAATCCCAAAATTGATGTATCTCCAAGGGGTAAATCCGTAAAGAGACACAAGGGATTTTGGACTTAGAATTAATTGATTCTACGTGGGAAAAAGAGAAAAAGGATGGAGAACTAAATCAATCTTTAGACACAGAAACACCACTAAAGACCAATCTAGCTGAAAACTAAACTCTCACTTAGATATAGATATTACCACTAAAGCTGAGTTCAGGGCCCTTAAGCTTAATTAAGATACAGATTTCACCATCTAATCAAGGCTTAAGACTCACTTGATCATCGCTCTAGCTAGCCGAATTAGACATAAGCAAGTAGAGAATTTAAAGTAACACACAGAGGAGTTTGTAACTCAACTTCTGATTTCAATTTCTCAACACTTTTGATTTATAAAGTGAACCTTTGGACTACTCATATGGACGTCCAAGGCCTTTCCTCTCACACTAGGTAACCTTTAGGAGGTTACTTAATGATTAGGAAACTCACTAAGCACACTTGCTTAGCTTAAGTACATAGTTTAGCTTCTAAATGAACTAAGCATGAACAAAAGAGTGTAATAACTAACAAAATGATTAACTAAGCTTTCCTTGATGATCCTAGGCTGAATTAGTCATGTTTCCTCCCTAGGAGGGTAATCACCTACGGCTGCCACCACAAAAGAGCAAGCTTGTACATGTTTGCCATCTCACGCCGCAGTGTTTGAATGTGGGCTTGCCAAGTGGCTCGTTTTTCCTAATCCACATGGCATCCCCTCCATGAATGAGTCATATAGTGACAAAGCTTAAGCAACCAGCCAAGTTAGCACACATCTTGGTCGAAGAAACCCACTTAGGAGGGTAAAACTCCCCTGCTAAGAAATCAACTGCTAGGTGGCATATGGAGCTCAGTATTTGCTGCTATTGGGCTACTGTATTTTGATGACTACTCCATGGTTTTCTTCAGTGGGGTAAAACCTCAAGATGTCTAAAAACCCCCCTTCTTAAAAATTATGATTTGGACATCAATAAATACCTTAGTGAGCCAGGTCTTTCCAGTCGTGTAGTTTCAAATGCCTGCTAGGAAGTTTGACAAAATCAGCTAAATTGGACCCCTTAACTTGCTCTTCTGGCGTTGTACTTGACATAACAAGTAAAATAGACATCCAAAATGAACTAAACAAATAAGAATTATATAATTTGGATGTCATTTGAACTATGAAATAATAAAAACAAAACTGGGTGCAAATTGTCCCAAAACTACAGCCGGAACAGTTTGAGTTTAAGAGCTAAGTTGAACTATCAAATGAAGTCCAAACGAGCTGAAAATTATTTTTTCGAAAAGCTAACTTCTTGGACTTTACGCACATGCCAAATTAATTGACTTAAATCTCAAAGAGGCCTAAGTAATTAAGCTCACAAAATCGGGTATGCTGCTTGAATTAATCTGATAACTAGCTTCTCTTAAACTTGCAAAAACTGATTGGTTCTCTGAACATTTCACAACTAATTTGGATTCTCTTAACTACCTTGGACCTACATATTATTGTTCCTTGAGAGATTTACATCAACAGATGTTTTAAGTGCTAAGGATTTGGGCACTTAGCTTCAGATTGCACCAACCGTGGGTTTATTACCTTAATCGAAACGAAGGCAGTAGAGGAGGCCGAATTAGAGGAGGAAATTGAAGAGAATGTTGGGGATGAACTTGAGGAACCTTTGAAGGAGATAGTGATGGAAGCGGATGAAGGGGAAATGCTTACTTTGGGCACCAACCATCCACCAAGGAGCCATGAGCATCTTAGTTTTTTTCTCACTTTTGGTGAACCATTGCTTAAAGCTCCTAATTCTTAATTAAGAGTGTTTAAGGAAAGGGTTGAAGGCAAGTCCACTATAAAAAAATAGTCATGCTACCGCATTGTCTAACCACACATGGGTATGTGTGGCGGCCAGAAGGGCAGAGTGGAATGTTTAGAAATATCTCCACACAAATTAAGTGCTGAAAATATATACCCACTCCTATAAGTGATGTACTGTCGAATTAACTAATATCCACACAGACTAAGTGCGGCAACTGAATCCTCATATTCTCCTCACATAATAAGCGTGGTTGATAGATGAAATTATTAATTTTGTTTTTTTACTTCAGAAGGCGGCATATGCAAAAAAGAATAAGGGGAATAAGCGCGCCTTTTTAATTGATGGCTTAATTCATTCCTTAATTCATTCCTTCGACATTCTTCTCTGCTTGACTCCACCACAATTGATTGTGACAGAGTTAGGGCTCAAATTCGAGTGAGATTGCGAGGAATTCCAGTGCGATTTGCTGGAATTCCAGCGCGATTTGTTCAAATTGGACAAACCGATGCTTAAAATTTGAAGGATTCTGGGTTTTAAAGACCCCCTACTACACCTGCTCAATGCTTTCCTTCGTCTTCTTCAGGTTCAAAATCAAAAACCCTATCTTGCATTGTTGGTAATTTGGCTTTGATTGTTGTTATGTCTACCATTGTTAAATGGTAATTTGTTTGCCTTTTCCTTGCTATTGCTGTGCGTGTTCCTCTCTAGGTTCAATATCAATATCTGAAGGTTTCTAATTTCTGGGTAATTTCACGGGCTAAGACATTGTCTTCATTCAACCGATCGCTGTCAGAAAGTTTTGGGCATTTTCACGATCAAATCTTGGTAAGAATGAATGTTAATTACCTATAGTCATGTGTTTTCCTTGAGCATTCAATCGTTCATCGGCAGAAGGTTCTGGGCATAGTTTTTTCAGTCTTAATTTGTTTTTAAGTTGACAAATTTCTTCCCATTGCAACTTCTAGGCATAGCTTTTTCCTGTGGGATTGGCTTACTTGAACAACGCTATTCCTCATAAAAGAATAAACCCTGTGCCTTTTTTTTAATTCGATTTGTTGCCCCCTATTGTGATTTAAAACCCATAATAAGGTATTAAAAAGGCAATGGCATCTGTTGAAAGCTAGTACCCTTTAGTAATTCATTAGTAACAGCTTCATCTATGCTAGCAACCACTAAGTGTGATTTGTCATGATTTGTCTCTAAGCCTGAACACCCAGAGAAATGATGAAAAGCAGTCTTCAAAGTAGTTGCACTCTTCACATCAGCCTCCCAAAACAACAATAAGTCATCTGCAAAGCTTATCATGCATAGGTTCAGTGGTTTGCAACTTGGATGGTGGTGAAAACCATTGTGCTGCATTACAATCTAAATGTTCTATTAAGATATTCCATCACCATTATAAAAATTAGAGGGGGCATGGGGTCACCTTATCTCGAGCCTCTTTTGCTTGTAAAGTACCCAAACAACTCACCATTTTCTTTGACGGAAAATTTACATTAGAGATACATGCATGTTATGATTCTGCGGACAAATATAGGGGGAAACTCTTGTCTTAGTAACAAATTGTTAATAAACTCCCATCTAATGGTGTCATAAGCTTTTCTCAAGTCAATTTTCATAATTTCCCTTGGGCAGCTATCTTTCCTATTTATACATCTTTACCAGGTCTTAACATATCATTATGTTGTGGGGTATAGATATGCATTTAATGAAAGCACTCTGGGACTCATTAACAAGGAAGTGCAACACTCCAATGATTGTACGACATAATAGTTTACTAATGCATTTGTAAATAGCATTGCAACAAGTTTAAGTCTCATGTCAGAAGCCTTGACTAGGTAAGAGCTTTTGGCACCATAGCTAGCATTTACCTAACAAAGAAGTTTACTAGTCGAGACAAAGCCTTGGATTTCCCTGTAAACTTGAGGCCCTATTATATCCCAAGAGGTTTTGTAAAAAAGGCTTCCATAACCATCTGGTCCTAGGCTTTTGTTGTTCTCAATTTGAAATATAGCTTGTTTGATTTCCTCTTACATGAATGGTTATAGTAGTCTCCTCCTATGCTCCTCATTTAGATAAGGTCCTTGATATATCACCTTAAAGGATGGTGGATACCCTTGAATATCTTTACCTAGGAAGTTAGCAAAATGACCCGCAAAAATCTGACCAACGTCTTGCTGGCCATATTTCAGTTCACCATGCTTATCTTGTAGTGCTGTGGCTGACATCTTGTAATTCCTCTGTTCTAGGCTAGCATAAAAGAAACTTGTATTTTAACCTCCATTTTTTAACCATTCTTCTTTTGCTTTCTACTTTAGAAAAGATCTTTCTGCATTAGCAATAAATTTATAATGGGTTATGGCCTCTTTCGGTTGAGCATGAGGTACGAGGTTAAAGGTGGTCCTTGTGACTTTTTTTTGGATTTGATAAAATTGCTCCTATGCCTCTGCTCTGTTTAGTGATGCATCTATAACTTGCTGCTTATTCAATTGTCTCAAAGGTTGATTAAGCAATTTAAGCTTTGTCACAGGGCTGAACATAATAGTACCTCCAATGTACTGCGATCAAACAGCTTTAACAGTCTCCAAAAATCCTCGGAATTTAATCCATATATTGAAAAACTTAAACAAATGTTTCCTAGCATGTGTTGCTTGCTATAATACTGACAATCAATGGAGAATTGTCTAATAGATCCTCTGGGAGTACCTAATATTGAGCATGAGGGAATGCGTGAATAGTGTCTCCATTAAGGAATAGTTTATCCAGCTTTAAGAACATTCTTGTGGGGCATTGTTTATTACTCCAAGTGTAATCATGTGCTCTACATCTCATTTCCTACAAGCCACATTGAGTACTACAATCAACGAATATCCAATTCATGCCTTTTATCTCCTCCCATAACAATAATCTTTCTTGGTTATCATTTACGATGACTATGTTTAATGCATATTTTTGTACAACCTGGGTGTGCAAAAACATTGTCCATCCTGTTGCTTAACATAACAATTGCACTCAGACATACCTTAATGGATGGGATTAGTATCTTACTAAGTATTCACTAATTGTGGCCATTATCCTTAGTCTAAGGTATTTTTATTTCCAATAGACACTATTAGAAGGCTCATGAACATTCTCTTGCTAAATAGTTTTACATTGATAGAGAGTACACAGCATGAGTAGTCTCTGATTATTCGCCCAAATGGAGCACTCCTTCAACTAATTAATAGTATATAACTAATACTAAAAGCAAAGAGTTTTACAAATATATTTGTTTTTCCCCCACAAATGCAAGTCACTAAACATGTTACATTGCATTTTCCCACTATCTTGTACTGATTTATGTGCTTCATGCATAGCAATAAAAGTAGTAGCCTATCTAAAAGCTAAATGCATGCTAATTGTCAGGTAAAGTTAACATCCATTTGTTTATGCTGAACTTTGGTGCTTCGATGACCTATCCCTCTTATTACCCAAAAAAAAAAACAAAAAAAAGAGAGAAATTGCAAAGCTGAGTATTGTAATGGTGACCTTTGAAGTTATATGAGCATAACTTTCTATTAAATTATTGGCGAATATAAGCTTTTTATCATTTTTTCACAAGCTGTTACTTATTTCCTCTTCAAAATAGTTAGCGACATAGAGTTCGTTTCATATGTCAAGAGGTCCATTTAGGTAGGGTGTGGCAAAAGTTAGAGCAAACTTTGGTTGTTTTTGTTTGAGTTTAAGTTGCCCTTTCTTAAATTCTATATTGTGCACACTGCCATTGTTTTTGTATTTTGTGATCCGCTTTGGTATAATCTGCTGTGTCTCTCTATTTCAAGCCTAGAGAAAAATGGTCAAAGCTTAATTGATCATGGTACTTCAAATCTGGAGTTGTTATTAGGCCATATAGTTGGATAGAATGGTGCTTGACTTTAATGGAGGGAGGTCAAATTTCATTAATTTAGACAATTTAGCAGGGGCGAAACTTGTGTTCTTGATCAAGGGGGGCAAAAGTTTAATAAATGTCAATTTTATAATAATCACCAGAATGGTGCATGTCCAGTTATAGCTCAGTTGAACATTCAAGATCATCATTTCAGTAGTGCTAAACTTTCAACTTTTTAATCTTTCAAATTATTATAGATGTTAAGCTTCTTAGTTTACATGAAAAGAAAAAATGTATACAATTCTTAAATATTTTGTATGTATAGCTAGTATTCTTATGTCCGTTTAATGTGCCACACAACATCTGTTTAATTTGAAGCATCTTTTGTATTTGTGTAATTATTTTAGGTCATCAAATATGCTTCTTATCCTTTGTATTGGTTTATTTGAATTTTTTTTCAGCAGGCTAACATTATTTAGTTGTCAATCGTATTTTCTTTTGTATCTATGTAACATTTGAATGTTTATAACTAAAATCCTTTCTTTATAGGTCACTACTCGTGTAAATGGATAAAAGTTGGATTAATGCAAATAGGACATCGGTTGAGTATATAAATGGAGTTCAATCATTCCTAGATTTTGCTTTTGCTAATGTAGGGGGTAGTAAGGTAATTATTTGCCCTTGCAATCGTTGTAAAGTTGCACGCAATCGTTGGTATAATAGAGATGAAGTGGCATACCATCTAATGTTCTATGGATTTTGGCCTGGCTACACCGAATGGGTGCATCATGGGGAATCGATTTCGATGCAACGTAATTCAATACCCTAAAACGCAAGGCATAGTGACAGCGGTGTTGATTCTAGTTTTATGGGTAATGTTGACAGAAATGCTTTATTAAATGATATTTTTGGGATCCATAATGAAGGAAACGTTGAAAATAATGATGCTTACAGTACATGGGATACTAGGGATCCTATGCTTGGCCTAGATGATGAGCTCATCGACGAACTTAATTGTAATGCTACGATGAATAATGGAGAAAATTATAAAGATGCTGGGTATAGAAGGCTAGTTGAGCAAGTGGAGCAAGAACTATATCTAAAATCAAAATATTCAAAACTATCTTTTATCTTGCACTTACTCCATTTGAAATCCATGCACGGTTGGCCTATTAAGTTATTTGATATGTTGCTCCAACTATTAGTTATTGTTTTCCCTCAAATCAGTCGTTTCCATCGTCATGGAGTAAATGCAAGCAGTTGAAGAAGGATTTAGGCCTTAGCTATGAAAAGATCCATGCTTGTCCCAATAACTGTATTTCATATTGGGATGGGAGGGAAAATCAAGAAGAGTGTGACAAATGCCATATTTCCTGATGGAAAGACAAAGAGAAGAAGTTGCCAAATAAGGTATTGCGATACTTCCCTCTTATACCAAGGTTACTGATGATGTATAAGTCCTCTAGAATAGCTGAAGATATGCTTTGGCATCACAGGGATAGGGTTAAAGATGGAATCCTAAGACATCCAACATATGCAAAAGAATGGAAGGAATTTGATGAACAGAATCCTCATTTCGCTTCTGAGCCTCGAAATGTTAGATTGGGACTTGCTAGTGATGGGTTTAATCCTTTTCGTCTGATGAGTACAACACACAGTACTTGGCCTGTGTTATTAATTCCGTATAACTTACCCCCATGGCTTTGTATGAAACAACCTTCAATCATTTTATCTATGATCATACCTAGGGAAGAGGCTCCTGGCATGGATATCGATGTTTATCTTCAACCTTTGATTAAAGAATTATTACAATTATGGAATGGAGTAGATGCATTTGACGCATACAAAAAGATAAATTTCAAAATGCATGGGGTTCTTCATTCTACTGCTAGCGACTTCCCGGCATATGCAAACTTATCTGGGTGGAGTACTAAAGGCGGCTTTACATGTCCATCTTGTGCTAGAGATACACATTCAATGTGGTTGGAAAATGGACGTAAATTTTGCTATATGGGCCATAGAAGATGGCTCCCTAAAAATCATCCCTTTGGTTTTGACGACATGGGATTTGATGGAAAGGTAGAGCTTGGTTGTGCTCCTAATGCTTATAGTGACACTGATGTATTGGAACAACTAGAGGGGACAAGATTTTCTTATGGCAAGGGTGAAGCTCAAAATATCGAGATTGATGAAAAAGATGAAGAGCAAATATAGAAGAAGAGGAGTATTTTCTTCGATTTGCCATATTAGGAGCGCAATCCTCTTCGCCATAATCTGGACGTAATGCATATTGAGAAGAACATATGTGATAACTTTTTCGGTACGTTATTGAATCTTGAGGGTAAATCTAAGGATAACTTTAAAGTACGTAAAGATCTACAACTGATGATGATAAGGCCAGAACTTCATCCTGTTCAATTAGCAAATGGGAAATTTGAAATCCCTGCTGCTTCTTACACTTTGTCATATGAGGAAAAGACACGTTTACTAACTGTCTTGAAGCACTTGACGGTCTCTGATGGATATGCAAGTAACATAACTCGATGCGTTAATTTAAAGGAATGTAAGTTGTTTAATCTGAAAAGCCATGATTGTCACATATTGATGCAAGATTTGCTCCTTATTGCCTTAAGAGCAGCAAAAGATACCGATGTTGTAGATATTATATGTGCATTATGTAACTTTTTCAAGGAATTATGTGCAAAAGGGTTTTCTACTGAGAAACTAGATGAAATTAGAGCTAATGTTGTTATAACATTGTGCAAAATGGAGAAAACGTTTCCTCCTAGCTTTTTCACAGTCATGGTGCACCTAGTTGTGCACTTAACTGAGGAAGCAAAGCTCAGAAGGCCGGTTTTCTGCAGATGGATGTACCCAATGGGAAGGTTAGAATACATAATCTTTTGTTTATGTTATTACGTATTCATGTAATGATAGTTCTATTACTATGGTTTTATATTGTCTATGTAGGTTCCTAGCATTCCTAAAAGGCCTTGTAAAAAATAGGGCTCAACTTGAAGGTTCAATGGCAGAAGGATACATTGCGTAACTACTGTTCAAGGTACTTCGATGGCATGGAAACAGTTTTTAATCGACCACAATGAAACGATTACAATAACTCCAATGAGGATGTTTATCTATTTGGTAGTATGGGTCAACCCAAAGGAATGGTGCAAATGGTTGAAATTCCTCAATTAAGCCTTCAACAAGCTCACAGATATGCACTTCTACACCTTGATGACATTGATCAATATCATGGGTTAGTATAGCTTACTAAGAACATATAAAGATATTATTTGATAATGTAATACATGAAATTAACATGACTAATTCTAGGCTTTTTCTGAACGAGCGCATGATATCTCATCCTCACATGGCAAGTTATAGACTTCAGCAAAAGTGGTTGCTTGAAGAATTTCCTAGGTGAATCCAAGAAAAGGTAATTGTAGCTTGATTTATAGCACAGATTCATTACCATTTTGCATTATTCACTTGTCCTAGTTTCTCTTTCCTATACCTTAGGTGTCTAACACAGGAATAGTTGATTCAGAGTTGAAGTTGTTTAGGGCTGTTGCTAATGGCCCTAGCCCAATTGTAAAGAGAATAAATTCATTTATTATCAATGGATATCGATTTCACCCCCAAAATAGAGATAAGTCAAAGACTCAGAATTTTGGTGTCATGGTGGAAGCTGATGACAAAACATACTTTGGAAAAATCAATGACATCATTGAGTTAGATTATTTTTCAGAGTACAAGGTGGTACTATTTCGTTGTGATTGGGTGAATGTGAACTCAAGGGGTCTAAAGAAAGACAAAAGAGGATTCACTCTCTTAAATTTCTTACACAAGATACATGAAGGAGGAGCATTAAAGGATGATCCATATATTTTTGCATCTCAAGCACAACAAGTCTTTTATGTTGAAGATGAAAAAGACAAAGGCTGGGAACATGTGGTTAAAGTAAAGCCAAGGGACACATATCATTTAGGATCGTTCCAAGTTGATGATGAGTTTAACCATGGTGCATGCCTTCTAACATTAGAAATGAGGATGAATTTAGAGATCCAACATATTGGCCTAATGTTGCTTAAAATGTAAAATTGTTAGTGTTGTGAGAGTTTTATAACACCTTTTATTTGATTTATTATGAACCTATTTTGTTTATTGTAATGTTTTTGCATCCTCCTGATATTACATATTCTGAGTTTCAAATTCATGGATATGATTGTACTAAAGTGAATGTCGTGTTGATGCTGCGTTTGACTTTTGCATCTTCCCTATATTACATAACTTCTTTTTATTTTTTAAAGCTAATGTGCATTTGAAATATAGGTTAATAGGAAGTGAGGGATGTTTCGTTCCAGCCGTACCTTTGGGGACTATCAAAACTCTCTTCAAAATGAAACTCCATCACTTGATGATCCACTTTTAGATGACATTGATGGTGAAGAGGATAATTTTGATGAAGTTCCTGATGAGAATGATGAAAATACCGAGCTTTTGACAGATATTGATCCATCCCTCGTGCCTGTCCTAGAAGGTTTTAATGATGATGAAGTGTTGGTCTTAGGTAATTAATACCATTCTAATTCAATTCATTAGCATGCATGACTTTGAATGGTTGATATGTTGCTACTTTGACTTTTATACACAGATGGACAAGGGAATGTCGGTAAGCATAGGGGGCGCATCACTATAAAAGTGGTGCTCAGTTTAGATGTTTCAAGTAGAGTTCTCGCGCCTTTGAATAAGTTTTTACAGCCGGTAAAAAAAGCAGGAGGTGTATTCAATCGATTCCTCGCTGATATAGCAAAACGCCCTCGTTTCTGCCCTCTAAATTATAAGGATTGGTGCTTAGTGCCCTCACTCTTTGAGGATCGAATTATGATTTATATAAGGGTGAGCCACTTTTGTTTTGCTTCTAATTCTTCATGTTTAATATAAACTGTGTGTGAAACATGGCAATTACAGTTGACTGTTTAGTCTTATTAATGATATGCAGAAGAAGTTCGTTATACCATTGAATTTGACAGTTGATAAAAAGGTTCTGAGCTGTATTGGAGAAAGATTAAGAGGTTACAAACGTTCTCTATAGGTGAAATACATTGAGGAAGGTACAACCAAGGAGGAGTTATATGCTTTACTAGCAGCTGAGTCAGGTAACAGTGAAGGTCTCATGCGTCCTTATGGTGTGGGTGATATCATGTGGTCCGGATTTATGGACTTATGTTTTTCAGACAAGTTTCAGGTTAGCTTAAGTATTTGATTGCTGGCTAAATTTCTGCATAGATGGTAACAAGTTTAGTTTGGGATATACTAACTGCCATACTTTGTGTCGATATCCATTATATCTTATTTAGAAGTACTATGAGATTGGAAAGAGAGCAAGGGCAAAGCAATTACATCCTCAGACCAATGGCTCACAAAGTTTTGCAATTTTACGTGACAAGTTTATATGTTGGCTAAGTCTTTTATGCTTATGCTAATTGCTACCAATGTAAATGCTATTGACATGTCATGCTATCAATCTTGTACATGTATTTATGTTCTCGTGTTAGGAGAGGAAACAAAATCGAGAGCCGAGTCCAATTGAATGGTTCATTGAGACTCATCGGAATAAGAAATTTCATGATCCCATCACCGAACAATTTGTGGTAATTGGATATATTTAAATACATTTATATTCCCATTTATTTAAATTAACAATTTTAATGGATATGTGCAATTACACTTTTACGTTGAGTTAGGATTCAGCGAAGAATATTATAAAGAAAAAGATGGGGTCTTCGGAAGCTGTCTTCTCAGAGTCAACTGTCCAAGTAGAGGACATTGCCTATCGAAAACTAATAGGCAGCAAAAGTCATGGAAAAGTTAGGGGATTGGGACATGGAGTAACTGCAAGAGACATACGTTACCGGTGTCACAAAGCTGAATCACCTCTTGTGTTGAGACTTCTAAAAAAAAAATTCAAACCTTAGAGAATCAAGTAGATGTTCTCATTCCTAAATTGGGTACACAAGCTTCAGCCACTCAGCCTGACTTAGTAAGTATCATATTCTATATTTTTAGTACTTGAGAGCAGCATTCTCCCCCCATGGCAAGTTAAGTTACTAGTACATGTTAAATACCATTTTTTGTAAAATATCAGAAGTTGTCATGAAAATTATTGAACCTTAAGTTTTGACTCATATACAGAGTACTGATTTGCAACAAGTTTCGGGGCATGACACTCCTCGTGATCATTACATAAACCATGATTCACCTCTATCTAGAGATGGCTCTCATGAAGCTTTAAGACCTGACACTGCCCATGATCAGTATAGAAGCAATGAGTCACCCAAATCTGGGCATGCCATCTTAATCTCCAGTGCTGTAGGTAAGGAAAAAAATAGATGTTAGCAAATTATATTTCACTATAAACACTTACATATCTATGTATATTCTTTTAGGAAATCATACGCAAAAAGTTGCAAGTTCATCAAGGCAAATCAACCATTCAACAAAGACAATAGTGAGTAGAAACAATATATCTTATTTAAACTTTATTGAATTACAAATGAAATGTGCTGGTTACTTTGGACTATCTTACAATTTAAATTTTTGACGCATTCTTAGCCATTGCCTAAGCCGTTGAGTGGACAGCAACGAAATCCTTTGCAGCCTAATTTTATACTTCTTAATGGCGGTGGGGTTGGACCTAATCCTATTCGACCTGGTGCTTCTAAGCATGATTCTGGTCGATCTCATGTGCAACTTAAAAGAAACGATGGACAGCTAGATAGTCAAAAGGTATATACAAATTAAACATGTGCTTTCTTGTTAATTAAATTATACGTTAAGTTTATTATGTAATTCTTCGTTTTGGGCTGGTTATTAGAGAAATGTTATGGTGATGAACAAGCACGCTAAAGATACGCCTAAATCATCCTCGACTACGCTTCATAAGGTGTCCAATGAGCAAGGAACTGGAAAATTGCAAGAACAAAGTGTTATGAATCCAGTACGTATATTGCTTTTACTTATGTACATATACTTAGTCAAGTATCTTAGATTGCAAACCATGTACCATTCATGTGGTATACTCGTGCTATGATTTCACAGTAATGGGTTCTACCTCTTTTTCATTTTTCATTTTTGTTTTTCCAGTTAAGTCGTGCTCAGGTAGACATATTGGTTAATATAGTGGTGGAAAATCATCCAAAGGAGGTGCACCAATATCGATCTTCAGAGAAGAGGGAACTTGTTATTTACTACCTAGCGGAGTGGTATAAGTTACTATTTTTAAAATTTTCAAGTTTTACATATTTGTTAGTGTTTTTTAAGGAATGCATCTTGCGTACAGGCTATGGGAATTTGCAAGCATTGGGCTGAACCGAATATGTTAGATGCTGCTCTGCGTGTAAAATTGGACAAAGCTGCACTTGTAAGTGATCTTCTCTTCTTCGTTGATTTTAATAGTTGCGGTTTTGAATTTGGAGATTTTGAATTTGGTGTTACTTGTGGTTTGCGTTAAATGATGATGAGGAGAAATTTGAGTATACTAGCTACTTCTTCTAGCTGGCACCTATACTTCTTTGCTAAGCATGGTGAAGGATATTTCTTCTAACCACTATTAAGAGTAGATTATATATGGATGATTGATATGTTGCTTCAGATTAGCCCAGAAGGATTCGCATACTATACATATCGCCTAGTTACAATTTAACTAGTTTTGTATTTCCAAGCGATGCATATGTTATATATATATTTACATATAAAAAACTTGGTGTTCTACACCATTGTATAATTCTAATTCTAATGTTTTCATTGTAATTTTTAGGTTACGAATAAGGGTAAGATGCAGCAAGAAGGATACGAAACGGAGGCACTTAAAGGGGGCGAATCAAAAATTCGAAATCCTTCACATCCAAATGACTTTTCCTCCCTATGTTAGACATTATAGAACGATATTGTTTTAGCAAATTCGCTGTTGTTGGATGTGTATTTTTATGGCATTGTTAGAACATATTTCCACTATTAGCATGCGTTTGGGATGTTTCATTTTTTAGTTCACTCGTATAGTACTTGACAATTTTTTTTCGACGATAATCCATTCGCTAATTATAAAGTTATCAAACATTTTGTAATTTCAATGGCTCGTTGTCTATGTGTGTAACACTATAATTAAATGGTTTGCAAATGTCCCAGGTATATGCATAATACCAATTTTAGAGGTGGAAGAAATTTATTGCATATAATTTAGAATTTTTTCCCATAATATTAAAAATGGAATGAAAATTACAAAAAAAATGCCTCCAAAAAAGCCCGCCAAAATAGGCCGCCAAAATTAGTTAGTTGTTTTAAAGTTAGTTGCATCTACAAAAGTTATAACGCTTACATGTGTGGCGATACCAGGTTGTAAATGCAAATACCGATACAAATCTACCCACTCTTGCATGTGCGACACATTTTCCTTACAAAATCCACGGCAAAAGACTACATTCGACACGCTTATTAAGTGCGGCAACTTGATCCATTGCCATGGATATTAAGCGTGGGAAAAAATTCCCCACTGTTTCAATCACCACGCTTAGCATATGCGTGGCGAGATAACACTACTGCACATATATCTATGGGCAAATGCAATTATAAGCGTGTCGACGAACAACTTTTCCTGTAGTGGTCTAAAGAGTCCCATTTAAACCACGTTCAAATCAGAAAGGGGAGTGAATGGAAAGAGTCTCTAAGATCAAGAGAGACATATTTGCGTGGATGATCTTATTTCAGCCAGAATTGATCAAAGTATGGAAGATAACAACCTAAACTGATTTGAGGTCAAATCTTTCACAACAAGGGGAGAATGATGGATATCTTGCTATACCTCTTAATTTAGAGAATCAAATTAGTCAAGGTAATCTTATTTTGCTGGCCAAAAGTTAAATAAATCATCCACATTTTGTTAAAGGAGCAAAATAGTAGGTCATAGGTTAATTCCAACAGCAAAACCATTTTTGAGAGCTTAATTACTTAGGTGTATTTGAGGTCTAAGTGTAATATTTTACAATGGGTTTGAAGTTCAAGAAGTTAGCTTTCTAGCAAAGCACGTTTCAGCTCGGTTGGACTTCATTTACCTATCCAATTCAGCCAATAAATCCAAACTATCCAAACAGCCTAGTTGAACTAGAATGTACCCGGTTCTGAGTATGCAATTTCGTAAGCTACATTATGGTTTAAGCCCAAGCTTTTTGCATTTTGGTTTCCTTTAGATGTTAGCTTTTAGGTCCAAGTAAACAAAACAAATCATGCTTAGCCAAAGTGAAGAAATCAGGCCATTTTATCAACCCTGTCAGTTTTGGTCTAAATCTGCACGGTAAAATGTTTAAGTAGAACTCTCCCACTAAAACATGTCTTAAACTTAATTTCTTTACGTGGGGGTTTTTTCACATCCTGAAGATCCCCCTATGGCCTAGAAACGAAATCGCGCTCTGTTTTGATTGGTCTAAAAGAAGGCACAAAAAGGGGCAGAAAATAGGTTCTAGAACCTGGTTTAGTACTAGGTGTAATTTCCATCCTCTAAGGGTTTGTTCAGCTGCCTGGATGCATATTTGCTTTCAATCATGTTCAACGCTGCAAGAAACACCATCATTTGCTGCAAACAAGCCGCGGAAAGAGCCAACCAATGAGAAAACAAAGGAAGATTTAGCACCATACAATCTGATTGGTCAGCAGAAAAGGGGTTTTTGCTTTACCACTGCTTTTTCTTTCTTTTCTCTAGTAAAGCTGATGTATTAGGCTTAAATACATGTATTAAGGATAAGTATGATCATTTATCTTGCTTTGCCTGTGTTCTGGTTATAATTAGCTTAAGTTAATCAAGCTTCTAACGTAGATTAGTCCTAAGCAACTTGCTAAACATACTTAAATGTTTCCTTCCAAACGAGGAAACCTCCTTTGCTAGCATTCTGCCTAAAGGCCGTCTATATAAGGCCTTAGAGGGCTTATTCTGTACTTAACTTTTGATATTGAATGCAAACTAGAACTGGGAGCATTTGCTTTCGTTTCCCTTAAACACTTCACTTGCTTACCCTTAATTAGGCCGATTAAGGTGGTGATCAACTAAGTCTTAACTTTTAATTAGGTGGTGTTTCTGTACTCTGATTAAGGTTAAGGGCCCTAAACTCAATCTTAGTGGTGTTTCTGTATCTAAGAGAGAGTTTAGTTCTATCCTATTCGTTCATTCCAATCGTGATCTCACTGAAACTCACCTTTGAATTCAGCTTGCTTAGCTTAGTGTTTGAATTCAGTCGTGAGTATTTGTGATTCTCCCCCACAGATGCAGCATATTTAGTAGCAGAGCAAGTTTCATCATGGCCTAAAACCAAACCCCACATGCCCCAAAGCCATCCAAACATATTCTGATGTATTCCAGCCTCACTAATGTAAGAGATTGCAAAAGGGACTCAAGAATGACTGACGTATTCTAGCCTCACTAATGCAAGAGATTGTAAAAGGGATTCAAGAATGCATATGGGTATGGAAGAGATTGAAGCAAAGAAAGAACAAGAACAAGGATTGAAAGCAAGTGGATTAGCAAGGGTGATTTGAAGACCCACCTTGTTTCACACACTTGGGCAATCTTTATAGTCCAACTATGTTAGAGAACTTAATCACCTTCTTAGTTGAATCAAGAAGACCTAGAGACCCACCTGAGGTTGCTACACTCCAGATACAACACTAGAATTTTGAGAGAGGTAGAGAGACTTTTCATAACTCAAGCTTTTCATTCATTTAAAAGTTGTGGAACAAAAGCCTCTTTGGCTGATTTTAAATGGCAACCCAATGACTATTCCAAGCCCCAAAATGCAGCAAAAGACACTGAGCACACCAGGGAAGAGAGAGCATCAAATCAGCCCACTTCCCTTAGCGCTTACACTTAATCATTCACTTGGTCACCTCATTAGTACTAAAGCCTAATGAAGAATGAGGTGTCAAGCCTTTAAAGCATCCTAATTACACTATTATAAGTCAGTTTGTAGTAAAAAGTGCAAGCAATTAAGGCGAAATGCAGCACTCTTACATGGCTAGTACAACCAGTCTTCCAAGCAATTTTTGTTGTCATTTTGGCTAGATAATAGCAGCAGAAGGGGGTGCTTTATGGTCCTTCAAGGCTGGTGATTTGATAAATATTTATCTTATCTTTCATGCCCTAAAGTCGTAAAAAAGTTGGAGTTAAGTTGGTCCACTTAAACCCCCTTGATTCTGCCCTGCGCTGGATTAGCGCTAATTCTCTGCAGTCTGAAAGAAGTGGCTGGTTGACTAGGCAAATGAGCTCCAAATGACTTTAACTTGATTTATTGGAAAGCTAACATGTTAATCTTAAAAAGGGTCATCTTTGCACTCAGTTACACCTTCAACATCTGTGCTCAAAAGGTTGACAAAACCGGGCTAAATTCTGGCCGAACTGGGTAAAAGGTGCACCGGCTGGTTGCCACCTTCTTGGACCGAAGTATGAACTTTCTTGACCTCCCTGGTGCTTGTAGAGTCCCCGAGGCTTGTTGGCTGATCTTCAAATGGTTCCAAGGGATGGTCCCCATCATACTCCCCAGATTGGTTGGAGTTTGACCGCAAACTCGAAAATTGGTCATCTTCATCATAGTAGGGACTAAGGTCAGCCACGTTAAAGGTGGCCGAGACTCCATAATCTCCTGGGAGGACAATCTTGTACGCATTAGGACCAATCTTCTCAATTACCTCAAATAGACCATCTGACTATGGCATAAGCTTCGATTTACGCTTGCTAGGAAATCTTTCTTTTTCTCAAATGGATCCAAACCAAGTCTCCCAGTCGAAATTGTGCATCTTTTCTATGCTTGTTGGCACGTTGCTTTGCTTGCTCATTGGATGTCTCAATCCTTTCCCTCACCTTGGTGTATAACTCTTGGATGTCTTTTGCTCTTTTCTCGACCTCCCATCTGAATTTGGTGGGATTAGGGATTGGAACAAGGTCTAAGGGAGTCCGAGGATTAAAGCCATACACAACTTGGAAAGAGGAAAGAGAGGTAGCCTTGCCAGGAGCTTGGTTGAAGGTAAATTCTATATGAGGGAGCAACTCATCCCATCCTTTAATACTCTTCTTGACTGAAACTCTAAGCAAAGTGCCCAAAGTTCCATTAGTCACTTCGATTTGACCGTCAGTTTGGGGTAGCATGTAGTGCTAAACTTGATGTGAGTACCAAACTTTCTCTATAAGGTAAGCCAAAAATGACTTAGAAACTTTGTGTCCCTATCTGAAACCATGCTTTTTGGAATCCCATGAAGATGCACTGTCTCTTTAAAGTAAAGGTTTGTAATGAGGGAAGCATCAGTGGTGGTATGGCATGCTATGAAGTGTGCCATTTTGGAGAATCGGTCCACCACCACCATGATTGAATCTTTGTGCCTTTGGGTCCTAGGCAAACCCGTGGTGAAGTCTAAGCTCACATCCTCCCAAGGGCCTTGAGGGATGGGGAGAGGAGTGCAAAGGCCTTGGGGCTGTGAGTGACTTTTGGCTTATTAGCAAGTAGAGCACCTTCTCAAATAATGCTCTACATCCTTGGACATGCTTGGCCAATAGTAGTGTTCCTTGAGCATGGAACAAGTTTTCTCAATGCCAAAGTGCCCGGCCAAAGCCCCACCATGGAGCTCCTAAATGAGGAGTTCTCGAAAGCCACTTCTAGGAATGCATAACCGTATGCCTTAGAGTAAGAAGCCATCTTCAAGGTGAAAGAGACCATAGCTGTGTTATGAGCATTTTTCAAGGATCCTTGAAATCTTTATCTTGAGCGTACATTCCTTTGATACACTCAAAACCAATGACCTTAGTCTCCAAAGTAGAGAGGAGAAGGTACCTCTATAACAAAGCATCCACACCGCTGTTCATATGGCCCGACTTATGATGGATCACAAAGTAGAAAGCTTGTAAGTACTCCACCCACTTGGCATACCTTGGGTTGAGCTTGTGTTGCCCTTGTATGAACTTGACAGCTTCACGATCCGAATGGAGAATGAACTCTCCTCCCACCAAGTAATGCCTCCAATGCTCCAAAGCTCCCACAATTGCATAGAACTCCTTATCATAAGTGGAGTACATCCTTTTTGCATCATTGAGCTTTTAAATAAAGAAAGCTACAGGTCTCTTACCTTGAGATAGGATCGCCCCTATCCCTACATCGGAAGCATCACATTCGACTTCAAGCACTTTGGAGAAGCTTGGAAAGGCAAGAACGGGTGCATTAGTGAGCTTGAGCTTGATTTCCTCAAAGGACCTTTGAGCCTCCATTCAAACTGTTTGGCCTTGAGAACTTCGGTCATAGGAGCAACAATGGGGCTAAAATATCTCACAAACCTCTCATAAAAAGTGGCTAGACGGTGAAAGCTTCAAACTTGTTAGATTAATATAGGAACGGGCCAGTCACGGATGGCTTGGATCTTACTTTCATCAACATGAATCCCTTGGGCCGAAACAACATAACCCAAGAATATGACTTGTGGGGTGACAAAGTGGCATTTCTCTAAGTTTCCATAGAGCTTTACTTGAGATAGAATACTCAAGACTTGGTGTAGATGATTGGCATGCTCTTCTTCACTCTTACTATAAACCAATATGTCACCAAAGTAGACAATAACAAATTTGCCAAGAAGGGGCTTTAGAATTTGGTTCATAAGCCTCATGAAGGTGCTTGGTGCATTTGCTAAACCAAAGGGCATAACAAGCCACTCATAAAGTCTCCTTTGGTTTTGAAAGCCGTCTTCCACTCATCCTCTTTAAAAACCCAAATTTGATAATAGCCACTTCTAAGATCAATCTTAGAGAAGATGGTGGCTCCATGTAGCTTATTAAGAAGATCTTCCAATCTTGGAATGGGGTAGCGGTACATGATAGTAATCTTATTGATTGCTCCACTGTCCATACACATCCTCATAGACCCATCTTTCTTATGGACAAGCAAGGCCGACATGGCGCATTAGCTAAGGCTCTCATGAATCAAACCCTTAGCTAGTAGCTCATCTACTTGCCTTTGCACCTCTTACGTTTCTTGGGGATTCATATAGTATGCCGGCTTGTTTGGAAGTGTGGCACTGGGAATGAGGGCAATTTTATATTGGATGGACCTTCTGGGAGGGAGGCCATGGGGTACCTCACTTGGGAAGACATGCTCAAAGGCTTTTAGAAGGGCGGTAAGCAAAGGATGGGAAGAATCCTTAGCTTTGCCTAGTTCATGGTCCAGTAGAATCCACTCTTTGAAATCATCATATTCATGGGGCTGGGAATGGCGAAGGGCGGCAAGGAAGACATCCATGCTGGGTGTAACACCCCTGCTACCTACCAGGGATGTCACACCGCCAGGATCCCCCGAGGGAGACCCCTAAGGCTGTTCTTCTATTGACTTTCTTCAAAATTTTACCAGACTTTAGTTTTAGTTAGGAAATCCTGGGACGAAATCGATAGAGTTCCATCTGTAATTACAACAATTCCAAAATTTACATTATGAAGTTTAGGGTACCTGTGAACTTTTTAACCAAAATGCAAAATAACTAGGAGTACCAACGAGTCACACACTCGTGGTGCGGCTTAAGCCCTTTACAAACACTTATTATAAAAGATTTACATCGGCTCATACTGCCAGAGCCTTTGAGCCACTACATGACCAACGTACGCACTTTCTTAAAACAAAACATCACTTCAGATGGCTTCACAACTTCACATTATAGGCACATCAGCGGAAGCAACTAGCGGTCCATTCATTCTCCACCTGGGGGGAAAACGGGGAATGGAAATGGAGTGAGCCACCACATGCTCAGTGAGTATTCCTCGACTCCTTAAAACAAAACCCTTTTCAAGCAATGTTACTCATAATATTCACTTATCAAGCATTTAGCTAATACTAACATGGTGTTAGGCAACATATTATAAGACACAGGTTGTAGAACATAAACATTGGACAAGTCACGACTTATGTATTCACTAGGCATATTTTTATGTCATTTCCCGATTCACTAGCATGTCACATATTCTATTTGAAGCCACATTCATCATATTTAAGAACATTTTCTTTAAATCTGCAGTGAAACTTTCTTTGAACATTTGAAAGCATTTCATAACCTTGAGGTTCTCAATCTTTTGAAAGAGTTTACATTTCACATTCGTCGTAAAACGACCCTTGTAAGCATTTCATATTCATTCCATATGGCCTCTTTGGGACCATAAAACATTCTTTCTCTTTAAAACGTATAAAATGGCAAAGGCCAATTGCTTTTCTTATCTTGGTAAGAAAATACTTCTGGCATAAGATCATTACAAGGTGCTGATTGGGTGAGAACTATTCTCGACCCCATAGTGAGGCCTAATGCTCACGCTTAAGCTCTTACTCCCGAGATGGCTACATATAACATATCGGACCATTACATTAGCCCTCGTCAGGGCCTCTAGGGTTTATCCGGACTTATCCCCTAGGTTAACATTATTTACATCATATCATATTGTCCACAGCACATTATCTTAGCCACTTAAAGCGTATCGGCCATAACGGCTAGTAATTTTCCATTTCAAACAATAAAATCATTCAACGTATAATTCCCATCTCCCTTTTGTTAAAAACATTTTAGGGATTCCTCCCAAACACTATTTGAATAGCTAAAATAGGCCATAGCTCGTTACTGGACATGGCTATTATTCATTTAAAACACATGAAGAGTCATTTGCTAAAACATCACCCTTCCACACACAATTTACATTTTAAACATACAAGGAAAAGGGTATGCATATATCACATTTAAACACTTCGTAATCATTTCAACACAATGAGCCACACATGGCCTCACAATCCACACGATTGCGGTCAATTCACAACCCAGTCTCCCTCCTCACTTGCACCGTACCACAAGACCTCGAATGCTCATATTTCTTTCCTCAAACCATCCAACTACCAACTCGATTCATCGATTTATTAATCACGACATACTATCTTATTAGCTTATGTAAAAGGGAGGGAAGATTAGGCCCCTACCTGAGCAACCAGCATCATTCAGCGAAGCGTTACAACAAGCGTGCATTCAGCCACATTTATTCATAATTCGACAACACTTTATTCAGTAAATCAAGCATAATTCGATTCTAAACATATACGTTGCATTTCGAAGTAACTTCCCTAAGCATGAATGAATTAAAAACAGTTCGAATTTATTTCGTTTACACACATAATACATTAGCTAGTTCAATTCGAATGGAAGCTAAACACGTTAAACTAAATTCGTTTTTAATCCCTTTTCATATATTAGATAAATAACTTGAATCGATGCTAAACATATCAAACGAACTTTGTTCCTAATCCCTTTTCAAACAATAACTCATTAACTCGATTCGAAGCTAAATACGTTAAATTAACTTTCAATTTTAATTCCGTTTCAGACAATAACTCATTAACTCGAAGCTAAATACGCTAAATTAACTTCGATTTTAATTCCGTTTTAAACAATAACTCATTAACTCGAATCAAAGCTAAATATGTTAAATTAACTTCGATTTTAATTCTATTTCGGACAATAACTCATTAACTCAAATCGAAGCTAAATATGTTAAATTAACTTCGATTTTAATTCCGTTTCAGACAACAGCTCATTAACTCGATTCGAAGCTAAATACGTCCATAAAAATTCGAATTCATTGTTCACGCAAGACAACGTTTATGTACAGAATTCACATCGATTCACAATTTCAGGCATGAAACAACCAATTGATTCGAACCTAAACATTGAATAACTTATTTCTTGTCATTTCTAACGAATTTAACAAGCCCTAACTTGACATGCAGCATCAAACTGCTGAAAATTAACTTCGAAAATAGTAATAACTTAGGAGGGAGAAACACTTACTTGGGTTAGCCTAGTTTCAACCTCAAACAGTAAATACCAATGCTCCCACGCTGCAAAACCTGAACCTAGGCCCGTCAGTCAGCAAATTCGAACCCTAGCCCTCGATTTGGTGATGCTTGTGGTGAATTAAGGCTAGATTTTTGGCTCTAATTTATAGAGGAGGCTGGGATGGAGGTGGGTCACCGGATTTCGGCACGTGGATGGTCAATTTCCAGTGATGGACGCGTATCTGGGTCGGTTTCTGGCCGTGTGACGTAGAGGACGAGGGGTGGGGAGGTTTGGGCGGTGGTTGGTGTGGCTGAGGGGAGCGGTCGTCCCCTTCTCTCGCCGGCGACAGGTGGCGATCGGCGATGAGACCCACCGGCGACTGTGGCCCCAGAGAGAGAGGGAGACGCGTTAGAGAGAGAGAGAGAGAGAGAGAGAGAGAGCGTGTGGGGGGTGGAGGTGTTCTGCCCGACTTCGGTCTCCCCTCCCCTTTTCAATCCTTTTTCTTGCCTTTTTTTTTGGGTGTTTTGGATTAAACTAACAACATCCAACTAAATTTTGGTCCCGTACTCGCTAATGGTTGGGCTAAACCCGAATTGAATGATCTACCATGAATATTTCGGTTTAAACTTTGGGAATCGGCCAGTAAAACAAAAAACGATTTTAAAAAACGGGGTTTAGCGTTGATTCAAATATTTTATAAATAAGTAGCATCAATGATAACGTTAGTCAAATAATCGTCCCTTTTATTGAAACTAGTCGTTAAAAACTCACACGGTCGATTTAATTTTTTCGTCGGATAACGAATCAAAAGCAACTGGTAAAATCAGCAACTAAACAGTTAGTCAGTAATAGCATGAAAGCATGGCCCTTACACTCTCCCCCTCTTAAAAGAATTTCGTCCTCGAAATTTGCTCACCTGGTGAAAATAATGCCGGATATTTCTCACGCATTTCGCTTTCTAACTCCCAAGTTGCTTCTGCCACCTTGTGATATTTCCATAACACCTTAACGTAGGGAAAGCTCCTGTTTCTGAGCTTCTTTTCCGTCTTCTCCAAAATCCGAATGGGTTCTTCTACATAGGTGAGATTCTCCTTAACTTGTACGGGTTCATATTGGATGACATGAACCGGATCCGAAATGTATTTCCAGTGACTGGATACATGAAATACATCATGGATGCCTTGTAATGAGGGTGGTAAGGCCAGTTGGTACGCAAGCGATCTTACTTTCTGCAAGACTTCAAACGGTCCAATAAACCATGGGCTTAGTTTTCCCTTTTGTCCAAATCTTATGCTTCCCTTGGGTGGGGACACTTTCAGAAATACGTAGTCTCCAATCTCAAACTCTAGCGGCCTTCTCCTATTATCTGCGTAGCTCTTTTGTCTACTCTGTGCAGCTTGCAATCTCTTGCAGATTGTCTTGATTATTCCGATCGTTCGATCGATTAAGTCAACCTTGGATGGTTCCCTTTCCCCTATTTCATTCCAACAAACCGGAGTTCTGCAACGTCTACCATATAGTGCCTCGAAAGGGGCCATGCCTATACTGGCATGGTGACTATTATTGTATGCAAATTCAACCAGAGGCAGGTTATGATCCCAAGTTCCAGCAAAATCGAGGGCACAGGCTCTCAACATATCCTCCAGGGTTTGAATAGTTCTTTCAGATTGACCGTCCGTCTAAGGATGGAAGGCCGTACTTCATCGTAATTCTGTTTCCATTGCTCTTTGAAAACCATGCCAGAAGCAAGACACAAACTTGGTATCGCGATCTGACACAATACTGAGTGGCACACCATGCAGTCTAACTATCTCCTTAATGTATAGGTTAGCTAGTTGCTCAGAGGTGAAAGTGGCCTTGATGGGCAAGAAGTGTGTGGCCTTGGTCAATCTGTCAACTATAACCCACACACCGTCATGCTGTCTGATGGTCTTTGGCATTCCAATCATGAAATCCATGGTGATATGTTCCCATTTCCACTCGGTAATTGGCACGGGTTATAGTAAACCTTCAGGTTTCTGATGCTCGGTTTTCACCCGTTGGCATATAAGGCACCGAGCCATGTACTCTGCGATATCCCTTTTCATGCCATTCCACCAGTAATGGGTTTTCAAGTCATGGTACATCTTTGTACTTCTAGGGTGCACAACAAGTGTGGAATTATGCGCTTCCTTTCACAACTCCTTCTTTTGAGCTATTATGTTTGGTACACAAAGTCTATTCCCATGCCAAAGGACTTCATTTTGAACTAAGAATTCCTTATTCCTTCCTCCCTCTATCCCCTTTCTTATCTTCGTAAGTTCAGGGTCATCTTTTTGCTATTGCTTGATCCGATCGACCAATGGCGAAGAGGTTTGGAGTGCTGCTAGGTAGCTTTGATTTCCTGGTAGTACCACCTCTATTTGTAGTCCGTCGAGCTCTTCCAGGAGTCTCTTTTCTTGTGTAAGTAGACAGGCTATGGATCCAGTAGATTTTCTACTCAATGCGTCAGCCACCACATTTGCTTTACCAGGGTGATATTTAACCTCCATATCATAGTCTTTTAAGAGCTCTAACCATCTCCTCTGCCTCATGTTCAGTTCTCTCTGAGTGAAAATATACTTTAGGCTCTTATGGTCAGTATACACCTCACAACTTACTCCATAGAGGTAATGTCTCCAGATTTTCAAGGCAAACACAACCGCGGCTAATTCTAGGTCGTGTGTTGGGTAATTCTCTTCGTGAGGCTTCAGTTGGCGTGAGGTATAAGCAATAACTCTGTCCTTCTGCAGTAATGCACAACCCAGTCCCTTCTTGGACGCATCACTGTAGATTACAAATCCTTCATTGCCTTCAGGTATTGCCAATATTGGTGCAGATACCAAACGTTTCTTTAGCTCCTGAAAGCTATCTTCATACTCCGGGGTCCATTCAAATTTGGTCATCCTCCGAAGTAGTTTGGTAATAGGCAAGGCCAGTTTAGAAAATCCTTTTACAAACCTTCGACAGTAGCCAGCTATACCTAAGAAGCTTCACACCTCGGAGACGTTTGTTGGTCTTGGCCAGTTTACAATGGCCTCTACCTTTGCCGCGTCCACCGACATGCCATCTTTGGTCACTATGTGTCCCAGAAATTGCACCCTTTCTAACCAGAACTCACATTTTTTAAGTTTGGTATATAATTTGTGCTCCTCTAGGGTTTTCAGCACCATTCGCAAGTGGTTTGCATGCTCTTCCGTGGTCTTGGAGTATACCAGGATATCATCGATGAACACCACTACAAATTTATCTAGGAAGGGCCTAAGGACTCTGTTCATCAAGTCCATAAAGAATGCAGGAGCATTCGTTAGCCCAAATGGCAACACCAAGAACTCATAATGCCTATATCGAGCGAGAAAAGCGGTTTTAGGCATGTCCTCCTTCTTGATCTTCAATTGATGGTGCCCCAATCTCAAATCAATCCTCGAGAACACCAAAGCACCAGCCAATTGATCAAACAGGTCATCAATTCGAGAACGTGGGTATTTATTCTTGACCATTTCCTTATTTAGTTCTCGATAGTCGATACATAACCTCAAACTCCCATCTTTCTTCTTCACAAAAAGTACGGGTGCTCCCTACGGTGAAACACTAGGCTGAATTAACCCCTTACCTAGTAACTCTTGCAACTGAGTTTTCAACTCTGTCAATTCCACAGGTGCCATTCGATAAGGTGTCTTCGATATTGGGGCAGTTCCAGGTACTAGTTTAATGGTGAATTCGATTTCTCTGTCGGGTGGTAGCCCCAGTACCTCTCGAAACACCTGTGGAAACTCCCTTGCTACCGGAATCTCACTCAGGTCCAGCTCTTTCAATTTTGCGACCTCAATCGCACACAAATAGCCCTGACATCCTTTCTTTAACATTTTGAATGCTTGCATGGCAGATATCGTTGGGATCGTCACTTGGTGGCCACTTCCCTTAAAGGTTACTCTTTCTCCATCGGGGGCCGAGAAGGTAACCAGCTTTCTCTCGCAGTCAATAGTAACTTTATGTCTGGTTAACCAGTCCATCCCTAGAATAACGTCTCAACCTTGTATATCCAGCTGTACTAGGTCTACAGGGAGAATTCTCCCTTCCAATTGTATAGCACAGTCTTTAAAAACAAGATCGATATAGTAAGTAGACCCTAAGGGGGTAGTCACACATAATTGTACATCCATCTCACTGGGCTTGCTAGCGAGATTCTTTCCAAAGGTAGGATTTACAAAAGAATGCGTGGCACCCGAATCAAATAAAACATGAGCATACAGATGTTTAACAAAAAGGGTACCTGATACGGTGGCAGTGAGGTCCTCCGCCTCATCTCCTTCTAAGCTAAACACCCGGCCACCTGCTTACCTCGTTTGCCTTCTGAAGTTGCATTCACAGGAGGTCGGCCTCTTTATAGAACTGGATTAGCCCCCGTGCTTGAACCTTGTATACTGTTCTACCGATTCCACGCCTTCTTAGGGCAATTCGCAATTTTGTGGTCCGTAGATCCACACCCATAGCATTCTTGTGTGCTATATTGGCACTGACCGGAGTGCATATGCCCACACTGGTTGCAGGGTTCCAGTGCCTGCCTTGGTGCAACTTGCTTTCTTTTCCCTCGGTTGTCGAAGTTGCTGATCTTATTGCTTCCCTGGGTACTGCACCCTCCTTGGTTAAACTTTCTTTTTGCTGGGCCTATCTGCCGACTTTCCTCTTCGGTTTCAGCTATAACTCGGGCTATTTTCACTGCCCTCTGGTACATCTCCTGGAAGCAGGTGAAAACATGCCCAGCTATCATCTGCTTAATGGGTCCTTTAAGGCCTTGCTCGAAGAGGTCCATCTTCATTTCTTCGGTTGCGACTTGATTAGGTGCAAAGCGACTAAGCTCATTAAACTTCGCCGCGTATTCTGTCACACTCATTTGGCCTTGTTTCAACCGTAGAAATTCTTGTTCCTTTGCCCCCTTTAAATCTCGTGGGTAATACTGAGCATCCATCATGGCTTTTAGTTGTTCCCAGGTTAGAGCTGGTTCACCAGCTCGAGGTTTGATAGTGCCCCACCAGAATTCCGCTTCCTTTTCAAATTGATGGGTCGCCAAACGTACTTTAAAATCTTCGGGGCAGTCCATTACTTCAAACAAATTCTCCATCCTTCTTAGCCATTCCTCATACGCAAGGGGATCTGTTCCACCACTAAACCTTGGTGGTTTCAGCTTATTAAACTAACAAATCATCTCCAAGGCGGTTGGTGCCGCCACCTGTTCCCTTCGTTGAGGCATTGGCTACACAGTTGTTTATGCAAAGTTGCTTAGTTTTTATTCATAAAAATAGATTGTCAAAAGCTTTAAAAAAAAAAACATAGTACAATAATTAGATAGAATGTATAGAGCTTTAAGTATTCATGCGATCCTATTTTTGGTCGTACGAACACTTCAAAAAAATGCGCTTTCACGAATCACGAAACATCGGGCATCACTCCTCTTTATTCATTTTCGAACGCACACTAACTATGTTTTATTTAAATACAATGCATACATTGGCGACTCCAGGCTACACACAGCCCTAATTACCACCCTAATTACCATCTGAGGAACCCTCCTCGGGGGGATCGTCTAGCACTGGATCATTCGAGCCCTCAGACTCAACCAGGGCTGGTAGGTCCCATAATACAAATGGTGGGGAGTACTCCACATCAGGTGCTCCATCCACCAGTTCTCCCATCCTCCGCATTGTGGCTTGCCAGCCCCGGGGGTATTGTGCGCCGAAGGAATCTGTCCAACGTGCCCACAGAGTGGCTACTCACTTGTATCGTCTTGCCTGTGGGTTTTCTGCGAACAGAAGTCTCATTTGACGATGTTCAATCTGATTTCTCTCTGCTATTGTGATTGGTAGTTGTTGGGTAGCAGCAGGAGCAATTAAAGCCGTGTTAATCATTTGCATGGCAGCATCGCTCCTTCCCAAGGGGGTATTTCCTAAGGAGTCCACCCGCACTTCTGCAAATATTAGGAAATCCACCAACCCTCTAAAAGTGAACGGTGTATAAGCTCCCCTATGTACATGGAAGAGACGGAGGATAGAGGTGACTTCGGCCCATCTTCCCGTCCATGGCATTGCTCTGATGAACTTGTACGTCCAGTGGTTCTGTGTGACCCGAGTGAGTCTCCACGGGTTGCTCTTAATCATTGCTTCCCAAAATATGACTGCGTTCCATGTAGCCATCCAGAAGGGTAGATACTCAAAATCGTCAATGCTAAACACCATCCTACATCACCACACTGGGTTAGGAATAACACTATCAAGCACGCGTTTGTTTGGAAATCCTAAGTTGTGTTTCTAGTTCGCGTACACAAGTAAGTAAGCAAGCACATAGTAAGCTCAAGTAAACACTTTAAGGCACATACTTTCACACATTGACACGCCTAAGGTCACATCTATATGCATATGCAACCGATGGCTCTGATACCACTTAATGTAACACCCCCGCTACCTACCGGGGATGTGACACCACCAGGATCCTCCGAGGGAGACCCCTAAGGCTCTTCTTCTGTTGACTTTCTTCTAAATTTTACCAAACTTTACTTTTAGTTAGGAAATCCTGGGATGAAACCGACAGAGTTCCGTCTGTAATTACAACAATTTCAAAATTTACATTATGAAGTTCAGGGTACCTGTGAACTTTTTAACCAAAATGCAAAATAACTAGGAGTACCAACGAGTCACACACTCGTGGTGGGGCTTAAGCCCTTTACCAACACTTATTACAAAAGATTTACATAGGTTCATACTGCCAGAGCCTTTGAGTCACTACATGACCAACGTAAGCACTTTCTTAAAACAAAACATCACTTTAGATGGTTTCACAACTTCACATTATAGGCACATCAGCGGAAGCAACTAGCGGTCCATTCATTCTTCACTTGGGGGGAAAAAGGGGAAAGGAAATAGAGTGCGCCACCACATGCTCAGTGAGTGTTCCTCCACTCCTTAAAACAAAACCCTTTTCAAGCAATATTACTCATAATATTCACTTATCAAGCATTTAGCTAATACTAACATGATGTTAGGCAACATATTATAGGACAGGCTATAGAACATAAACATTGGACAAGTCACGACTTATGTATTCACTAGGCACATTTGAATGTCATTTCACGATTCACCAGCATGTCATATTTGAAGCCACATTCATCATATTTAAGAACATTTTCTTTAAATCTGCAATGAAACTTTCTTTGAACATTTGAAAGCATTTCATAACCTTGAGGTTCTCAATCTTTTGAAAGAGTTTACATTTCGCATTCGTCGTAAAACGACCCTTGTAAGCATTTCATATTTATTCCATATGGCCTCCTTGGGCCCATAAAACATTCTTTTTCTTTAAAACATATAAAATGGCAAAGGCTAATTGCTTTTCTTATCTTGGGAAAAAAATACTTCTGGCATAAGATTATTACAAGGTACTGATTGGGTGAAAACTATTATCGACCCCATAGTGAGACCTAACGCTCACGCTTAAGCTCTTACTCCCGGGATGGCTACATATAATATATCGGACCATTATATTAGCCCTTGTCAGGGCCTCTAGGGTTTATCCGGACTTATCCCCTAGGTTAACATTATTTACATCATATCATATTATCCGCAGCACATTATCTTAGCCACTTAAAGCGTATCGGCCATAACGGCTAGTAATTTTCCGTTTCAAACAATAAAATCATTCAACGTATAATTCCCATCCCCCTTTTGTAAAAAACGTTTTAGGGATTCCTCCCAAACACTATTTGAATAGCTAAAATAGGCCATAGCTCGTTACTAGACATAGCTATTATTCATTTAAAACACATGAAGAGTCATTTGCTAAAACATCACCCTTTCACACACGTGTTACATTTTAAACATATAAGGAAAAGGGTATACACATATCAGATTTAAACACTTTGTAATCATTTCAGCACAATGAGCCACACATGGCCTCGCAATCTACACGATTGCGGTCAATTCACAACCCAGTCTCCCTCCTCACTTGCACCGTACCACAAGACCTCGAACGCTCATATTTCTTTCCTTAAACCATCCAACTACCAACTCGATTCATCGATTTATTAATCATGACATACTATCTCATTAGCTTATGTAAATGGGAGGGAAGATTAGGCCCTTACCTGAGCAACCAGCATCATTCAGCGAAGCGTTACAACAAGCGTGCATATAGCCACATTTATTCATAATTCGACAACACTTCATTCAGTAAATCAAGCATAATTCGATTCTAAACATATACGTTGCATTTCGAAGTAACTTCCCTAAGCATGAATGTATTAAAAAGAGTTCGAATTTATTTCGTTTACACACATAATACATTAGCTAGTTCAATTCGAATGGAAGCTAAACACGTTAAACTAACTTCGTTTTTAATCCCTTTTCATATATTAGCTAAATAACTTGAATCGATGCTAAACATATCAAACTAACTTTGTTTCTAATTCCTTTTCAAACAATAACTCATTAACTCGATTCGAAGCTAAATACGTTAAGTTAACTTTCGATTTTAATTCCATTTCAGACAATAACTCATTAACTCGATTCGAAGCTAAATACGTTAAATTAGCTTCAATTTTAATTCCGTTTTAAACAATAATTCATTAATTGGAATCGAAGCCAAATATGTTAAATTAATTTCGATTTTAATTCCATTTCGGACAAACTCATTAACCCGAATCGAAGCTAAATACGTTAAATTAACTTCGATTTCAATTCCGTTTCAGACAATAACTTATTAACTCGATTCAAAGCTAAATACGTCCATAAAAATTCGGATTCACTGTTCACGCAAAACTACGGTTTATGTACAGAATTCACATCGATTCACAATTTCAGGCATGAAACAACCAATTGATTCGAACCTAAGCATGAATAACTTATTTCTTGTCATTTCTAACGAATTTAACAAGCCCTAACTTGACATGCAACATCAAACTGCTGAAAATTAACTTCGAAAATAGTAATAACTTAGGAGGGAGAAACACTTACTTGGGTTAGCCTAGTTTCAACCTCAAACAGTAAATACCAATTCTCCCACGCTGCTAAACCCGAACCCAAGCCCGTTAATCAGCAAATTCAAACCCTAGCCCCCGATTTGGTGATGCTTGTGGCGAATTGAGGCTCGATTTTTGGCTCTAATTTATAGAGGAGGCTGGGATGGAGGTGGGTCACCGGAGTTCGGCACGTGGATGGTCAATTTCCGGTGGTGGACGCGTATCTGGGTCGTTTTCTAGCCGTGCGACGTGGAGGGCGGGGGGTGGGGAGGTTTGGGCGGTGGTTGGCGTGGCTGAGGGGACCGGCCGTCCCCTTCTCCCGCCGACGACAGTTGGCGGTCGGCGATGAGACCCACCAGCGACCATGGCCCCAGAGAGAGGGAGGCGCGTTAGAGAGAGAGAGAGAGAGGGAGAGCGAGCGTGTGGGGGGGGAGGTGTCCTGCCCGACTTCGGTCTCCCCTCCCCTTTTCAATCCTTTTTCTTTTCTTTTTTTTTGTTGTTTTGGGTTAAACTAACAACATTCAACTAAATTCTGGTCCCGTACTCGCTAATGTTTAGGCAAAACCCGAATTGAACGACCTACCATGAACATTTCGGTTTAAACTTTGGGCATCGGCCAATAAAACGAAAAAAGATTTTAAAAAACTGGGTTTAGCATTGATTCAAATATTTTATAAATAAGTAGCGTCAATGATAACGTTAGTCAAATAATCGTCCCTTTTATTGAAACTAGTTGTTAAAAACTCACACGGTCGATTTAATATTTTCGTCGGATAACGAATCAAAAGCAACTGGTAAAATCAGCAACTAAACAGTTAGTCAGTAATAGCATGAAAGCATGGCCCTTACACTGGGAGTGCCTTGGGGCTTTCTTTGAGAGGTAGGCTTGAGAGGGGTGAGGGTGATTTTCTTGTGGTCTTTGGTGAAGGTATAGGTGTTCAAACAACCATCATGAATCACACTTCTGTCAAACAACCATGGACGTTCCAAGGGGACATGATAAGCTTCCATGGGCACAATATCACACTAAATTCATCTTTATGACTCTTGCCAATAGAAAAACTAAGCAAGCACCGAGAAGAGATTTACAAGCTTTTACCTTGATTGAGCCATTGGATGGTGTAAGGGCTTGGATATGGTGAAACTGATAGCTTTAGCTTCACCACAAGAGTCTTGGAAGCAACATTGGCATAACTTCCTTTATCTATGATGAGGGAGCAAACCTTCCCCTTCATGGTATACCGGGTGTGGAAGATGTTCTCCCTTTATTCCAAATCATTTTGGGAAGCAAGGCCACTCAAAGCCCTTCTTATCACAAGCATCTCTCCTTCATCGGGTCCTTCTTCAACTTCTTCAAGGGCTTCGGTCATGAGAAGCTCCACCTCTCCTTCATCATTTTCCTCCTGTAGCTCCTTAGAAGAAGCTTGATACTCGACCAAAGTGACCACTCTTTTGTTAGGACACTCGGATGCATAGTGACCAAGACTTGACAACAAAAACAGCTCTTCTTATCCATGGGTTTTGGAGGTTATTTTGAGGGTGTTTGTGGAGCATTGGGTGGATAGGGTCTCGGGTTTGTGTTTGTTGTAGATTTGGGAGGGTTGTAGGAGGGCTTTTGGAATGGGTAAGGCCGTGGGTTACGCTTGGAAGCCATGCCATTGCCCTTGACTCTCTTTTATAACTCCACTTTGTGAGCTAGTACACTAAGCTCATCCAAAGAAGTGTAACGGTGAAGTTCAACCACATGAGCAATTTCTTTATTCAAGCCACTCAAATATCTAATCAAAGTTTGAGACTCATCCTCCTTCAAAATGCACTTCAAAAGCAATTGCTCAATCTCTCTAGTGTACTCTTCCACACTTTTAGAGGATTGTTTGAGGTAGTAGAGTTTAAGGAAATTATCTTGCAAGTAATGGGGAGGTAGAAACTTGTACTTAAGTCTGGACTTTATTTTCTCCTAAGATCATATCTTCCCTTTTTCCTTCCTAACTCTCTTAGTTATAGCATTTGACCACCAAATAGAAGCATGCTTTCTAAGCTTTAAAGCAATAAGTTTTACCTTCCTTTCATCGGGGATGTCTTTGAACTCAAAGGCTCTTTCAGCCGTTTATAGCCAATCCAAGATCTAGTTCGGATCAAGTTGACCTTCAAACTCGAGGATGTCCACCTTAGAATCATTGTAACTTCGGTCATGAGGCCTATGGTGCCTCCTTGATCTCCTTGCATACAAATCTTCACCGGACTCACCACGTTAGCTGCTTTCTTCTTCTTCGGAGTCATCCGAATCGGCTTGCTTGCTTGCACTTCTAGAACTTCTCAAGTTCCTTCTTTTCTCCTGTAACAATTGACCATGTTGTGATTGTAGCAACTTGACTTGGGCTTCCAACTCAGCCTTCTCTCTCAAAGCTTAGTCAGCCACTTGCTCAGGGGTAAGGCTAGGAGACATGTTGGCTGTTGAGTGAGGAATTACCGCTTTTGGACGGGGAGTTGTACGCACGGTTGTGCTTGTTGGCACAGTCTAGCCGTGATGGGTTGCTGAAACTAGATGAGAAGCACTGAAATGGGGCACAGTCGTGCCACCGAGGCACGGTGTGGTCGTGCTAACTTTTTGCCTGGACTTGGCTGAAAACATGACAAAGAGGTATGTTTGTGGGCTGTTTTGTGAAATGTGTTTGGAATGTGTTCGGGGATGGAAGCTTGGCCAAGAGGGTAGCCTAAGCTCTAATAACACTTGATGTATTCTAGCCTCACTAATGTAAGAGATTGCAAAAGGGATTCAAGAATGCATATGGGTGTGGAAGAGATTAAAGCAAAGAAAGAACGAGAACAAGGATAGAATGCAAGTGGATTAGCAAGGGTCATTTGAAGGCCCACCTTGGTTGAACACTTGGGCAATCTTTTTAGTCCAACTAAGTTATAGAGCATAATCACCTTCTTAGTTGAATCAAGAAGACCTAGAGACCCACTTAAGGTAGCCACACTTAAGATACAACACTAGGATTTTAAGAGAGGTAGAGAGAGTTTTCACCGCTCAAGCTTTTCATTCATTCAAAAGTTGTGGAATAAAAGACCCTTTACTAGTTTTAAAGGGCAACCCAATGGCTATTCCAAGCCCTAAAATACAGCCAAAGACGCTTAGTGCACTAGGGAAGAGAGAGCATCAAATCAGCTCACTCTCCTTAGTACTTACACTTAATCATTCACCTGGTCACCTCATTAGTACTAAAGCCTAATCAAGAATGAGGTGTCAAGCCTTCAAAGCATCCTAATTACACTAGTATAAGTCAATTTGCAGCAAAAAGTACAAGAAATTAAGGCAAAATGCAGCTCTCTTACACGGCTAGTACAACCGGTCTTCCAAGTAATTGTTATTGTCCTTTTGGTTGGATAATAGTAGCACAAGGGCATGCTTTCTGGTCCTTCAAGCTGGTGATTTGGTAAATATTTATCTTATCTTTCATATCCTGAAGTCGCAAAAAATTTGGAGCTACGTTGGTCCACTTAAAGCCCCTTGATTCTGCCATGCGTTGGATTAGAACCAATTCTACACAGTCTGAAAGAAGTGGCTAGTTGACTTGGCAAACAACCTCCAAATGACTTGCAACTTGATTTATTAAAAAGCCAACATCTTTAAATTAAAGAGGGGGGGTCTTTGCACTTAGTTATACCTTCAGCATCAGTGCTCAAAAGATTGACAAAATGGGGCCAACTTTGGGTCGAACTGGGCAAAAGGTGGACGGGCTGGTTGCTGACTTCTTAGACCAAAGCATGAACTTTCTTAACCTCCTTAAGGCTTGTAGAGTCCCCTAGGCCTGCTGGTTGATCTTTAAATGGTTCCAAGGGATGGTCCCCATCATATTCCCAAACACAACCCCAAACACTCTTCCTATTCTGCCCAAAACACAAACCGTACCCAGCGACTATCATCATGAGTACTAGTATGAGTTTGGAAGAGAGATTTGATGCAATTATAAGGTAGGATGAGTTACTGTTGAAGAAAATCAGTGAGGATTCTCAACATAATCAAGAGACTAAAGCTCAGAATGAGTACCTACGAAAGCAACATGGTGACTTTCTGAAGTAAAAGCAAAAGACCAATGAAGAACCTCTCTGATCTGAACTTAGAAGGCAAGAACAAGTGTTTAGTCATAATTTTGATTCATCTGGTGAAGATGAACCTTTGAGAATGGCTGGACTAGAACCCCAGATTCAAGCTAACACAAATGATTTCAACGTTGAAATTCCAGAATATGCAAGCTTAATCCTAAAGAGTTTGTGGACTGGTCACATATGGTTGAACGAGTTTTTGGGTACAGGGATATTCCTGAAGAGAAGAAAGTGAAGCTGGTTGCCTTGACACTCCGAAAGCATGCTTTTCTTTTGTGGACTAACTTGTGTGCTAAAAGAGTTAGAGAAAGGAAGTCCAAGATTAGATCATGCGAGAACATGAAATCTAAGCATAAGGCTCGGTTCCTTCCCCTACCCTACTTTCAAGATTCCTACTCTCGACTTCATAACTTAACTCAAGGCAATCTAAATGTAGAGGAGTAAACACGAGAGTTTGAAAAGCTTGTGATCAAATGTGACCTACAAGAACCAGAAGAAAAACAAAATCGTTAGATACTTGGGAGGTCTTGACCCTAGGCACGCTAACATTGTTGATTCACGAGCTTATACTTCATTTGATGAGGTTTGTGCGCTTGCTCAAAAGGTTGAGCAACAAAAGAAGGTAAAAGAGCCCCTTAAGCATGAGTCTCCAAAGCCCCCACCCTGTGATCAATCCATGAATAAGGGGAGCCCATTTCCTGCTTCTAAACCCACGACAACCATTCCTCCCATCTCACAAAGGAACTAAACTCTACAGTGAAGCCTACCCCAACAACCTAGACCTAAACCCCTTCCTAACGGCATCCAAAGAAGTTTTGAGTGCCAAGGATTTGGGCGCTTAGCTTCGAATTGCACCGACCGTAGGATTGTTACCTTAATTTAAGGGAAGGTCGTAGAGTAGGTTGAATTGAAGCAGGAAAATGAAGAGAAAGTTAGGGATGAACTTGAGGAACCTTTGGAGCAGATAGTAATGGAAGCAGATGAACGTGAAATGCTTACTTTGGACACTAATCATCCACCAAGGAGCCATGAGCACCTCAGCCTTTTTCTCACTTTTAGTGAACCATTACTTAAAGCTCCTAATTCTGAATTAAGAACATTTGAGGAAAGGGTTCAAGGTAGGTCCGAAGAGTCCCCTCCAAACCACATTCAAATCAGCAAGGGGAATGAATGGAAAGCAGTCTCTAAGATCAAGAGAGACTTATTTGCATGGATGATCTTATTTCAGCCAGAATTAATCAAAGTATGAAGATGATTACCTAAACTAATTTAAGGTCAAATCTTTCTCAACAAGGGGAGAATGATGGAGACCTCTCCATGCCTCTTAATTTGGAGAATCAAATCAGTCAAGGTAATCTCATTTTGCTGGACAAAAGTTAAATAAATCATCCACATTTTGTTAAAGAAGTAAAACAGCAGGTCTCGGGTTAATTCCAGCAGCAAACCCAGTTTTTGGGAGCTCGATTACTTAGGCGCCTTGGAGGTTTAAATATAATATTTTACAATGGGTTTGAAGTTCAAGAAGTGAGCTTTCTAGCAAAATACGTTTTGGCTCATTTGGACTTCATTTACCCATCCAATTCAGCCAATAAACCTAAACTATCTAGACTGCCCAGTTGAACCAGAATGTACCAGTCTTGAGTATGTGATTTCTTAAGTTACATTGTAGTTTAAGTCCTAGATTTTTGCATTTTTTGGTTGCCCTAATTGTTACCTTTCAGGTCCAAGCAAATGAAACCAACCATGCTCGACCGAAGTGAAGAAATCAGGCCATTTTATCAACCCCGTCAGTTTTGATCTGAACATGCAATATAAAATATTTAAGTGGAATTCGCCAAGTTAAACATGTCCTCAACTTGATTTGTTTGCTTGGGGGGTTTGTTCATATCCTGAAATTTCCGCCTATAGCCTAGAAATGAAATCGTGCTCAGCTATGATTGGTTTAAAAGAAGGCGCAAAAAGGGGCAGAAAACATGTTCTAGAACCCGATTTAGTGCTAGGTGTAATTTCCTTCCTCTAGGGGTTTGCTCAGCTACTTGGATGCTTATTTACTTCCAATCATGTTCAAGGCTATAAGAAAAACCAGCATTTCCGCAATCAAGCCTTGAAAAGGGCCTAGCTAATGAGAAAACAAAGGAAGATTTAGCGCCATGTAATCTAATTGGTCAGTCGAAAAGGGGTTTTTGCTTTACCGCTGCTTTTTCTTTCTTTCCTCTAGCAAAGCTGATGTATTAGGCTTAAGTACATGCATTAAGGATAAGTATGATCATTTGTCTTGCTTTCCTTGCATTCTGGTTGTAATTGGCTTAGGTTAATCGAGCTTAGAAACTAGATTAGTCCTAAGCACCTAGCTAAGGTTACGTAGATGTTTCCTTCCCAAGGAGGAAACCTTCTTTGCTAGCATACTGCCTAAGGGCCATGTATATAAGGCCTTAGAGGGCTTATTTTGTACTTAACTTTCGATATTGAATACAAACCAGAATTGGGAGCATTTGCTTTCGATTCCCTTAAACACTTCACTTGCTTATCCTTAATTAGGCCGATTAAGGTGGTGGTCAAGTAAGTCTTAACTTTTAATTAGGTGGTGTTTTTGTATCTTGATTAAAGTTAAGCGCCCTAAACTCAATTGTAGTGGTGTTTCTGTATCTAAGAGAGAGTTTAGTTCTATTCTATTCGTTCATTCCAACCATGATATCACTTAAACTCACTTTTGAATTTAGAGTGCTTAGTTTAGCTTTTGAATTCAGCCTTAAGTGTTCATGATTCTCCCCCATAGATGCATCAAATTTGGTATTAGAGCAAGTTTTATCTTAGCCTAAAGCCAACCCCCACATGCCCCAAAGCCATCCAAACACATTCCTAAACACAACCCCAAACACTTATCCCATTCTACCCAAAACACAAACCATACGTAGCTACTATCATCATGAGTTCTAATATGAGTTTAGAAGAGAGATTTGATGTGCTCACGAGGCAGAATGAGTTGCTGTTGAAGAAAATCAGTGAGGATTCTCAACATAATCAAGAGACTAAAGCTCAAAATGAGTACCTACGAAAGAAACTTGGTGCCTTTCTTAAGCAAAAGCAAAAGATCAATGAAGAACCTCTCCGATCTGAACCTAGAAGGTAAGAGCAAGTGTTTAGTCATAATCTTGATTCATCTACTGAAGATGAACCTTCGAGAATGGCTAGACCGGAACCAAATATTCAAGCAAATACAAATGATTTCAAAGCTGAAATTCTAGAATATGAAGACAAGCTTAATCCTGAAGAGTTTTTGGACTAGTTACGCACAGTTGAATGCATTTTTGAGCACAGGGATATGCATAAAGAGAAGAAAGTGAAGCTGGTTGCCTTGAGACTCCAAAAGTATGCTTCTCTTTGGTGGACGAACTTGTATGCCAAAAGAGTTAGAGAAAGGAAGTCCAACATCAGATCATGAGAGATGGTGAAATTTAAGCTTAAGGTTCGGTTTCTTCCCTCTACCTACGTTCAAGATTGCTACTCTCAACTTCATATCTTAACTTAAGGCAATCTAAATGTAGAGGAGTATACACGAGAATTTGAAAGGCTTGTGATGAAATGTGACTTATAAGAACCAAAAGAACAAACAATCGTTAGATACTTGGGAGGTCCTAATCTTTGGTATGCTAACATTGTTGATTTACAAGCTTATACTGCATTTGATGATGTTTGTGTGCTTGCTCACAAGGTTGAGTAACAAAAGAAGGTTGAACAGCCCCTTAACGCTAAGTTTCTAAAGCCCCCACCCCATGATCAATTTGTGAATAAGGGGAGCCCATTTCCTACCCCTAAACCCACAGCACCCATTCCTCCCATCCTGCAAAAGAGCTAAACTCCACAGCAAAGCCTACCCCCACAACCTAGACCTAAACCCCTTTCTAAGGGCATCCAAAGATGTTTTAAGTGACAAAGATTTGGGCACTTAGCTTCAGATTGCACCAACCATAGGTTTGTTACCTTAACCGAATGGAAGGCAGTAGAGGAGGCCGAATTAGAGGAAGAAAATGAAAAGAATGTTGGGGATAAACTTGAGGAATCTTTTGCGGTGGTAGTAGTGGAAGCAGATGAAAGTGAAATGCTTACTTTGGACACTAGCCATCCACCAAGGTGCCATGAGTATGTCAGCCTTTTGCTCACTTTGAGTGAACCATTACTTAAAGCTCCTAATTCTGAGTTTAAGGAAGGCGTTCAAGGTAAGTTCGAAGAGTCCCCTCCAACCCACATTCAAATCGGCAAGCGAAATCAATGGAAAAGAGTCTCTAAGATTAAGATAGACTTATTTTCATGGATGATCTTCTTTCAGCCAGAACTGATCAAAGTATGGAAGATGATTACCTAAAGTGATTTGAGGTCAAATGTTTCTCAACGAGGGGAGAATGATGGAGATCCCTCCATACCTCTTAATTTGGTGAATCAAATCAATCAAGGTAATCGTATTTTACTGGCCAAAATTTAAATAAATCGTCCACATTTTGTTAAAGAAGCAAAACAGCAGGTCACAGGTTAATTCCAGCAGCAAACTTGATTTTTGAGAACTTAATTTATTTGGCGTCTTTTAGGTGTAAGCCTAATATTTTACAATTGGTTTGTAGTTAAAGAAGTTAACTTTCTAGCAAAACACGTTTCAGGTCATTCGGACTTTATTTACCCATCCAATTTAGCCAATAAACCCAAACTATTGACACTGCCCTGTTGAACCAGAATGTACCCAGTTTTCAGTATGTGATTTCGTAAGCTACATGATGGTTTAATCCTGGATTTTTGCATTTTTTGGGTTCCCCTAGATGTCGCCTTTTAGGTCCAAGCAAACAAACCCAATCATGCTAAGCTAAACTGAAGAAATTAGGACATTTTATTAACCCTATTAGTTTTGGTCTGAATCTGCATGGTAAAATCTTTAAGTCGAATTCTCCTACTTAAACACGTCTTAAACCTGATTTCTTTACTTAGGGGGTTTGTACATATCCTGAGGTTTCCCCCCATGGCCTAGAAACAAAATCACGCTCAGTTTTGATTGGTTTAAAAGAAGGCGTAAAAAGGGGAAGAAAACAAGTTCTAGAACCCAGTTTAGTGCCAGGTGTAATTTCCTTCCTCTAAGGGTTTGCTCGGGTGCTTGGATGCTTATTTACTTCGAATCATGTTCAAGGCTGCAAGAAACACCATCATTTGCTGCAAACGAGCCTCGGAAAGAGCCTAGCTAATGAGAAAACAAAGGAAGATTTAGCGCCATGCAATCTGATTGGTGATGTATCTTGGAAGGCAAACATGAACACCTAAACCTGAATTCAAAGCTAACGGCAAAGCAATCTGAATTCAAGCTAAGGTCTAGGTGAATCCGTGCATGACTGTTTGAAATAAGGATAGACTAAACTCTTGTTTAGATATAGAATCACCACCAAGCTTGAGTTCAGGGTCCCAAAACTGTGATTAGGACACAGAAACACCACTTAATCAAGGTTTAGGACTTACTTGATCGCCACTTTAACCGAGCAAAGTAAGGATAAGCAAGTGAAGTATTCAGGGGAACGAAAGCAAGGTGCTCTCAATTCGGGTTTTTCATTAAATATCAAAGTCTGATTAGAAAATATGCCTTAGCAAAGTATTAATACATGACCAAGCAAGAACTAGACAGCATACAAGCTAGAATGAGGTTTCCTCGCTAGGATGGAAATAGCTTAGACAAGCTAACATATGCGCTTAAGGCTCAACTAGATTACATGCTTGCTTAACTAAACAAATTATAACCAAATATTAAGGAAAGCAAAAAAAAATGATGTCCTTAACTTTAATGCACTTTAATTAAGCTAATACATCAGTTTACTAGCAAAGAAGTGGAGAAAAACAGCCGCAAAGCATGCTCCTGTTTCGGTTGGCCAATCAGAATGCAAGATGAAAATTCTTCCTTTTTACTCTCATTGGTTAGGCTCCCCCCAAGGCTTTGAAGCAGCAAGTGATGATGTTCTTGGCTGCTAGACCCGTGATTCAAGCAAGCAAGTAGAAGAGAAGCTTAGCAAACCCACTTGTGAAGGAAAAACATGCAGTAGCTTATCGTGTTCTCAGAAACAGTTTTCAGCCTGATTTTGTGTCTTTATTTCCACCAATCAAAAGTGAGCATGGTTTTAATTTCAAGCTATGGGGGAAATCCTTGGGTTGTGTACAAACCCCTTGGTAAAGAAATCAAGGTTAAATCATGTTTAAGTGGGAGATTTCCACTGAAACATTTTACCGTGCAATTTTGGATGAAAACTGGTAGGTTGAACAAAATGCCTAGATCCCTTGATTTTGACTATGTATGATTGACTTCGAATGCTTGGGACTGAAAGGTCACATCTTAAGATCCCTTAAATGCAAAAATATCAACCTCAAGCCATAATGTAGTTTAAGAAATCAGATGAACAAAACCGGGTAATTTCTGGCTATTTGACCCGGATATAACTGTTTGGCTCTTCTCCAAAATTTGAGCCATAGCTTGGACTTTGGAACTTGCAATGGACCTTGTTGGACTCTTAGGACCATCCTCCATGTCTTGGCTAAAGGGGACTCTATCATCCTCCCCTTATTGAAGAGATTTGATCCTCAAATTTGCAAGGTGATCATCGGCTTGTGATGCACTCAAGTCAACCACAATGATTGTAGCTGAAACTCCATAGTCCCCTGACAAATCAACCTTGTAAGCATCGTTTTTAATCTTTTCAAGTACCTCAAGTGGACCAACAGCCCTTGGCATGAGCTTGTTCTTCCTCTTTGAAGGAAATCTTTCTTTTCTTGAGTGTATCAATACAAGGTCTCCAGGCTGAAATACCACCTTCTTCTTATGTTTGTTGGCTTGAGTTTGATAGGATGCTTTGGTCTTCGCTATTTTGCCCCTTACGAACTCATGTATCTTTGGGATTTCTTCTACCCTGGCTGCTTTTTCTACACTTGCCTTTTGATATGGAGGCCATTGAGTAAGATCAAGTGGACTAATAGGACCAATCCCATAGACCACCTTAAATGGTGATAGACCAGTAGCCTTGCGATACGCCCTATTGTAAGCAAATTCTGCATGGGGTAAAAAGCAAATCCCAAGCCTTGGCATGAGGTTTAATCAAATCCTTTAGAAGTGTTCCTAGGGTTCGATTTTAACCTCAATTTACCCATCATTTTGTGGATGGCAAGTGGTACTATATTTGAGTTTGGTACCCAATTTCCTCCACAAAGTAATCCAAAAATGGCTAAGGAACTTAGTATCCTGGTTGGAAACAATTGATCTGGGTATACCATGTAATTTAGCCACCTCCATGGAATACAACTCAGTAATATCTGCAGCATCATTAGTTTTGTTGCATGGAATGAAATGGGACATTTTTTAGAACCTGTCTACCACAATGAAGATTAAATCTTTATTCCTTTGGGTTTAGGCAATCCAAGAATGAAATCTATACTTATATCACCCCAAGATTAAATCTTTGTTCCTTTGGGTCTTAGGCAATCCAAGAATGAAATCCATACTTACATCAACCCAAGGAGAAGTAGGAATAGGCAAAGGTGTGTAAAGGCCGTGGGATAAGGAGTGACTTTTGGCTACTTGACAAGTCCCACACCTCTTCAAAATGTCTTGTACATCCTTCTCCATTACCTGGCCAGTAATAGTGTTCCTTTAGCATGATGAGTGCCTTATTTTCACCATAGTGACCAGCTAGAGAACCTCTATGAACTTCCCTGATTAAGAGCTCTCTTGTGTTACACCTTGGTACACACAGCTATGTACGCTTGAAAAGAAATCCTTCTTGAATAAGGAAATCACCTTTGGGTTGTTTTGAACATTTAGCAAACAACTCCCCAAATTGTTCATCTTCATGATATAAAGCTCTTAGATGCTCAAAACCAAATACACAAGCATCTAATTGAAACAAAAGTAGACACCTCCGTGATAGAGCATTGACATCTTAGTTGAGCTTTCCAGATTTGTGCTGGATGGTGAAATGAAATGACTGGAGAAACTAAACCCACTTAGCATGATGTGGGTTTAACTTGTGTTGTCCTTGAATATACTTCAAAGCTTTATGGTCAAAATGGACAATAAACTCACCAGCAATCAAATAGTGACTCCAATGCTCTAAACATCTTACAATTGCATAGAACTTCTTATCATAGGTGGAGTACTTTCTTCTTGAATCCCATAGTTTCTCATTAAAAAAGGCTAATGGCTTACCTTCTTGAGTTACACCACTTATACCAACTCTAGAGGCATCACATTCAACTTCAAAGATCTTACCAAAGCATGGCAAAGAGAGGACAGGTGCTTGAGTAAGTCTCCTTTTAATCTCTTCAAAGCCAGATTGAGCTTTTAATGTCCAATGGAATTGTGTACCTTTGATAACTTCAGTCATGGGAGCCATGATTGTGCTAAAACTTCAAATAAACCTCCTGTAAAAAGAAGCTAATCCATGAAAAGTTCAAACTTGATGAATTGACTTAGGAGTAGGCCATGACCGAATAGCTTCAATCTTGATTTCATCTGCCTTAATTCCATCATCAGTGACAATGTAACCCAAGAATGTTATCTCAGGAGTGAAAAAGGCACATTTCTTAAGGTTACCAAAGAGTCTCTCATATTCCAGAACAAGCATAAGTTGAGTTAAATGGTCTTGATGTTCATGCTCATCCTTGGAATAGATTAAGATATCATTGAAGTAAACCACCATAAACTTGCCTATGTATGACCTCAAAACATGATTCATTAATTGCATGAAAGGCCTCCCTTATTCTTAAAGGCTATCTTCCATTCATCACCTTCTCCAATCCAAATCTGGTAGTATCCACTTCGAAGGTCTATCTTTGAAAACACCTTTGAGCCATGTAATTCATCTAGCATATCATCAAGTCTAGGCATGGGATACCTATGCATGATTATGACCTTTTTAATGGCTTTACTATCCACACACATACGCATCCCACCATCCTTCTTAGGCACCAAAAGAGGGGGCACAGCACTAGGACTTAAGGACTCATAAATTAAGCCCTTAAACTTCAATTCTTCAACTTGCCATTGTATCTCCATGGTATCCTTTGGATTCATCCTATAAGCTGGCTTATTAGGTAGGATGGAACCAGGAATGAGATTAATATAGTGTTGGATATCCCTTTTAGGAGGTAAACCCGTAGGTATCTCCTCAGGAAATAAGTGACAGAAGTTTTGTATCAGTGTCTTGGCAACGGGGTGAGTGGCTAAAGGGTTTTCTGGTTCATCTTGAATGCTTAGAATCCACTCTTTACAGGCCTTGAATTCATGCTGAGAGGCCTTTAACGATGGCTCACTAATGGCTAATAGCAAATCAAAATGGTTTGGCTTGTTTTGCGGCTTGATTTCATGGAGTTTTGATGGGGGTAAAGGGGCTAAAGTAATCTTCTTACCATCGTTAGTAAAGAAGTAACTATTTACGTAACCATTATGCATAACGTATTATGGTCTTATAGCCATGCTCTTCCCAAAAGCATATGATAAGCATCCATAAGAATGATATCACACCAAAGTTCATCTTGATAGTTCTTTCAAATGGAGAAAGAAACTAAGCACTGTGAGTTCACTTGGATTCCCTTGCTTTGATTTAGCCATTGAATATTGTAAGGGTGTGGATGAGTCATGGTTTATAATCCTAGCTTCTTAATCATGGTTAGAGAAACCATATTTGCATAACTTCCTCCATCAAGAATCAAAGAACATGCCTTCCCTGAACTGTACAACGAGAATGGAATATGTTCTCCCTTTGTTAATCTTTCAATCCCTTCTGGTTGCTTAGAACTCTTCCCAAAACTAGCAATTCTCTTTCATCAACCTCTTCCACTACTTCTTCTTGAGTTTCCTCAAGCTCATCCTCATAATCATCTTCCTTTTCTTCTTCTTCAAACACCTCCTTCACGGCTGACCATTCAGCTAGGTTGATTACCTTATGGTTTGGACTGTCCAAAGCTATATGCCCGAGCCATTAGCATTTGAAGCATCTTCTATTGCTCATGGGATTAGGATTAGGTCTATTTTGAGGGGTTTGGATCTTTTGTGGAGCTATGGTTCTTTGTGGAAAGAAGGGAATGAATTTTGTGGCTTAGAAATAGGATTAGAACTCCCCTTGTTAAAGGGTTCGTCCTAGGTAAAGGGCTTAGGATTTTGAGCCTTAGGCGGTTATCTAGCTTTCTTTTGCTACTCAACCTTATGAGCTAGCACACAAACTTCATTAAAAGTGGTGTAGGCTTGCAAATTAACCCCATTAGCATAACGAGGATCAAGACCTCCTAAGTATCTAAGAATGGTTTGCTCTTCGGGTTCTTGTAGATCACATTTGATTACAGGTTTTTCAAACTCCCTTGTGTACTCCTCTACATTGAGATTGCCCTCAGTCAAGTTATGAAGTTGAGAATAGCAATCTTGAATGTAAGTAGGGGGAAGAAACCTAGCCTTAAGCTTGGACTTCGTCTTATCCTATGTTCTGATTTTAGACTTCCTTTCTTTACCCCATTTAGCACGCAGGTTAGTCCACCATAATAAAGCATATTTTCTAAGACTTAAGGCCACTAACTTGACCTTCTTGTCTTCTAGAACATCTTTGTACTACAAAACTCGTTCAACAGTATGTAACCAATCTAAAAACTCTTCTGGATCAAGCTTACCTTCAAACTCCGGGATTTCAACCTTGAAATCATGTGTGCTAGCCTGAACCCGTGGTTCTGGCCTAGTCATTCTCAATGGTCCATCTTCACTAGATGAACCAATGTTATGTCTAAAAACTTGCTCTTGCCTCGTTAGTTCGAATTGAAAAGTTTCTCCATTCAACTTTTGCTTTTGCTTCAAATGGAAACCGTGCTGCTTCGTAGAAACTCATTTTGAGCTTGAGTTTCTTGATTATGTTGAGCATCTTCAAGAATTTTCTTCATTAGCATCTCACTCTGCCTCATAAGAGCATCAAATTTCTCTTTCAAACTCATGCTAGAACTCATCTTGCGCTCGAATTGTGTTTAAACTCACACAAGGAATGTGTTTGGAATTGGATGGGCATGATTCTAGAATATGGAGGGACGTACTAGGCCAAGGAGAAACCAAAGCTCTAATACTAAATATGATGTATCTTTGATGGAAAACTCAAATACTTAAACCTGAATTCAAAGCTAAAGGCAATGCAATCCAAATTCAAGCTAAGGTGTAGTGAATCCGTGTATGAATGTTTGAAACAAGGGTAGACTAAACTCTTGTTTAGATACAGAACCACCACTAAACTTGTGTTTAGGGTACCTAAACTATGATTAAGATACAGAAACACCACTTAATCAAGGTTTATGATTGACTTGATCACCACCTTAATCGAGCAAATTAAGGATGAGCAAGTGAAGTATTTAGGGGAACGAAAGCAAGGTGCTCTCAATTCTGGTTTTTCATTCAATATCAAAGTCTGATTAAAAAATGTGCCTTGATAAAGCATTAATACACAACCAAGCAAGCAACTAGGTAGCATACAAGCTAGAATGAGGCTTCCTCCCTAGGAAGGAAATGGCTTAAACAAACTAACGTAAGTGCTGAAGGCTAAATTAGATTACATGCTTACTTAACTAAACTAATTACAACCAAAATATTATGGAAAGCAAAACAAATGATGTACTTAACTTTAATACACTTTAATTAAGCTAATGCATCAGTTTACTAGCAATGAAGTGGAGAAAAACAGCCTTAAAGCATGCTCTCTTTTCGGCTGGCCAATCAGAATGCAAGGTGAAAATTCTGCCTTTTGGCTCTCATTGGTGAGGCTCTTGCCAAGGCTTCAAAGCAACAAATGATGATGTTCTTGGCTGCTAAACTCGTGATTGAAGCAAGCAAGCAGAGGAGAAGCTGAGCAAACCCACTTGAGAAGGAAAAACACGTAGCAGCTTATTGGGTTCTCAAAAATAATTTTCAACCCGGTTTTGTGTCTTTATTTCCACCAATCAAAAGTAAGCATGATTTTAATTTCAGGCAATGGGGGGAATCCTTAGGGTGTGTACAAACCCCCCTGTAAAGAATTCATGGCTAAATCATATTTAAGTAGGAGATTTCTACTAAAACATATTACCGTGCAGTTTTGGACCAAAACTGGTAGGTTGAACACAATGCCTTGATTCCTTGATTTCGACTGTGCATGATAGACTTTGAATGCTTGGACCTAAAGGCTAACATCTTAAGGATTCCCAGAATGCAAAATATCAAACTTATGCCATAATGTAGCTTGAGAAATCAGATGAACAAAACTAGGCAATTTCTGGCTGTTTAAGCCGTTTGCAACCATTTGGCTCTTCTCTCTAGAATTTGAGCCATAGCATGGACTTTAGAACATGTAATGGACCTTGTTGGACTCTTGGGACCATCTTCCATGTCTTGGCTAAGGGGGACTCTATCAATTGGTCAACCAAAAAGGGGTTTAGGCTTTACGGCTGCTTTTTCTTTCTTTTCTCTAGTAAAGCTGATGTATTAGGCTTAAATACATGTACTAAGGATAACAATAACCATTTATCTTGCGTTCCTTGTATTCTGGTTGTAATTAGCTTAGGTTAATCAAGCTGTAGACTAGATTAGTCCTAAGCATCTAGCTAAGGACACTTAGACGATTCCTTCCTAAGAAGGAAACCTCATTTGCTAGCATCCCACCTAAGAGCCGTGTATATAAGGCCTTAGAAGGCTTGTTTTGTGCTTAACCTTTGATATTTAATACAAACCAAAATCGAGAGCATTTGCTTTCATTTCCCTTAAACACTTCACTTGCTTATCCTTAATTAGGTCGATTAAGGTGGTGATCAAGTAAGTCTTAACTTTTAATTAGGTGGTGTTTCTATATCCTGATTAAGGTTAAAAGCCCTAAACTCAATCTTAGTGGTGTTTCTGTGTCCAAGAGAGAGTTCAGTTCTATCCTATTCATTCATTCCAACCATGATATCACTTAAACTCACCTTTGAATTTAGCTTGCTTAGTTTAGCTTTTGAATTCAGCCTTGAGTATTCGTGATTCAACCCCCAGATACATCATATTTGGTAATAGAGCAAGTTTCATCTTGGCCTAAAACCAATCCCCATATGACCCAAAGCCATCCAAACACATTCCTGAGCATAGCCCTAAACACTCATCCTATTCAGCCCAAAACACAAACCGTACCAAGCTACTATCATCATGTGTACAAATATGAGTTTGGAAGAGAGATTTGATGCACTCATGAGGTAGAATGAGCTGCTATTGAAGAAAATCAATGAGGATCTCAACATAATCAAGATACTGAAGCTCAGGATGAGTGCCTATGAAAGCAACTTGCTGCCTTTCTAAAGCAAAACAAAAAGATCAATGAAGAACCTCTCCAATCTGAACCTAGAAGACAAGAGCAAGGGTGTAGTCATAATCTTGATTCATCTAGTGAAGATGAACCTTTGAGAACGGCTAGACCTGAACCACGGATTCCGGCTAATATAAATGATTTCAAAGTTCAAATTCCAGAATATGAAGGCAAGCTTGCTCCTGAAGAGTTTTTAGACTGGTTACATGAGGTTGAATGAGTTTTTGAGTACAAGGATATTCCTAAAGAGAAGAAAGTGAAGCTAGTTGCCTTAAGACTCCAAAAGTATGCTTCTATTTGGTGGACTAACTTGTGTGCCAAAAGTGTTAGAAAAGGAAGTCCAAGATTAGATCGTGGGAGAAGATGAAATCTAAGCTTAAGGCTCAGTTTCTTCCCCCTACCGACATTCAAGATTGGTAGTCTCAACATCATAAACTAACTCAAGGTAATCTGAATGTAGAGGAGTATGCACGAGAGTTTGAAAAGCTTGTGATCAAATGTCACTTATAAGAACCAGAAGAACAAGTAATCGTTTGATACTTGGGAGGTCCTGGTCTTTGGTATGCTAACATTGTTGATTCATAAGCTTATGCTTCATTTGATGAGGTTTATGCGCTTGCTCACAAGGTTGAGCAACAAAACAAGGTTAAACATCCCCTTAAGCATGAGTTTTCGAAGCCCCTACCCCATGATTAATCCGTGAACAAGGGGAGCCCATTTCCTACCCCTAAACCCACGATAACCATTCCTCCCATCTCACAAAAGAACCAAACTCCACAGTAAAGCGTACCCCCACAAGCTAGACCTAAACCCCTCGATAAGGGCATCCAAAGAAGTTTTGAGTGCTAAGGATTTGGGCACTTAGCTTTGGATTGCACCGACCGTAGGATTGTTACCTTAATCGAATGGAAGGCAGTAGAGGAGACTAAATTAGAGGAGGAAAATGAAGAGATTATTGGGGATGAACCTAAGGAACCTTTGGAGGAGAAGTAGTGGAAGCAGATAAAGGTGAAATGCTTCCTTTGGACACCGACCATCCACCAAGGGCCTATGAGCATCTCAGCCTTTTTCTTTGTTTAATTAAACCATTACTTAAAGCTCCTAATTCTGAATTAAGAGTTTTTAACGAAAGTGCTCACGGCAAGCCGAAGAGTCCCCTCCAAACCACATTCAAATTAGCAAGGGGAATAATTGGAAAAGAGTCTCTAAGATCAAGAGAGACCTATTTTCATGGATGATCTTATTTTAGCCAGAATTGTTCAAGGTACAGAAGATGATTACTGAAACTGATTTGAGGTCAAATCTTTCTCAACAAGGGGTGAATGATGGAGATCTCTCCATGCCTCTTAATTTAGAGAATCAAATCAGTCAAGGTAATCTTATTTTGCTCGCCAAAAGTTAAATAAATCATCACATTTTGTTAAAGAAGTAAAACAGTAGGTCACAGGTTAATTCCAACAGTAAACCCGATTTTTGAGAGCTTAATTACTTAGGTTTATTTGAGGTTTAAGTCTAATATTTTGTTATAGGTTTGAAGCTCAAGAAGTGAACTTTTCAAAAAAACAAGTTTTAGCGCATGTGGACTTTATTTACCTATCCAATTCAGCCAATAATCCCAAACTATCCAGACTGCCTAGTTAAACCAGAATGTACCTGGTCTAGAGTATTTGATTTCTTAAGCTGCACTATAATTTAATTCCTAGATTTATGATTTTTTGGGTTCCACTGGATGTTACCTTTCAGGTCCAAGCAAACAAAACCTATCATGCTTAGCTGAAGTGCAGAAATCAGGCCATTTTATCAACCCTATTGGTTTTGGTCTCAATTGGCACGGTAAAATGTTTAAGTGATATTCTGCCACTTAAACATGTCTTAAACTTGATTTCTTTACTTGGGTGGTTTGTACACATCCTGAAATATTCCCCATGCCCTAGAAAGGGAGTCATGCTCAGTTTTGATTGGGTTAAAAGATGGCACAAAAAGGGGTAGAAAACAGGTTCTAGAACCTCGTTTAGTGCTAGGTGTGATTTCCTTCCTCGATGGATGCTTATTTACTTCCAATCATGTTCAAGACTATAAGAAACACTATCCTCCGCTGCAAACAAGCCTTGGAAAGTGCCCAGCCAATGAGAAAACAAAGGAAGATTTAGCACCATGCAATCCGATTGGTCGGCCGAAAGGGGGTTTTTGCTTCACAACTGCTTTTTCTTTCTTTTCTCCAGTAAAGCTGATGTATTTGGCTTAGATACACACATAAAGGATAAGTATGATCATTTGTCTTGCTTTCATCGTATTCTGGTCGCAATTTGCTTAGGTTAGTCAAGCATGGAGACTAGATTAGTCCTAAGCACCTACTTAAGGATACTTAGACGTTTCCGTCCTAAGGAGGAGACCTCCTTTGCTAGCATTCTGCCTAAGGGCCGTGTATATAAGGCCTTAGAAGGCTTATTTTGTACTTAACTTTTGATATTGAATGCAAACCAGAATTAAGAGCATTTGCTTTCATTTCCCTTAAACAATTCACTTTCTTATCCTTAATTGGGCCGATTAAGGTGGTGATCAAGTAAGTTTCAACTTTTAATTAGGTGGTGTTTCTGTATCCTGATTAAAGTTAAGGGCCCTACACTCAATCTTAGTGGTGTTTCTATGTCTAAGAGAGAGCTTAGTTCTATCTTATTCGTTCATTCCAACCGTGATATCACTTAAACTCACCTTTGATTTCAGCTTGCTTAGTTTAGCTTTTGAATTCAGCCTTGAGTATTCGTGATTCTCCCCCATAGATACATCATATCTGGTATTAGAGCAAGTTTCATCTTGGCCTAAGACCAACCCCCACATGCCCCAAAGCCATCCAAAGACATTCCTAAACACAACCCTAAACACTCATCCTATTATACCTGAAACACAAACCGTACCTAGCCACTATCATTAGGAGTATTAGTATGAGTTTGGAAGAGAGATTTGATGCACTCATGAGGTAGGATGAATTGCTGTTAATGAAAATCAGTGAGGATTCTCAACATAATCATGAGACAAAAGCTCAGAATGAGTAGCCACGAAAGCAACTTGGTGCCTTTTTGAAGCAAAAGCAAAATATTAATGAAAAACCCCTCCAATCGGAACCTAGAAGACAAGAGCAAGTGTTTTGTCATAATCTTGATTCATCTAGTGAAGATGAACGTTTCCGAATGGCTAGACCAAAACCACAAATTCAAGCTAATACAAATAATTCAAAAGTTGAAATTCCAGAATATGAGGGCAAGCTTGATCCCGAAGAGTTTTTGGACTAGTTACGCACAGTTGAACGAGTTTTTGAGTACAAGGATATTGCTGAAGAGAAGAAGGTGAAGTTGGTTACCTTGAGACTCCGAAAGTATGCTTCTCTTTGGTGGACTAACTTGTGCACCAAAAGAGTTGGAGACAGGAAGTCGAAGATTAGATCATAGGAGAAGGTGAAATCTAAGCTTAAGGCTCGATTTCTTCCCCCTAACTACGTTTAAGATTGCTACTCTCAACTTCATAGCTTAACTCAAGGCAATCTGAATGTAGAGGAGTATACACGAGAGTTTGAAAAGCTTGTGATCGAATGTGACTTACAACGGCCAGAAGAACAAATAATCATTAGATACTTAGGAGGTCTTGATCCTAGGTACGCTAATGTTGTTGATTTACAAGCTTATACTTCATCTGATGAGGTTTGTGTGCTTGCTCACAAGGTTGAGCAACAAAAGAAGGTTAAATAGCCCCTCAAGCATGACCTTCCAAAGCCCCCACCCCATGATCAATCCGTGAACAAGGGGAGCCCATTTCTTATCCCTAAACGCAGGCACCCATTACTCCCATCTCACAAAAGAACCAAACCCTATAGCAAAGCCTACCCCCGCAACCTATACCTAAACCCTTTCCTAAGGGCATCCAAAGATGTTTTAAGTGCCAAGAATTTAGGCACTTAGATTCAAATTGCACTAACCGTAGGTTTGTTATCTTAACTGAATTGAAGGCAGTAGAGGAGGCCGAATTAGAGGAGGAAAATGAAGAGAATGTTGGGGATGAAGTTGAGGAACCTTTGGAGGAGATAACAGTGGAAGCAGATGAAGGTGAAATGCTTACTTTTGACACAAACGATCCACCAAGGAGCCATGAGCATCTCAGCCTTTTTCTCATTTTTAGTGAACCATTACTTAAAGCTCCCAATTCTGAATTAAGAGCATTTAAGGAAAGGGTTTAAGGCAAGTCCATAGAGTCCCCTTGAAACCACATTCAAATTAGCAAGGGGAATGAATGGAAATGAGTCTCTAAGATCAAGAAAGACTTATTTCCATGGAAGATCTTATTTCAGCCGGAATTAATCAAAGAATGGAAGATGATTACCTAAACTGATTTGAGGTCAAATCTTTCTTAACAAGGGGAGAATGATGGAGATCTCTATATGTCTCTCAATTTGGAGAATCAAATCAGTGAAGGTAATCTTATTTTTCTGACCAAAAGTTAAATAAATCATCCACATTTTGTTAAAGAATCAAAACAGCAGGTCACAGTTTAATTCTGACTACAAACCCAATTTTTGAGAGCTTAATTACTTAGGCCTCTTTAAGGTTTACATATAATATTTTACAATGGATTTGAAGTTCAAGAAGTGGGCTTTCTAGAAAAATAAGTTTTAGCTTATTTGGACTTCACTTTTCCATCCAATTTAGCCAATAAGCCCAAACTATCCAGACTGCCTAGTTGAACCAGAACGTACCTAGTTTGGAGTATGTGATTTCCTAAGCTACATTATGGTTTGAGTCCTAGATTTTTGCATTTTTGGGTCCCCTAGATGTTACCTTTTATATCCAAGCAAACAAAACCAATGATGCTTAGCCAAAGTGAAGAAATTAGGCCATTTTATCAACCCTACCAGTTTTGGTCTGAATCTACATGGTAAAATGTTTAAGTGGAATTCTCTAATGTAAACACGTCTTAAACTTGATTTCTTTGCTTTAGGGGTTTGTACACATCCTGGAGTTTCCCCCCATGGCCTTGAAATGAAATCATGGTCAGTTTTGATTGGTTTAAAAGAAGGCACAAAAGGGGCAGAAAACATCTACTAGAACCTGGTTTAGTGGTAGGCGTAATTACCTTCCTCTAAGGGTATGCTCAGCTACTTGGATGCTTATTTACTTCCAATCATGTTCAAGGTTGCAACAAACACCATTATTTGCTGCAAACAAGCCTTAGAAAGAGCCTAGCCACTGAGAAAATTAAGGAACATTTAGCACCCTGTAATCTGATTGGTCAGTCGAAATGGGGTTTTTGCTTTACCACTGCTTTTTCCTTCTTTTCTCTAGTAAAGCTGATGTATTAGGCTTAAATGCATGTATTAAGGATAAGTATGATCATCTGTCTTGCTTTCCTTGTATTCTAGTTGTGATTAGCTTAGGTTAATCAAGCCGTTAAACTAGATTAGTTCTAAGCAGCTAGCTAAGCATACTTAGACGTTTCCTTCCTGAGGAGAAAACCTCTTACACTAGCATTCTGCCTAAGGGCTGTGTATAATTGGCCTTCATTTACTTAACTTTTAATATTGAATACAAACTAGAATTGAGAGCATTTGCTTTTGTTTCCCTTGAACACTTCACTTGCTTATCGCTAATTAGGCCAATTAAGGTGGTGATCAAGTAACTCTTAACTTTTAATTAGGTGGTGTTTTTGTATCTTGATTAAAGTTAAGGGCCCTAAACTCAATCTTAGCAGTGTTTCTGCATCTAAGAGGGAGTTTAGTTCTATCTTATTCGTTCATTTCAACCGGGATATCACTTAAACTCACCTTTGAATTCAGCTTGCTTAGTTTACGTTTTGAATCCAGCCTTGAGCATTCGTGATTCTCCCTATAGATACATCGTATTTGGTGTCAGAGCAAGTTTTATCTTAGCCTGAAACCAACCCTCACACGCCCCAAAGCCATCCAAACACTTTTCGAAACACAACCTCAAACACTCATCTTATTCTGCCCAAAACACAAACTGTACCTAGCAACTATCATCTTGAGTACTAGTATGAATTTCGATGAGAGATTTGACACACTCATGAGGCAGAATGAGTTACGATTGAAGAAAATTAGTGAGGATTCTCAACGTGATCAAGGGACTAAAGCTCAGAATGAGTACCTTCGAACGAAACTTGGTGCCTTTCTGAAGCAAAAGCAAAAGATCAATGAAGAACTTCTCCAATCTGAACCTAGAAGACAAGGGCAAGTGTTTAGTCATAATCCTAATTCATCTAGTGAAGATGAACCTTTGAGAATGGCTAGACCAGAACCACGGAATCAAGCTTGATCCTGAAAAGTTTTTAGATTAGTTACACACGGTTGAACGAGTTTTTGAATAAAAGGATATTCCTGAAGAGATGAAAGTCAAGCGGGTTGCCTTTAGACTCCGAAAGTGTGCTTCACTTTGGCGGACTAACTTGTGTGCCAAAAGAGTTAAGAGAAAGGAAGTCCAAGATCAGATCACGGGAGAAGAGGAAATCTAAGCTTAAGGCTCGGTTTCTTGCCCCAACCTACGTTCAAGATTGCTACTCTAAATTTTGTAACCTAACTCAAGGCAGTCTGAATATAGAGGAGTACACACTAGAGTTTGAAAAGCTTGTGATCAAATGTCACTTCTAAGAACCAGAAGAACAAACAATCACTAGATACTTGGGAGATCTTGATCCTAGGTATGCTAATGTTGCTGATTTACAAGCTTATACTTCATTTGATGAGGTTTGTGTGCTTGCTTGCAAGGTTGGGCAACAAAAGAAGGTTAAACAGCCCCTTAAGCAACAGTTTCCGAAGCCCCCACCCCAAGATCAATCCGTGAATAAGGGGAGCCCATTTCCTATCCCTAAACCCACGACACCCATTCCTCCTATCTCACAAAAGAACAAACTCCACAGCAAAGCCTACCTCCATAACCTGGACCTAAACCCATTTCTAAGGGCATCCTAAGACGTTTTAAGTGCCAATGATTTGGGCACTTAGCTTCGCATTGCACCAACCATAGGATTGCTACCTTAACCGAAGGGAAGGCAGTAGAGGACGTCAAATTAGAGGAAGAAAATGAAGAGAATGTTGGGGATGAACTTGAGGAACCTTTGGAGGAGATAGCAGTGGCAACAGATGAAGGTGAAATGCTTACTTTGGACACTAATCATCCACCAAGGAGCCATGAGCATCTCCGCCTTTTCTCACTTTAAGGGAACCATTACTTAAAGCTCCTAATTTTGAATTAAAAGCATTTATGGAGGGGGGTCAAGATAAGTCCGAAGAGTCCCCTCCAAACCACATTTAAATCAGTAACGGGAATGAATGGAAAAGAGTCTCTAAGATTATGAGAGGCTTATTTGCATGGATGATCTTATTTCAGCCAGAATTGATCCAAGTATGGAAGATGATTACCTAAATCGATTTAAGGTCAAATCATTCTCAACAAGGGGAGAATGATGGAGATATCTCCATGCTTCTTAATTTGGGGAATCAAATCAGTCAACGTAATCTTATTTTGCGGGCTAAAAGTTAAATAAATCAACCACATTTTGTTAAACAAGCAAAGCAGTAGGTCACGGGTTAATTCCAATAGCAATCACGGTGTTTGAGAGCTTAATTACTTAGGCCTCCTTGAGGTTTAAGTCTAATATTTTACAATATGATTGATGTTCAAGAAGTGAGCTTTCGAAGAAAATAAGTTTAGTGCATTTGGATTTCATTTACCCGTCTAATTCAGCCAATAAACCCAAACTATCCAGGCTACCCAGTTGAACCAGAATGTACCCAGTTTGGAGTATGTGATTTCTTAAGCAACATTATGGTTTAAGTCCTACATTTTTACATTTTTGGGTTCTCCTAGACGTTACCTTTCAGGTTTAAGCAAACAAAACCAATCATGCTTAGCCAAAGTGAAGAAATCAGGCCATTTTATCAACCCTATCTATTTTGGTCTAAATCTGCACGTGTTAAACTTGATTTCTTTACTTGCGGGCTTTGTACACATCCTGAAGTTTCCCCCCAAGGCCTAGAAATGAAATCATGCTCAGTTTTGATTAGTTTAAAAGAAGGCACAAAAAGGGACAGAAAACATGTTCTAGATCCCAGTTTAGTGCTAGGTGTAATTTCCTTCCTCTAAGGGTTTGCTCAGCGGCTTGGATGCTTGTTTGCTTCTAATCATGTTCAAGCCTACAAGAAACACCATCATTTGCTACAAACAAGCCTTGGAAAGAGCATAACCAATGAAAACACAAAGTAAGATTTAGCACCATGCATTCTGATTGGTCAGCCGAAAAGGGGTTTTTGCTTTATGATAATGTTTTCTTTCTTCACTCCAGTGAAACTAATTTATTAGGCCTAAATACACGTATTAAGGATAAGTATGATCATTCGTCTTGCTATCCTTGAATTCCGGCTGTAATTAGCTTAGGTTAATCAAACTTGTGAACTAGATTAGGCCTAAGCACCTAGCTAAGCATACTTAGACGTTTCCTTCCTAAGAAGGAAACCTCCTTTGCAAGCATTCTGCCCAAGGGCCGTGTATAGAAGGCCTTAGAAGGCTTATTTTGTACTTAACTTTTGATATTCATTATAAGCCATAATTGAGAGCATCTGCTTCTGTTTCCCTTAAACACTTCACTTGCTTACCCTTAATTAGGCTGATTAAGGTGGTGATCAAGTAAGTCTTAACTTTTAATTAGGTGGTGTTTCTGTATCCTGATTAAGGTTAACGGCCCTATACTCAATCTTAGTGGTTTTTCTGTATCTAAGAGAGAGTTTAGTTCTATCCTATTTGTTCATTCCAAGTGCGATATCACTTTAGCTCACCTTTGAATCCATCTTGCTCAGTTTAGCTTTTGAATTCAACCTTGAGTGTTTGTGATGCTTCCCTACAGATGCATCATATTTGGTATTAGAGCAAGTTTCACCTTGGCCTGAAACCAACCACCACATGCCGAAAGCCATCCAAACACATTCCTAAACACAACCCTAAACACTCATCCTATTCTACCCAAAACACAAGTCGTGCCTAGCTACTATCATCATAAGTACTACTATGAGTTTGGAAGAGACATTTGATGCACTCATAAGGCAGAATGAGTTACGGTTGAAGAAAATAAATGAGGATTGCTGACATAATCAAGAGATTAAAGCTCAAAATGAGTACCTACGAAAGCAACTTGGCCCCTTTCCAAAGCTGAGGCAAAAGATTAATGAAGAACCTCTCCAATCGGAGCCTAGAAGACAAAAGCAAGTGTTTAGTCATAATCTTAAATCATCTAGTGAAGCTAAACCTTTGAGAATGGTCAGACCAGAACCACGGATTCAAGCTAATACAAATGATTTCAAAGTTGAAATTCCAGAATATGAAGGCAAGCTTGATCATGAAGAGTTTTTGGACTGATTACACGTGGTTGAACGAGTTTTTGAGTGCGAGGATATTATTGAAGAGAAGAAAGTGAAGCTGGCTGCCTTGGGACTCTGAAAATATGCTTCTCTTTGGTAGACTAACTTATGTGCCATGTGACAGAAAGGTACTCCAAGATCGGATTATGGGAGAAGATGAAACCTAAGCTTAAGGCTCGGTTTCTTCCCCCTACCAACGTTCAAGTTTGCTACTCTTAACTTCATAACTTAACTTAAGGCAACCTAAATATAGAGGAGTACACACGCGAGTTTGGAAAGCTTGTGATCAAATGTGACTTACAAGAACCAGAAGAACAAACAATCATTAGATACTTGGGATGTCTTGATCCTAAGCATGCTAACATTGTTGATTTTAAGCTTATACTTCAATTGGTGTGGTTTGCGTGCTTGCTGGCAAGGTTGAGCAACAAAAGAAGGTTAAACAGCCCCTTAAGCATGAGTTTCCAAAGCCCTCATCCCATGATCAATCCGTGAACAAGGGGAGCCCAGTTCCTATCCCTAAACCCACGACACGCATTCCTCCCACCTCACAAAAGAACCAAACTCCATAGCAAAGCCAACCCTCACAACGTAGACCTAAAACCCTTTCTACAAGCATCCAAAGATGTTTTAAGTGCCAAGGATTGGAGCAGTTAGCTTCGGATTGCACCAACCGTAGGATTATTACCTTAGCCGAATGGAAGGCAGTAGAGGAGGCTGAATTAGAGGAAGAAAATGGAGAGAATGTTGGGGGTGAACCTGAGGAATCTTTGGAGGAGATAGTGGTAGAAGCAGCTGAAGGTGAAATACTTACTTTGGACACTAACCATCCACCAAGGAGCCATGAGCATCTTAGCCTTTTTCTCACTTTTAGTGAACGATTACTTACAGCTCCTAATTTTGAATTAAGAGCATTTAAGGAAATGGTTCAAGGCAAGTTTAAAGAGTCCCCTCCAAGCCACATTCAAATCAGCAAGGGGAATGAATGGAAATGAGTCTCTAAGATCAAGCGAGACTTTTTTGCATGGATGATCTTATTTCAGCCAGAATTTATCAAAGTATAGAAGATGATTACCTAAACCGATTTGAGGTCAAATCTTTCTCAATGAGGGGAAAATAATGGAGATCTATCGATGCCTCTTAATATGGAGAATCAAATAAGTCATAGTAATCTTATTTAGTTGGCCAAAAATTGAAAAAACATCCAAGTTTTGTTAAAGAAGCAAAATAGCAGGTCACGGGTTAATTCCAGTAGCAAACTTCATTTTTGAGAGCTTAATTACTTAGGCCTCTTTGAGGTAGTCTAATATTTTACAATGGATTTGATGTTCAAGAAGTGTTCTTTCTAGAAAAACAAGTTTCAGCTCATTTGGACTTCATTTACCAATCCAATTCAGCCAATAAACCCAAACTATCCAGACTGCCCAGTTGCACCATAATGCACCCGGTTTTGAGTTTGTGATTTCTCAAGCTATGTTATGCTTTAAGTCCTAGATGTTTATATTTTTAGGTTCCCCTAGATGTTACCTTTCTGATTCAAGCAAATAAAACCAATCATGCTTAGCCTAATTGAAGAAATCAGGCCATTTTATCAACCTTGTAAATCTACATAGAAAAATGTTTAAGCGGAATTCCCTCACTTAAACACATCTTAAACTTGATTTCTTTACTTAGGGGGTTTGTGCACATCCTGAAGTTTCCCCCCAAAGCATAAAAATGAAATCATGCTCAGTTTTGATTGGTTTAAAAGAAGGCACAAAAAGGGGTAGAAAACAAGTTCTAAAACCCAGTTTAGTGCTAGGTGTAATTTCCTTTGCCTAGGGCTTTGCTCAGCTTCTTGGATGCTTATTTACTTGCAATCATGTTCAAGGATGCAAGAAACATCGTCATTTACGGCAAACAAGCATTAGACTAGCCAATGAGAAAACAAAGGAAGATTTAGCACCATGAAATCTGATTGGCCAGCCAAAAAGGGGTTTTTGCTTTACGACTACTTTTTCTTTCTTTTCTCTAGTAAAGCTAATGTATTAGGCTTAAATACATGTATTAAGGATAGCTATGATCATTTGTGTTACTTTCCTCGCATTCTGGTTGTAATTAGCTTAGGTTAATCAAGCTTATAAACTAGATTAGTCCTAAGCACGTAGCTAACCATACTAAAACATTTCCTTCCTAAGAAGGAAACCTCTTTTGCTAGCATTCTGCCTAAGGGCCATGTATAAGGCGTTAGAAGGCTTATTTTGTACTTAACTGTTGATATTGAATATAAACCAGAATTGAGAGCATTTGCTTTCATTTCCCTTGAACACTTCACTTGCTTATTGATGTATTCCAGCCTCACTAATGCAAGAATTTGCAAAAGAGATTCAAGAATACATGTGGGTAGAAAAGAGAGGGATGTAAGCAAGAGAACAAGAACAAGGATAAAAAATGCAAGTGGATTGGCAAGGGTGATTCGAATACCTACCTTGGTTCACACACTTGGGCAATCTTCTTACTTCAACTCAGTTATAGAACTTAATCACCTTCTTAGTTGATTCAAGGAGACCTAGAGACCAACTTGAGGTCATCACACCAAAGATATAACACTAGGATTTTGAGAGAGGTAGAGGGAGTTTTCACAACTCAAGCTTTTCATTTATTCAAAGTTGTGTTTATAAAAGACTCATTGGCAGGTTTTAAAGGGCCGCCCCATGGCTATTCCAAGCCCCAAAATGCAGCCAAAGACATTTAGTACACTGGGGAAGAGAGAGCATCAAATCATCCCACTCCCCTTAGTATTTACACTTAATTATTCACTTGGTCACCTCATTAGTACTAAAGCCTAATCAAGAATGAGGTGTCAAGCCTTCAAAGCATCCTAATTACACTAGTACAGGTCAATTTGTAGCAAAAAGTACAAGCAATTAAGGCAGAATGCAGCTCTCTTACACGGCTAGTACAACTAGTCTTCCAAGCAATTTTTGTTGTCCCTTTGGCTAGATAATAGCAACACAAGGGGGTGCTTTCTGGTCTTTCAAGGCTGAGGGTTTGATAAATATTTATCTTGTCTTTCATGCCCTAAAGTTGTAAAAAAGTTATAGTTATGTTAGTCCACTTAAACCCCCTTGATTCTGCCCTGCACTGGATTAGCACTAGTTCTGTGCAATCTAAAAGAAGTGGCCGGTTGACTTGGTGAACGACCTCCAAAAGACTTGGAACTTGATTTATTGGAATGTTAACATCTTAAAATTAAAGGGAGTGGTTTTGCACTTAGTTATACCTTCAGCATCAGTGCTCAAAAGATTGATAAAACTGGGCTAATTTCTGGTTGAACTGGGTAAGCTGCTGTTGGGCTGAATTATGATGTTTCTGACCATGGCCTGAATTTTCTTGACTTCCTTGGTGCTACTGGGCTCTTATAGGCTAGAGGGGGGGAGAGGTTGGAAGGGTCATTACGATGGTCCCCATCATACTCCCCGATTTGATTGGAGTTTAACCTCAAACTTGGAAGCTCTTTATCTTTGTCATAATATGGACTTAGGTCGGCCACATTGAAGGTGGCAAAGACACCATACTCACTAGGAAGGTCCACTTTGTATGCATTTGGACCAATCTTTTCAAGTACTTTGAATGAACCATCCGACCTTAACATGAGCTTGGACTTGCATTTGCTTGGGAATCTGTCCGTCCTCAAGTGAATCCACACCAAATATCCAGGCTGAAAAAGAGCCTCCTTCCTATGCTTGTCAGCATGTGACTTAGCTTGCCTATTGAACTTCTCAATCTTTTCCTTTACTTTGGCATGAAGCTGCTAGATTTCCTTTACACTCTTCTCGGCCTCCCAACTAAACTTAGTTGGATTTGGAATTGGAACCAAGTCTAATGGGGTTCTTGGATTGCAACCATATACCACTTGAAAGGAGGAAAGGCTTGTGGCCCTTCATGGTGTTTGCTTGAAGGCAAACTCGACATGGCAAAGCAACTCATCCCACCCCTTGATGCTTTTCTTGACTAGAACCCGAAGCAAGGTTCCTAAAGTGTGATTGGTCACCTCCGTTTGTCTGTCCATTTGTGGGTGGCAAGTTGTGCTGAACTTTAGATGAGTGCCTAGCTTCCTCCATAAGATGAGCCAAATGTGACTCAAGAACTTGGTGTCCCGATCCGAGACCATGCTTCTTGGTACGCCATGGGGGCATACAATCTCTTTGAAGTAGAGATTAGCAATATGAGAGGCATCATTTGTGGTGTGACAAGCCACAAAGTGGCCCATCTTTGAGAATCTATCCACCACCACTATGATGGAATCCTTATGACTTTGCATCCTTGGCAACCCCGTGATGAAATCCAAGCTGACATCCTCCTATGGGCCATGCGGAAATGGGAGTGGAGAATAAAGGCCTTGAGGCCGAAGGTGGCTCTTGGCAAGTTGGCAAGTGGAGCACCTTTTCACAAAATGTTCTATATCTTTGGACATACTTGGCCAGTAGTAGTGTTCTTTGAGCATGGAGCAAGTCTTCTCAATGCCAAAATGCCCGGCTAAAGCTCTACCTTGGAGCTCTTGAATCAAGAGTTCTCTAAACCCACACTTTGGTATGCATGTCGTGCTCCAAGTGAAAAACACCATGTGTATGGCTAGTGCACTTCTCATAGGTTTCCTTAAAATCCTCATCTTGGACATACATCACTTTGATACACTTAATCCCAAGTACCTTAATCTCCAAGGCAGAGAGGATAAGGTACCTCCTTGATAAAGCATTTGTACCCTTGTTCACTTGGCCCGACTTATGATGGATCACATAATGGAAAGCTTGCAAGTACTCAACCCATTTGGCACCCCTTTGGTTGAGCTTGTGTTAACCTTGTATGAATTTGAGAGCTTTATGATCTGAATGGAGAATGAATTCTCCTCCCACCAAGTAGTGCCTCTAATGCCCCAAAGCTCTCATAATTGCTTAGAACTCCTTGTTATAAGTAGAGTACTTCCTCTTTGCATCATTAAGCTTTTCACTAAAGAAAGCTACGGGCCTCTTCTCTTAAGATAGGACAGCCCCTATCCCCACACCAGAAGCATCACATTCAACTTCAAACACTTTGGAGAAGCGTGGAAGGGCAAGAACGGGTGCACTTGTGAGCTTGAGCTTGATTTCCTGAAGGGCCTTTTGAGCTGGTTCGGTCCATTCAAACCGTTTGGCCTTAACAACTTTGGTCATTGGTGCACTAATGGAGCCAAAATCTCTTATAAACCTCCTATAGAAAGAGGGTAGACCATGAAAGCTTTGAAATTGTTAGATTGATGTAGGAACTGGCCACTAACGGATAGTTTTGATCTTGCTTTCATCAACATGAATTCCTTGGGCCGATATGACATAACCCAAGAATATGACTTGTGGGGTGAAAAAGTGGCATTTCTCTAAGTTCCCATAGATCTTTTCTTGAGGTATAATACTCAACACTTGGTGCAGATTATTGGGATGCTCTTCTTCACTCTAGCTATACACCAATATGTCGTCAAAGTAGACAACAACAAACTTGCCAAGAAGGGGCTTTGGAACTTGGTTCATAACCCTCACGAAGGTGCTTGGTGCATTTATCAAACCAAAGGGCATAACAAGCCACTCATGAAGTTGTCCCTTGGTTTTGAAAGACGTCTTCCACTCATCCCCTTCAAAAATTTAAATTTGATAGTAGCCACTTCTAAGGTCAATCTTAGAGAAGATGGTGGCTCCATGTAGCTCATTAAGATGGTCTTCCAATCTTGGGATGGGATAGCGATACTTGATGGTAATCTTGTTGATTGCTCTACTATCCACACACATCCTCATTAACCCATTTTCTTAGGGACAAGCAAGGCCGGCATGGCACATGGGCTAAGGCTCTTACGGATCAAGCCCTTAGCAAGAAGCTCATCTACTTGCCTTTGAACCTCTTGAGTTTCATGAGGGTTCATTCGGTAGGTCGGCTTGTTTGAAAGTGTGGCACTGAGAATGAGGTCAATTTTGTATTGGATGGACCCTTTGGGACGAAAGCCATAGGGTACCTCACTTGGGAAGACATGCCCAAAGGCTTTTAGGAGAGGGGTAAGCAAAGGATGGGAAGAATCCTTAGGTGTAGCCGGTTCATGGCCAAGTATGATCCACTCTTTGAAATCATCATATTCATGGAGTTGGGATTGGAGAAGGGTGGTAAGAAAGACATCCATGCTAGGAGGCTCTTGGGGCTTTCTTTGAGAGGTGGGTTTGAGAGGGGTGAGGGTGATTTCCTTGCGGTCTTTGGTGAAGGTATAGGTGTTCAAACGACCATCATACATCACACTTCTATCAAACAACCATGGATGTCCCAAGAGGACATGACAAGCATCCATGGGCACAATGTCATACCAAATTTCACCCTTGTAACTCTTGCTAATAGAAAAACTAAGCAAACACCGAGGAGAGATTTGTAGGCCTTTAGCTTTATTGAGCCCTTAGATGGTGTAATGGCTTGGATGTGGTGAAACCCATAGCTTTAGCTTCCCCACGAGAGTCTTGGAAGCAACATTGGCACAACTTCCTCCATCTATAATGAGAGAGCAAACACTCCCCTTCATGGTATTCTAGGTGTAGAAGATGTTCTCCCTTTGTTCCATGTCATTTTGGGAAGCAAGACTACTCAAGGCTCTTCTTATCACAAGCACCTCTCCGTTATCGGGTCCTTCTTTAATTTCATCAAGGGCATGGGTCATGAGAAGCTCCTTCTCTTCTTCATCTTATTCCTCCTCTTGCTCCTCATAAGAAGCTTGATACTCGGCCAAAGTGGCCACTCTTTTGTTGGGACACTCGAATACATAGTGACCAAGACCTTGGCAACGAAAACACATCTTCTTATCCATGGGTTTTGGAGGTTCCTGTGGGGGTGTTTGTGGGGCATTGGGTGGAGAAGGTCTCGGGTTTGTGTTTGGGTTAGAATTGGGAGGGTTGCACGAGGGCTTTTGTAAAGGGTAAGGACGCGGGTGAGGCTTGGAAGCCATGCCCTTCCCCTTGACTCTCTTTTGTAACTCCACTTTGTGAGCTTGGACACTAAACTCATCCAAAGAAGTGTAGGGGTAGATTTTAACCATATAAGCAATTTCTTCATTCAAGCCACTCAAATTTCTAATCAAAGTTTAAGACTTATCCTCCTTCAAATCACACTTCAAAAGCAATTGTTCAAACTCTCCAGTGTACTCTTCTGCACTTTTAGACCCTTGTTTGAGGAGGTGGAGTTTAAGGAAGTTATCTTATAAGTAATGGGAAGGTAGAAACATGGACTTAAGTTTGGACTTCATTTTCTCCCAAGTTCTTATCTTCCCTTTTCGCTTCCTAACTCTCTTAGTGACAATATTTGACCACCAAATGGAAGCATACTTTCTAAGCTTTAAAGCAACAAGTTTTACCTTCCTTTCATCGGGGATGTCTTTGAACTCAAAGACTCTTTCCACTGTTTGTAGCCAATCTAAGAACAAGTTCGGATCAAGTTGACCTTCAAACTTAGGGATGTCCACCTTGAAATCGTTGTAGCTTTGGTTATGAGGCCTATGGTGCCTCCTTGATCTCCTTGCATACACATCTTCACCGAAGTCATCAAGTGAGTTGTTTTCTTCTTCTTCGGAGTCATCTGAATCGGCTTGCTTGCTTGTACTTCTCGAACTTCTCAAGTTTCTTCTCTTTTCTTGTAACAATTGACCAAGTTGTGATTGTAGGTACTTGCCTTGTGCTTCCAACTCTGCCTTCTCTCTCAAAGCTTGCTAGCTACTTGCTCAGGAGTAAGGCTAGAAGACATGTTGGCTTTTGAGTGAGGAATTACTATTTTTGGACGGAGAGTAGTAGGCACGGTCATGCTTGGAGGCACGGTTTGGCTATGTTGGGTTGCTGAAACTGGAATGGGTGTGCCGGGATGATGCACGGGCGTGCCACTATGGCACGGTGTGGCCATGCTAAGTTTTTACCTGGACACGGCTGGTTGCTTGACAGAGGCTGATGTTTATGGGCTGTTTTGCGAAATGTGTTTAGAATGTGTTTGGGGATGGAATCTTGGCCAAGAAGGCAGCCTAAGCTATGATACCACTTGGTGTGTTCCAGCCGCACTAACGCGAGAATTTACAAAAGCGATTCAAAAATGCATATGGGTAGAAAAGAGAGAGATGGAGGCAAGGGAACAAGAACAAGGATAAAAATGTAAGTGGATTAGCAAGGATGATTTGAATACCCACCTTGGTTCACACACATGGGCAATCTTCTTACTTCAACTAAGTTACAGAACTTAATCACCTTCTTAGTTGATTCAAGAAGACATGGACACCCCCTTGAGGTTGCCACACTAAAGATACAACACTAGGATTTTGAGAGTAGTAGAGAGAGTTTTCACAACTCAAGCTTTTCATTCATTCAAATTTATGTTTACAAAAGACACTTTGGCTGGTCTTAAAGGGCAACCCCATGGGTATTCCAAGCCCAAAAATGCAGCCAAAGGCACTTGGTGCGTTAGGGAAGAGAGAGCATCAAATTAGCTCACTCCCCTTAGTGCTTACACTTAATTATTCACTTGGTCACCCCATTAGTACTAAAGCCTAATCAAGAATGAGGTGTCAAGCCTTTAAAGCATCCTAATTACACTAGTACCAGTCAATTTCAGCTAAAAGTACAGGCAATTAAGGCAAGATGCAGCTCTCTTACAGCTAGTACAACCGGTCTTCCAAGCAATTTTTGTTGTCCTTTTGGATGGATAATAGCTGCCCAAGGGGGTGCTTTTTGGTCCTTCAAGACTGGTGATTTGATAAATATTTATCTTATCTTTCATGGACTAAAGTTGCAAAAGAGTTGGAGTTAAGTTGGTCCACTAAAAACCCCTTGATTCTGCCCTGCACTGGATTAGCACCAGTTCTACACAGTTTAAAAGAAGTGGCCGGTTGACTAGGCAAACGACCTCCAAATACTTGATTTATTGGAAAGCTAACATCTTAAACTAAAAAAACTATTGTCTTTGCACTCAGTTATACCTTTAGCATCAGTGCTCACAAGATTGTCCCCATCACTTATCCTTAATTAGGTCGATCAAGGCAGTGATCAAGTAAGTTTTAACCTTTAATTAGGTGATGTTTCTGTATCCTAATTAAGGTAAAGGGCCCTAAGCCCAATCTTATTGTGTTTCTACACCTAAAAGAGAGTTTAGTTCTATCCTATTCGATCATTCTAGCCTGATATCACTTAAACTCACCTTTGAATTCAGCTTGCTTAGTTTAGCTTTTGAATTCAGCCTTGAGTATTCACGATTCTCCCCCACAGATACATCATATTTGGTATCAGAGTAAGTTTCATCTTTGCCTGAAACCAACCCCTACTTGCCCCAAAGCCATCCAAACACATTCCTAAACACAAACCCAAAGACTCATCCTATTCTGCCCAAAACACAAACCGTACCTAGCTACTATCACCATGAGTACTAGTATGAGTTTGGCAAGGAGATTTGATGCACTCATAAGGCAGAATGAGTTGCGGTTGAAGAAAATCAGTGAGGATTCTCAACATAATCAAGAGACTAAAGCTCAGAATGAGCACCTACGAAAGCAACTTGGTGGCTGTCTGAAGCAAAACTAAAAGATCAATGAAGAACCCCTCTAATCTCAACCTAGAAGATAAGAGCAAGTGTTTAGTTGTAATCTTGATTCATGTGGTGAAGATGAACCTTTGAGAATGGCTAGACCAGAACCATGGATTCAAGCCAATACAAATGATTTCAAGTTGAAATTCCAGAATATAAAGGCAAGCTTGATCCTGAAGAGTTTTTGGACTAGTTACACATAGTTGAACGCGTTTTTGAGTACAAGGATATTCTTGAAGAGAAGAAAGTGAAGCTGGTTGGCTTATGACTCCGAAAGTATGCTTCTCTTTGGTGGACTAACTTATGTGCTAAAAGAGTTAGAGAAAGGAAGTCCAAGATCAGATAATGGGAGAAGATGAAATCTAAGCTTAAGGCTTGGTTTCTTCCCCCTGCCTACATATAAGATTACTACTCTCAACTTTATAACCTAGCTCAAGGCAATTTAAATGTAGAGGAGTATGCACGAGAGTTTGAAAAGCTTGTGATTAAATGTGACTTACAAGAATGAGAAGAACAAACAATCATTAGATACTTGGGAGGTCTTGATCCTATGTATGCTAAGTTATTGATTTAAAAGCTTATACTTCATTTGATGAGGTTTGTTTGCTTGCTCACAAGGTTGAGCAAGAAAAGAGGGTTAAACACCCCCTTTAGCATCAGTTTCCAAAGCCCCCACCCCATGATTAATCCCCGAACATGGGGAGCCCTTTTCCTACCCCAACACCCACGACACCCATTCCTTCAATCTCGCAAAAGAACCAAACTCCACAGCAAAGCCTACCCTATAACCTAGACCTAACCCCCTTCCTAAGGGCATCCAACGATGTTTTAACTGCCAAGGATTTGGGCACTTAGCTTCGGATTGCACTAACCATAGGATTGTTACCTTAACCGAATGGAAGATAGTAGAGAAGCCCAAATCAGAGGAGAAAAATGAAGACAACATTGGAGATGAACTTGAGGAACCTTTAAAGGAGATATTAGTGGAAGTAGATGAAGGTCAAATAGTTACTTTGGACACCAACCATCCACCAAGGAGCTATGAGCATCTCAGCCTTTTTCTCACTTTTAGTAGACTATTACTTAAAACTCCTAATTCTGAATTAAGAGCATTTAAGGAAAGGGTTCAAGGAAAGTCTGAAGAGCCTCCTTCAAACCACATTCAAATCAGCAATGGGAATGAGTGGAAAGAGAGACTTATTTGGGTGGATGATCTTATTTTAGCCAGAATTGGTCAAAGTATAAAAGATGATTACCTAAACTAATTTGAGGTCAAATCTTTCTCAATAAGGGGAGAATAATGGAGATCTCTCTATGCCTCTTAATTTGGAGATTCAAATTGGTCAAGGTAATCTTATTTTGCTGGCCAGAAGTTAAATAAATCATCCATATTTTATTATAAAAGCAAAACAGCAGGTCATAGGTTAACTCCAGGGGCAAACCTAGTTTTTGAGAGCTTAATTCCTTAGGCCTCTTTGAGGTTTAAGTCTAATATTTTCCAATGGGTTTGAAGCTCATGAAATGAGATTTCCATAAAAATACGTTTCATCTCATTTGGACTTCATTTACCCATCCAATTTAGCCAATAAACCCAAACTATCGAGATTGCCCAGTTGAACTTGAATGTACTTAAATTTGAGTATATAATTTCTTAAGCTACATTATGGTTTAATCCTAGATTTTTACATTTTTGGGTTCCCCTAGATGTCACCTTTAAGGTCCAAGTGAATAAAAGCAATCATGCTCAGCCGAAGTGAAGAAATTAGGCCATTTTATCAACCCTATTAGTTTTGGTCTGAGTCTCCATAGTAAAATGTTTAAGTGGAATTCCCCCACTAAAACACGTCTTAAACTTGATTTCTTTACTTGGGGGGTTTGTACACATTCTAAAGTTTCTCCCCATGGTGTAGAAAAGAAATCATGGTCAGTTTTGATTGGTTTAAAAGAAGGCACAAAAAGGGGCAGAAAATAAGTTCTAGAACCCAGTTTAGTGCTAGGTGTAATTTCCTTCATCTAACAGTTTGCTCAGCTGCTTGGATGCTTATTTACTTGCAATCATGTTGAAGGCTGCAAGGAACAACATCATTTGCTACAAACAAGCCTTGGAAAGAGCCTAGCCAATGAGAAAACAAAGGAAGATTTAGCACCATGCAATCTAATTGGTAAGCTGAAATGGGGTTTTTGCTTTACGTCAGCTTTTTCTTTCTTTTATCTGGTAAAGCTAATATATTAGGCTTAAATACATGTATTAAGGATAAGTATGATCATTTGTCTTGCTTTCCTTGAATTGTGGTTGTAATTAGCTTAGGTCAATCAAGCTTATAAACTAGATTAGCCCTAAGCACCTAGTTAAGCATACGTAGATGTTTCCTTTCTAAGGATGAACCCTCCTTTGCTAGCATTCTACCTAAGGGCTGTGCATATAAGCCCTTAGAAGGCTTATTTTGTGCTTAACATTTGATATTGAATGCTAATGTATCTTGGAAGCAAAACACAAACATTCAAACCTAAATTCAAAGCTGAAAGCAAAGTAATCTGAATTCAAGCTAAAGTCTAAGTGAATCGGTGTATGAGTGTTTGAATAAAGGATTGATTAAACTCTTGTTTAGACACAGAAACACCACTAAACCTGAGTTTAGAGTGCCTAAACTGAGATTAAGATATAGAAACACCACTTAATCAAGGTTTAGGACTTACTTGATCACCACCTTAATCTACCAAATTAAGGACAAGCAAGTGAAGTATTTAGGGCAACAAAAGCAAGGCACCCTCAATTATTGTTTTCATCCAATATCAAAGTTTGATTACAAATTGTGCCTTGGCATAACATTAATACATGACCAAGCAAGCAAGCAAGTAGCAAACAAGCTAGAATGAGGCTTTCTACCTAGGAAGGAAACGACTTAATAAGCTAATCTATGTGCTTAAGGCTAAACTAGGTTACATGCTTGCTTAACCAAATTAATCATAATAAGAATATTGAGGAAAGCAAAACAAATGATGTACATAACTTTAACACACTTTAATAAAGCTAAGTGCAGAAAAGCAGCCGTAAAGCTTGCTTCCTTTTCGGCTGGCCAATCAGAATGCAAGGTGAGAATTCTTCCTTTTTTCTCTCATTGATTAAGCTCTTCCCAAGGCTTCAAGGTAGTATATGGTGATGGTCCTAGCTACTAGACTTGTGATTGAAGCAAGCAAGCAAAGGCAAAGCTGAGCAAACCTATTTGAGAAGGAAAAACACGCAGTAGCTTACCGGGTTCTAAAAAATAGTTTTTAGCTTGATTTTATGTCCTTGTTTCCACCAATCAGAAGTGAGCGTGATTTTAATTTTAGGTCATGGGGGAAATCCTTAGGGTGTGTACAAACCCCCTACAAAGAAAGCAAGGTTAAATCATGTTTAAGTAGGTGATTTCGACTAAAACATTTTACCATGTTGTTTTGGACCAAAACTCGCAGGTTGAACAAAATGCCTTGATTCCTTGACTTAGACTATGCATGGTTGACTTTGAACACTTAGACCTAAAAGCTAACATCTTAAGGATCCCAAAAATGCAAAAATATCAAACTTAAGGCAGAATGTAGCTTAAGAAATCAGATGAACAAAACCGGGTAATTTCTGGTTGTTTAACATGGTTACAACTGTTTGGCACTTCTCCAAAATTTGAGCCATAGCTTGGACTTTGGAACTTACAATAGACCTTGTTGGACTCTTAGGACCCTCTTCCATGTCTTTGCTGAAGGGGACACCATCTAATACAAACCAGAATTGAGAGCATTTGCTTTCGTTTCCCTTAAGCACTTCACTTGCCTATCCTGAACTAGACCAATTAAGGTGGTAATCAAGTAAGTCTTAACTTTTAATTAGGTGGTGTTTCTATATTCTGATTAAGGTTAAGGGCCCTAAACTCAATCTTAGTGGTGTTTCTATATCTAAGAGAGAGTTTAGTTCTGTCCTATCATTTCAGCCGTGATATCACTTAAACCTTTTGAATTCAGCTTGCTTAGTTTAGCTTTCGAATTCAGCCTTGAGTATCCATGATTCTCCCCTACAGATACATCACTAAACTCTAACTTAGTAGTGTTTCCATATCTGAGTGAGAGTTTAGATTATCAATTATCCCTTCATTCATTCATGGATTCACTTAAACTAAACCTTGATTTCAGTTTACTTATCCTTGCATTTGCAATTAGTTTTGCGTATTTGTGATTCTCCCCCACAGATTGATGAGGACCACCCCTTAGAGCCTTTTAAAGATCATCACGCAAGTATTAAGGAGTCGAGTAGCACAAAGGAGATCAAGAAAGTTCACATGTTGGTCCAAGATGTCACAAACCAGCCCATGCAGTTGCTACTCAATTCGAATAGAATCTAGCTCACCTTTGTGCATCTTTTGCGCACTGAAGGTAAAGTCACGATTGGTTGCAATGACCACTTTCTTTGGGTTTAAGATGTTAGCTTTCACATGGAACAAGTTTCAAGTCATTTGGAGTTCACGTGGTCAGTTCCAATTTGGACCATCTAGCTTGTACGGCCCATTTCACTCAAGCAGATGGAGTAAAAATAGTCAAAATTTTGATTAAAAAAATAGACTTCTCAAGCTTTCAAATGAATCCTATTTCATTTGATTTGGACTAGAAACAAGAGAGTTATGACTCAATGAATCTGACCCTGCTGCGGTGTGAATGTGCGGAAGTCTGGAGGCATTAAATGCATATGGATTCTTCACCCCTAGCAATCTAATGCACGACCAGCTAATTCCAAGGATTCATCCCCCATTCTTAATGTGGGAATTCAAGATAATAAGTTCCCAAGCTGATGGGAACAAGTCTCAAGAGCCCTAGTCCTCAGATTATATATTGTTTTTATCATATTTTATCTAGTAACTTTCTTTTATGTTTTCTATGTTAATCTGGTAAGTTGTGTTTTGCATTTTCCTATGTTTGGTGAGTTCCCTGGAATATTAGCCAGCCCTACAAAAGGCCATACTTGAGTTTAGTCGAATAACAAGTCGAATGAACTTTGAGGAAAAAAACTCCCTTTGAAATCCTAGTTTACATCTTGAGCTCAGCAACTTAAGTGGGTTCTAGGTCTCTTAACTATATTTTAAGGGTGATTAATTTCTGTAATCTAATTGATCTAAAGAGATTGTCCAAGTGTGATTCAAGGGTGGCTCCTTGGATTATCCCTTGTTTGATTACTTGATTATCATTCTTCTTCCTTTTACTTCACAAACTGATTTGTGCATACTTTCGATTGTATGAGTGTGTTTTCTTCATTTTTTTTTTAGTTTGAGTGTTAGTGAGGTTGGAATACATCAATTAGTATCAGAGCTTGGCTACCCTCTTGTGGCCAAAGCTTCCTTTGCCTAATCACAACCCAACCTAGTCCACAAAGAACCTTTTCTCAAAGTGTGTCTTGTAGCCTCACACCGAAGCAAGTGGCCAAACAAGCCCTAAAGGAGAAGGCTGAGCTTGAGGCTCAAGTCAACTACTCACAATCTCAACTAGGCCAACTTCTGCATGCGAAACAAAGGAACCTAAGGAGCTCTCGGAGTTCAAGCAAGCATGAAGATTCAGATGACTCTGAAGGAAGCAACCCAATGGGAGATTCTAGAGAAAAAGATTATGAGAGACATCCAAGGAAGCATCATAGACCAACGAATCGAAGTTCTCGTGATTTCAAAGTGGACATCCCGGAGTTTGAAGGCCAACTAGATCCAGACCTCTTCCTTGATTGGCTTCAAACTGTCGAAAAAGTCTTTGAATACAATGACATTCCGGAGGGAAAGAAGGTAAAGCTTGTTGCTTTGAAGCTTAGAAGGTATGCAACTATTTGGTGGGCGAACGTTGTTTCTAAGAGAGTTAAGAAAGGAAAAGGGCAAATTAAGACTTGGGACAACATAAAAGCCAAACTCAAATCTAAATTTCTTCCCCCTCACTATCTACGAGATAACTTCTTAAACTCCACCACCTAAAGCAAGGATCCAAGAGTGTAGAGGGATAAACCTGTGACTTTGAGCAACTTCTCTTAAAATGTGACTTGAATGAGGATGAGTTGCACACCTTGATTCGTTATGTGAGTGGTTTAGATGAGCAAATTGCTCATGTCATTGAGTTGTATCCATACACTTCCCTTGATGAGCTAAGTAACCTTGCTCATAACGTAGAGATGCAAAAGAGACTTAAAGGCAAGGGCATGGCTTCCAAGCCTAACCCACGGCCTTACCCCTTCCCAAAACCCCTATATTCTGCCCCAAAGTACCCCAGAAACACAAACCCGAAACCCCCTCCACCCACGACCCCTCAAACACCCTCAAGACCCCCTCCAAAACCTATGGATAAGAAGAGGCGCTTTCGTTGTCAAGGCCTTGGTCACTTTGCATCCGAGTGTCCTAACAAGAGAGTAGTCTCTTTAGCAGAATATCAAACTTCCATTGAGGAGCTAGATGATATTGAAGATAAGGAGGAGAAGGAGCTTCTTTTGAATGAGGCTCTTGAAGAAGTCGAGGAAAGACCCGATGGAGGTGAGATGGTCATTAGGAGAGCTCTTAGTGGCATTTCTTCACAAAATGAGCTTGAACAAAGAGAGAATATCTTTCACACTCGATGCATCGTGAGTGGGAAAGTTTGTTCTCGTATCATTGATGGTGGAAGCTATGGAAATGTTGCCTCAAAGGCTCTAGTGGATGATGTAAAATTCAATGGATTAAGCTTACACTCAAAGGAATGTAAATGAGCAAGCTAAGTACTCACAGCTCTCAGCTTGATCCCATTGATCCCGAAGCTAATAATGTGTTTGAGATGGAGCTAAACTCGATTCTTGAGTATAGTAATCAGCACCAAGATTAAGGTTAGGGCCCCTAAACTTGATTAAGATATAGAAATTACCACTTAAATGAGATTAGGACTAGACCTGAACGCCACCTTAACCGACCTAGTCAAGGATAAGCAAGCTTAGTGTTTTGGTTTCAAGGAGCAAAGCTCTCTTTTCTCTCTTCTATTTCATGAAATTTGATTATAAAAGTGAAGAATACAAAGCCTTATAGCCTAGGAAGCAAGCACCCAAGTAGCTAAAGCCCAGGGAGTAAAGTTTCTTCAGAAATAGGAAACCTCCAAATCTTGCTTCATTCGCGGTTTTAGCTAACCTGTGAGGTTTCAATGCAAATCCTAGCTTAATCTTTGTTAAGCACAACCATTGGGTCTATCTAATCTTTAGGATGAAAGCTAAACTTGTTACTAAGCAAGCAATTAAGTAAATAAGTAGCTACCTTGAAGTGAAGTAAAGGAGTGATGTGACTGGCTGCATTATGCTTTCCGGCTGACCACTAGGATGTTGTTGCCTTTCTCACTTGTTCTTCAATGGATGATCAGGTGGTTCCATCATGATTGTGTCTAACAACTTGTTAACTACTCATTCCAGCAGCTAGACGAGGATTAGACACCAGAAAAGACTTCAACAACTAAATGCACCAATTAGGTGCAACTGGGCAGTAGCTGGCATATTGCAGGCTCTGATTGGAGGCCACGTTTCACATGCAAAATGTGGGTATGATTTGGCTTGCCACATATGGTTGGAAAGATATGGAATTCTTCTAACTCTTCCAAGTAGAGTCACATGATTTAGAGTTCATTGGCTTGCCCAAAATATCAAAATATGCAGACTGGTCCAAACTAGTTCTAGCCTACACTGTTTGGCAAATTGACCTGGTTCTTCATCTTCGACTTGACTTAACTAGATTTAATCACTTGGACCAGGTAGCTAACATCCTAAGGACCCAAAATATGTAAAAATTCAGGGCTTGAACCTCATGGAGGCCTAAGTAATTAGAAACACAAAACTAGATTTAAAAACTAACTTGTACCCGGTAGGTTTTATTTGAGTTTCTAGCAAAAGGTGATCCATCTTTTGAACTTGTGACCTTATTCTTGGACTTTCTGGACTTGAATGATCATGATTAAGGTCTCAGCTGGGTAGGACTCCATCATCCTCCCCTTATTGAAGAGATTTGATCTCAAATCTGCTTGGGAGTCATCTGAATGTTAGGGGCTCAAGTCTGCCACATTGAACGTGACTGAAACTCTATTATCTCCCAGTAAATTAGCCTTGTAAGCATTGTTATTTACCTTCTTTAAGACCTCAAATGGACCTTCAGCTCTTTGCATCGGTTTGTTTTTCTTTTTAGAATCAAATCTTTCCTTCCTTAAGTGGATCCAGACTAGGTCTCCAGGTTGAAACACCATCTTTCTCCTATGCTTGTTGGCTTGGGCTTCATAGGATGCATTAGTCTTCTTAATTCTGGCTTTAACCAACCCATGGAGTTTTTGAATCTCCTCTACTCTTGTTGCTGCATCCGCACTTGGTTTCTGGTCCAAGGGCGTTGGACTAAGGTCAAGGGGGCTTGCGGGATCAATCCCATATACCACCTTGAAAGAAGAAAGACTAGTAGCCTTGCATGGTGCCTTGTTAGACTAAGAAATCCCCCTTGGGGTGCTTTAAGCACACATAATACAATTCCCTAAGGTCTTCATCATCAGCATATACACTTTTTAGATGCTCAAACCTAAGAATAAGAGCATCCAACTAAAACAGGAGGAGATATCTCATAGATAATGCATTGGCACCATGATTTAACCTTCCAGACTTGTGTTTGATTATGAAGTGGAATAACTAAAGGAACTCAACCCATTTAGCATGGTGTGAGTTTAACTTGTGTTGGCCTTGAATGTACTTCAAAGCCTTATGATCAGAATGTAAAATGAACTCACTAGCCACAAGATAATGGCTCCAATGCTTACAACACCGTACGATAGCATAGAGTTCCTTATCATAGGTGAAGTACTTCCTTTTTGAATCACATAACTTCTCACTAAAGAAATCTAAAGGCTTACCTTCCTAAGTAAGAACATTACCTATACCCACCCCTGATACATCACATTCAACCTCAAAGACTTTCTCAAAGCACGGCAAAGCAAGAACAGGCACTTGAGTTAGCCTTTTCTTTACTTGCTTGAAGGCAGATTGGGCTCTAAGGGGGCACTTGAATGATGTACCGTTAATCATTTTAGCCATGGGGGCCATAATAATGCTGAAGTTTCGAATAAACCTCTTGTAAAAGGAAGCTAATCCATGAAAGCTTCGAACATCATGAATGCTTTGTGCAAGAGGCCAACACTAAATAGCATCTAACTTGCCCTCATCTGCCTTCATTCCTTTTTCAAAAACAATATAACCCAAGAATGTAATAATATAACCCAAGAATGTAATCTCATGAGTGAAAAAGGTACATTTCTTAAGGTTACCATATAACTTTTCACATTCAAAAACAAGCATGACTTGATTGAGAGGATCTTGATGCGTTTACTCGTCCGTAGAATAGATCAGAATATCATTGAAGTTGACTACCGCAAGCTTGCCAATGTAAGGCTTGAATACTTGGTTCATTAGCCTTATGAATGTACTAGGAGCATTAGTTCAAATAAACCACCTTCAGTCTTGAATGCCATCTTTCATTCATCTCCCTCTCGGATTCTAATTTGGTAGTATTCACTTATAAGATCGATCTTTAAAAACACTTTAGAGCCATGTAGCTCATCTAGCATCTCTTCAAGCCTAGGTATGGGATACCTATACTTGATTGTGATTTTGTTTGTGGCTCTGCTGTCCATACGCATTCGTTGGCTGCCATCTTTCTTAGGAACCAATAAGGCAGGTACGACACAAGGGTTTAAAGACTCTCGTACAAGCCCATTAGACATCAATTCTTCTACTTGCCTTTGAATCTCCATGGTCTCCTTTGGGTTCATCCTATAAGCTGGCTTATTAGGGAGGATTAAACCAGGGATGAGATCAATATGGTGTTGGATATCTCTTTTAGGAGGTAACCCCGTGGGTATCTCCTTAGGAAACAAGTGACTGAAATGGTTTATCAAAGACTTGGCAAAAGGGTGGCTAGGTAGGCGAGTTTCTAGTTCCTCTTAGATGTTTAAGATCCACTCTTTAAAGTGCGTAAACTCATGATATAAGACTTTTAAAAGAGGTTCGCTAAAGGATAACAGACAGCCAGGTTGTTGAGGCTTTTTAGTGTGTTTACTTTTAAGGAGTGTGGATGGTGACAAAGGCAGTAGCGTAATCTTCTTTCCCCCCTTTGAAAAGGAGTACGTATTTAGAAAACCATTATGCATCACCTTCTTATCATACATCCATGGCCTACCCAACAAGACATGGCATGCATCCATGGGGATAACATCGCAGCATAACTCATCTTGGTAGTTTTTACTAATAGACAAAGAAATGAGCCACCGGGAGTTAACTTGTAATCCCTTGCTTTGGTTTAGCCATTGGATGTTGTAAGGATGGGGGTGGGCCATGGCTTGTAAGCCTAACTTCTCAATCATACTAAGGGGAAGTACATTGGCACAAGTCCCTCCATCTATAATCAAAGAGCAAACTTTGTCTTAAATGGTACATCTAGTGTGGAAGATGTTCTTTCTTTATTCATCTTTTGCTCCCTTATAGCCGTTCAAAACCCTTCTTAAAACCAACATCTCACCCTCATCTTCTTCCACCTCAACCTCCTCTAGGTTTTCCTTAAGATCCCCCTCAATTTCTCCTTCAACTTCCTCCTCAATCTCTTGCTCATCCACGGCTCTCTATTCAGCTAGCGTGATCACTTTTCTGTTTGGACAGTCCTAGGCTATATGTCCTAATCCATGACACTTAAAACACCTTCTTGTGCTCATAGGATTGGGATTGGGCCTGGTTGGAGGTGGTTAGACCTTTTGTGGAGTTGTGGTTCTTTATGGATTAGATGGAAAAGCATTTATGGGCTTAGGAGGTGGGTTAGAACTCCCCTTATTAAAAGGGTTGTTCTGGGGTGGAGGTTTACTAAACTCACATTTAACAAGCAGTTTAGCCTTCTTTCATTGCTTAACCTCATAAGCAAGGACGTAAACATCATCAAAGATGGTGTATTGTTATAGTTTCACTTTATTAACATACTTAGGATCAAGTCCCCCTAAGTATCTAATTATAGTTTGTTCTTCGGGCTCCTGAATGTCACATTTAGTCATGAGTTTCTCAAACTCACGTGTGTATTCTTCAACATTGAGGCCACCTTGAGTAAGATTGTGGAACTGAAGATAACTATGTTGGATGTAGGTGGGTGGGAGAAACCGTGACTTAAGCTTGGCTTTCATCTTATCCTATTTTCTGATCTTGCTTTTTCTACATCTAACCCTCTTGAGGCAAAGGTTAGTCCACCACAAAGAGGCGTACTTTCTTTGCCCTAAGGGCCACCGGCTTTACCTTTTCGTCATCAGGTGCATCTTTATACTCAAAGACTCTTTCCACCATATGCATCCACTCTAGGAATTCACCTGGATCTAACTTGCCTTCAAATTGTGGAATCTCAACTCTAAAGGTGATGTATCTGCCGAGAGTCCAAGCTAAAACTCAAGTCAAGAGTGAAAGCTTACAAACCAAGGGAGGATACAATCAAGGGAAACCAAGGAAAAGGGGCACGTAATATGCTGGTTGTGAGGTAACAAACACGTGAGGGAGGAATGGAACTTAGAATCAAGTGATTCTAAATGAGAAAACAAAGAGAATTTGATGTGAATTGATGTATGTCTCAAGGGATGGAAGGAAGAGAGTAGCAAGCTACCAAGTACACGAAGCTAGCAAGTGAAATCAACACAAAAGGGGAGACGTTCAAGGGAGGCACGGTCGTGCCTATAAGCACGGTATGGCCGTGCCAACTTGCTGCCATGTTCGTCAAGCCTAGTGGTGTTTCACGGTTTGAGATGGGCTTAGTGTTTGGGTTGTAAGCTAAATCAAAAGGGATACCTTTAGCCTGGGTCAAGCATGAAAATGGATGTAAGAAGGGTTATGGTTGTGTGGAACGGAAAGAAGAATCAAAGTTAAGAATTACTAACTCAAGATTAAGCTAGCAAACTCACTTTAACTCTCTTTGAACACTTGAGATAAAATACGAAATCAGATAGAACTAAACTTGAAGAATGGATACAGAAACACCGCCAATCTCAAGTTTAGAGCCCTTAAACTATGATTAAGATACAGATATCACCACTTAATCAAGCTTAAGACTTCACTTGAACACCACCTTAATCGGCCTAATTAAGGATAAGTAAGTTTAGTATTTGGGGTGTGCCTAAGCACGAAAGCACAAAGCTCTCAAATTGGGTTTTGATTCAAATCTGGTTATCTTCTCATACAAGGGGCATACAAGCTCTTTAAATGGAGATAAGCTAGCAAGCAAGCACACACACACACACACACACACCTCTACCTTTCTTAATAGTTAGGAAAGGTATTAAGAGCTAATATAAGCTGATTTGTGCTAAACTAGATTACAAGCTTACTTAAACTAAGCTAATACATCTTAAACATAAAGCAAAACATTACTAATGTTCATTATACATCAATCTACTCTTAAACTAAGCTTAATACATGCTGAGATTTTGCTGAGCTCCCATTGGTTAGCCGTAAAGTGGTCCTTGCCTTTTGCCTAGCCAATAGTATGCAAGAGACACATTTTTGCTATTTGTTCTTCATTGGTCCGACCTTCCCAAGGTCTTGCAGCCCGTCATTGATGCCTAGGGACGTGTGCCAAGCTTTGAAGAGTGTGCCAAATTTGCTGAGTTGAAGGAAACCCACCGATGAAGGTAAAAATAAACCGGGACAGCAAACTGGGTTCAAGGATAGTTTCTGGCCGGTTTTGGGACTAGGATTAGGCTTAGCAAAAGTGATGATGATTGGGTTTTCAGGCCATGGGGGGTTACTTTGGGATGTGTATAAACCCCCCCCCCACAAAGAAATCAAGGTTTTGACATGTTTAAGTAAGGTAATTAGACTTAAACATTTTACCGCACAGATTAGAGCTTAATCTGACCGGTTTGGAAAAAGTCCATGATCTCTGATCCTCTTGTGGGTATGATTGAAAACTAATGCTTGGACCTAAAAGTAGACATTTTGAGGATTCCAAAAAGGTAAAATTCCAAGACTTAAACCACTATTAAGCTTATGAAATCACATAACCAAAACCGGGTAAGTTCTGGTTGAACTGGGCAGTTTGTATGTCTTGGGTTTATTAGTTAATTTGAGAGGGTAAATGAAGTCCAAATGGGATGAAACTTGTTTTGATGTAAAGCTGACTTCTTAAACTTCAATGCCAATGCAAAATATTGGACTTAAACCTTAAAGGGGTTATGTAATTAACCTCTCAAAACCGGGTTTGCTGCTGGAAGCAAACCATGACCTACTGTTTTAGGTCTTAAACAAAATAAGGATGATTTATTCATCCTTTAATCACCAAAATGAATTTACCTAGCTTGATTTGATTCTTTAAATCAAGGGGCATGGAGGGATATGCATCATTCTCCCCTTGTTAAAAAGATTTGTCCTCAAATCAGTTTAGGTAATTACTTCCTCTTCTTGATTCATTGGATGGTTGAAATAGAATCAACCATTCAAATAGCTTGCCTTTGATTTTGGAGGCTCTGTTCTCTTCATGTCCCTTGCTGATTTGAATGTTGGACTTAAGGGACTCTTTGAATATATCATGAACCACTTCCTCAGTTACTCTTAATTCAAGATTAGGAGTTGTAAGTTATGGTTTTGAATGCTCTTGACAGAAGGTTTGTTTGAGTGCCTTGGGTGTGTGTGGGGTGGGGAAAAAGGTTGATGGTTCACCAAAGGTCATGAAAAGAATACTTCAATTCCCTTCGTATTTTGGTGAGTGGTAAGTGTCTAAGGTGAGCATTTCACCTTCATCCGCCTCAATCTCTATCTCCTCAAGATCATCTTCTTCATCCCCTTTCTTTTCCTCTTCTATTTCGACCTCCTCAGTTGCCTTCCATTTAGCCAAGGTAACATACCTTCGGTTTGTACAATCTGATACTAGTGACCAAAGCCTTGGCACTTAAAACACTTTGGGATGTTTTTAGGAAGGGGTTTTGGTGTGAGTTGTGGGGGTAGGCCTTTTTATGGAGTTTGGTTTTTTTGTGGAGAAGGGGAAAGGGATGCCGTGGGTTTAAGGGCATAAGATGAACTCCCCTTGCTTAAGGTTTGTTCATATGGTGAGGGATTTGGGATTTCATGCCGTGAGGGCAGTTTGCTCTTCTTTTGCTGCTCAACCTTGGGAGCTAGCACACATACTTCATCAAAAGAAGTGTAAGCTTGCAAATCAACAACATTAGCATACCTAGGATCAAGACCTCCTAAGTATCTGACAATTGTTTGTTCTTCTAGCTCTTGAATATCACACTTAATCACAAGCTTTTCAAATTCACGAGTGTATTCTTCTGCACTCAGATTACCTTGGTTCAAATGGTGGGGTTAAGAGTAGCAATCTTAAACATAGGTAGAAGGAAGCCTTGAGCTTTGATTTCATCTTCTCCTAAGTTCTGATTTTGGACTTACTTTCTCTTACTCTTTTGGCACACAAGTTAGTTCACCAAAGAGAAGCATACTTTCGAAGCCTTAAAGCAATCAACTTCACCTTCTTGTCTTCTGGGATGTCCTTGTACTCAAAAACTCTTTCAACTGTGTGTAACCAATCCAAAAACTCTTCAGGATCAAGCTTGCCTTCAAATTCTGGAATTTCAACTTTGAAATCATTTGCACTAGTTTGATTTCGTGAGTCTTGTCTAGTCATTCTGAATGGTTCATCTTCACTAGATGAATCAAGAGTATGGCTAAACCCTTGTTCTTGTCTTTTGGAATCAGATTGGAATGGTTTTTTACTAGCTTATTGCTTTTGCTTCAAATATGCACCAAGCTGTTTTTGGAGGTACTCATTTTGAGCTTGAATTTCTTGATTCCTTTGTGAGTCCTGTCGACTTTTGTTAACCAAAAAACTCGGTTTGCTTCATTAAAGCTTCGAACCTTTCTTCCAAGGTCATGCTTGTTGAAGCCATGCTTGAACAAAGTTTCAACTTTTGTGTTTGGATTTTTTTTTTTTTTTTTGGGAGTTTTGGGGAGCTTCGGGATAAATACTCGGCCAAGGAGACACTTGCTCTAATACCAAATATGATGTATTTGCCGAGGGTCCAAGCTAAAACTGAAGTCAAGAGTGAAAGCTTACAAACCAAGGGAGGATACAATTAAGCGAAACCAAGGAAAAGGGGCACGTAATATGCTAGTTGTGAGGCAACAAACACGTGAGGGAGGAATGGAACTTAGAATCAAGTGATTCTAAATGAGAAAACAAAGAGAATTTGATGTGAATTGATGTATGTCTCAAGGGATGGAAGGAAGAAGTAGCAAGCTACCAAGTACACGAAGCTAGCAAGTGAAATCAACACAAAAGGGGGACGTTCAAGGGAGGCACGGTCGTGCCTATAAGCACGGTATGGCCGTGCCAACTGGTTGCCATGTTCGTCAAGCCTAGTGGTGTTTCACGGATTGAGATGGGCTTAGTGTTTGGGTTGCAAGCTAAATCAAAAGGGATACCTTTAGCCTGGGTCAAGCATGAAAATAGATGTGAGAAGGGTTATGGTTGTGTGGAATGGAAAGAAGAATCAAAGTTAAGAATTACTAACTCAAGATTAAGCTAGCAAACTCACTTTAACTCTCTTTGAACACTTGAGATAAAACACCAAATGAGATAGAACTAAACTTAAATAATGGATACAGAAACACCACCAATCTGAAGTTTAGGGCCCTTAAACTATGATTAAGATGCAGATATCACCACTTAATCAAGCTTAAGGCTTCACTTGAACACCACCTTAATCGGCCTAATTAAGGATAAGCAAGTTTAGTATTTGGGGTGTGCCTAAGCACGAAAGCACAAAGCTCTCAAATTGGGTTTTGATTCAAATCTCGTTACCTTCTCATACAAGGGGCGTGCAAGCTCTTTAAATGGAGCTAAGCTAGCAAGCAATCACACACACACACCCCTCTACCTTTCTTAATAGTTGGGAAAGGTATTAAGAGCTAACATAGGTTGATTTGTGCTAAACCAGATTACAAGCTTACTTAAACTAAGCTAATACATCTTAAACATAAAGCAAAATAGTACTAATGTTCATTATACATCAGTCTACTCTTAAACTAAGCTTAATACATGCTGAGATTTCGCTAAGCTCCCATTGGTTAGCCGTAAAGTGGTCCTTGCCTTTTGCCTAGCCAATAGTATGCAAGAGACACTCTTTTTGCTGTTTGTTCATCATTGGTCTGACCCTCCCAAGGTCTTGTATCCCACCATTGATGCCTAAGGACGTGTGTCAAGCTTTGAAGAGTGTGCCAAATCTGCTGAGTTGAAGGAAACCCACCAGTGAAGACAAAAATAAAGTGGGACAGCAAACCGGGTTCAAGGACAGTTTCTGGCCGGTTTTGGGACTAGGATTAGGCTTAGCAAAAGTGATGATGATTGGGTTTTCAGGCCATGGGGGGTTACTTTTGGATGTGTATAAACCCCCCCACAAAGAAATCAAGGTTATGACATGTTTAAGTAAGGTAATTAGACTTAAACATTTTACTGCACAGATTAGAGCTTAATCTGACCGGCTTGGAAAAAGTCCTTGATCTCTTATCCTCTTATGGGTATGATTGAAAACTAATGCTCGGACCTGAAAGTAGACATTTTGAGGATTCCAAAAAGGTAAAATTCCAAGACTTAAACCACTATTAAGCTTATGAAATCACATAACCAAAACCAGGTAAGTTCTGGTTGAACTGGGTAATTTGTATGTCCTGGGTTTATTAGTTAATTTGAGAGGGTGAATGAAGTCCAAATGGGATGAAACTTGTTTTGATGTAAAGCTGACTTCTTAAACTTCAATCCCAATCCAAAATATTGGACTTAAACCCTGAATTGGTTTACATAATTAGCCTCTCAAAGCCGGGTTTGCTGCTGGAAGCAGACCATGACCTGCTGTTTTAGGTCTTAAACAAAATAAGGGTGATTTGTTCATCCTTTAATCACCAAAATGAATTTTCCTAGCTTGATTTGATTCTTTAAATCAAGGGGCATGGAGGGATATGCATCAAAAGGCATTAGAGTTGGCCTGAAATCTAGGCTCCATTCTTGCTCTTCTTAGTGGTTCATCTTCACCAGATGGACTCATGGGATTGTAGGCTTCTTCTTCTTCTTCTCCTTGAACAAACTAGATAGGCTCCTCATTGATCTTCTGTTTTTGTTTTCAAGAAGGCACCTAGCTGACTCCTTAGGTACTCATTCTGAGCCTTTATTTCTTGGTTAGAACTCTTATGCTCTTGATTAGAAGTAGTAATATCATGGTTGCTCTTTAAAACAGGACCAAGTTTCTCTTCTATACTCAAGCTAGCACTTATCGTGTAAACAACTTGATTGTAGAACCAAAATGGGGTTTGTGTATGGAATTGTGTTTAGGAATGAAACTGGAAGTGTAGGGGAGCATACCAGGCCAAGGAGAAACTCAGCTCTGATACTAAATATGACATAAAGTTTATGGATTAAGCTTACACTGAAAGGAATGCAAAGGAACAAGCTAAGTACTCACGGCTCTCAGCTCGATCTCATTGATCCCGAAACTGATAATGTGTTTGAAATGGAACTAAACTTGATTATTGGATATAGTAATGACCACCAAGATCAAGGTTGGGCCCCTAAACTTGATTAAGATATAGAAATCACCACTTAAATAAGATTAGGACTAGACTTGAACACCACCTTAACCGACCTAGTTAAGGATAAGCAAGCTTAGTGTTTTGGTTTCAAGGAGCAAAGCTTTCTTTTCTCTCTTCTATTTCACAAAATCTAATTACAAAAGTGAAGAATACGAAGCCTTATAGCCTAGCAAGAAAGCACCTAAGTACCTAAAGCCTAGGGAGTGGGGTTTCTTTAGAATTAGGAAACCTCCTAATCTTGCTTAGTTCACAGTTTCAGCTAACCCATGATGTTTCAATGCAAATCCTAGGCTAATCTTTGTTAAGTACAACCATTGGGTCAATCTAATCTTTAGGATTAAAGCTAAACTTGTTACTAAGCAAGCAATTAAGCAAATAAGCAGCCGCCTTGATGTGAAGCAAAGGAGTGATGTAACTGACTGCTTTATGCTTTCCGGCTGACACTAGGAATGTTGCTATCGTTCTCACTTGCTCTTCATTGGATAATGAGGTGATTCCTTCGTGATTGTGTCTAACAGCTTGTTAACTACTCATTCCAGCAGTTAGACAAGGATTGGACACCAGAAAAGACTTCAATCACCAAATGCACCAATTAGGTGCAATCAGGAAGTAGTTGACAAATTGTAGGCTCTGCGGCCACGTTTCACATGCAAAATGTGGGCATGATTTGGCTTGCCATATATGGTTGGAAAGCTTTGGAAGTCTTCTAACTCCTTTAAATGGAATCACATGTTTTAGAGTTCATTTGCCTGGCCAAAAGATCAAAATACTTAGACTAGTCCAAACCAGGTTCTAGCCTGCACTGTTTGGAAAATTGACCTGGTTCTTCATCTTCTGCTTAACTTAAGTTAATTTAATCACTTGGACTAGGTAGCCAACATCTTGAGGACCCAAAATATGCAAAAATGCAGAAATCAAACCTCCTAGAGGCCTAAGTACTTAGAAACACAAAACCGAGTTTAAAAACTGACTTGTACTCGGTAGGTTCTGTTTGAGTTTCTGGCAAAAGGGGAGCCATCTTTTGAACTTGTGACCTTATTCTTGGACCTTGTAAACTTGAATGATCATGATTATGGTCTTGGCTTGGTTGGACTCCATCAGTGAAGAAACTCAAGCTCTCGGTTTCATCACATCCAAGCCCTTACACTATTCAGTGGCTCAATGAAGGTAAAGGCTTGCAAATCACTTCGCATTGTCTTTTTACTTTGTCAATTGGTGAGAATTATAAGGATGAGATTTGGTGTGACATTATGCCCATGGATGTATGCCACGTCCTTTTGGGATGCCCTTGGCTCTTTGACAAAAGAGTTACGTATGATAGTCGTGCAAACGCATACACTTTCACACAAGACCTCAAGAAAATCACCCTCACCCCACTTAAGCCCACACCCCTTAAAAGAACCCAAGACAACCTGAGAATGTACCTTTCCCTCACTACTCTCCTTTAGTCTTAACTCCATGAGTTTGATGACTTCAAAGCTTGGATATTACCTGCCCAAGAACCGGCTGAAGCAAAGGATTCTTCCCATCCTTTGCTCTCCCCCCTCCTAAAAGGCTTTTACCATGTCCTTCCATAAGATGTACCCCATGGCCTACCTCTCAAAAGAACCATACAACACAAGTTGACCTTATTCTCAGTTCTACACTCCCAAATAAGCCGGCCTACCATATGAACCCACAATGATGGAGATCTCTCCATGCCCCTTAATTTGGGGAATCAAATCAGTCAAGGTAATCTTATTTTGCAGGCCAAATGTTAAATAAATCATCTACATTTTGTTAAAGACCAAAATAGCAGGTCATGGGTTAATTCCAGTCGCAAATACAGTTTTTGAGAGCTTAGTTACTTAGGCCTCTTTGAGGTTTAAGTGTAATATTTTATAATAGGTTTGAAGTTCAAGAAGTTGGCTTTCTAACAAAACAAGTTTCAACTCATTTGGACATCATTTACCTATCCAATTCAACCAATCAACCCAAACTATCCAGACTACCCAATTGAACCAGAATGTACCCGATTTTGAGTATGTGATGTCTTAAGCTTCGTTGTGACTTCAGTCTTTGATTTCTACATTTTTGCATTCCCCTAGATGTTACCTTTCAATCCCAAGCAAGCAAAACTAATGATGCTCAGTCGAACTGAAGAAATCAGGCTATTTCATCAACCCTACCAGTTTTGCTCTAAATCTGCACGGTTAAATGTTTCAGTGGAATTCTCCCACTTACATACGTCAACCTTGATTTCTTCACTTGGGGGGTCTGTACACATCCTGAGGTTTCCCCCATGGCCTAGAAACGAAATCATGCTCAGTTTTGATTAGGTTAAAAGAAGGCACAAAAAGGGGCAGAAAATAGGTTCTAGAACCTGGTTTGGTGCTAGGTGTAATTTCCTTCCTTTAGGGGTTTGCTCAGCTACTTGGTTACTTATTTACTCCCAATCATGTTCAAGGCAACAAGGAACACCATTATTTGCTGCAAATAAGCCTTGGAAAGAGCCTAGCTAATGAGAAAACAAAGGAAGAATTGGCACCATGCAATTTGATTGGTCAGCCGAAAAGGGGCTTTTACTTTATAACTGTTTTTTCCCACTTTTCTTTAGTATTCTTATGTATTTAGCTATATTAAGTGTATTAATGCTAAGCTTAGTCATTTGTTTTGTATTACTAAGCTTATAGGTTGTAATTAGCATAACTTAATTAAGCTAGTGTAGTTAGCTTAGTTCTAAGCAAGCCTTAAACATACTTAAGCGTTTTCCTCCCTTAGAAGGAAACCTCCTAAGATACAAGCTGCCTTAGGCCGTGTATATAAGGCCTTAGAATGCTTATTTTGTGGACAACTTTGATATTGAATAGAAACCAGAATTGAGAGTATTTGCTTTAATTTCCCTTAAATACTTCACTTGCTTATTCTTAATTAGGCTGATTAAGGTGGTGATCAAGTAAGTCTTAGCTTTTAATTAGGTGATGTTCCTGTATCCTGATTAAGGTTAAGTACCCTCAACTCAAAGTTAGTGGTATTTCTATATCTAAGTGAGAGTTTAGATTATCCTTTTCTTATTTATTCAACCATGAATTCTCTTAAACTCAACCTGAATTCAGCTTGCTTAGCTTAGCATTTGCATTCAGTCTTGAGTAATTGCGATTCTCCCTCACAGATACGTCAATGCTTTTAGGAATTCCAGGCAGTCTTACAGCCCCTATGAAGTATAAATCAGCTACCCTGGATGCATCATAGGTTGGGTGACAAGGAATGAAATGTGGCATCTTGGGAAATCTTTCAACCACTACCATGGCAGAATCCTGACTTCTCGGAGTCCTTGGGAGGCCAGTTATGAAATCCAGACTGATGTCATCCCAAACGCCTTCAGGTACTGGGAGAAGGGAGTAAAGTCTTTGAGGTTGGACATAACTCTTGGCCAGCGAGCAAACAAGGCATCTTTTGATAAAGTGCTCAACATCTTTGGCCATCTTGGGCTAATAATAGGGCTCCTTAATCATTGCACCGGTCTGGTCAGCTCCAAAGCGACCAGTCAAAGGGCCCCATGCATCTCCTGGATTAGCAGCTCCCCAAGGCCACACTTAGGTGTACACAACCTACATCCTTTAAAAAGGAATCCATTATCATGGTGAAATGCCCCTTGAGAGTGGTGAGAGCATTTTACAAGCAGCTCCTGAAAGTCTTCATCTGCTTTGTACAGCTGCTTGATTATCTCAAAACCAAGAACTTTTGACCCCAGGGCAGATAGCAACAAGCATCTTCTGCAAAGGGCATCAACACCCTTGTGCAACTTCCCTGACTTATAATGGATCATGAAGTGGATAGACTGCAAGTACTCAACCCATTTAGCATGCCTAGGGTTAAGTTTATGTTGTCCCTAAATAAACTTGAGGGCTTCATGGTAAGAGTGTATGGTAAATTCTCCACCAACCAAGCAATGCCTCCAGTGTTCTGGTGTCCTATTGATGGCATAGAACTCTTTATCATAGGTAGAGTATTTCCTCCTTATATCACTCAGTTTTTCACCAAACTAAGCCACATGTCTTCCCTCTTTAGTGAGCACAGCTCCTATCCCAGCTCCAGAGGCATCACACTCTACCTCAAAAACCATGGTAAAATTTGGTAATGCAAGAATGGGGACACTAATAAGCTTCTCCTTGATAGTCCCAAAGGCCTTCTATGCAGATTCAATCCACTTAAATTTCTTACCTTTGAGAACCTCGGTGACTGGAGCCATTAAGGAGCTGAAGTTCCTCACAAATCTTCTGTAAAATGAAGCTAAGCCATGACAGCTCATAACCTGCTGAATAGGTGTAGGCATAGCCATTCGTTAACAGCCTTAATCTTCTCTTCATCAACCTAAATGCCCTGAACAAAATAGCCTAGAAAGGTGACTTGCGGAGTGAAGAAATGACATTTCTCTAGATTTACATACAGTTTCTTATGGGCTAGAATTTGAAGTACTTAATGTAAATGATGGGCATGATCTTCTTCATTCTGGTTGTACACCAAAATTTCATCAAATTATACAATCACACACTTGCCTATCAAGGGTCTGAGCACTTCATTTATCAGTCTCATAAAAGTGCTAGGGGCATTGGTCAAGCCAAAAGGCATCACCAACCATTCAGACAACCCTCCCTTGGTTTTAAAGGATGTTTTCTGGTCATCCCCTTCGTAGATCCTAATTTGATAGTATCCACTTCTTAGATCAATCTTGGAGAATACTGCAAACCCATGGAGTTCATCAAAAAGGTCCTCCAATCTGGGGATGGGGTACCTATACTTGATGGTGATCTTGTTTACAGCCCTGCTGCCTATCCACATTCTCAGACTACCATCTTTCTTAGGCACTAGCAGGCTGGGACTACACAGGCGCTCAAGCTTTCCATAATCATACCCTTAGCTAGCAAATCATCAACCTGTCTTTGGATTTCATTGGCCTCTTATGGGTTCATTCTATACGCAGGTTTGTTAGATAAAACAGACTCAACGACAAGATTAATTTTGTGTTTGATCGACCGTTTGGGAGGAAATCCTACGGGTATTTCAGAGGGAAACACTTGTTTCTATTCAAGCAGTAGGGGTTACAGGAGGGGGTGGACAGTGAGTGGAAATGGAGTTGATTCAAGTTTCAACAGAATCCAGGCTTGTGCTGACTGAAATTCATGTTATTGGGTCTTGAGTAAAGTGGTGAGAAAGACGTCAAGCTGGGGGGTGTCTTTGGGCTTTTAGATTTGAGAAGGTTTAAGGGGAGTGAGGGTAATCTTCTTGTGGTCCTTGACAAAAGAGTAAGTGTTCAGTATCCCATCATGCATCACGCCCCTATCAAACAACCATAGTCTGCCCAGTAGGACATGGCAAGCATCCAGGGGTATCACATCACACTAGATCTCATCCCTATAGCCCTTTCTAATTGACAAGGAAACTAAGCACTTGGAAGAAATTTGAATGCCTTTCACTTAGTTTAGCCACTGGATGGTGTAGGGAGCTGGATGAGGGACTATTGGTGGCTTTAGTTTATCAACCAAAGTCATAGAAACCATATTGGTGCAGCTGACTCCATCAATCATTAATGAACAAAGCTTCCCTTTAACGGTGCATCTCATGTGGAAAATGGCCTCCCTTTACTCTTGGTTTTCAGGTGCATTAAGGCCACTCAAGGCCCTTTTGACTACATGTATCTCTCCCTCATCTGGTCCTTATTTATACTCTTTTAATTCTTTAGTGAGAAATAGCTCCTTCCCCGCTAACTTCTTCTGGTTCCTCCATGCTGTCGAAAGTGGCTTGGTATTCTGCCAAGTTCACCACCCTATTGTTGGAGCATTCAGAGGCAATATGACCCAAGCCTTGGCATCTAAAACACCTCCTAGCATCCACAAGCTTAGGAGAAGGTTTACTGGGTGTTTTAGGGGTAGTAGGAGAAGAGGTTCTATTTTGAGGGGTGAAACCAGGCCTTTACTGTGTTATTAGAGTTTTCTGAGAAGGATAGGTTCTAGCTGGGGGTTTACTGGTTTCTTCTTTCCCTTCTATCTTCCTCTACATCTCAGCCTTGTGAGCTAGAGAACTAAGCCCATCCAGAGTGGCATAGGGGTCCAACTCCACCAAATTAGCTATCCGCTTATCAAGGCTAGCTAGGTACCTGACCAGGGTTTGAGTCTCATCCTCCTTAAGATCACATTTGGGCAACAGTTGCTCAAACTCCCTTGTATACTCTTCGACAGTCTTGGAGCCCTGCTTCAGATTGTGTTCCTTCAAGTAGTTATCCTACAGATAGTGGTCTGGTAGAAATTTAGCTTTCAATTTCTCCCTCATTTTCCTCAATGACTTGATCTTACCCTTTCTCTTCCTTGCTCTCTTAGCCACCACATTAGACCACCAGATAGAGGCATATTTTGTCAGCTTGAAGGCCACCAACTTGACCTTTTTTTCTTCAGGAATCTACTTATACTCAAAGACTCTCTCCACAGTCTGGAGCCAGTCCAAGAACAGGTTAGGGTCGAGTTGACCTTCAAATTCTAGGATGTTTACCTTGAAATCATCCCCATTGCATTCATTTCTCCTATGGCGTCTCTCCTATCTCTACCTCTAGATGAAGCATCACTGGAGGAGGCAAAGGGATTGCCTTCATTTTCTTGTTCAGGGGGCACTGAACTGGAATCTTTATGTATGCTCGGGCTACTAGATCTTCTCTGGCTTCTACTTCTTTCCCTCATAAGTTTACCAATCTAATCTTAGAGATATTTGACTTTTCCCTCAAGCTCAGCCTTCTCTCTAAGAGCCTGTTCATCTACCTGCTCTGGAGTGAGGCTATATCACATTCTGCTAGGTTCTCTATGGACTGAGATTGCGTTTAGGCTGATGCGGATATCTTTGGGTTACAAAGAAGGCCAAGGAGGGTAACCTGGCTCTGATACCACTTGATGTGCCTAGCCTTACTCACTCAAATGGTTAGAAACTCAAATGCTAACAAACAGAACCATCAAAGGGGAGGGAGTTGGATAATCAAGTGATTAGCTAGGTGATACAGAAACACCACACCTGATACTCACTTGGGCAGCCACCTTAGAACTTCCTGGATACAGAATCGCCACTAAGAAGGGCTAAAATGACCTAGTGTATCACCGTTTGAGTTGCTAACTCATGATGCAGCCGCTAGGGATTTAGAGAGAACTGAGATCAACCCAAGTTTCTAGTTCATTAAGGCATAATTTGAATACAAACACGAGGAGAGGAGCCTATATATGGCTCCCTCCCCTATAATTACAATGCCTAGCTAACAAGACACAAGGTACATATGCTAATTACATCAGCCTGGAACAATACAACTTGATTAGAGCTAAAACCAATAGAAGGGTGACACCTAAAGGGGCTTCCTAGCTAATCAAATGAGGTGTCAAGGCTCTTAGCACATATGGCCAGGTTTAAGACCCCAAAACTTATCAAAATGCGGTGGATTGAGCAACTTACAGCATGATTAGAAGGGTAGTGATGGCTTTTAGCTACCAAGTACATTACCCGATAAAAGGATGTTTTGTGCCAAACTTCAGGTGGTTAAAAGCAAGCTGCGAGGGTGCTAATTACCAGCTTTGAGTAGCTTCTTTGATAAATATTTAGACACCCTTTTTGACCTTGAAAGCATGTGACGGATGCATGCTAAAAAGGATTCAAATTTTCCCTCCAAAACTGGGCTGTGCTGTATTACAGTCCATGCTACACTGCCAAGGCTTTGCTTTTGGTTGCCCGGTCTTTTGACCTCCACAAGGGTTGAAACTTGATTTATTGGACTGAAAATAAGCTGAGTTGAAGGTATGAGGGTTCAAAGGACCCCCAAATACTCAAGATCATTACTGACCATGGTCACAAACTGAGGCCTGAAACTGGATGTGTGATCAATGCTCACGGATGTATTCAGCAAATCTTCTCTTACCAATACTAGAGCCTCCTTAATCTGATCTGGACTTAGACTTGGACTAACTCCCTGGACCTCATTATGCTCACTGGATTCCTTGTTGACTGGTTCTATATTAGCCCCCCTTCTTCAAAAGAGTTTACCCCCAAACTGGGCAACTCATCAGTCGCTTCATAATAAGGGCTAAGGTCAGCAACATTGAAGGTTGCTAAGACACCATACTCTCATGGTAGGTCCACCTTAAAGGCATTGGGCCCAATTTGCTCTAAAACTTCAGAAGGGCAATCTGACTGGGCATTAGTTTGGATTTCCTCCTGCCAGGAAACCTCTCTTTTCTAAGGTGGATCCATTCCAGATCTCCTGGATGAAAATGGACATTCCTCTTATGCTTGTTGGCTGGTTCTTAGCTAACTTGAAGTAAATGGCATGCCAACATAAGTCTAAGTGAACTCACAAATCCTTGATGGTGCTCACAAGCTACAACAAAGAGGACTTGGTCCATGTACTGATTTGGAGCTTTAATTCCAACCCCATCCTAAGCCTTTAAGATGTGTTACTCTCCTATTTTGGGAAGGCCAAGAGGCCTTGCAAGAGGTTTGCTCATGAAAAAGAGGTTTGACACACGGTAATAATAAGTTGAGCTTAAAACCGTACCATGCTCCCAAACTGCCTAGATGTCAGCGCACGTACTGTTGAATTAATATATTCAGTTTTGATGACAACAAACCCAAGTGTAAAATGCTCTTAAGTAATGTTGTTCCAAACAAAGCTCTCCAAACAGGCATACACTGTTATTTTCAATATGCGCCTTAACTTGTTTGCTGAATGTTGAGAACAAGTCTTAAGAACAGGTCTCATACCTTGATGACTCACGCTCAAGTCAAGAACACCACCTCGATGAGTTGATTGTGTGTTAAGATCAGTTCCTGAACTCAAGCAATACAAGAACAACCTGGCAAACAGGCTAGGTGTTTCAAGGACAATCCAGCAAACAGGCCTTTCTGAACTCAAGCGATACAAGAACAACCTGGCAAACAGGTTGGTCTAGGTGGTTGGGGCAGCGTATTCGTCTTGAACAAGATGACTGGATCTACAACAAGATGTCTTGGGTAATTTAGGTTTTATTTTTAGACTCTTGTTAATATGCCAATCTTGAAAAGTCTCTAACTAACCACTCTTGAATTGGTTGCGCTATTTGCTTCAGAACACCAAGTTTGAACAACCCTGTAAACAGGGTACCTAGGGTGTTTCTGAATTGCAACGACCAAACCCGGTCACTTTGAAAAACTTATTTCGATTGGCCAAAAGCTCTAATATATTTTGATAAAATTCCAAGACAGCAATTTAAGCAGTAGGAAATGTTTTGATATGAAAATCACTTGGGAGATTTGCAAAACTGATTTTGGAAAATATTTACCAAAACCGAAAATATTTCTCTCTTATCCTTTGGAAAGTGATTAATTCAAAATTCAAGCTGAGATTCTTTTCCAGGTATTTCACGGCTATTTTTAAGGGGAAAAGATAGTCTTTTATCCTCTAAAATCAAATCCCTACAATATTGGGAAACTCTATCCTCATTGGATCTTTTAGCCGTTGGAATTCTCTGTGCTAAGCAAAAATCTGTCTTTGCTAAACATAGTTGATTTTATCACTTCTCCTTGTTTTTGACCGTTGGAGTTTTTGTTTAAAAACTCAACATTTCACTCCCATTCAGGGAACAAGAAAAAAAAAACAAGAAACATACACAACATACGCAAAAAGGGAGAAGTGCAAAAGTGGTTTTTCTAGTGAGAAGAATTTTTCGAGCTACTCTTGAGAAAAGAAAAACTGAGACAAGTTGTGTTTAAGCTGAGCTTTCAAGATATTGGCATACTAGGACCTCATTGTACCTTACATCTGCTTAAATCAGAAGCACCCCCGTAAGGTGTTTTGTAACCCTGATCTTGGATCAGAAAAGTGAGTGAGTGGTCCTCAGTCGTGTGGACTTTAGACGTGTCCAATCTGGTGAGATTTGGACGTGGTGTAACCTTTCTTAGAAAAGAAGGTTACGTGGTTGGAAGTTGTAACAAGGTGTATTACATTTGTAACGTGTGCAGCCCGTTAGTGAAAGTGGTTAAATCCTACACGAGGTAGGCCGTGGTTTTTCACACCTCAGTTGGGCTAGAGGTGTTTTCCACGGAAAAATTGTGTGTGCTTTATTTCCGCATTTATCTTGTTGATTTTCGCCTTTGAGCAAATTGAAAACATCTGGTGCAAACAAGTCAGAAGGTTGTTTGTAATTCAAGAACAACCTCTGCAATCAGGAGGGTGTTTGTCAGTAAGTACGCGAAAATCAAACACCACAATTCACCCCCCTCTTGTGGGTAAGTACTCCTAAATTCAACAAGTGGTATCAGAGCAGGTTCTCTCACAAAAGGGCTAACACCTTGAGAGATTCTGAAGATGAGTACACCACAAGGAATCCTTGAAGGGCAATCCATTACTCGGCCACCCTATTTCAACGGCCAACATTATAGTTGGTGGAAGAATAGGATGGAGAACTATATTCAGGCAGAAGATTATGAGTTATGGATGCTCATCAAGAACGGGCCCCTTGTTCCCACCAAGGTACTTGAAGATGGTAAGAAGGTTCCCAAGGAACCCATATTGTTTGATGCTGAAGACTATAAGAAAATGGAAAAGAATGCCAAGGCCAAGAAGCTATTATATTTTGGCCTAGGTCCAGATGAATATGCACGTATCTCGGAGTGTGAGTCAGCCCAAGAGATATGGAATGCTCTCCAAGTAGCTCATGAAGGAACAAGTCAAGTCAAACAATCACGTATTGAGCTACTCATGAGGCAATATGCGTTGTTTGATATGGGTGATCGTGAGAACGTGATGGATATGTACACACGCTTCACCCACATTACAAACGAGCTAAAATCCCTGGGAAAATCCTTAACCACAGAAGAGCTGGTGAGGAAGATTTTAAGGATTTTGCCTCAGTCTTGGGAAGCGAAGGTGACAGCCATCCAAGAAGCTAAAGACATGAACAAGATCACCCTCGACGAGTTGATTGACAATCTTCAAATCTATGAACTCAGGAAGAACTCACAACAAAAAGAGGAGCAGAAGAAGGATCGTGGGCTTGCCTTGAAAGCACAAGGGGATGATGACTCTGAACTTGAGGATGAAGAGATGGCCTTCATGACACGAAAGTTCAAGAAATTCTTCAAAAAGGTCAAAGAAAACAACAGAAGAAAGGACTTCAGTAAATCCAGAAACACCCCCCGAGAACAGTTCACAGGGTGTTTTAAATGTGGCAAACCAGATCACCTTGTGAAAAACTGCCCTTTGCTTCGAGAAGAGCAGGAGTTCGAACAACCTAGAAAATAGGTTCGAAAACAACATGTGAACACCTCAGGCAAAAGATTTTCGAAGGCTATGCTTGCTGCCTGGGGAGACTCTTCTGAGGATGAAGGTGAATCTGAAAGTGAAGGAGATGCTGTAGCTCTTATAGCACAAAGTGACTCAGACTCAGATGATGAATCCACCAACAGCTTGACTGATCTCAAGAACAAGGTACGTGGTCTCAATGAAGCAACTCTCAAAAAACTTTTGTATACCTTGATAGATACTTGTGCTGAATTGAAACGAGATGTCCGAGACCTAGAACTGGAAAATGAGATCCTTAAGAATGAGAAACTTGAGGCTGAAAGAGAAATTCTAGCTTCACATCAAACTATAAATGACCTTAGGGAGACCTTGATCTTGAACGAAGTAAAATATAACACCAATCAAGCCAAGGCTGAAAAGGAAACCCTTGAGCTTAAAGAAAAGGTCGAAGTTTTGCTTGCTGAAAACAAGAACCTGTCGGCTAAAGCAAAACGCACAGAACACGACCTTGCCACAAACAGGTTGTGGAACAAGTCCTTACAAGCCCTTGATTGGTTAAACACTCACCACAGTCGAAACAAAAAGGGACTTGGATATAAGCCTAAACGAACCGTTTACCCAATCCATAGGAAGTATGTGGGATTACCTGAAAACATTGTTTGCTTTTATTGTGGTAAAACTGGTCACTATCAATATTCATGTCCTTCAAGAAGGTATGCCATTGAAAAGAATGAAAGGTATGTGAAACAAATCTGGATTAGGAAAGATGAGCTTTATTTGTCTAAAAGAATGGGACCCAAGTGGATCTGGGTTCCCAAAACTAACCCTTGATTTGTTTTGTAGGCTGAAGTGAGAGAGAATAACCCCACAAATAACCCAGCAAACAGGGTAAGAAACACCCTGGCAAATAGCTCAGAAAATAACCTTGAAAACAGGCAGCTGTGGTATGTTGATAGTGGGTGTTCGCGGCATATGACCGGAGAAAAATCAAACTTTCTCTCACTTACAGCTTCAACCGGTGGGAGCGTGGCTTTTGGAAACGGCAAGTCTGGGACAATTGTCGGTATAGGTAGCATTGGTAAAACTCTCTCCCACTCAATTGATAATGTGCACTTAGTTGATGGTTTAAAGCATAATTTACTAAGTGTGTCCCAACTGTGTGACAAGAACAATCTAGTGGTGTTCTCACGAACACATTGCTTGGTTGTCAATGCCAACACAGGAGACGTTGTGTTAAAGGGGAAGCATCACAAAAATGTTTACAAAGTTTGTATTCCCACACTTCTCCAAAACAACCTGACTTGTTTGAGTGCGGTGAATGATGATATAATGCTCTGGCATAAGAGACTAGGTCATGCGAGCCTTACTCTTTTAAACAAACTTGTTTCCAAAGACTTGGTTGTTGGACTACCTTCCATCAAGTTTAGTGATGACAGGGTATGTGAAGCTTGTGCAAAAGGAAAACAAGTCAGATTGTCTTTTAAATCAAAAAGGTGTGTTAGCACTATCCGACCTCTTGAATTATTACACATTGATCTATGTGGTCCTATGAGGATAACAAGTAGAGGTGGGAAGAGGTATGTGCTTGTCATAGTGGATGATTACTCTCGATTTACTTGGACCCTGTTCTTGGCCTCCAAGGATGAAACTTTTGAGAATTTTATTGCCCTTCTCAAAAAGGTTGAAAAGAGAGTAGGACACTCATTGGTTAGCTTGAGGTCTGATCATGGTACTGAATTTGAAAATGCAAGTTTTACAGAATTTTGTAATACGCATGGTGTTGATTGATGTATATGTGGGTGGTAAGTGAACCAAATCAAACTCAAATAAACCCAAATAAGAATTGAACCAAAGTAAAGAGAAAATGGAAGGTTGATTGAGATGGAATGAAAATAATAACAAAAAAGAACAAAGGATAAACAAGACCTTGCACTTGAGATAATCCTTCGCGGAGCCACTCAAGGACTTGATCTTGGGCAAATCCTCTCGTCTTCACCAAGGAATCACTCTAATTGGAAAAGAAAATAGAACCTAGAACACCACTTGAACTTGCCAAAATTCAAGATATAGAACTAAGGATTTTTTTTTGGACACAAATGAGAATCACTCTCAAGGTGTTTGTACTACTCTTGGAAAAGCTTACAACTCTAAATAATGAAATGCAACTACATAACCCACCTATTTATAGGCTAAACAAAGACAACCAAAAGACTTAAAAACTCCTAACAATTAAAACTAGAAAATTAAAAAGGCTTGGAAAATGGAAAAGACTCAACATAAAGGGGTGGGGGAGGTTACAAAGAATATTCTAGGCTTCCAATCAGCTGAAAACATCCATCTAGAACACTCCAAGTCGTGCATGATGTCATCCACATGATGTCATGTAACCAAAGTCTCTTCATTTGCCCAGCATTTAATCCTTGCAGCAGCCTCCACTTCAACTGAGCATAACTCTCAGCACACACGTCCAAATCATATGATTCTAGGCTTGTTGGAAAGCCCGGGAAATATATTTTGCAGAATGGGCTCATTTTCTCAATTTCGATAAGTAGATCAAAAGTTATGGACCGAACATTACACCTATATCAGAACTGGACTGGAGCAGGACATGTCTTCTTTGAGTAATATTTAGCCCAACCAAACGACGTCCAAATTAAACATAATTGGGCTTGTTTGAAAGCTGAGATCTTAAACTTCAAAACCATGTGGAGCCTCAAGTTGTGGGACCACTTTAGTTAGGCCAAAAGTGCACACAAAAATCGGGAAAATTCGGGATGAAGGCGGCATTACCTCTTCGAGCATGAACGCCAATTTTCGGCAAAGTTTTGCAACTTCTTTGACTTCTTCATGGTGTCTAAAGTCCTTGAACTCACATAATAAGAGAAAATATGAGAGTTCCCATGCACGCTCTTGTTTGACACTTTTCTTCTTGGAAGTTGACCTTAAATAAAAATGATGCATATGGGAATATGCATCATACTCCCCGGGTGGTTTTGAGTTTGTCCTCAAACTCAAAGGGTTAGCAAGCCTCTCAAGAAAGGGGTCACGCTCACAATATGGGAGCTTTTGGGGAAGGAGGTCACAGGGCATCACCTCTAGAGAGATATAGAAGAGGGTGAGGGGAGGATAAAAACTAGAGTTAGACTCGGTTGGGAGAAGAGAGGTGAGTAAGAGGTTCTTTTGTAAGGCTTTTTGTGGTTTGGGGGTTTGGGAAGGTTGAATGGGACTAGGTTCATGCTCATCAAATCTTGGAGGTAGGCTCCAATTTATCTCATTATCTACTTCATCATAGGCATCAAAGATGGGAGGTAGATCAAAGTTAACGTCACTATTTTCTTGATAATGGCCATCTCCATTCAAGACAAATGGATAGCTAACTTTTTTTCCTTCCTTCATGGCTGCTTCCCATTCGGCCAAGGTGATGAATTCCTTGTTGGGGCAATCTGAGAGTGCATGACCAAAGCCTTGACACTTAGAACACCTTTTAATGCTCATGCTAGAACTCATGGTAGGACTTGATGTGTATGGGGCTGATTTGCGGATGTGTTTGGGTTTCGAAACTTGGTCAAGTAGACAACCTAGGCTCTGATACCAATTGATGTATATGTGGGTGGTAAGTGAACCAAATCAAACTCAAATAAACCCAAATAAGAATTGAACCAAAGTAAAGAGAAAATGGAAGGTTGATTGGGATGGAATGAAAATAATAACAAAAAAGAACAAAGGATAAACAAGACCTTGCACTTGAGATAATCCTTCGCGGAGCCACTTAAGGACTTGATCTTGGGCAAATCCTCTCGTCTTCACCAAGGAATCACTCCAATTGGAAAAGAAAAGAGAACCTAGAACACCACTTGAACTTGCCAAAATTCAAGATATAGAACTAGGGATTTTTTTTGGACACAAATGAGAATCACTCTCAAGGTGTTTGTACTACTCTTGGAAAAGCTTACAACTCTGAATAATGAAATGCAACTACACAACCCACCTATTTATAGGCTAAACAAAGACAACCAAAAGACTTAAAAACTCCTAGCAATTAAAACTAGAAAATTGAAAAGGCTTGGAAAATGGAAAAGACTCAACATAAAGTGGTGGGGGAGGTTACAAAGAATATTCTAGGATTCCAATCAGCTGAAAACATCCATCTAGAACACTCCAAGTCATGCATGATGTCATCCACATGATGTCATGTAACCAAAGTCTCTTCATTTGCCCAGCATTTAATCCTTGCAGTAGCCTCCACTTCAATTGAGCATAACTCTCAGCACACACGTCCAAATCAGGTGATTCTGGGCTTGTTGGAAAGCCCTGGAAATATATTTTGCAGAATGGGCTCATTTGCTCAATTTGGATAAGTAGATCAAAAGTTATGGACCGAACATTACACCTATATCAGAACTAGGCTGGAGCAGGACATGTCTTCTTTGAGTAATATTTAGCCCAACCAAACGACGTCCAAATTAAACATAATTGGGCTTGTTTGAAAGCTGAGATCTTAAACTTCAAAACCATGTGGAGCCTCAAGTTGTGGGACCACTTTATTTAGGCCAAAAGTGCACACAAAAATCGGGAAAATTCGAGATGAAGGCGGCATTACCTCTTCGGGCATGAACGCCGATTTCCGGCAAAGTTTTGCAACTTCTTTGACTTCTTCATGGTGTCTAAAGTCCTTGAACTCACATAATAAGAGAAAATATGAGAGTTCCCATGCACGCTCTTGATGGAGTTCTGGTGGTCATCCCTCACTTCCAGAATGTTTAGGCAAGAACCAAAAATCAAAAACAAGCCTAGACATCAAGATACACCATGCTGCCAGGTCAGATTGCACTTAACCGTGAAATCTGGTTATGGTCACCTAATTTTGGGGTGACTTAAGTCCTTAATTTTGGTGTTCTCATAAACCCTAGGATGTTAGGTTTCTAATAAAACAAGTTTCAGCCTCATTGGAGTTCATTTGCTCATCCAAAATCTATGTTTAAGTCAAACTGCCCTGAAGACAGTTTACATCTAGATTTTACCCGGTTTTGGAGATTATATTTCTTAATCTTCCATGAGGTTTAAGTGTCCAATTTTTGCATCCCTGAAAAGCTTAAGATCTTAGCTTTCATTTCCAATTGGAATTACCAGATTTGGAGTTCAATTGGTTAGTGAATTAAGCTAATTAGTAAACCTGTACTGTTTTGAAGTCTAATCTGCATGGTTTGGGGAATCAGGCTCATTGAAGGGGTAAACGACGTCCAAATGCTATGATTCAAAAACGAGGGTAAACTAGACATCTTGAGGTTTCCTTCCATGTAAGGAAATCCAAGATTACTCAGCATTTGAGGTGTCAACCATGAAGCACAAGTCACGGCAGAAACGGGCACCTAGATACCCGGTTGCTTAGCAAGGTGGATTTCCCTCCTAGATGGGTTTGCTTAAGGTGGAAGACTGCCAACTAGGTCATTTTGAGCTACTTGATGAACACCACTCAGCTACTTGTGAGAGAGACACGTGGGACAAGTGAAACACCACCATCTTGCAAGCTTTCATTCGACCACTCAAGCATGACATGGCACACATGCATTTTTCAGTCCTTTTGAGGTGGCTAGCCGTGCACTCTTGCCTTCCTAGCTGGGAAATTGAGTCATTTACATTCCTTAATGCAAAGGAAAAGGCTTAGGAAGATAAATTAAGTGCTTTGTAATATAAACTTTCAGCTTTGGTTTGTATTAGATTAAACCGTGTATTACTAAGCATAGGATTAGTTTAATGACTTTCCTTGCCTAGAAGGAAAGCCCTTTTCATGTAATCTCAAGGCTATATAAGTGCCTTGGCTGCTCTTTTGTAAAACAACAAGCTTGAGTATTGAAATTAAGAAAAGACTTTGTGTCTTGTGTTCCTCTCAAACACTTAACTTGCTTATCCTTAATTAGGCCGATTATGGTGGTGTCCAAGTGAGTCTTAATCATTGATTAGGTGGTGTATCTGTATCCTAATCAAAGGTTAAGGGCCCTAAGCTAAGTGATTAGTGGTGTATCTTATCTAATCACAAGGCTTAGAACTATCCAGATTCCATTGAATTCACTTAAAGTTCATGAAGTTAGCTTTGGGTTCCTTAAACCAAAGCTCTCCTTTTTTCATGTTCTAATCAGTGAACTTCATTCCTCTCTTCTTTTTTTTCTTTTCATATTCATTTCAAGCTTAATCAAGGCCAAGAATTCTTGCTTTGATTTAGTTTTGAGCCCAAACACAAAAGCCATCTCAAAACCGTGAAAATCACAAACTAGGCGTGCTTAGGCAGCAAGTTAGCACGGTCACCCCGTGCCCTTGAGCACGACCGTGCCTCCCTTGGTTCGTGAGTTTTCCACTTGTTTTGGTTGTGTTCTTGTTGTAAGTTGGCTTGGGTTGTTTCTACCCTTGAGACTTACATCATTTTTGGTATCAGAGCAAGTTCAGCTCCTTGCCTGAACCCCACGCCATTCCCAGCCTATCTCTGAAATCATTTCAAACACAGTCAGGCACAAACCGTTCATTCCTGCGATCACAATGAGTACTAGCATGTCTGTGGAAGAAAGACTTGAGGTTCTTTCCAAGCAAATGCAAGAACTAAGTGTGAGTAATCAAGAACTTAAGGCTCGAAATGAGTACTTGAGGAAACAGCTTGGAAACCACATGAAACAAAAGCAGAAACTTCAAGAATCACCAAGCATTCGAATTGGAACAGATTATGGCCATGAAGAGGAACCTAGCAATGCGTTATCTTTCTCTGAAGATGATGTACCATTCGAAAGGACGAGAAGAAGAACACGGCCTACTTTCAACTCAAACGATTTCAAAGTTGAAATTCCTGAGTTTGAGGGTAAGAATTCCTTGAATGGTTACAAACTGTTGAGCGAATTTTCGAGTACAAGGAGATTCCAGAGGATCGGAAGGTGAAATTGGTTGCTCTTAGACTGAGGAAATATGCCTCCTTATGGTGGACAAACCTCAATGCTAAGAGAACTAGAGAAAGAAAGAGCAAGATCAATACTTGGGACAAGTTGAAATCTAAGATGAAGGCACGATTCTTGCTGTCCACTTATGTCCAAGACAATTACATGCTCTTTCACCATCTTATTCAAGGCAAAATGAATGTGGAAGAATACACACGTGAGCTTGAGAAACTCATGATTAAATGTGACATTCATGAGCCTGAAGAACAAACCATGGTTCGTTACCTAGGAGGGCTCGATCCTAGGATAGCCAACGTGGTTGAATTGCAAGCCTTTACCACTTTTGATGAGATTTGTGTCCTAGCTCACAAAGTGGAACAACAAAGAAGATCTCGGTTTCATAACCGTGAAGAAGTTCCCACATTCCTTCCTCAAGAACAACCATTCAACAAGGGGAGCCCAAACCTTGTCCCTAAACCCATGGCCCCCCCACTTCCTACTCCACAAAAGAACCAAACACCACTACAAAGCCTACCCCCGCAACTTAAACCCAAACATGGCACTTCCCGATGTTTTAAGTGCCAAGGATTTGGACACATAGCCGCCGATTGTGTCAATCGAAGAAGCATTACTCTGGCTGAGTGGGAGGCAATTGGAAAGGAAGAAAAGGAGGAAGGAACTCAAGAAGAAGACCTTGAAGAAATTGAGATCACTGCTAATGAAGGCGAAATGCTACTCTTGGAGAAGATGTCTCCAAATTTTCATAAAGAAGAGCATGAACAACATACGAATATTCATGTTTGTATGTTATTCATTCCAAAAGAGCAAGACCATATCCCATCCTTTCCCCACAAAATCATTCCATTCACATCTATCGAGGATCTCACATGCTCAGGTCCTAAACTTGCTCAATTTACTCCCCCAAAGAAAAATCCAAACCCACCCCCCATCCATTTATTTCAACACCCACTTAAGTTTCACATGGATGACGTGAGGAATACAGAAGCAAAGTTTAAACCAAGCTTATTTGAAGAGTTGATCCTTTTTCAGCCTAGTTCACCTTTGTTTGCTTTTGGGCAGTACGTCCTTGGTGAATTTGAGGACAAATTCTTCTCAACAAGGGGAGAATGATGGAGTTCTGGTGGTCATCCCTTACTTCCAGAATGTTTAGGCAAGAACCAAAAATCAAAAACAAGCCTAGACATCAAAATACACCATGCTGGCAGGTCAGATTGCACTTAACCGTGAAATCTGGTTATGGTCACCTAATTTTGGGGTGACTTAAGTCCTTAATTTTGGTGTTCTCATAAACCCGAGGATGTTAGGTTTCTAATAAAACAAGTTTCAGCCTCATTGGAGTTCATTTGCTCATCCAAAATCTATGTTTAAGTTAAACTGCCCTGAAGACAGTTTACATCCAGATTTTACCCGGTTTTGGAGATTATATTTCTTAATCTTCCATGAGGTTTAAGTGTCCAATTTTTGCATCCTTGAAAATCTTAAGATCTTAGATTTCATTTACAATTGGAATTACCAGATTTGGAGTTCAATTGGTTAGTGAATTAAGCTAATTAGTAAACCTGTGCTGTTTTGGAGTCTAATCTGCACGGTTTGGGGAATCAGGCTCATTGAAGGGGTAAACGACGTCCAAATGCTATGATTCAAAAACGAGGGTAAACTAGACATCTTGAGGTTTCCTTCCATGTAAGGAAATCCAAGATTACTAAGCATTCGAGGTGTCAACCATGAAGCACAAGTCACGGTAGAAACGGGCACCTAGATACCCGGTTGCTTAGCAAGGTGGATTTCCCTCCTAGATGGGTTTGCTTAAGGTGGAAGACTGCCAACTAGGTCATTTTGAGCTGCTTGATGAAACACCACTCAGCTACTTATGAGAGAGACACGTGGGACAAGTGAAATACCACCATCTTGCAAGCTTTCATTCGACCACTCAAGCATGACATGGCACACATGCATTTTTCAGTCCTTTTGAGGTGGCTAGCCGTGCACTCTTGCCTTCCTAGCTGGGAAATTGAGTCATTTACATTCCTTAATGCAAAGGAAAAGGCTTAGGAAGATAAATTAAGTGCTTTGTAATATAAACTTTCAGCTTTGGTTTGTATTAGATTAAACCGTGTATTACTAAGCATAGGATTAGTTTAATGACTTTCCTTGCCTAGAAGGAAAGCCCTTTTCATGTAATCTCAAGGCTATATAAGTGCCTTGGTTGCTCTTTTGTAAAACAACAAGCTTGAGTATTGAAATTAAGAAAAGACTTTGTGTCTTATGTTCCTCTCAAACACTTAACTTGCTTATCCTTAATTAGGCCGATTAAGGTGGTGTCCAAGTGAGTCTTAATCATTGATTAGGTGGTGTATCTGTATCCTAATCAAAGGTTAAGGGCCCTAAGCTAAGTGATTAGTGGTGTATCTTATCTAATCACAAGGCTTAGAACTATCCAGATTCCATTGAATTCACTTAAAGTTCATGAAGTTAGCTTTGGGTTCCTTAAACCAAAGCTCTCCTTTTTCATGTTCTAATCAGTGAACTTCATTCCTCTCTTCTTTTTTTTCTTTTCATATTCATTTCAAGCTTAATCAAGGCCAAGAATTCTTGCTTTGATTCAGTTTTGAGCCCAAACACAAAAGCCATCTCAAAACCGTGAAAATCACAAACTAGGCGTGCTTAGGCAGCAAGTTAGCACGGTCACCCCGTGCCCTTGAGCACGACCGTGCCTCCCTTGGTTCGTGAGTTTTCCACTTGTTTTGGTTGTGTTCTTGTTGTAAGTTGGCTTGGGTTGTTCCTACCCTTGAGACTTACATCAGCTCTTGTTTGACACTTTTCTTCTTGGAAGTTAACCTTAAATAAAAATGATGCATATGGGAATATGCACCATTGATCATAACTTCTCGGCCCCAAGAACGCCCCAACAGAATAGGGTGGTTGAGCGCAAAAACTGCACCCTAGAAGACATGACAAGGACAATGCTTATTGCTAGTAGTCTTCCTAGGAACTTTTGGGCAGAAGCTTTGAACACATCATGTTACATTATGAATAGATGTATGATTTGACCTATTTTGAACAAAACTCCCTACGAACTCTTCAAAGGTAGAAAGCCCAACATTATGCATTTAAGAACATTCGGTTGTAGGTGTTTTGTGCATAATAATGGGAAGGATGCTTTAGGAAAGTTTTATCCCAAGAGTGATGAGGCAATATTTCTCGGTTATTCCTCTCATCGCAAGGCATACAAAGTCTTTAACAAAAGAACCTTGTGCCTTGAGGAAAGTGTGTATGTGCTTTTTGATGAATCTAACACTTTGAATAAGAATGGTGCACAGGAAGAAGAGTTTGAATTAGGTCTTATCCGAAAAGAAGTGTCGCCCCATGAGAGACAAGGTAAGAACACTATGGAGACAACAGGCCCAGAAGTTGTTCCTCAAAACGGCAGGCAAGGTGAACATCAAACAGGGGGAAACGCTGTTGAATCCTATTCGGGACCATGTTCTTCAGGAACAGGCTTACAAACAGGTGCAGAAACAGGCTCAGGAGGTGTTCGTGAACCTGATTCTCTAAATATTCCGGCTAGAGTAGAGCATGTGTCTGTGGATCCACTTACTCCACGACCATGGAAGCACCATAGTTCACACCCCCTTGATCAAATTCTGTCTGATATTAACAGTGGAGTGCAAACTAGGTCTAAGCTTAAGAATTTCTGTGCTTTCTATGCTTTTCTCTCTAACATTGAGCCAAAGAATGTGAATGAAGCTCTTGCAGATTCAGATTGGGTCACGGCAATGCAAGAAGAGCTCCATCAATTTGAAAGAAACAGAGTATGGCACCTGGTACCTAAACCTGCAGAGAGAACAATCATTGGAACCAAGTGGGTGTTCCGAAACAAACTAGATGAGTCAGGAACAGTCACTAGGAACAAGGCACGGCTGGTTGTTCAAGGGTATAACCAAGAAGAAGGGATCGATTATGAAGAAACCTTTGCACCAGTTGCTAGAATTGAGGCTATTCGAATCCTAATAGCCTTTGCAGCTCATATGGAAATCAAGCTATATCAAATGGACGTGAAAAGTGCATTCCTAAACGGATACCTTAAAAGAAGAGGTGTATGTCAAACAACCCCCTGGTTTTGAAAACAGTGAATTTCCTAACCATGTTTTCAAACTTGATGAAGCTCTTTATGGTTTAAAACAAGCTCCTAGAGCTTGGTATGAACGTTTGTCAAGTTTTTTACTTGAAAATAATTTTAGAAAAGGCAAGGTAGACAATACCTTGTTTCTAAAATCTAAGGGGGAACATTTATTGATTGTCCAAATATATGTTGATGACATTATATTTGGTGCAACTCATCATGATTTATGCAATGAATTTTCAAATATGATGAGGAGTGAGTTTGAGATGAGCATGATGGGTGAGCTTAACTTTTTCTTAGGCTTACAAATCAAGCAAACTCCAAACGGCACAATGATCCATCAACAAAAGTATATCAAGGAGCTACTTAAGCGTTTTGGGATGGAGTCAGCCAAATCCATAGACACTCCTATTTCTCCTTCAACCAAGTTGGTTATGGATGATGGGAGTCCCTCAGTTGAGGAGAAACTCTATAGGGGCATGATTGGGTCACTCCTATACCTAACCGCTAGTAGACCGGATATTGTTTTTAGTGTTGGTTTATGTGCCCGTTTTCAGTCTAATCCTAAGGAAACTCATCTTAAAGCTGTTAAACGGATACTAAGATATTTGAAACATACACCCAATTTAGCTTTATGGTATCCTAGAGGTTGCAATTTTGATCTTGTTGGATATGCTGACGCTGACTATGCTGGATTCCTAGTTGATAGAAAGAGTACCTCAGGTATGGCTCACTTTCTTGGACCTTGTTTGGTATCTTGGGCTACCAAGAAGCAACATTCAGTTGCCATGTCCATAGCAGAAGCTGAATATGTTGCAGCAGCTTCATGTTGTGCTCAACTGTTGTGGATAAGACAACAGCTTAAGGACTTTTGTGTTGACACTGGATGCATTCCTAGTTTTTGTGATAACACAAGTGCAGTTAACATTGCCAAAAATCCATGTCAACATAAAAGAATAAAGCATATTGACATTCGACATCATTTTTTGAGAGATAATGTTGAAAAGGGTTTAATTTCTATGAATTTTTGCACAACGGAAAATCAAATTGCTGATATATTCACTAAGGAACTAGCTAGAGATCAATTTGAGAGAAATAGACTGGAACTAGGCTTGGTAAGAACACCCTGAGATACTTGTTTCCAAGACATGAACTAGGATAGGTAAAAACAACCTCTACACCCTGTTCTCTCCCCTTGTTTGCAAATGTTATTAGCAACTGATGTAATTTATGTACAATGAGTGCATACACTCGAATTGCGTGTGTTTTTTTAATTTATACAAAGAGTGCAGCATAAGGGGATGCACTAAGGATCACTGGAGCAGCTCTGCCACCCCTAGTACCGATGAGTCAAATCAAGATCAAACGGCGAAGAACAGGCAGGTATCTGAATCGAACGGAAAGAACAGGTACGTCCCTTGGTTGTTCGATGCATATGGGAATGTGTTTTCTTTAAACCTCCCTCCTTACCAAGGCACACGCCTTTAAGGTTCTCACCCGTTGCAAACCTAGAGATCTTTAAAAGATTTTGGGTGCTCTCTCCCTCTTTAAATGCCCTGTTCTCAGTTCTTCTTTTCACCTGATTTCATCTCGCTCAAAAGCAAACCCTGCAAACAGCCTTAAACCCTAATCTCTCTCCTCTAGCAACAATGGCTTCCAACAGCACCTCTCACTCAAAAGCCCTGGTTCTTGCATCCTCAATCCCTGCTCCCCCTCGCCCAATCCTGTACAAGCCTTTCAGATTTCTGAAAAGCTCGTTCCTAAAGTCAGTCAGGATAGGGATGGACGATATTCCCTTCAATTGTTGAAGGGAATTGGTGTTTCTTGTCGGGTCAGTTGCATGTCCCATTAAAGTAGAGTCGAAGGGTGCACCATCGGGGCCTCAAGACAAAATCTTGGAAACCCCTGAAGGGTTTAGTGATAATTTCAAACCCTGTTCTTTTGGGCTGTTTCCTGAAACAGTGCCAGAAACAGGGAAAGACTCTTTTGACGCTGTGTGTGTGGAGGATCTGAATGTCGATTTCCAAGCGAATTCGTATGAGACATCAGAGGAGAGTCAGGAGAAGGATTCTCTCCCTGAGGCTGAACTCACTACTCTGGTTGCTCAAACCGGAGAGAAAAGGAAAAGGGTGAAAATAGTGGCCAGGCGCAGCAGAACGCCAAGAACAAGGCCACAACCAAGGTCTCAGCCCTCTCAAACTCCCTCTTCTCCAAAATCCTCCAAGCCTTCTCGCAAATCTGCAAGAATAGCTTTTCAATCCGCTCCCCGTATCTCCAAACCCTCTGCTCCAATCATCGAGGAGATTTCCTCTTCTTCTACCGAGGGGTTCTCGAGTTCTGACTCTGAGAACACCTCTTTCAAACAGGGGACACCGGTGTTCTCCGAGTCCTCTGAAGATCAAGCCCCTCAAAAATCAACCTCTAAACCTGCTGTGAAGCCCTCTCCTGTAAACTCACCCCTCAAAAGAAAGCCCAGAACAGCTCCCCTACCAGACGCTACCACCTCTGTTCCTCCTCCCAAACGCCCAAAGAAGTCCACTCCCTCTCCTATGTCTGACAAGCATGCGCAATTGCTTAAGCGCAATGTCGTCAGGGGGAAGGTAGTAAATGTACGTTTTTTCGAGGAACAGGGTCTGGGGGTGTTCCTAAACAAGTTGCGAGTCCAAGGCTGGCTCGACCTGTTTGCAAACACCCAGTTGGGGTGTTCTGTGCCTGAGTTGGCTGAGTTTTACGCCAATTGCAGTGTCACCAAACGGGTGGTGACAAGTTTTGTGAATGAGCAAAGCATTAAGGTTGATGCGCCCACACTTGGGAAAATATTGGGGGTGCCCTCACAAGGCTTTGCTGTGTATGTGAAGGAAGACAAGACTGCCCTGGCAACAGCCAGGCTCCTAGAGGTGTCCCAACGCCGTAGTCAGAAACAGGGCCTGAGAACACCCCTCTCGGTTAAGAAGGGTGAAATGACCTCCCTGCACCAACTACTGTTCATGTTCACCATTAAGAACATAATTCCGCGAGGTCAAGGGCGAAACTCAGCAGATGCCCTCGATCAATGTCTGGTGGACCTACTGGATCGGGAGGAACCAATAAACCTCCCTGCAATCATGATTCGCCACATAGGGCGAATTGCGAACACCACCCGAGCCCATGATCTTGGCTATGGGTTTCTGCTGACAAGGGTGTTTGAGCACTTTAGGATAGCGCTCACACGGAGATTGGCGGCCCAAAACATTGATGAGATTGGGATTGACACCCTGCTAGGGTGTGGCTATGAGGTTGGCGAGGGGTCAGTCTCCAAACAGGGTCGTCGACCACCTCGACCACCTGTTTCTGGGCAACCTTCTATCAAAGTTGAGCCTGTTCTTGAGGACAATGCTCGCCTCAAGGATGAGCTCTCTGCCGTCAAGGCTGCTCTTGCTGAGGAACAAGCCCTCTCCGCCAAACGCCATGAAGATTTGCTTGCCCTTCTCTCCACCCTTGCCCCCGCATTTCTCCTCTGCAAACGAAACCACCCCCTACTCCCTGATTGTCTAGGCTGGTCTCTAGTCTCCTCCTCCTCCTCTCTTAGTTTTGTTGTTTTGGCATTGTACTACTTTTCTTTGCAATGAAATATCTATTTGTAATGCTTTATATGCGTTTCTTGCAACCGTCCTGTTGTTCTTGCTTTTTAATAATGCCAAAAGGGGGAAGAATAGTGTAACCTATTGAACTATTGACAAAGTATGACGAATGAGCCTGACCTTGACTCGATAGGGTGGGTTGACCTCTAACTCCTTGTACCTTCGTGGATCCCTATCAGCATTCAATTTTTTTAATATGGACACTTGGTTTGTCATCATCAAAAAGGGGAAAATTGTTGAATTAGTATATTCAGTTTTGATGACAACAAACCCAAGTGTAAAATGCTCTTAAGTAATGTTGCTCCAAACAAAGTTCTCCAAACAGGCATACACTGTTATTTTCAATATGCGTCTTAACTTGTTTGCTGAATGTTGAGAACAAGTCTTAAGAACAGGTCTCATATCTTGATGACTCACGCTCAAGTCAAGAACACCACCTCGATGAGTTGATTGTGCGTTAAGATCAGTTCCTGAACTCAACTAATACAAGAACAACCTGGCAAATAGGATAGGTGTTTCAAGGACAATCCAGCAAACAGGCCTTTCTGAACTCAAGCGATACAAGAACAACCTGGCAAATAGGTTGGTCTAGGTGGTTAGGGCAGCGTATTCGTCTTGAACAAGATGACTGGATCTACAACAAGATGTCTTGGGTAATTTAGGCTTTATTTTTTAGACTCTTGTTAATATGCCAATCTTGAAAAGTCTCTAACTAACCACTCTTGAATTGGTTGCGCTATTTGCTTCAGAACACCAAGTTTGAACAACCCTGTAAACAAGGTACCTAGGGTGTTTCTGAATTGCAACGACCAAATCCGGTCTCTTTGGAAAACTTATTTCGGTTGGCCAAAAGCTCTAATATATTTTGATAAAATTCCAAGACAACAGTTTAAGCTGTAGGAAATCTTTTGATATGAAAATCACTTGGGAGATTTGCAAAAGTAATTTTGGAAAATATTTACCAAAACCGAAAATATTTCTCTCTTATCCTTTGGAAAGTGATTAATTCAAAATTCAAGCTGAGATTCTTTTCCAGGTATTTCACGGCTATTTTTAAGGGGAAAAGATAGTCTTTTATCCTCCAAAATCAAGTCCCTACAATATTGGGAAACTCTATCCTCATTAGATCTTTTAGCCGTTGGAATTCTCTGTGCTAAGCAAAAATCTCTCTTTGCTAAACATAGCTGATTTTATCACTTCTCCTTGTTTTTGACCGTTGGAGTTTTTGTTTAAAAACTCAACATTTCACTCCCATTCAGGGGACAAGAAAAAAAAACCGAGAAACATACACAACATACGCAAAAAGGGAGAAGTGCAAAAGTGGTTTTTCTTGTGAGAATAATTTTTCGAGCTACTCTTGAGAAAAGAAAAACCGAGACAAGTTGTGTTTAAGCTGAGCTTTCAAGATATTGGCATACTAGGACCTCATTATACCTTACATCTGCTTAAATCAGAAGCACCCCCGTAAGGTGTTTTGTAACCCTGATCTTAGATCAGGAAAGTGAGTGAATGGTCCTCAGTCGTGTGGACTTTGGACGTGTCCAATCTGGTGAGATTTGGACGTGGTGTAACCTTTCTTAGAAAAGAAGGTTACGTGGTTGCAAGTTGTAACAAGGTGTGTGACATTTGTAATGTGTGAAGCCCGTTAGTGAAAGTGGTTAAATCTTACACGAGGTAGGTCGCGGTTTTTCACACCTCAGTTGGGCTAGAGGTGTTTTCTACGGAAAAATTGTGTGTGCTTTATTTCCGCATTTATCTTGTTGATTTTCGCCTTTGAGCGAATTGAAAACATTTGGTGCAAACAAGTCAGAAGGCTGTTTGTAATTCAAGAACAACCTCTGCAATCAGGAGGGTGTTTGTCAGTAAGTACGCGAAAATCGAACACCACAATTCACCCCCCTCTTGTGGGTAAGTACTCCTAAATTGAACACGTACCCAGTTTTGCAAGCTTGATTACTAAAGCTTATTTTAGACTTAAGAGGCTGAAAATCCACTTTTTGAAAACATTAATATGTCAGATTTAAGGACATATAAAGATCTCCATGTTAGGTCATTGGGCAATGATTCAATTGGAGTCATTTTCCAAGTGCTACAAAAAGTATTCCAGCCTGCACTAGCTGCACCTTTTGACCTATATCTCCCAAACGGTAACTCCAAACTTTGTCTCACTTGAGCCATCTGAAAGCTTACTTTCTTGGCTTTCTAAGAACATTTGTTTCACCCAATTTAAGTAAGATACCTTGGAGATATTGTTGTTTGAAGATGGCAGTTGTAATCCAAAAAGCTACTGACATAAAGCAAAAAGCACTTTTTAGCTTGTGTACCTGCATTGCTTTTTGCTTTCCTCTTTGCTTATAGATGTTTGTATAGCCCCTTTTTTCGTTTCTTTCATGTTATTGAAGGCTCTCATATATAAGGGAGGCCCTTAAGTTGTAAGAACCAAATTTGAATGATATGAAATAGCTCAAAGCTTTCTCTCTTAAAAATCTCATTTCTCTTCATCCTTGTTTCTAAGGTGGTGAGTCTTGAGTTGAACCTTTACAGAAGTGTTGGTGGCTAAGCCTTTAGGCATTTCATGGTGGTTCCTTAGTCTTGGTGGGTGGCTTAGCCTTTAACCCAAGTCATATCTTACACATAAGGGAAATTTGCAACTAACTTAAGCAAGCTACATCCGGCCCATCTAGTTCATGCCTTATTTTGGTATCAGAGCTAATCCCGGTTGGCTTCATTTTTGTTAAGCTTCTCTTTCACTCTTATTGTGGAAGCTATGGTGAATCTGCCACATTTCTTTGGCTTGAGCAATCCCACTTCTCCTCTCAAAACAACCTTGACCGAACACATTCTTAGATCCTCAACTCTTAGCCCACATTTGATTTTCCTTTAAAAAAAAAACTCCCTCTTTTACTCCTCAAGAACCCCTCAAAATAGCTCAAATACAAACCCCAACCAGGACCCCTTAAAAGGCTTCCAACCATAAAAACTGTGCAAACTCGGACAGCACTAATGCACGGCCACCCCGTGCCCCAAGGCACGACCGTGCCACCAGTCCCCAATGCCAGAACACTGGCACGGCCACACCGTGCCCCTAAGCATGACTGTGCCCCTACCTTTTTAGATCATTCACCTCTTTCCTCCTTCTTTCTAGCCATGTATAATGAAGAAACCCCCTCTATGGACTCCCCCTAACCAGCAAGGGTGCCAAGAGGTATGAGCCTAGAACAAGCTAATATCATGAGGTAAGATAATGCCATCCTAAGTTCACAACAAAGTGCGAGGCAACTTAGTAGGCAATGTGAGTAAATGACAACTCAATTCACGGCCTTCCAAGGAGGCCAATGAGCTTAGGAGCCAAATGATCATGGGGATGAGCATGACTATTCCAGTGATTCAAGCATGGGAAGTAATCTAAGAAGGGGGGTAGGAGACCTATGCATAATGAGTTTAGGGACATCAAGGTAGAACCCCTAGAGTTTAATGGCAACTTGAACCTCGATGAGTACCTTGAATGGGTTCAAGCTTTGGACCGAATCTTTAAGGCCAAGGGCTATGATGATAAAAGAAGTTTCAAGGTTCCTAGCCTTAAACTCATAAGGTATGCCTCCTTGTGACTTGAAAACCTCAAGAAGCAAAGGGCCACAGATGGCAAGAGGAAGATCAACTCATGGGAGAAACTTAAAACTCTCATAAATAAGAGGTCCCTTCCTGAAAGCTACAAGCAAGACATCTATAATCGACTATTCTCACTCAAACAAAACAACATGAGTGTGGGTGAGTACATGAGGGAATTTGAGCAACTCCTGTTGAGGGGAGGTATACATAAATCCCAAGAGCAAACCATGGCTCGGTTTCTCAATGGGCTAAACCCCCTTTTTGCTAAAAAGGTGGAACTGCAAACTCATTTCACCTTAGATGATGTGTTTAAGCTAGCTCTCAGAGTTGAGAAACGAAGAAAGGAAAAGAAGGTCTTCACTAGCCCTTTCCCCGAGGATCAAATGAGTTTATGTTGATTTAGAGAGCACACAACCACAAGAGGGGGGTAAATTGTGGTGTTCGATTTTTGCAAGTTGCTGGCATACAGTCTTAGACCCTGTTCGCACAGGTCGTTCCTGAGATAAATAGAAGTGAAAATCCAACAAAATTGAATGCGAAAATAATGGACACAGGATTTTTACGTGGAAAACACCTCTAGCCCAACTGAGGTGAAAAACCACGACCTACCTCGTGTAGGATTTAAACACTTCACTAAACGGGCTAATCACGTTACAATAGTAACACACCTTGTTACAAATTGCAACCCACGTAACCGTCTTCCCTAAGACAGGTTACCCCACGTCCAAAATCCCCTTGATTTGGACACACACTCAACTCACTTTTGTGAAAGAAGAGTATAAAGAAAAACACCCTATTACAATGCTTCTCAACTAAGCTAATATAGGGTACAATGAAATCCTAGTATGCCAACTTTGAAAGCTCAAATAACTCACTCACTAGACACGGTTTTCTTTTCAAACTTTTAAGCTCATGAACACTGAATTTTTCTTTTTGAAAACCGATGCTTCTATCGTTCTAAGAAGCGACTTTATATAGTGCTTGGAAAAACAATTCCTCAAATTTTTTGGAAACTAAAATCCCTAAAGAATATAGAATTCTTTAGCCACAGGGGATGAGGAAACATGAGCTGGAAACACTTCCAAAACCGTGTGCATAAGGCGGTGATTCTCAGCAACTAGCCCATGTTTTTCTCAACAACCTTATCCACTTGCCAAAAATTGGATATTCTTTTTATTCAAAAAAGATTTTGCAAATCCCCTAAGATTTTAATAATCGTTTTTAGGATAAGGGGTAAGATACTCCATAAAAAATCTTTCTTGCAAATCCTTGAAGAAGCTGCTCAAAATCCAAAAGATAAAAATCGTGCAAAACAGTTTTTTTTCGCAGCTTATTCTGGAAACACCCTGATCACCCTGTTTCCAGGATTGTTCTGAAGGGTGATCCGAAATATTTACCAAAAGAAAACAAAACCATTTCAAGTAAGTGGTAAGTTAAGAGTTTCTGATTGGCATATTTACAAGAGTCTAAAAATATAAAACCAAATTAAATCAAGACATCTTGTTGTAACCACTAGTCATCTTGTAGAGAGACGAATCTGCTGCAAACACTTCACAGAACCTGTTCCTCACGGCTGCACTTATATCCTATGCTTGAAACACTTCACAGGACATGTTTCAAACACCTTACAGAGCCTGTTTCTCATGGTTGTTCTTACATCGCTGACTTGAGTACCTGTTCTTGATAAACCATTAGTCAAGCAGTTTTAATATATTGAAAAACAGCAGTAAGGCCCTGTTGGTAAAGCCTGTTTGGAATAACAACAACAACTACAACACTTGGATTTGTTATCATCAAAACCTTATACATTCTAACAAATTCCTCCTTTTTGATGAAGACAAACCAAGTGACCATATTGACTTTCAAGGGCAATTGAAGTGATTAGTGCCAATTATTTATAGGACCGACAATTCACATGAAGTAGTCAGTATCGAAAAAGTGTAAGAAATTTAACTCGTCCATGTCAAAACTAAAACAATATTGGTCATCTTATCTTCCCCCTTTTGGCATCATTAAAAAGCAGGGACGAACCGTCAAACATAGGGTGTTTGCTATCACCACCACTTGGGTAATTGACGAAAGTCAACAGGCGATACACTCAAGTGTGTTGGTATGGTAATGAGATTGGCCATCCTAGTCTCACACAAGCAATTCACAATAGAAAGCAAGCAAGGCAAAGCCAATCAAAAAATAAGATAACCTGTCATTCACCAAACAAGTGCAACAAAAAGTACAAACTGGCAAGAGAGGATAACCAAGAGAAGTGAGAACAGGCTATAAGAACAACAGATAGGGGGTGATCAGAGAGCAGGAGGGGAAAATTTTGCTGAGAGGGAAGAGAGAAGGGCGAGGATATCTTCATGGCATTTTGCATTGAGAGCCTTTTCCTCGTCCAGGGCAGCCTTTACCGCAGTAAGCTCAGCACTGAGTCGAGAGTTTTCTTCCAAAGCAGCCTCAAGCTTGACTGAGGAACTGCCAGGAACAGGAGGACGGGGTGTTCTGGTCCCCTGTTCTGAGGCAGACCCCTCAACCAAAGTGTATCCACACCCCATAAGGGTGTTACTCCCAATCTCATCAATGAACTGAGCACCCACCTTCTTCTACAGAGTCACCCCAAAGTGCCCAAACACCCTAGTGAGGAAGAAGTCGTATCCGAGGTCATGTTCCCTGGTGGTGTTTGCAATTCTTGCTATGTGGTGAATTATGATGGCAAGAAGGTTGATTTGCTCTTCCTTGTCCATCAGATCCATCAAACATTGATCCATGGCATCAGCAAGATTGTGACCCTGGCCCCTGGGGATGACATTCTTGATGATAAAGCAGAATATCAATTGATGGAGCGATGTCATGTCCCCTTTCTTCACGGACTTGGGTGTTTGGAGGCTTGATTGCTGGCTAAATTTTTGGACGAGCTCCAGCAGCCTGGCTGTCCCTAGAATAGTCTTGTCTTTTCTCACATATACATCAAAGCCCGTGGAGGGAATCCCCAGAATTTCCCCTAATATCTTCGCATCAAAGCGAAGCTGTTGCCCATTAACAATACTTATCACCACTCCTTCGGTGACAGTGCAGTTGGCATAGAACTCTGCCAACTCATGTACAGAACACCCCAGCTGGGTGTTTGTAAACAGCTCATACCTCCCTTGTGCACGCAGCTTGTGTGGAAACACCCCCAGGCCCAGTTCCTCAAAATATTTTACCTTGATAATTTTGCCCCTGACTACCCATCTCTGAAGCAGTTGGGTCGGTTTGGCTGAGATTGCGGACGGGGTAGACTTCTTGGCTCTTTTAGGTTGAGGCTCATAAGGAGGGTCTTGGGTGGAGGTGTGTTTGAGAGAGGCTTTTCTCTTAGGAGTTTTGAGGGGTGATGGTTTGGAGGGTGAAGTGGAGGCCGATTTTGGCGCAGGCAGAGGCTTATCCTCTGAGGACTCTGAGAACACGGGAGTGCCCTGTTTGAAGGCGGTGTTCTCAGTGTCGCTATCTGATGAAGGCTCAGAGGGGGAATCAATTTCCTCAACAATAGGGGATGACTGTTTGGCAGGATGAGGTGTGGAGTGGAAGGCAATTCGGGCTGATTTTCGAGTTGGCCTGGTTGTGGGTTTGGCCGAAGAGAAGATTCGTGGTTTTGGTTTGACGGGGGTTTCACTTTTTGAGGGTTCTTCAGTCTGGCCGCTTTTAAACCTTGATGGTGGTCGTGTTCTTAGCATTCTAGTACGCCTAGCCATAACTTCGTATCGTTTACGTTTCTCACCGATTGGTGGTACCGGTGTGGCTTGTTCAGGCTTCACAGGAGACTCCTCTATTTGACCACTACTTCCCCCTTCTTCTTTTGACAAATCCTCCCCTAGGTCATCCCTAAAAACTTCAGGCCCTGTTTCTGGCCCTGTTTCCTGCTCTGGAAACAGCCCAAGCGAACTGATGTCATCTAGTCCATGATCGAACAGAAAGATTTCATCTAAAGGCCCAATTTCTCTTTCAGATGCCCCAACAGGTTCTTGGGGTTTACATGCCCCCGTTTCTCCAAATAAAATCAATTCCCACCCAAATTTGTAAGGGATGTCTTCCAATTTCAGATTCACTGTTCTAAGGTCGATGCTTTTCAAAAACCCAAAAGGTTTATAGACAATGGGTCGAGAAGGTTCAGTAGTTTTACCTTCCATGAGGGCTGTCAGAAATTGTATAGGCGCAAACAGGGTTGTGGCTGTTTGCAAGGCAATGCCCTGTGTCTGGTTGCCCTGAGTCAAGGCCGAGGAGCTCTCAGAGCTAATGAGAGATGCCATTTTTTGGAGGAAGGAGAGAGATTAGGGTTTCTTGAACAGAGTTTCAGGGCAAGAGAGTTTCGGTGGAGTGAGAGATTGAGCAAGAGAGCTTTAAAGAGAGAGAGAGGCATGCGAAATCTTTAAAAGATTTTGCCCGTTTTGCAACGGGCTTTTGCATTTATTTAGGCCGCGCACGCCTCAGGAAGAGATTAGCAATTTTCAATTTGTTGCACATATTTGACAAACAAGAGGCGTACCTGTTTCTGGTGCTTGTTCTTGAGGTTACTTGCTCGGTAACATGGAACAATAAGGGCAATCTCATTAGACCTCAATGAGTGTCAGCAAGTTGCAAACCTCACATATGCTGAACATAGCACAGAATTGATTGCAAACAAAAATTTAACATGTTGTGCCCGTAACTTTTAAATTTTGCAAACAAGGAGAGAGAACAGGTTGGTCAGGTTGTTCTAATTAAGCCTAGTTCGGGTCTATTCCTTTCAAATTGTTCTCTACCCAATGCTTTTGTGAATATATTAGCAATTTGATTTTCAGTGGCACAAAAATTCATTGAGATCACTCCTTTTTCAACATTATCTCTTAGGAAATGATGGCGAATGTCAATATGTTTTGTTCTTTTGTGTTGACATGGATTTTTGGCACTGTTAATTGCACTTGTATTATCACAATAAATAGGAATGCATCCTATGTCAACACAAAAGTCCTTGAGTTGTTATCTTATCCATAATAACTGAGCACAAAAAGATGCAGCTGCCACATACTCAGCTTCTGCTATGGACAAGACAACAGAGAGTTGTTTCTTGGTTACCTAAGATACCAAACAAGGTCCAAGAAAGTGAGCCATACCTGAGGTGCTTTTTCTATCAACCAAGAAACCTGCATAATCAGCATCAGCATACCCAACAAGATCAAAGTTGCAACCTCTAGGATACCATAAGGCTAGATCAGGTGTATGTTTTAAGTATCTTAAAATCCTTTTTACAGCCTTAAGATGAGTTTCTTTAGGGTTAGACTGAAAACGTGCACATAGACCAACACTGAAAACAATGTCAGGTCTACTAGCCATTAGGTATAGGAGTGACCCTATCATGCCCCTATAGGATTTCTCCTCAAGTGAGGGACTACCATCATCCATTACCAACCTGGTTGAGGGAGAGATGGGAGTATCAATGGGCTTGGCCGACTCCATCCCAAAATGCTTAAGTAACTCCTTGATATATTTTTGTTGATGGATCATGGTGCCGTTCAAAGTTTGCTTGATTTGTAAGCCCAGAAAGAAATTAAGCTCACCCATCATGCTCATTTCAAACTCACTCCTCATCATTTTTAAAAATTCATTGCACAAATCATGATGAGTTACACCAAATATGATGTCATCGACATATACTTGGACAATCGACAAATGTTCCCCCTTAGATTTTAGAAACAAGGTATTGTCTACCTTACCTCTTGTAAAACCATTTTCTAATAAAAAGCATGACAACCGCTCATACCAAGCTCTAGGGGCTTGTTTTAAACCATACAGTGGTTTGTCAAGTTTGAAAACATGGTTAGGAAATTCATTACTTTCAAAACCAGGGGGTTGTTTGACATACACTTCTTCTTTGAGGTATCCATTTAGAAATACACTTTTGACATCCATTTGATACAACTTGATCTCCATATGGGCTGCAAATGCTATCAAGATTCGAATAGCCTCCATCCTTGCAACAGGTGCAAAGGTTTCTTCATAATCAATTCCCTCTTCTTGGTTGTAGCCTTGAACCACCAGCCGGGCCTTGTTCCTAGTGACTGTTCCGCACTCATCCAGCTTGTTACGGAACACCCACTTGGTTCCAATGATTGTTCTATCCTCTGGCCGTGGCACAAGGTGCCATACCTTGTTCCTTTCGAACTGATGGAGTTCTTCTTGCATGGCTGTGACCTAATCTGAATCTGCAAGGGCTTCATTAATATTCTTAGGCTTAATTTTTGAGAGAAAAGCATAGAAAGCACAGAAATTTTTGAGTCTAGATCTAGTTTGAACTCCTGCATTAATATCAGACAAAATTTGATCAAGATGATGTGAACTTTGGTATTTCCATGATCATGGTGAAAGTGGGTTCACAGACTTGCTCTCCATCCTATCTGGAATACTCGGTGAAACAGGTTCAGAACCTGTTCTTGAGCCTGTTTGGGAGCTTGTTCTTAGATTTATCCCTGAAGGATTCGGCTGGTGTTGTCCCGAACTGGGTTCCACCCTGTTTTCCCCTGTTTGGTTCACACCTTGCTTATCTTTCTGAAGAACAGCCCCAGGCCTTGCTCCCTCCGATTGATCGTTACCTTGTTCACCTTGAAGCAGCACGTCTTTTCTAACAAGAACTAGTTTGAAGTCTTCTTCCTGTGCATCATTCTCGCTTAGAGAGTTAGTTTCATCAAAAAGCACATGCACACTTCCCTCAACGCGTAAGGTTCTTTTATTAAACACTTTGTATGCCTTACTATGCGAGGAGTAACCAAGGAATATTGCTTCATCACTCCTTGGATCAAATTTCCCTAAGGCATCCTTTCCATTATTATGCACAAAACATTTACAACCAAAACTCTCAAATGCATAATATTAGGTTTTCTTCCCTTGAAAAGTTCATAAGGAGTTTTGTTAAGAATAGGTCTAATCATGCATCTATTTATAATGTAACATGATGTATTCAAAGCTTCAGCCCAAAAGTTTCTAGGAAGACCACTAGCAACAAGCATTGTTCTAGTCATGTCCTCTAGAGTGCGATTTTTGCGTTCTGCCACCTCGTTCTGTTGGGGTGTTCTTAGAGCTGAAAAATTATGATCAACACCATGCTCACTACAATAATCAATAAAGCTCGAATTTTCAAATTCTGTACCATGGTCAGACCTTAGGCATAACAAAGAGTGTCCTACCCTCTTTTCAGTCTTTTTAATGAAAGCAAGAAATTTTTTAAAAGTTTCATCTTTAGAAGCCAAAAACAGGGTCCAAGTGAAACGAGAGTAGTCATCCACTATCACAAGCACATACCTCTTACCACCTCTGCTCATGATCCTCATTGGACCACATATATCCATATGTATCAATTCAAGAGGTCGAGTAGTGCTTACACACCTTTTAGATTTAAATGAATTTTTGACTTGTTTGCCTTTGGCACATACATCACATACCTTGTCATCATTGAATTTGATGGAAGGTAAGCCTACCACTAAGTCTTTGGTTATAAGTTTGTTCAAAAGTGAGTGGCTTGCATGACCTAGCCTTTTGTGCCAAAGCATAACATCATCATTTAGGGCACTCAAACAAGTCAAATTATTTTGGGGAAGAGTGGAGATACACACTTTATAAACATTCTTGTGTCGCTTCCCCCTCAATACAACATCTCCTGTGTTCATATTCACAACCAAGCAACGTGTTGGTGAGAACACTACTAGGTTGTCTTTGTCGCACAGTTGGGACACACTTAGCAAGTTGCGTTTTAATCCATCCACAAAATAAACATTGTCAATTGAATGGGAGAGTGACTCACCTATCTTACCTATGCCGACAATTGTCCTGGATTTGTGTTTCCAAATGCCACACTCCGACCTTCTGAAGCTATAAGTGAGAGAAAATTGGATCTTTCACCAGTTATATGCCTCAAACACCCACTGTCAACATACCACAGCTGCTTGTTCCCGAGACAGTTCCCTGCACTGTTTGCTGGGTTGTTCTCTCTCACTTCAGCCTGCAAAACAAATCAAGGGTTAGTTTTGGGAACCCAGATCCACTTGGGTCCCATTCCTTTAGACGTACAAATCTCATTTTTCCTAACCCATATTTGTTTTACATGAACTGTGTTCCTTTCAATGGCATACTTTCTTATAGGACAAGCATATCGATAATGCCCCGTTTTACCACAATGAAAGCAAACAATATTTTCAGGTAATCCCACATATTTTTTATTCACTGGGTAGGTCATCTTAGGCACAAAACCTAGTCCTCTTCTATTTCGACTATGATGAGTGTTTAACCATTCAAACGCCCTTGAGGACGTGTTCCAGAGCTTGTTTGTGGCAAGGTCTGATTCCAAGTGTTTTATTTTCTTAAGCAAGCTTTTATTTTCTTCCAGCAAAGACTCGACCTTACCTTTTAAGTCAAGAGATTCCTTTTCTAGCTCAGTCAGTTTAGTGGAACAAGTCTCTTCTTTCATGACTAGAGTTTCTTTAAGCACATTGATGTTTTCATGCAAGCCAAGAGTCTCTTTGTCAACTTCAAGTTTTTCTAATTTAAAGGTTTCATTTTCAAGTTCTAAATCTCAAACATCCCTTTTTAATTTAGCACATATATCCATTATAGTATACACTAATTCCTTAACAGTTGATTTATTTAGACCCCGTACCTTGTTCTTGAGTTGAGTCAGACTGTCTGTTGATCCATCATCTGAACCAGTGTCACTTATTGCCATGAGTGCTACATCAGCTTCCCCAGCTTCAGACCATTCCTCATCCTCGCTTGAATCTCCCCGGGCCACGAGCATAGCTTTTGAGAACCTTTTCGCTGAGCTGCTTACACCCTGTTTCCTCCCCTGTTTTCTAGGGTGTTCGCGTTCTTGTTCTTCCTTGTGCAGTGGGCAGTTTCTTGCAATGTGGTCCAGTTTGCCACACTTGAAACACCCGGAGAACTGTTCCCTAGAGGTGTTTCTGCCCTTGCCAAAGTCCTTCGTTTTGCTGTTTTCTTTAACTTTCTTGAAGAACTTCTTAAATTTTTGAGTTATCATGGCAATCTCCTCCTCATCAGAATCAGAATCATTTTCTAAGGCCTTCAGAGCAAGACCTCGATCTCTCTTTGTCTCATCTTTTTGCTGAGAATTTTTTCTAAGTTCATGTGTTTAGAGATTTCCAATCAGCTCATCTAGGGTGATCTTGTTCATGTCCTTAGCTTCTTGGATGGCCGTGACTTTCGCTTCCCAACAATGAGGTAAAATTCTTAGGATTTTCCTCACCAATTCTTCGGTGGTGAAGGATTTTCCCAGGGATTTCAACTCATTCGTTATGTGAGTGAAGCGAGTGTACATGTCCATCACACTTTCACGATCACCCATCTCAAACAGCTCATATTTTCTCATAAGCAATTCAATCCGGGATTGCTTTACCTGATTGGTCCCTTCGTGAACTATTTGCAAAGCATCCTAGATCTCCTTGGCCGACTCACATTCAGATATGCGAGTATATTCATCAGGACTAAGGCCAAAATACAAAAGTTTTTTGGCCTTTGCATTCTTTTCAATCATCTTGAAATCTTCGGAATTGAACTCTTCAGGCTTTTTGTGAACTTTGCTTCCATCTTCGATCACTTTTGTGGGAATGAGTGGTCCACTCTTGATAAGCATCCATAACTCGTAGTCCTCAGCTTGAATGTAGTTTTCCATTCGGTTCTTCCACCAACTATAATGTTGACCATTAAAGTATGGTGGTCGAGTTATGGATTGACCTTCAGGCATGCCTTGTGGGGTACTCATCTTCAAGGATCTCTCAAGGTGTTAGCCTTTCAAATGAGAACCTGCTCTGATACCACTTGTTGATTTAGAGAGTACACAACCACAAGAGGGGGGTGAATTATGGTGTCCGATTTTCGTAAGTTGCTGGCAAACAGTTTTAGGCCCTGTTCGCACAGGTTGTTCCTGAGATAAGCAGAAGCGAAAACCCAACAAAATTGAATGCGAAAATAATGGACACAGGATTTTTACATGGAAAACACCTCTAGCCCAACTGAGGTGAAAAACCACGACCTACCTCGTGTAGGATTTAAACACTTCACTAAACGGCTAATCACGTTACAATAGTAACACACCTTGTTACAAATTGCAACCCACGTAACCGTCTTCCCTAAGATAGGTTACCCCACGTCCAAAATCCCCTTGATTTGGACACACACTCAACTCACTTTTGTAAAAGAAGAGTATAAAGAAAAACACCCTATTACAATGCTTCTCAACTAAGCTAATATAGGGTACAATGAAATCCTAGTGTGCCAACTTTGAAAGCTCAAATAACTCACTCACTAGACACGGTTTTCTTTTCAAACTTTTAAGCTCATGAACACTGAATTTTTCTTTTTGAAAACCGTTGCTTCTATCGTTCTAAGAAGCGACTTTATATAGTGCTTGGAAAAACAATTCCTCAAATTTTTTAGAAACTAAAATCCCAAAAGAATATAGAATTCTTTAGCCACAAGGGATTAGGAAACATGAGCTGGAAACACTTCCTAAACCGCGTGCATAAGGCGGTGATTCTCAGCAACTTGCCTATGTTTTTCTCAACAACCTTATCCACTTGCCAAAAATTGGATATTCTTTTTATTCAAAAAAGATTTTGCAAATCCCCTTAGATTTTAATAACCGTTTTTAGGATAAGGGGTAAGATACTCCATGAAAAATCTTTCTTACGAATCCTTGAAGAAGCTGCTCAAAATCCAAAAGATAAAAATTGTGCAAAATAGTTTTTTTTTTTTTTTTGGCAGCTTATTCTGGAAACACCCTGATCACCCTATTTCCAGGATTATTCTGAAGGGTGATCCGAAATATTTACCAAAAGAAAACAAAACCGTTTCAAGTAAGTGGTAAGTTAAGAGTTTCTGATTGGCATATTAACAAGAGTCTAAAAATATAAAACCAAATTAAATCAAGACATCTTGTTGTAACCACTAGTCATCTTGTAGAGAGACGAATCTGCTGCAAACACTTCACAGAACCTGTTCCTCACGGCTAAACTTATATCCTACGCTTCAAACACTTCACAGGACATGTTTCAAACACCTTACAGAGCCTGTTCCTCATGGTTGTTCTTACATCGCTGACTTGAGTACCTGTTCTTGATAAACCATTAGTCAAATAGTTTTAATATATTGAAAAACAGCAGTAAGGCCCTGTTGGTAAAGCCTGTTTGGAACAACAACAACTACTACAATACTTGGATTTGTTATCATTAAAACCTTATACATTCTAACAGTTTAAAACCCCCTTTTAAACCCTTCTCTCATCCTCAACCCGAGAGGACCTCACAGGTTGACAAGGGTAAAGTTGTGGCTCTTCCTACCCTAAAGGAATTGCCTAAGACGCTTGAGGGGAAGAAGTGCTCTGAGTGCCAAGGTTATGGTCATTTCCAATATGATTGCCCAAACCAAAGGGTCATGACCACGCAAGAAGTAGAAGAAGTTGATGCTTTATTGATGGAAGCTTAAGAAGAAACTCATGGAGTGGAATCAGATGACATAGAGGAAGAGACCTTACTTGATACCGATAAAGGTGAACTACTTATCTTAAGGAGGTTATTACATACCCAAGACACTCCTTATAACAAAGCTGAAAGGGAAATGATCTTTCACTCTCGGTGTACCATCCAGGATAAGGTGTGCAATCTGATCATCGATGGAGGGAGTTGCACCAACGTGGCCTCCAGTATTCTTATTGAGAAGCTTGGCATTCCTACTATACCTTCCTCCAAGCCTTATTCTTTGAAGTGGCTCAATGATGGCAGCGACATTAAGGTAACCAAACAAGCTCTTATCTCCTTTTCAATTGGAAGGAAGTACAGAGATAATGTCCTTTATGATATGGTGCCGATGAGTGCTTGTCATATTCTTTGGGGTTGACCTTGGCAATTTGATAGGCATGTTGTGCATGATGGTTTCAAGAACACATATTCTTTGGTTATTAACAAGGAAAAGATTGTCCTAAACCTATTACCTCTTAACCAAGTCCACAAAATAAAGCCTGGGGTAGGAAGTGAGAACAAGAGAGACCTTCTTATGTTTAGTGAAACACGGGTTGAGAGAGCTTTAGGCAAGGGTAAGCAGTTTTTAGCTTTACTCATGCTTGAAAGCAATAAAAGTGAGGAAGTGACTCCCTTACACCCTATGATCCGCCTCCTCATTTCCCAATATCAAGATGTCTTCTCACAAGATTTACCCCTCGGCCTTCCACCAATCCGAGGTATTGAGCACCAAATTGACCTCATTCCCAATGCCTCACTTCTTATCAAAGCGGCCTATAGATGTAACCCTCAAGAGACCAAAGAGCTTCAAAGACAAGTTAATGAATTGTTGGCTAGAGGTTATGTAAGAGAGAGCATGAGTCCTTGCCCGATCCTGGCTTTGTTGGTACCCAAAAAGGATGGGTTATACCATATGTGCGTGGATAGTAGAGCTATAAATGACATCACTATCAAGTGTAGGTATCCCATACCTAGGCTTGATGATATGCTTGATGAACTCCATGGCTCCTTTATCTTCTCCAAAATTGATTTAAGGAGTGGATATCACCAAATTCACATGAGGGAAGGTGATGAATGGAAAACGGCATTCAAGACCAAGGGAAGGCTTCATGAGTGGTTAGTGATGCCTTTCGGCCTCTCTAATGCCCCTGGTACATTTTTGAGATTGGTGAATGAGGTTTTGAGACCTTTCCTTAGGAAATTTGTGGTGGTCTATTTTGATGATATGCTCGTTTGTTCTAAGAGTCAAGAAGATCACCTACATCACTTGGAAGAAGTGTTCAAGGTTCTGAGAGCTCAAAGGCTCTTTGGCAAGATAGAGAAGTATGAGTTCTTTTCACCCTCAGTCACCTTTTTGGGGTACGTTGTTTCTAAGGATGGAATCTCCATGGACCAAGGTAAAGTGGAAGCTATTAAGTCATGGCCAACTCCGACCACCATCACTGAAGTTAGGAGTTTCTATAGCTTGGCATCTTTTTATAGGAGATTCATTAAGGGGTTTAGCACCCTCACGACTCCCATCACCGAATGCATGAAGAGAGGTTCATTTGAATGGACCAAGGTCACCCATGATGCCTTTGAGAAACTCAAATCCAAGCTAAGTGAGGCCCCGGTGCTAGCCCTTACCAACTTTGATAAACTCTTTGAGGTTGATTGTGATGCAAGTGAAGTGGGTATAGGGGCTGTCCTTATGCACGATGAATGCCCCATTGCCTATTTTAGTGAGAAACTCAATGGTTCAAGGAAGAACTACTCAATGTACGATAAGGAGTTCCACGAATTGGTGAGAGCTCTTGATCATTGGTCTCATCACTTAAGGCTGAAATATTTTGTTCTTTATTCGGACCATGAGGCCCTAAAGCACTTGAATGGCCAACATAAGCCTAATCCAAGACATGGTAAATGGGTTGAGTTCTTGTAAAGCTTCTCATTTTTGGCCAAACATAAGAAGGGGAGCACTAATGTTATGGCGGATGCACTATCTAGGCGGCATTCTCTCTTGCCCGTGATGGAAGCAAGGGTTCTACGCTTCCAATTAATCCATGAGGTCTACCAAGAAGATGAGGATTTTAAGCACTATCCCCATTAGCAAGGCCACAAGCAAAGTCCCTACACTCTCCAAGAGGGCTTCTTATTCAAAGGCAACAAGTTATATATTCCAAAAGGTCCAATCCAAAAGCTTCTTGTCAAGGAGGTTCATGGAGTAGGTCTAGCCGGCCATTTTGGGATCAACAAGACTATTGACATGCTTAAAGAACATTTTTATTAGCCAAGAATGGGTGGTGATGTTCATGAAGTGATTTCCAAGTGTTCTCTATGTTCAAAAGGCCAAAGGTCAATTCCACCAACGGTTATACACTTCACTGCCTGTTCCTAATGGTCCTTAGGAGGATGTGAGCATGGATTTCATAGTTGCTCTCCCTAGGACACAATGGGGCAAAGATGCTATTATGGTGGTAGCGGATCGATTCTCGAAGATGGCCCACTTCATTCCTTGTGAGAAGACTGATGATGCATCCCACATAGCCCATCTCTACTTCAAGGAAGCTATTAAGCTACATGGCATTCATAAGAGCATTATGTCCGACCGAGATACAAAGTTTCTTAGTCAATTTTAGAGATGTTTATGGACGCTCCTTAGCACTAAACTCTTGTTTAGCACCTCCCACCACCCTCAAACTGATGGCCAAACTGAAGTAACCAATAAGACCCTTGCTACTTTACTTTAAAGTTTAGTGAGCAAGAGCATTAAGGAGTGGCATCTCAAGCTTCCCCATACTGATTTCGCATACAATCAAACTCCTAGCTTTGTTACTTCCCACTCTCCCTTTGGGTCTTACTATGGAATCAGCCCTCTAACTCCTCTAGAACTCATACCACTTCCTATTGAGTTTACCGTGAGCTATGAGGCCGAAGAGAGGGCCAAAGTGATAAAGAAGCTTCACCAACAAATTCGGGCCAAGATTGAGAAGACAAATGCGATGTACAAAGCTAGAGCCAACAAGCACCGCAAAGCCATTACCTTCAAGCCCGGGGACTTGGTGTGGATACACTTGAGAAAGGAGAGGTCCCCCTCTAGAAGAAGGAACAAACTCATGCCATTGAGTGATGGTCCCTTTAAGGTCCTTAAAAAGGTGAATGATAATGCTTGCAAGCTAGAGCTGGCCGGGGACATGGGTGCATCTTCTGTATTTAATGTCAGTGATCTCACATCCTATCTTGAGGATGAAGAAGATGGTGATGATTTGAGGGCAAATCACATTCAAGAAGGGGAGGATGAAGTAAATGTCAAGCCAACACAAGTCCAAGTGAACTCACAAATCCTTCTTAGCGCTCACAAGCTACAACAAAGAGGACTTGGTCCATGCACTGATTTGGAGCTTCAATTCCGACCTCATCCTAAGCTTTTAAGATGTGTTACTCCCTTATTTTGGGAAGGTTAAGAGGCCTTATAAAAGTTTTACTAATGCAAATGAGGTTTGACCCACAATAATAATAAGTGGAGCGCGAAACAGTCGCATTCTCGCAAACTGCCTAGAAGCCAGTGCACATACCCGATTTTGGAGGCTTGATTACTCAAGCTTATTTTGGACTTAAGAGGCTGCAAATCTACTTTGTGGAAACCTTAATATGTTAGCTCTAAGGACATATAAAGATTTCTAGGTTAAGTTATTTGGCAATAAGTCAATTGGAGTCATTTTCCAAGTGTAGCAAAAACTACTCCAGCCTGCACTAATTGCACCTTTTGGCATATATCTTCCAAATGGTAATTCCAAAGTTTGTCTAGCTTGAGCCATCTGAAATATTACTTTCTTGTCTTTCTAACAACGTTTGTTTCACCTAATTTGAGTAAGAGACCTAGGAGATACAGCTATTTGAAATTGGTAGTTGTAATCTGAAAAGCTGCTAACAAAAAGCAAAAAGCACTTTTCAGCCTTTGTACTTGCAATGCTTTTTGCTTTCCTCTTTGCTTATGGACGTTTGTATAGCCCCTTCTTCCCTTTCTTTCAGCTTATTAAAGGCTCTCATATATAAGGGAGGCCCTTAGGTTGTAAGAGCCAAATTTGAATGATATGAAATACCTCAAAGCTTTCTCTCTCAAAAATCTTATTTCTGTTTATCCTTGTTTCTAAGGTGGTAACTCTTAAGTGGAACCTTTATAGAAGTGTTCGTGGCTAAGCCTTTAGGCATTTCTTGGTGGTTTCTTACTCTGGCTAGGTGGCTTAGCCTTTAAACCAAGTCATATCTTATGCACAAGGGAAATTTGCAATTAAACTCAAGCAAGCTACATCTGGCCCATCTAGTTCACGCTTCACAACTCATTACTCCTCTGAATTCTTGTTCTCACCTTAGAATGAAGCTTCTTGATTTCTTCAGCTCTCTTATTTGCTTCCCAACTGAATTTAGTATTGGTGGATTGAGGTCCTAGATTAAGTGGGGTGAGGGGATTTTAAACATGAACAATTTGGAAAGAAGACATCAAGGCAGCCGTGCCTGGAGTTCTATTGTAGGTAAATTTAGCATGTGCAAGTAACTCATCCCATCCTTTGACATTCTTCCTTACAAGCACCTAAAGTAAGGTGCCCTAAGGTTCTGTTGGTCACCTCTGTTTGACCATCTATTTGTAGATGACAAGTAGTGCTAAATTTAAGACATGTTCCCATCGTCCTCCATAGAGTGAGCCAAAAGTGACTCAAAAATTTGGTATCCCTGTCAAACACTATACTTCTAAAAATTCCATACAGTCTTACAACCTCTCTCAAGTATAAATTAGCTGCCTTGGATGCATTATAGGTAGTGTGGCAAGGAATGAAATGTGCCATCTTAGAAAATCTGTCAACTACTACCATAATAGAATCCTTGCTTCTCTGAGGTCTTGGTAGGCCAATTATGAAATCCAGATTAATGTCCTCCCAAGGGCCTTGAGGTACTGGGAGAGGGGAGTAAAGTCCTTAAGGTAGGACATGACTCTTGGCTAGCTGGCAAACAGAGCATCTTTTGATAAAGTGTTCAACACCTTTAGCCATCTTAGGCCAATAATAGTGCTCATTAAGCATAGCACTGGTCCTGTCAGCTCCAAAGTGACCAGCCAAGGCACCCAGTAGATCTCCTAGATTACCAGCTCCCTAAGGCCATACTTAGGTGCACACAACCTGCATCCTATAAAAAGGAATCTATTATTAAGGTAAAATTCCCCCTGAGGGTCATGAGAGCACTTTGCCAGTAGCTCCTGGAAGTCTTCATCTGCCTTGTACAACTCCTTCATTATCTCAAAGCTAAGAAATTTAGACCCTAGGGTAGATAGCAGCAAGTATCTTCTAGAAAGGGCATCAGCACCCTTGTTCAACTCCCCTAACTTATCATGGATCATCAAGTGAAAAGACTACAAGTGCTCAACCCATTTAGCATGCCTAGGGTTACATTTATGTTGTCCCTGAATAAACTTGAGGGGTTTATGGTCAAAGTGTGGGATAAATTCTCCACCAACCAAGTAATGCCTCTAACGTTCTAGTGCCCTAATAATGGTATAGAGTTCTTTATCATAGGTAGAATCTTTCCTCCTTGTATCACTCAGTTTTTCACTGAAGTAAGCTACAGGTCTTCCCTCTTGAGTGAGCACAACTCCTATCCCAACCCTGGAGGCATCACACTCTGCCTCAAAAACCTTAATAAAATTTGGTAATGCAGGAATGGGGGCACTAGTAAGCTTCTCTTTAATAGTCTCAAAGGCCTTCTGTCCTGATTCAGCCCACTCAAATTTCTTACCTTTGAGAACCTCAGTGACTGGAGCCATTAGGGAGCTAAAGTTCCTCACAAATCTTCTGTAAAATGAAGCCGAGCCATGAAAGCTCCTAAACTGCTAAATGGAGGTAGACATAGGCCATTCCTGAATAGCCTTAATCTTCTCTTCATCAACCTGAATGCCCGAAACGGATACAACATAGCCTAGAAACATGACTTGAGGAGTGAAGAAATGGCATTTCTCTAGATTACCATAGAGTTTCTCATGGGCTACAATCTAAAGTACTTGATGTAAATGACAAGCATGATCTTCTTCATTCTGGTTGTATGCTAAAATGTCATCAAAGTACACAACCACACACTTACATATCAAGGGTCTAAGCACTTCATTCATTAGTCTCATAAAAGTTCTAGGGCATTGGACAAGCCAAAGGGCATCACCAACCATTCATACAATCCTCCCTCGGTTTTGAAGGTTGTTTTCCACTCAACCCCTTCATAGATCCTAATCTAATAGTATCCGCTTCTCAGATCAATCTTGAAGAATACTGTAGACCTATGGAGTCCATCAAGAAGGTCCTCCAATCTAGGGATGGGGTACCTATACGTGATGGTGATCTTAATTATGGCCCTGTTGTCTACACACATTCTCATACTGCCATCTTTCTTAGGCACTAGTAGGGCTGGGACTGCAGAGGGACTCAAGCTTCCCCTAATTATACCTATAGCTAGTAAATCATCAACTTGCCTTTGGATTTCATTGGTCTCTTGTGGGCTCATTCTGTATGTAGGTTTGTTGGGTAAAACAGACCTAGGGATAAGATTAATTTTGTGTTGGATTGACCTTTTGGGAGATAATCCTGGGGGTATTTCAGAGGGAAACACTTGTTTGCATTCAAGCAATAGGGCTTATAGAAGGGGGTGGATAGTGAGCAGGAAAGGAGTTGGTTCATGGTTCAACAGAATCAAGTCTTGTGCTGACTGCTATTCATGTTGTTGGGACCTGAGTAAAGTGGTGACAAAGACATTGATGTATCTTGGAAGGGAATCGCAAACATTCAAACCTAAATTCAAAGCTAAAGTAAAGCAAATTGAATTCAAGCTAAAGTCTAGGTGAATCCGTCGATGAATGTTTGAATAAAGGATAGACTAAACTCTTGATTGGATACAAAGTCACCACTAAATTTGAGTTTAGGGTCCCGAATCTGTGATTAAGATACTGAAACACCACTTAATTAACGTTTAGGACTTACTTGATCACCACCTTAATCGACCAAATTAAGGATAAGCAAGTAGAGTATTTAGGGGGACGAAAGTAAAGTGCTCTCAACTCTGGTTTTCATTTAATATTCAAGTTCAGTTTGCAAAATGAGCCTTGGTAAGGCATTAATACACGACCAAGCAAGCAACTAGGCAGCATACAAGCTTCGAATAAGGTTTCCTCCCTAGGAAGGAAATGTCTTAAACAAACTAATCTATGCACTTAAGGCTAAACTAGTTTACATGCTTGCTTAACTAAACTAATTACAACCAGAATGTAAAGAAAAGCAAGATAAATAATGTACGTAACTTTAATACACTTTAATTAAGCTAATACATCCGTTTACTAGCAAAGAAGCCGCAAAGCATGCTCCCTTTTTGGCTGGCTAATCAAAATGCTTGGCTTGATTTCTCTTTTTATGTTCTCATTGGTTGCTCCTTTCAAAGGGGATTTTTGCAGTAAATCATGGTGTTTCTGGCTGTCTTGAATCATTAGTGAAGCTAACAACCAAGCAACAAGCTGAAGAGACCCTCGTGAAGAGGAAACACACGCAACAGCTTATCGGGTTCTAGAAATAGTTTTCAGCTCAATTTTGTGTCCCCACCAACCAAAAGTGAGCATGACTTTATTTTCAGGCCATGGGGGGAATCCTTAGGGTGTGTACAAACCCCTGCAAAGAAATCAAGGTTGAATCATGTTTAAGTAGGAGATTTTTACTAAAATATTTTACCGTACAGTTTTGGACTAAAACTGGTAGGTTGAACAAAATGCTTTGATCCGTTGACTTCGACTGTGCATGGTTGGCTTTGAATGCTTGGATGTGAAAGCTAACATCTTAAGGATCCCAAAAATGTAAAAATATCAAACTTAAGCCATAATGTAGCTTAAAAAATCAGATGAACAAAACAGGGTATTTTCTGGCTGTTTGACCCGGTTGCATCGATTTGGCTCTTCTCCAAAATTTGAGTCATAGCTTGGGCTTTGGAACTTGCACTAGACCTTGCTAGACTCTTAGGACCCTCTTTCATGTCTTGGTTGAAGGGGACTTCATCATCCTCCCCGTATTGAAGAGATTTGATCCTCAAATCTGCAAGGTGATCATCGGCTTCGTACGCACTAAAGTTAGCCACATTGAATGTAGCTGAAACTCCATAGTCCCCTGGCAAATCAACTGTATAAGCATTTTTATTAATCTTTTCAACTACCTCAAATGGGCCATCAGCCCTTGGCATGAGCTTTTTCTTCCTCTTTGAAGGAACTCTCTCTTTCCTTCAGTGTATCCATATGAGGTCTTTAGGTTAAAATACCACCTTCTTCTTGTGTTTGTTAGCTTGAGCTTGATAGGATGCATTGGTCTTCTCTATTCTGATCCTCACCAACCCATGTATCTTTTGGATTTCTTCTACCTTTGCTGCTACATCCGCACTTAGCTTTTGATCTAGAGGCTGTGGAGTCAGATCAAGTGGACTAATAGGATCAATCCCATAGACCACCTTGAATGGTGATAGACCAATAGCCTTGCTAGGAGGCCTATTATAAGCAAGCTCTATATGGGATAAAAGCAAATCCCAAACCTTTGCATGAGGTTTAATCAAGGCCCTTAGAAATATTCCTAGGGTTCAATTTGTAACCTTAGTTTGCCTATTAGTTTGTGGATGGCAAGTTGTACTATACCTGAGTTTAGTACCCAATTTCCTCCACAAAGTAATCCAGAAATGGCTAAGGAACTTAGTATCCTGATCAGAAACAATTGATATAGGTATACCATGTAATCAAGCCACCTTCCTGAAATACAACTGAGAAATATATGTAGCATCATTGGTTTTGTTACATGGAATGAAGTGGGGCATTTTTAAAAAATTATCTGCCATAACAAAGATTGAGTCTTTGCTCCTTTAGGTGTTAGGTAGTCCAGGAATGAAATCCATACTTACATCAACCCAAGGAGTAGCAGGAATGGGCAAAGGTGTGTGAAGGCTGTGGGGCAAGGAGTGACTTTTGGCCACTTAACAAGTCCCACACCTCTTCAAAATGTCCTGTACATCTTTCTCCATACCTGGCCAGCAGTAATGCTCTCTTAGCATGATGAGTGTCTTGTTTTCACGATAGGGACCAGCTAGAGAACCTCCATGAACTTCCCTGATTAAGAGCTCTCTCGTGCTACACCTTGGTATGCACAGCCGTGTACCCTTAAAAAGAAACCCTTCTTGAATAAGGAAATCACCTTTGGGTGCTTTGAACGTTTAGCAAACAACTCCCCAAAGTCTTTCTCATTAGCATATAAAGCTTTTAGATGCTCAAAACCAAGTGCACACACATCTAATTGGAACAAAAGTGGATGCCTCCGTAAGAGAGCATCGACACCTTAGTTAAACTTTCCAGATTTATGCTCAATTATGAAGTGAAATGATTGGAGAAACTCAACCCACTTAGCATGGCGTGAGTTTAACTTGTGTTGGCCTTGAATATACTTCAAAGCCTCATGATTAGAATGGAGAATAAATTCACTTGCAATCAAATAATGACTCTAATGCTCTAAACATCTTACAATTGCATAGAATTCCTTATCATAGGTGGAGTACTTTCTTCTTGAATCGCACAATTTATCACTAAAGAAGGCTAATGGTTTACCTTCCTGAGTAAGAACACCACCTATACCAGCTCTAGAGGCATCACTTTCAACTTCAAAGATCATACCAAGGCACAATAAAGAGAGGACAGGTGCTTGAGTAAGTCTTTTCATGATCTTTTCAAAGGTAGATTGAGCTTTTGGTGTCCAAAGGAATGATATACCTTTGACAACTTCAGTCGTGCGAGCCATGATTGTGCTAAAACTTCGAATAAACATCCTGTAAAAAGAAGCTAATCGATGAGAAGCTCAAACATCATGAATTGACTTAGGAGTAGGCCATGACTAAATAGCTTCAATCTTGCTTTCATTTGCCTTTATACCATCACCAACGATAATATAACCCAAGAATGTTACCTCAAGAGTGAAAAAGGCACATTTCTTAAGGTTACCAAAGAGTCTCTCACATTCCACAACAAGCATAACTTGAGTTAAATGGTCTTGATGCTCATACTTATCCTTGGAATAGACTAGGATATCATCGAAGTAAACCACCACAAACTTGCCTATGTACGGCCTAAAAACTTGATTCATTTATCTCATAAATGCGCCAGGTGCATTTGAAAGACCAAAGGGTATAACCAACCATTCATAAAGCCCTCCCTTAGTCTAAAAGGCTGTCTTCCATTCATCACCTTCTCTAATCTGAATCTGGTCGCATCCACTTCAAAGGTCTATGTAATTCATCTAACATGTCTTCAGGTCTAGGTATGGGATGCCTATACTTGATTATGATCTTGTTGATGGCTCTACTATCCACACACATACGCATCCCATCATCTTTTTTTAGAACCAACAGAGCAGGCACAGCACAAGACTTAAGGACTCACGGATTAAGCGCTTAGACTTTAATTCTTCAACCTGCCATTGTATCTCCAGGGTATCCTTCAGATTCATCCTATAAGCTGGCTTATTAGGTGGGATGGAACCAGGAATGAGATCAATGTGGTGTTAAATATCCCTTTTAGGAGGTAAACCTATGAGTATCTCCTCTGGAAACAAGTGGCTGATGTTTTGAATGAGTGTCTTGGGTATGAGGTGAGTAGGTAAAGGGGTTTCTCGTTCATCTTGAATGCTTAGAATCCACTCCTTAAAGGCCTTAAATTCATGCTGAGAGGCCTTTAACATTGGCTCACTAACTGCTAGTAACAAATCAAAATGATTTGGCTTGTTTTGAGGCTTAATTTCATAGAGTTTTAATGGGGGTAAAGGGGCTAAAGTGATCTTCTTACCATCCTTAGTACAGGAGTAAGTATTCAAGTAACCACTATACATAACCTTATGCTCATACAGCCATGGTCATCCCAAAAGCATATGACAAGCATTCATAAGAATGACATCACATCAAAGTTCATCTTGATAGTTCTTTCCAATGGGGAAAGAAACTAAGCACCGTGAGTTCATTTGGATTCCCCTACTTTGATTCAGCCATTGAATGTTGTAAGGGTGCAGATAAGCCATGGTTTGTAATCCTAGCTTCTCAATTATGCTTAGAGAAACTATATTTGCACAACTTCCTCCATCAATAATCACATAACATACCTTTCCTTAAACTGTACAATGAGAATAGAATATGTTCTCCCTTTGTTCATCTGTCACTCCCTTCTAGTTTCTTAGAACTCTTCTCAAAACTAGTAGCTCACCTTCATCAGCCTCTCCACTACTTCTTCTTGAGTTTCCTCAAGCTCATCCTCATAATCATCCTCCTTTTCTTCTCTTTCAAACACCTCATTCACGGCTGACCATTCGACTAAGGTGATTACCTTATGATTTGGATAGTTCGAAGCTATATGCCTAAGTCCTTAGCATTTAAAGCATCTTCTATTGTCCATGAGGTTTGGATAGGGTCTATTTTGAGGAGTTTAGGTCTTTTGTGGAGCTGGAGTTCTTTACGGAAAGGAAGGGGACGGATTTTGTAGCTTGGAAATTGGATTAGAACTCCCCTTGTTAAAGGGTTTGTTTTGGGTAAAAGGCTTAGGAGTTTGTGGCTTAGAGGGCTATCTAACTCCCTTTGGCTACTCAAACTTGTGAGCTAGCACACAAACCTCATCAAAAAGTGGTGTAAGCATGTAAATCAGCCACACTAGCGTACCTAGCATCAAGACCTCCTAAGTATCTAGCAATGGTTTACTCTTCAGGTTCTTGTAAATCACATTTGATCGTAAGCTTCTCAAATGCCCATGTGTACTCCTCTACATTTAGATTGCCTTGAGTTAAGTTATGAAGTTGAGAGTAGCAATCTTGAACGTAGGTAGGGGGACGAAACCTAGGCTTAAGCTTGGATTTCATCTTCTCCCATGTTCTAATTTTAGACTTTCTTTCTCTAACCCGTTTGGCACATAGGTTAGTCCACCATAATGAAGCATATTTTCTAAGTCTTAAGGCGACTAATTTGACCATCTTGTCCTCTGGAGCATCTTTGTACTCAAAAACTCATTCAACGGTATTCAACCAATATAAAAACTCTTCTAGATCAAGCTTACCTTTGAACTCCGGAGATTTCAACCTTGAAATCATTTGTATTAGCTCAAAACTGTGGTTCTAGTCTAGTCATTCTCAATGGTTCATCTTCACTAGATGAATCAAGGTTGTGACTAAACACTTGTTCTTGTCTTCTTGGTTCAGATTGGAGAGGTTCCTCATTGATTTTCTATTTTTGCTTTAAGAATGCACCAAGCTGCTTTCGTAAGTACTCATTTTGAGCCTGAGTTTCTTGATTATGTTGAGAATCCTCATAGATCTTCTTTAGCAACATTTCATTCTACCTCATAAGAGCATCAAATTTCTCTTCCAAACTCATGCTAGGACTCATCTCGCTCTCGGATTATGTTTAAGCTCAAACAAGGAATGTGTTTGGAATTGAGTGGAGAATGAATCTGGAAGGGTGGAATGGTTACCAGGCCCAGGAGAAACCAAAGCTCTAATGTCAAATATGATGTATCTTAGAAGGGAATCAAAAACACTCAAACCTGAATTCAAAGCTAAAGTAAAGGAAACTAAATTCAGGCTAAAGTCTAGGTGAATCTGTGGATGAATGTTTGAATAAAGGATAGACTAAACTCTTGTTCCGATATAGAATCACTAGTAAACTTGAGTTTAGGGTCCCTAAACTATGATTAAGATACAGAAATACCACTTAATCAAGGTTTAGGACTTACTTGATCACTTCCTTAATCGACCAAATTAAAGATAAGTAAGTGAAGTGTTTAGGGGAATGAAAGCAAAGTGCTCTCAACTCTGGTTTTCATTCAATGTTTAAGTTTAGTTTGCACAATGAGCCTTGGTAAGGCATTAATACACGACCAAGCAAGCAACTAGCTAGCATACAAGCTTAGAATGAGGTTTCCTCTCTACGAAGGAAACATCTTAGACAAACTAATCTATGCGCTTAAGGCTAAACTACTTTACGTGCTTGCTTAACTAAACTAATTACAACCAGAATATAAAGGAAAGCAAGAAAAATGATGTTCTTAACTTTAATACAATTTAATTAAGCTAATACATTAGTTTATTAGCGAAAAAGTGAAGAAATGCAGTCATAGAGCTTTTCGGCTGGCCAATCAGAATGCTTGGCTTGATTTCTCTCTGTATGCTCTCATTGGTTGCTCTTTTCAAAGGGGATTTTTACAGTAAATCACGGTGTTTCCAGCTATCTTGAATCATTAGTGAAGCTAACAAGCAAGCAACCAGCTGAAGAAACCCTCTTGAAGAGGAAATACATGTAGCAACTTAATGGGTTCTAGAAACAGTTTTTAGCCCGGTTTTGTGTCCCTGTTTCCACCTATGAAAAGTCAGCATGGTTTCAATTTCATGGCATGGGGGGGTCCTCAGGGTGTGTACAAACCCCCTGTAAAGAAATCAAGGTTAAATCATGTTTAAGTAGGAGATTTCTACTGAAACATTTTACCGCATAGTTTTAGACTATAACTGGCAGGTTGAACAAAATACCTTCATCCCTTGACTTTGATTGCGCATGATTGACTTTGAATGCTTAGACCTGAAAGCTAACATCTCGAGGATCCTAAAAAAGCAAAAATATCAAACTTAAGCCACAATGTAGCTTAAGAAATAAGATCAACAAAACCGGGTAATTTATGGCTGTTTAACCCGATTGCATCAGTTTGGCTCTTCTCCAAAATTTGAGCCATAGCTTGGACTTTAGAACTTACATTAGACCTTGCTGGACTCTTAGGACCCTCTTTCATGTCTTTGCTAAAGGGGACTCCATCAGACATCAAGTTGGGGTGTGTCTTTGGTCTTCTGGATTTGAGGAGGTTTGAGGGGAGTGAGGCTAATCTTTTTGTGGTGCTTGACAAAAGAGTAAGTGTTCAGTCTCCTATCATGGGTCACACACCTATCAAATAGCCATGATCTGCCCAGTAAGCATCCATGGGTATCACATCACACCAGATCTCATCCATATATCCCTTTCCAATTGACAAGAAAACTAAGCACTTGGAAGAAATTTGAATACCTTTCCCTTGGTTTAGCCACTGGATGGTGTAGGGAGCTGGATGAGGGACTGTTGGTAGCTTTAGTTTATCAACCAAAGTCCTGGAAGCCACATTGGTATAGCTACCTCTATCAATAATTAGTGAACATACCTTTCCTCCAATGGTGCATCTCGTGTGAAAAATGGCCTCCCTTTGCGCTCGGTTTTCAAGGGCAGCAAGGCCACTCAAGGCCTTTCTGACTACAAGCATATCTCCCTCATCTGCTCCTTCTTTATACTCTTCTAATTCTGCAGTGAGAAATAGATCTTTGCCTGCTCCTTCTTCTGGTTCCTCCATGCTGTCAAAAGTGGCATGGTATTCTGCTAAGGTCACCACCCTTTTTTTGGGACATTCAAAGGCAATATGACCTAAGCCTTGGCATCTGAAACACCTCCTAGCATCCACATGCTTAGAAGAAGGTTTGCTGGGTGTTTTAGGGGTAGTAGGAGAAGAGGTTCTATTTTGAGGGGTGAAACCAGGCCTATACTGTGTTATTAGAGTTTTCTGAGAAGGATAGGTTCTACCTAGGGCTTTACTGGCTTCTTCTTTCCCCTTTATCTTCCTTTACATTTCAACCTTGTGAGCTAGAGAACTAAGCTCATCCAGAGTGGTGTAGGGGTGCAACTCCACTACATGAGCTATCCTCTCATCAAGGCTAGCTGGGTACCTAGCCAAGGTTTGAGTCTCATCCTTCAGGAGATCACATTTGAGTAACATTTGCTCAAACTCCCTTATATACTCTTCGACACTCTTTAAGCCTTGCTTCGAATTATACAGCTTCAAGTAGTTATCCTGTAGATAGGGGCCTCGTAGAAACTTAGCCTTTAATTTCTCCCTCATTTTCCTCTATGACTTGATCTTACTCCTTCTCTTCCTTGCTCTATTAGCCACCACATTAGACCACCAGATAGAGGCATATTTTCTAAGCTTCAAGGCCACCAACTTGACCTTCTTTTCTTTTGGAATCTACTTATACTCAAAGACTCTCTCTACAGTCTGCATCTAGTCTAAGAATAAATTAGGGTTGGGTTGACCTTCAAATTCTGGGGTGTCTACCTTGAAATCATCCCTAATGCCTTCATTCCTCCTATGGTGTCTCCTACCTCTGCCTCTAGGTGAAGCATCACTAGAGGAAGTAAAGGGATCGTCTTTATTTTCTTATTTAGAGGGCACTAAACTGGAATATCCATGCATGCTCGTGCTGCTAGATCTTCTCAGGCGTCTTCTCCTTTCCCTCATAAGGTTACCAAGCTAATCTTGGAGATATTTGACTCTTCCCTCAAGCTCATCCGTCTCTCTAAGAGCTTGTTTAGCCACCTGCTCTGGAGTGAGGCTAGATGACATTCAGCTAGGTTCTTTGTGGATTGAGATTGCATTTGGGCTGATGGGGATGTGTTTGGGTTGCAAACAAGCCCAATGAGGGTAACCTGGCTTTAATACCACTTGATGTACCTAACCTTACTCACCCAGATGGCCAGAACTCAAATGCTAACAAACATAACAATCAAAGGGGAGAGAGTTGGATAATCAAGTGATTAGCTAGGTGATACAAAAACACCACACCTGATACTCACTTGGGCGGTCACCTTAGAACTTCCTGGATACAGAATCACCACCAAGAAGGGCTAAAAAGACCTAGTGTAACACCACTTGAGTTGCCAACTTAAGACATCCACTAGGGATTTGGAGAGAAAATTGAGATCAGCTCAAATTTCTTGTTCATTAAGGCATAATCTGAATACAAACATGAGGAGAGGAGCCTATATATGACTCCTTCTCTTGTAATTACAATGGCTAGCAAAGAAAACACAAGGTACATATGCCAATTACATCAGCCTAGAATAGTACAACTTGATTAGAGCTAAAACCTAGAGAAGGGTGAAACCTAAAGGGGCTTTCTAGCAAATTAAATGAGGTGTCAAGGCTCTTAGCACAAATGGCCGAGTTTAAGCTCCCAAAACTTACCAAAATGAGGTTGATTGAGTAACTTACTGCATGATTAGAAGGGTAATGATGGCTGTTAGCTACCAAGCACACTACCCGGGTAAAAGGATGTTTTGTGCCAAACTTCAGGTGGTTTAAAGCAAGCTAGCTTTTAGTAGCTTCTTCGATAAATATTTGGACACCCTTTTTAACCCTGAAAGCACGTGAGAGATGTATGCCAAAAAGGATTCAAATATTCCCTCCAAAACTGGGCTCTGCTGTATTACAGTCTAGGCTGTACTGTCAAGGCTTTGTGTCTAGTTGCCTGGCCTTTTGACCTCCGAAAGGGTTGGAACGTGATTTATTGGACTGAAAATAAGCTAAGCTGAAGGTGTGAGGGTTCAGAGGAGCCCTAGATACTCATGATCATTACTAACCATGGTCACAAATTGTGGCCAAAAACTGGATATGTGATCTATGCTTAGGGACGTATTTAGCAAATGTTCTTTTACCAATACCAGAGCTTCCTTAATATCATCTAGACTTGGACTTGCTCCCTGGACCTCATTATGCTCACTGGAATCCTTGTTGACTGGATCTCCATCAGTGATGTTCATGAAGTGATTTCTAAGTGCTCTCTTCGTCAAAGGGCCAAAAGTCAATTCCACCAGGGCTTGTATACTCCGTTGCCCATTCCTAATGGCCCATGGGAGGATGTAAGCATGGATTTCATAGTTTTCCTCCCTAGAACTCAAAGGGGCAAGGATGCTATTATGGTGGTGGTGGACCGCTTCTTAAAGGTGGCTCACTTCATCCCTTAGGAGAAAAGAGATGATACATCTCATGTAGCCCATCTCTACTTCAAGGAAGTTATTAACCTTCATGGTATTCCTAAGAGCATTGTGTCTGATCGAGATACAAAGTTTCTTTATCATTTTTGAAGATGTTTATGGCGGCTCGTTGGTACCAAGATCTTATATAGTACCTACCACCACCCATAAACTGAGGGCCAAACAGAGGTCACCAATAAGGCACTTGCTACTTTACTTAGGAGCTTGGTGAGTAAGAACATCAAGAAGTGGGATGTCAAACTCCCCCATGCTTAGTTAGCATACAAACAAACTCCAAGCTTTGCCACTTCCCACTCTCCCTTTGAGTCATGCTATAGAATTAACCCTCTAACTCCACTAGAACTCATACCACTTCCACTTGAGTCTAAAGTGAGTTATGAGGCCGAGGAGAGGGCCAAGGAAATGAAGAAACTACATTAATAGATTCGAGCGAAGATTGAGAAGACCAATCAGATGGACAAGGCTAGGGCCAACCAGCACTACTAAGCTATCACCTTCAAACCTGGGGATTTAGTATGGTTACACTTAAGAAAAGAGAGGTTTCCTTTAAGGAGGTGGAACAAACTCTTGCTAAGAGGGGATGGTCCTTTCAAGGTCCTTAAGAAGGTGAATGATAATGCTTATAAGCTAGAGCTACCTGGGGATATGGGTGTATCTCCTACGTTCAATATGGGCGATCTCACACCCTACCTTGAGGATGAAGAAGATTGTGATGATTTGAGGGCAAATCACATTCAAGAAGGGGAGGATGAAGCAAATGTCATGCCTACTTAAGTCCAAGGGAGCTCCCACATCCTCCTTAGTGCTCACAAGCTCCATTAAGGGGGGGCTTGGTCCATGTACCGACTTGAAGCTCCAATTCTAACCCCATCCTAAGCCCTTTGGATGTGTTACTCTTATCATTTGTGAAGGCCAAGAATCTTCCTAAGGGGTTTATCCATCAAAATGGAGTTAAACCCTCAGTGTGAATAAGGGAAGGTCGAAACAGTAGGTTATGCTTCCTTGGTCAGTTCTAGCAGAATGTAGTCCAAATGTGCCCGCCTTTTAGAGATGGTTTCTGCGATCATAATTGGAATTAATAGCCACTCTCATTATGTTTAAGATGTTAGCTTTCCAATTAAACAAGTTTCAAGGCATTTGGACTTTATTTGGTGGGTCGAACAGTTAGATATTTCAAGACTATACAAATTAGGCAGAATCCCACACAGTCCGAATTTAGGGCTAATTAAGTTGCCTTAGTGGAGTCCAACTTTTATGAAACTTTAAGGTACGAAAGGTGATCCAAATTTTTATCAAGTTAAGTTCCCAAAGGACCCCCAAAGCACCCCCTTGTGCTGCTTTTATCCAGCCCAAATGACATGCTAAACACCCCTTCAATCGGCTCTAGCCTAGCTATTTGTACTAGGTTTTTCCTTAGGTTTCTATGCGTACATCTTGCTTCAAGTGGCTTGTAATGATGTACTTAGGGTCTTTTGTAAGCTTGACACCCCATTTAAGAGGATCATTAACCCTAATGAGGTATGCAAAGCTAGTAGTGATGTATTAGAGTAGTTGGGGTGATCGATTGGATGTTTCTTCCCTTCCCCCAAGTGTGCTCTAGTTCCCTTTTGACTTTGAGTTGCTTTGGCTGAGTTTAGAGATATAAACCAGCAAACTCACTTGTAAGCGCTCATTCATTTGAAATATATGAAAAGAGCTCAAAGCTTTCTCTCTCAAAATCTTAAGTTCTCTTTATCCTTTCTCTAAGGTGGTGAGTCTTGAGTGGAACCTTTATAGAACTGTGGGTGGCCTGGCCTTTAAGCAATCCTTGGTGGATCCTTAGTCTTGGTTGGTGGCATAGCCTTTAAATTAAGTCATAACTCATTGCTAAGGGGAAATTTGAGGCTAAACTCAAGCTTGCTTCATTTCAGCCCATCCGTGCACGCTCCAAACGCATTCTGTAACCTCCTACCATGTCTCTTATAAAACTTGTCAAATTAAAAGCTGAATTTGATGCCTTTGATCTCAAGATGCAATAAAGGGACCTTAAGAGGCAACAAATAAGGCTCGAATTGAAAGAAATAGACCTCAAGGTGCAACAACAGGAATTTGATCTGCTCTCCCTATGGTTTAAAATGAAAAGGGAAGCTAAACAACCCTTTATGTTAAATGAAGTCGATCAACATCAAAAAGGCAATGAGGTTAACTTCAGCCTACCTCCTAAGTTTAATGAGTATAAAGATGAACAGGAGGAAACTGAAGATGAAGCTGAGCAAAGGGAGGACATATCCCACTCCAAAGCTATGGGTCACGGTAAGATATGTTTATAGATTATCAATAGAGAGAGTTGTGCACATAGCCTAGCTAATGTCCATACTTTTGTCCACCCAAACCTCTATACTCCTTCGCACCTCCACCATACAATCACACAAACACACCATATCAATCCAACCCCTTTCATTCCCTTTAGTACACCGTTACTTCAAGCTTTGAATTTTGAACTTAGAGCTTATGAGCAATGGAATCCCAAAGAATCCAAAGGTTCCCTTCCAAACCAGATTCAAACCTACATGAATCATGTGTGGAAAGGAACCTTTAAAAATGAGAAAGACTTGTTTGGGTGGTTTGTGTTATTTCAAAACAGAATTGTAACCACAAGTAGGAGATGATTACCTAAATGATTTGAGGGCAAATCTTTTTTAACAAGGGGAGAATGATGGAGATCTACCCATGAACCTCAATTTGGATTAAGGGGTTAATGAAGGTAATTAGGTTTCAACATCCCAAACCCAAGAAAAACCCACATTTTTGCTAGGAACACAAAAACAGTAGGTTCCGGTTTCAAGTTAGAATACATGCCCCATTTTGTGTTCCTTACGACATTGACTTCCAAGTAATTTAATTTCGATATTTTGCCATGCGTTTGAATTTCAGGAAGTTATCTTTATAATAAAGTAAGTTCCAAGTCATTTGGACTTCATTTGCCTATCCAAATCATCCCTTTAATTCAAACTATCCAAACTGCTCGGTTGAACCAGAATGCACCCGATTTTGTGTCCTTAATTACTTAGGCCTCCTTGAGGTTCCAGTTTGATATTGTTTGATATTTTGGTTGTTTAAGGTCTTATCTTTTAGGGTATGTAAAACGATTTGGGTTAATACCTATGAAAATAGCAGAATCAGGCTATTTTTATAAACTGTGCAGACTGGACCTAGTTTTGAGCAGTTTGACGTTTCCAAGGAGTTGGGGCTGCAAATCACCTGGAGGAGTTAGAATACATCTCCAGGTTTCCTCCGTGTAATGAAATCTAGGTCATCCCCTCTTTTTGCATGTGAAGTGTGGCATCCAAAACCAGCCAGAAAACTGCCCATTATTGCTAGCTACTGCTGTGGAGAGTTCATAGCAATCTAAGGGTCAAGTCATGTCTAAACAGGTTGCTTAGCTTGCGTAAAGGCAATTAGACATAATCATGAAGTTTTCAACATAACCACAATGGGAACCAATGAGAAACAAGTGAAGAAATGTAACAAGGTTCCTATTAGCTAGCCGTAAAGTGCAAACGGGACAAGCCACTTTTTGCTTTTCTCTCACATGAGGGGAGCTATTTGTTTGCTTAGTTACTTGCTTAGGATGATTATAATCCCTATAATCTAGCTTATTCTAATACATAAAGTTGTAATTAGCTTAGTTTAATCATGCTTTATTATAATCGGTTTTGCTAAGCCAGGTTTAAAGCTTGATTAAGTTAAGTTAAAGGTTTCCTCCTTAGGAAGGAAACCACCTAAGCCCCCTAGCTGCCTTAGGATGTTTATTTAAGGCCTTTAGAAGGCTCATTTTGTACCAAGCTTATCATCTTTGAAATTCAAAGTGAATTGAGAGCTTTGCTCCTTTTCGTTCCTTAAACACTTCGCCTGCTTATCCTTAACTAGGCCGTTTAAGGTGGTGATTAAGTAAAGTCTTAACTCTTAATTAGGTGGTATAACTCTTAATTAGGTGGTATTTCTGTATCCTAATTGAGGTTAAGGGCCCTAAACTCAAACGTAGTGGTGTTTCTGTATCTAAGTGAGAGTTTAGATTATCAAGTATCCCTTCATTCATTCGTGGATTCACTTAAACTCAACCTTGATTTCAGTTTGCTTATCCTTGCATTTGCAATCATTTTTGAGTACTTGTGATTCTCCCCCACAAATTGATGGGGACCATCCCTTAGAGCCTTTATAAGATCATCAAGCAAGTATTAAGGAGTCGAGCAGCACCAAGGAGATCAAAGAAGTTAACATGTTGGTCCAAAAAGTCACAAACCAGCCCATGCACTTGCTGCCTAATTCGGATAGAATCTGGCCTGATTTTGGGCATCTTTTGAGCAATGAAGGTAAAGTCATGATTGGTTGCAATGACCACTCTCTTTAGGTTCAAGATGTTAGCTTTCACATGGAATAAGTTTCAAGGCATTTGGAGTTCATTTGGTCAGTCAAATTAAGCTCCAAAGTGGACTGCCACAAAGTTAATCATCAGTTCTAGTTTGGACCATCTGGCTTGTATGGCCCATTTCTCTCAAATGGATGGACCAAAAATAGTGAACCTTTTTCCATTAAAAAATATACTTCTCAAGCTTTCATATGAATCCTATTTCATTAGATTTAGACCAGAAACAAGAGAGCTATGACTCAATGAGTCTGACCCTGCTGCAGTGTGAATGCGCGAAAGTTTAGAAGCATTAAATAAAAGTGGATTCTTCAACCCTATCAAGCTAATGCACGACCAGCTGATTCCAAGGATGCATCCCCCTTTCTTAATGTGAGAATTCAAGATAATAAGTTCAAAAGCTGATGGGAAAAAGTCTCAAGAGCCCTAGTCTTCAGATTATATATTATTTTTATCATATTTTATCTAGTAACTTTCGTTTATGTTTTCTATGTGAATCTAGTAAGTTGTATTTTGTGTTTTCCTATGTAAGGTGAGTGCCCTAGAGTATTGGCCAACACTACAAAAGGCCATACTTGAGTTTAGTCGATTAACAAGTCGAATGAACTTTGAGTAAGAAAAACTCCCTCTTTGAAATCCTAGTGTGCATCTTAAGCTCGGCAACTCAAGTGGGTTCTAGGTCTCTAAACTGAATAGGAAAGGTGATTAATTTCTGTAATCTAATTGATCTAAAGAGTTTGTCCAAGTGTGATTCAAGGGTGGCTCATCGAATTATCCCTTGTTTGATCACTTGATTATCGTTCTTCTTCCTTTCACTTCACAAACTGAGGTGTGCATACTTTCGGTGGTGTGAGTATGTTTTCTTCATTTTTTTTTTTTTTTGGTTTAAGCGTCAGTGAGGTTTAAATACATCACAGATACATCGTATTTAGTACCAAAGCAAGTTTCATCTTGGCCTGGCATTCGCGCCCCACGTTCCCAAACATGTTCCAAATACATTCAACAAATCAGCCAAAACACATCCCCCAAACACATTCCATAACCTCCCATCATGTCCCTTAGAAAACTTCTCAAATTAAGAGCTGAATTTGATGCCTTTGATCTCAAGATGTAACAAAGGGACCTTGGGAGGCAACAAATAAAGCTCAGGTTGCAAGAAATAGACCTCAAGGTGCAACAACAAGAATTTGATCTACTCTCCCTATGGTTTAAACTGAAAAGGGAAGCTAAACAACCCTTTGTGTTAAATGGAATGGATTAATATCAAGAAGGCAATGAGTTTAACTTCTACCTACCTCCAAAGTTTGATGAGCATGAAGATGTGGTAATTCATATTTTATATATAATTTTCTCCTTCATTTTACCTACTTTTAAGTCTTTGAAACATATTTTTATGAGTAAATAATGCATAATTTATGTGATTTTCTGGTAAAATAAATATAGAAAAATTTGGGCGGAATTGATTAATTCTACTCAAACCCCCAACATGTGCAAGGCCTGAAGTCAAGCTCAAGCCCAAGAGAAAGAAAAAAGAAAAGAAGAAATCAGCATGGCCCGGGTGTGGCAAGGCCTGCCTAACCAGCACGGCCCACTGTCCAACCACAGCCCATTTGGGTCTTGTGTGCTTTGTGGGCCAGTCGTGCATACCCAGCCCTTCTCCTCCTGCCAGTCTCTCCCTTCTCCTTGCTCTGCTGCCCAAACAGCCTAATCGCGACCCAACTCCACGACCTCGCTTCTCCCTCATTCTCTCATTCTCTCACTCTCTTTCTCTTCTTCGCGGTTGGGCTTGCTTCTCGGCCCAATGCGCCACCTTTTTCATTCTCTCTCTCCCTCTTCTTTCCCTTGCTCATGCGGTCTTCTGCTCGGCCCAGCGCGTCACTGTTTTCCCTTTCTCCCTTTTTCCACGTTTGGGCTCGTCTCACAACCTATCAGCAGCCCAGCAGCTCTAAAGCAACCAAGACTTGATTTTTGTGAGCAACCCCAAATGACCCAGTCAAAGCTAGTTAATTTTTGATTAATTCTATGCTTATGACTAGCCATGTCCATCATGTAACATCCCAAAATTAATTAGAATTAATCTTTATTAATTTTTGGGTATCCAAAGGGGTTGGATTTCCACTATAAAAAGGGGCCAAAGTTGAGGGAAAAAGACACTCATATCCATCCATACACACTCACACTCATACATCCATGCATGCATTCTTCTCATTCTCTCATCTTCCATATTTTATTTTCTTTAGAGAGTTGAGAGTATTATTGTAAGACAAAATCATTTGGGTTGAGGGGTTAAGAGGAAAATAAGCTTTGTTAGCTATTTTTCTCTTCTCTTCTCATCTCACTTGTGAGCCAAATTTGAGAGTTTACACTAAGTTTCATAATTTTGTGTAATTGAATATAAGGTTTAGACATAGGAAATGAAATATACCAATTTCAATGGTGTTTTCCCTAACTATGGCCAGCTAAACTACTCATTTCTAGGATTAGGATAGATCCTTGGTAATAATATTCTTTTACTAATTTCTTATGGGGTTATCTTTGTCTCTTTTGCATAATCTTGAGTTTATATTTGACCTTCATCTGCTTATGCCTCTTAATACTAATGTTTAATCATGTTGATGATAAAAGTTTAATTTACTATCTCAAATGAATATTAGACCTTGTAGGCTAATATGATGATCATGTAATTTGGGCTTCAAATTATAATGGTTTAAATTGAAGAATTTATGCTAGAAATTAGATGAGTTATGTCTAAAAAGAATAGTTCATGCTAAATCACTACATAAATCATCTCACTTTATAATTATAATCATCTTTTCAATTTATGGCTTAATGCTTGTAGCTTGGGTGGAACAAGAGGCAAATTGAATCCCCATTTGAATTAGTGAATTAATATTGGCATCAAAGGTGAAATCAAAAGTCCTAGAATTTCTCCTATTTGATTTCTCTCTACTTTACTACTAATTTGCTCTTCATTTTGTTCGTTAGTTCATTTTGATAACCCAACTCTGGAAATTAAATTATTTTTTATAATCGAAAAGGCCAAGTCTAAAATCACTATTGTTCCTCGTGGGATCGACACCCTAATACTCGCTAGTCCACAATTAACCTTGTGCACTTGTAAGTAAAAAGGGTTTTAAAATTAGAACATAAAATCCACATCAAGTTTTTGGCACCGTTACCGAGGAACGAATAGTGATTTTTGAATTTTCTCTTCCTTTTATTTATTTTTTCCCCCTTCCCTGCTAATCCAATAATGTTATTTATTTATTCTCCATCCCCTTCCCTTTTCTTTTTTTTCATTCTCCAATCTCTCCTAATCTAACCATTTTATTTTTGTACTTCCCACTCCCTTCTAATCTAACTATTCTTCCTATCCCTTCTAGCCTAATCTATTTTTTTTTCCCCCTCTTCCCCACTAATCTAACAACCTAATCTAACTTTTTTTTTGTTTTCGTTATTTTATTTATTGTACGGAATCTAACAATCCCTTCCCCTTTTATTTCCTTTGATAGTTTTTTTTTTAATTTTATTTTCTTTCATTTTGCTTTATTTTGTTTTATTATTTTTTCTTATTTTCCCCCTTCCCTTGGTTCTTTCTTTTATTTGTTTATTTTTATTTCTATTTTTTTCTTTCTTCTTATTTCTCTCTTCTTATCTCTCTTTTCTTTTTTCTCTTTTATTTTGTTTGGTGGTTATTATTGCGGTGATTACATTCTTTTCCTTTTGTTGTTTGTTGGTATGTGCTTGGTTGACGTTCTTTGTCCTTAGATCTTAAACCATTTAATCCTGAAATTGAACGCTCCCTTCGTGAGATAAGAGTTAAGAAAAAGGAATCTAAGAACAAGATGGCTGAAGAACAACCAACCCCACCACCTAAGCAACTTAAGGAATATTTCAGTCCCGCCACTTATGACTCACCAACAAGATCACGTATGCCCACTATTACGGTGCCATTTGAGATTAAACATTCTCTTATCCAAATGCTTCCGTCGTTTTATGTGCTAGAGTCTAAAAATCCTTTCAAGCATGTTTATGCATTCTTAGAGATTTGTTCCACTGTGTTTTTAAATAATATCTCTAATGATGCTCTTCGCTTACGGCTTTTTCCTTTTTCTTTAAAAGATAAAGTTAAAGCTTGGTTGGACACTAAGACCAATATCACCACTTGGGATCAATTACAAAAGGAATTCTTGAAAAAAATTTTCTCTAGTGGTGAACTGACTGCCTTAGGACATGCTATAACCACCTTCTCACATAATAAAAATGAACAATTGCATAAAAGTTGAGAACGGTTTAAAGAGTTATTGCGATGTTGTCCTCATCATGAGGTACCTATGTGGTAACTTGTCCAGAGTTTTTACTCTGGCTTAGATGAGCATAATAGGCAGATAGTTGATGCATCATATGGTGGTAGTTTCTTGTACAAAACTCCTGAAGAAGCTAGGGAATTATTCGAACATTTGAGTGAAAATTCACATCTGCATGCTACTTCCTCACATTCTGATATGCCTAGGCAATGGGAAGTAAGGGGGGATTTATGAGGTTTCGCATTCAATCGACCTTTCTAGTAAAGTTGATACTTTAGCTAAGAAATTTGATCAATTGTTGTGTATGAATAAAGTGTCTAACGCCCCTAATATGCAAGATGTGTGTTCGATTTGTGCTAGTCCCATGCATGCTTCTGTTGATTGTCCGTGTATTGGTAAGTCTGACTGTGTGACTGAACAAGTGAATGCTACCCAAGGATTTCCTCCATCCAACAACCCTTATTCTAATACCTATAATCATGGTTGGAGGAATCATCCTAATTTTTCATGGGGGTCTCAAAATGTTGAGAATTCTCAGGCCCAGTCTAGTTGACCTACCCCTCTTAGTTTCTAAAACCCGCGACATGCTCCTCCCTTTTCCCATCAAGCTCCATCTGGGAACTTTGGTATAGACAAGGTAATTTCTGCCCTTAGCACCTTGACCTCTGTTGTGCAAAATGTTGATTCTAAGGTCCAAGAACCCTAAAGGTCAGCAATTTGAACAATTGAAAGCTGTAATGGTTCTTAGGAGTGGTAAAGAAGTAGATAACAAGGTGAGTGAGAAGAAATATGATAAAGATGAAAGACTTAAGACAATGGAGAGTGACCTTGAGATTGAAAACGAGAATGACCTATCCTCCTCTCCTGTTGTATCTAACCCCATTGTGACATATATGCCAAGGGTTCTTTGCCCTTAAGCTTTGGATGCACCATTTCCTTCCAAGAAAGATAAGCAAAGAGATGACATCCCAGAGAGCTTTAAGCAAGTTAAGGTCAATCTTCCCCTCTTAGAAGCGATTAGACAAATCCCAGCCTATGCTAAGTTCCTTAAAGACATGTGTACTTTTAAAAGAAAATCTAAAGATGACAAGTCTAAAAAGGTTCTTCTAAGTGAACAAGTGAGTTTAATTTTGAAATACGATACTCCCGCTAAGTTCAATGATCTTGGTGTCGCTACCATTTCATGTTTTATTGGCAACCACAAAATTGAAAGGGCACTTTTGGATTTGGGTTCTAGTGTCAAGTTGACACCATATTCTATTTACTTAGAGTTGGGATTAGGTGAACTACAACCTTCCAACTGTGCCCTTCAGCTTGCTGATAGGTCGGTTAGGACTCCTAAGGGGCGAATAGATGATGTCTTAGTGCAAATTGATAAAGGATTCTTTCTTGTTGAATTTGTTGTATTAGACATTGACCCTAGTCATGCTTTTAAACAGATCCCTCTTATTTTAGGACGTCCCTCCCTAGTCACAGCTAATGCTACCATTAACTGTAGGATGGGAGTGATAGATGTCTCAGTCATAAACATGAGGGTTAGGCTTAACATTTTCAAAGCTTCTACTCAACCTGTGTTTGAAGACGAATCTGAATGCTTCTTTGTTGATGTGATTGATGAAATGATTGAAGAGGCTTTACCTGCTATTCTGAGTAATGATCCCCTGGGCATCTGTCTTTCCCATGAGGATTTAAGATTGTTTGACTTAGGAAGTATGATAGGTGAGATGAATTCTACTTTTGACTGCACTCCTCATCTTGAGTCTTCCTCCTAGGTGTCCACTTATGAAGCTCTTCCCCCTTTGGCTAGTTCTCCTATGCCACCTTCTGTTGTTTCTTCACCTAAACTTGTGTTAAAACCTCTTCCTGATTCACTCAAGTATGTGTTTTTAGGCCCCAAAGAGACCCTGCCTGTTGTTATATCTTCTCTTCTATCTTGTGATGAAGAGGAAGAATTGATTCGTGTTTTGTCTAATCATAAGGGTGCTATTGGATGGTCTGTTACTGATTTGAAAGGGATTAGTCCTACAATTTGTATGCACAGAATTCATTTAGAGGATGATGCTAAACCAGTTAGGCAAATGCAACGCAAACTGAACCCTCACATAAAAGAAGTTGTTCAGAAAGAAGTAGTAAAGCGTTTAGATGCAGGCATTATCTACCCTATTTCTGATAGTCAATGGGTTAATCAGGTACAAGTGGTCCCTAAGAAATCTGGCATAACTGTGGTTAAGAACAATGAAGGTGAACTAATTCCCACTAAACAGATCACGGGGTAGAGGGTGTGCATTGATTATAGGAAATAGAATTATGTCACAAGAAAGGACCATTTTTCCCTCCCATTCATTGATCAAATTTTTGAAAAGTTAACTGGAAAAAGTTTTTACTACTTTTTAGATGAGTATTCTAGTTACAACCAAATACCTGTCTATCCTGAGGATCAAGAGAAAACCATATTTACATGCCTGTCAGGCACCTTGGCCTATCGAAGGATGCCTTTTGGGTTGTGTAATGCACCTTTCACATTCCAGAGATGTATGATGGCCATATTTTCTGATTATATTGATAATTTTATGGAAGTGTTTATGTATAATTTCTCTGTTTTTGGTTCTTCCTTTGATATGTGTCTTGCTAATTTATCCATTGTGCTAAAATATGTGAAGAAGTGAATCTTATTTTGAGTTGGAAAAAGAGTCATTTCATGGTCCAAGAATGGATTATTTTGGGACATAAAGTGTCCGAAAAAGGGATTGAGGTTGATAAAGCCAACGTTGATCTGATGTCTAATTTGCCTATGCCTTCTTTTGTGAAGCAAGTCAGATCTTTCCTTGGTCATGCTGGTTTTTATAGGAGATTTATTAAGGATTTTAGTAAAGTGACTCGCCTACTTGCTAATCTTCTTACCAAAGATGCTCCTTTTATGATTGATGAGTATTGTGTGTAAGCTTTTGAAAAGCTTCGATCTTTGTTAGTGGCAGCCCCTATTATGCAGGCCCATGATTTTTCTTTGCCATTCGAGATCATGTGTGATGCATCTCATTTTGCGATTAGGGCTGTTTTGGGTCAAAGGGTGAATAGAATGCCTCATGTCATATACTATGCTAGTAGAACTCTCACTGATGCTTAAAAGAATTATTCTACTACAGATAAAGAGCTGCTAGCTATAGTACTTGCACTTGATAAATTCCGTCCATACCTTTTGTGTTCTAAAGTGATTGTGTTTACTAATCATGTTGCATTAAAATACTTATTGGCTAAGAATGACACTAAGCCAAGACTCATTAGATGGATTTTGTCGCTCCAAGAGTTTGATATTAAAATAAAAGATAGGAAAGGTTCTGAAAATTCTGTTGCAGACCACTTGTCCAGAATCTTTACTGAGTATATTGATGACTCAGTTGGATTTTCTAACCACTTTCCTGATGAGCAACTATTTGCTGTGTCACGTGCCCCTCTCCCTTGGTTTGCTCACATTGTGAACTACCTCGTCACTATGAAGATTTCTCCTTACTAGTCCAAACAAGAGAAAGATAGGTTCTTCTCACAGGTAAGGCATTACTATTGGGAAGATCCTTATCTTTTCAAACATTGCCCTGACCAAGTGATACATAGATGTGTCCCCAAGAGTGAAATTCATAGTATTCTTACCTTTTGTCTCTCTTATGCTTGTGGTGGTCACTTTTGAGGTCGTAGGACAGCTGCTAAAGTCCTACAAAGCAGGTTCTTCTGGCCCACTCTATTTAGAGATGCTCACCGATTTTGTCTTGCTTGTGAGCGTTCGCAACGTACGGGTGCCCTGTCCCATTGTGATATGATGCCCTTTTCCCCTATTCTGATTATTGAAATATTTGATGTGTGGGGCATTGATTTCATAGGTCCCTTTCCCCCATCTTTTGGCTTTGTTTACATATTAGTTGCTGTTGATTACATGTCGAAATGGGTGGAAGCTCAGACTACTAGAACCAATGATCACAAAGTTATGGTTAAGTTTGTGAAAGAGTGTATTTTCTATCGATATGGTACCACTACAACTCTTACTAGTGATAGAGGGAGTCACTTTTGTCATCGGTCTTTTGAGGCTTTGCTTAGGAAGTATTCTGTGACTCATAAAGTAGCTACTCCTTATCATCCTCAGACTAGTGGCCAAGTTGAGGTGTCTAATCGTGAGATTAAGTCTATACTTGAAAAAACGGTTCGACCTGATAGGAAAGACTGGTCTTTGAGATTACATAATGCTGTTTGGGCCTATTATACTGCTTATAAGACTCGTATTGGGATGTCTCCTTACCAGCTTCTTTTGGGTAAGGATTGTCACTTGCCAGTTGAGTTAGAACACCATGCCTTTTGTGCTATTAAAGCTTTTAATTTTGATATAAAACAAGTAGGTTCTAACCGTAGGCTTCAATTGAATGAGTTGGATGAATTGCGTAATGAAGCCTATGAGAATGCTAAGATTTATAAAGCCAAAACCAAAACTTTTCATGATAAAATAATTTCTCGTAAATGTTTTAAACCTAATCAGAAGGTTTGGCTTTTTAATTCTAAGCTTAAACTATTTCTTGGCAAGTTGAGATCCAGATGGGATGGTCCTTTTATTGTCCAACAAGTGTTTCCCTCTAGGGCAGTTCAAATTTTGAATCCCCAAGATGGTTGAGCTCTCATGGTTAGTGGTCAACGTTTGAAACCTGTTGTGACTCATGATTTCGGCCCTAGTTTGATTGAATCCATCAATTTGGTTGGCCCTGTCTACTATGATTAGTGGGTAGGGCATTGTCTGGCTGAAGACGTAAAACTTAGCACTTGTTGGGAGGTAACCCAATCTTTCAGGTGATTGTGAGTCTTTTTTAATTTTTATATATTTTTTTATTTTATTTTTTTTCCCCGGTGTGCTTGTGTTTTTGAGTGTGGCTCTTCACTTGGTTTTTGGCTTTTGAGGTTCGTGATGGTTGTGACGATCCGTTGAGAGTTCGACTATTGCGCTTACATGGAAACAACTACCTCATGCTATCAGGTTGTGTTGCTCTTTTCTCCATTTCCCTCTATCTTATTGTTTTCTACATTGAGGATAATGTAAGGTTCAGGTGTGGGGGGAAGGCAAAATGAAAATTCTTAGGAAAATTAAACTTGAAAATTGTGGGTGAATTTGATTTTGGGAAGTAATTGAGTGTTCTGATTACGCATGTTCTACTCCTATTATATGGATTTGATTTATGTGACCCATGCTCAATAGAGATTATTTCTAGCTTTGACTAGTTGAAGGCCAAAATTTTTGCTGTGTTAATGTCACTATGTAGTCAATTTTGAGTATGAGGTGTAACCCCATTTACAATGTCGTGATGAGTATTCGATAAGCATTGAGTTTCCCGTTGACTTTTCAATCCCAAAAAAAAAGAAAATCAAATAAATGAAATTAATTGAGTTCTGATTTCGGTACCAATATTCAGGTCCTATCTACATCCATATCTTTAATTGCCTAAATATGTACTAAGTGTTTATCTGAGTGTTATCTTTATTCATATCTTTATCCACTCAAGAAAACACATGAAATCAAGTAACTTCTGAAAATAAATAGCTCAAAGTCTCAAAAAGGGAGGAAAAAAAAACAAAAAATTGATTTGGCATTGGGGACTCGATTTTAAAAGATGCTCTTGTGATTTTTGTTATGTGGGGTGAAACGTCGTGCTTATGGTTTCCTACTTGATTTCGTTGTGTACTTAATTTACTTGAATCTTGGCCTATTGACATAGTTGAAACTAGAAGTGTTTGATAATGAGTTGTGGGTTGGTAGTGAATTGATATATGTGATTTGGAGTGGGCATTCATAGTTGGATCACTTGATTTTTTTCCTTAATCCAATTCTACTTGATGGTTTAAATAAATATATGCATTAATGATATTTTTTGCTTAAGGAACAGCAAAGTTTTGGGGTGGGGGAGTTGATAATTCATATTTTATATATACTTTTCTCCTTCATTTTACCTACTTTTAGGTTGTTGAAATATATTTTTATGAGTAAATAATGCATAATTTATGTGATTTTCAGGTAAAATAAATATAAAAGAATTTCAGCGGAATTAATTAATTCTACTCAAACCTCCAACATGTGCAAGGCCTGAAGTCCAAGCTCGAGCCCAAGAGAAAGAAAAAAGAAAAGAAGAAATCAACGTGGCCTAGGTATGGCAAGGCCCGCCCAACTAGCACGGCCCACTGTCCAACCACAGCCCGTCTGGGTCTTGTGTGCTTTGTGGCCCAGTCGTGCATGCCTAGCCTTTTTCCTCCTGTCGCTCTCTCCCTTCCCCTTGCTCTGTTGCCCAAACGGCCCAATCGCGACCAATCTCTGCGGCCCAGCTTCTCCCTCATTCTCTCCTTCTCTCACTCTCTTTCTCTTCTCCCCGGTTAGGCCTGCTTCTCGGCCCAATGTGCTACATTTTTCATTCTCTCTCTCCCTCTTCTTTCCCTTTCTTTTGTGAGCTTCTACTCGATCCAGCGCCTCATCCTTTTCCCTTTCCCCCTTTTTCCACGTTTAGGCTCGTCTCACAACCCATAAGCAGCCTAGCAGCTCTAAAGCAACCAAGACTTGATTTTTGCGAGCAACCCCAAATGACCCAGTCAAAGCTAGTTAATTTTTGATTAATTCTATGCTTATGACTAGCCATGTCCATCATGTAATATCCCAAAATTAATTGGAATTAACTTTCATTAATTTTTAGGTATCCAAAGGGGTTGGATTTCCACTATAAAAAAGGGCTAAGGTTGAGGGAAAAAGACACCCATATCCAGCCATACACACTCACACTCATACATCCATGCATGCATTCTTCTCATTCTCTCATTTTCTATATTCTATTTTCTTTAGCGATTTGAGAGTATTATTGTAGAACAAAATTATTTGGGTTGAGGGGTTAAGAGGAAAATAAGCTTTGTTAGCTATTTTTCTCTTCTCTTCTCATCTCATTTGTGAGTCAAATTTGAGAGTTTACACTAAGTTTCATAATTTTGTGTAATTGAGTATAAGGTTTGGAGATCGGAAGTGAAATATACCAATTCCAATGGTGTTTTCCCTAACTATGGCCGGCTAAACTACTCATTTCTTGGATTAGGATGGATCCTTGGTAATAATATTCGTTTGCTAATTTCTTATGGGGTTATCTTTGTCTCTTTTGCATAATCTTGTGTTTATATTTGACCTTCATCTGCTTATGCCTCTTAATACTAATGTTTAATCATGTTGATGGCACTAGTTTGATTTGCTATCTCAAATGAATATTAGACCTTGTTGGATAATATGATGATTATATAATTTGGGCTTAAAATTATAATTGTTTAATTTATGCTAGAAATTAGATGCGTTATGTCTAAAAAGAATAGTTCATGCTAAACCACTACATAAATCATGTCACTTTATAATTATAATCATCTTTTTAATTCATAGTCTAATGCTTGTAGCTTGGGTTGAACAAGAGACAAATTGAATCCCCATTTGAATTAGTGAATCAATATTGGCATCAAAGGTGAAATCCAAAGTCCTAGAATTTCTCCAATTTGATTTCTCTCTATTTTACTACTAATTTGCTCTTCACTTTGTTCGTTAATTCATTTTGATAATCTAACTCTGAAAATTTAATTATTCTTCATAATCGGAAAGGTCAAGTCTAAAATCACTATTGTTCCTCATGGGATCGACACCCTAATACTCGCTAGTCTACAATTATCCTTGTGCACTTCCAAGCAAAAAGGGTTTTAAAACTGGAATATAAAATCCACATCAAGATGAACGTGAAAAAATTGAAGAAGAAGCTGAACAAAGGGAGGACATATCTCACTCCAAACCTATGGGTCAGGGTACGATAAGTTCATGGATTATCAATGGAGAGAGTTGTGCACAAAGACCAGCTAATCTCCATGCTTTTGTCCACCCACACCTCTACACTCCTTCCCACCCCCACCATACAACCCCACAAATACACCGCATCAATCCAACCCCTTTCATTCCCTTTAGTACACCATTACTTTAAGCTTTGAATTTTGAATTTAGAGCTTGTGAGCAGTGGAATCCCAAAGAATGCAAAGGTTTTCCTCCAAACCAGATCCAAACCCACGTGGATCATGAGTGGAAAGGAACCTTTAAAAATAAGAAAGACTTGTTTGGGTGGTTGTGTTTTACTTCAGCCAGAATTGTAACCACGAGTGGGAGATGATTACCCAAACGATTTTAGGTCAAATCTTCTTCAACAAGGGGAGAATGATGGAGATCTACCCATGAACCTCAATTTAGAGTAAGGGGATAGTGAAGTAATCAGGTTTTAACATCCTAAACCCATGAAAATCCCACATTTTTGCTAGGAACACAAAAATAGTAGGTTTCGGGTTCAAGTTAGAATACAAGCTTGGTTTTCTATCCTTTAAAACTATGACTTCCATGAGATTTAACTTGAATATTTTGCAATGATTTTGAGGTTCAGGAAGTCAGCTTTACAATAAAGCAAGTTCCAAGTCATTTGGACTTCATTTGCTCATCCAAATCATCCTTTTAATCCAAACTATCCAAACTACTCGGTTAAACCAGAATGTACCTAGTTTTATGTGATGAATTACTTAAGCCTTCTTGAGGTTCAAGTTTGATATTTTTTTATATTTTGGTTCTTTCAGATCTTATGTTTAAGTTTATGTAAAAAGATTTGGGTTAAGTCTTACAAAAACGTGAGAATCAGGCTGTTTTTATAAACTGTGCTGACTGGACCTAGTTTTGAGAAGTCTGAAGTTTCTAAGGAGTTGTGGTAGCAAGTCAAGCTCAAAAGTTGACTTTCCACCTGAAGGAGTTAGAAGACATCTCAGGGTTTCCTCCCATGCAAAGAAATCCGGATCACCCCTCTTTTTGCATGTGAAGTGTGACGTCCAAAACCCATCAGAAAATTGTCCAGTACTGCAGCTGCTACTGTAGAGAGTTCTCAGCAATAAGGGTCAAGTCATGTCTAAACAGGTTGCTTAGCTTGCTTAAAGGAGTTTAGACATAATCATGAAGCTTTCATCATAACCACAATGGGAGCCAGTGCGAAACAAGTGAAAAAAGGCAGCAAGGTTCCTATTGGCTAGTCGTAAAGTGCAAAGGGGACAAGCCACTTTTTGCTTTTCTCTCACATGAGGGGAGCTATCTATTTGGTTACTTACTTGCTTAGGATGATTATAATCTTTGTAATCTAGCTTATTCTAATACATAAAGTTGTAGTTAGGTTAGTTTAATCATGCTTGATTATAATCGGTTTTGGTAAGCTAGGTTTAAAGCTAGATTAAGTTAAGTTAAAGGTTTCCTCCTTTGGAAGGAAACCACCTGAGCCCCCTAGCTGCCTTAGGATGTTTATTTAAGGCCTTTAGAAGGCTCATTTTGTACTAAGATTATCATCTTTGAAATTCAAAGTGAATTGAGAGCTTTGCTCCTTTTCATTCCTTAAACACTTCGCTTGCTTATCCTTAACTGGGTCAGTTAAGGTGGAGATCAAGTAAAGTCTTCACTCTTAATGAGATGGTGTTTCTGTATCCTAATTAAGGTTAAGGGCCCTAAATTCAAACTTAGTGGTGTTTTTGTATCTAAGTGAGAGTTTAGATTATCAATTATCCCTTCATTCATTCATGGATTCACTTAAACTCAACCTTGAGTTCAGTTTGCTTATCCTTGCATTTGCAATAAGTTTTGAGTATTTATGATTCTCCCCCATAAATATATCATCTTTGGTATCAGAGCAAGTTTTATGTTGGCTTAGTATTTACCCCCCATGTTCCTAAACACATTCGAAACACATTTCACAAATCAGCCAAAACACATCCCCTAAACACATTCCGCAACCTCCCTCCATGTCCCTTTGAAAACTTCTCAAATTAAAAGCTGAATTTGACGCCTTTGATCTCAAGTTGCAACAACGGGACCTTGAGAGGCAATAAATAAAGCTTGAGTTACAAGAAATAGACCTCAAGGTGCAATAATAGGAATTTGGTCTACTCTCCTGACGGTTTAAAATGAAAAGGGAAGCTGAACAATCCTTTGTGTTAAAAGAAGGGGATCAACATTAAGAAGGTAATGAGGTTAACTTCAACCTAACTCCTAAGTTCGATGAGTATGAAGATGAACAGGAGGAAATTGAAGAAGAAGTTGAACAAAGGAAGGACATACCTCTCACACAAATGTCATGCCCACTCAAGTTCAAAAGATCTCCCACATCCCCCTTAACGTTCGCAAGCTTCACCAAAGGGGGCTTGGCTCATGTATTGACTTGGAGCTCCAATTTCAACCCCAACCTAGGCCCTTTGAATGTGTTCTCTCATCTTTTGGGCAGGTTAAGAGTCCTCCTAAAGGGTTTATTCATGAAAATGGAGTTAAACTGATGGGGACTATCTGTTGGAACCTTTTGGAGATCAACCAGCAAGCCAAGAGGACTCTACAAGCCCCAAGGAGATCAGGGAAGTTCATGCTTTGGTCCAAGAAGCCACAAACCAGCCCTTAAACATACTGTCTGATTCAAGCAGAAATTAGCCCCATTTTGTACAAGTTTTGAGCAATGAAGAGCAGGGCATGATTGATTGCCTTGTGCATCCCCTTTATGTTCAAGATGTTAGCTTCCAAATAAATCAAGTTTCAAGGCATTTGGAGGTCGTTTGCTAAGTCAACTAGCAAGATCTTTCAGGCTGTCCAGTTTTGGCGGCAACTGGCGAAGGGCAGATTCAAGGGAACTAAGATGACTTACCAAAGTCCATTCTTTTTCAAACTTTTGGGCATGAAAGAAGACATAAATATTTATCAACTTACGTGCCAAAGCATCCACAAAGCACCCCTTGTGCTGCTTTTATCTAACCAAAAGGAGAACAAAATTCTCCTTCACTCAGTTATACATTAGCCGGTATAAGGGTTCTTTTCTTTGGTTTCTCTTGTACTTTTGCTGCAAATTGACTTGTACTAAGGTAATTAGGCTACTTATAAAGTTTGACCCCTCATTTGGGAGTATCATTAGTCCTAATGGGGTGGCCATAGGTGGATTAGACTTGCTCTTGTACTTAGGGTGACCGAATTGACCCCTCCCCACTTCCCCTTGTATGTTCGGTTCCCTTAGCTGGTTTTTGAGTTTGAATTGGCTAATTAGCCTCTTTAAAAGGCCAGCCACATCCCTTTTGTAAGACAACTTTAAATGAATGCATAAGCTCGAATTAAGAAAGCTCTCTCTTTCTCTCTTGAAATCCTAGTGTTGTATCTTGAGTGTGGCAACGTCAAGTGGGTTTCTAGGTATTCTTGATTCAACTAAGAAGGTGATTAAGTTCTGTAACTTAGTTGAACTAAGAAGATTGCCTAAGTGTGTGAACCAAAGTGGCTCATTTGGATCACCCTTCCCAGCCTACTTCTGTCTTCATATATCTCCTTTCGGTTCTAAGTTACTCTCAATCTGCCCGTGTGCATTTTTTACTCCCTTTTGCTATCTTGCGCATTAGTGAGGCCAGATTACATCAAGTAGTATCAGAGCTTAGGCTACCCTCTTGGCCAAGCTTCTAATCCCAAACACATTCCCTTGACAAACACACAATCGTGCCCAAGCAGAATTTCAGCATGGCCACACCGTGCCTAGGGGTCATGACCGTGCCTGATTCCAGCAGTCCCTTTTTAGTGCCAGCAGCTTCGCGCGCCCTGACTATGCCACTGAGCCCGTCTGTGCCTTCCACTTCCCGTCCAAAACAACAAAACCCTTCACTCAAAAGCCAACATGCCTTATAGAGCCTTACTCCCGAGCAAGTGGCTGAGTAAGCCTTGAGAGAAAAGGCCAAATTGGAAGTACAAGCCAAGTATCTACAATCACAACTTGGCCAGATGTTACAAGAAAAAAGGAGGAACATGCGGAGTTCCGGAAGTGCAAGCAAACAAGCGAATTCAGATGACTCCGAGAAGGAAGAAAGCAACTCACTTGGTGAGTCTAGTGAAGATGTGTATGCAAGGAGATCAAGGCGGCATCGTAGGCCTCATGACCGAACCTACAATGACTTCAAAGTGGACATCCCTGAGTTTGAAGGCCAACTTTATAACACCCCCACCACCTATAGATAGGAGCATTATGTTTCTTACTTCCTACTTAACTTCTGGGGCAAACGGCAGGATTTCCCCTAAAAACTGACCATTTCCTAGGCTAAAAGTTTTATAATAAAATCCTTGCAATTGACGAAAATGTAAAGAACTCTAAATAAACTCGACGGCTACACGTCGGAGTCCATATCTCAACGAGTCACTAGCTTGGAGTGCACCAAAACCATATAAATTAAATTAGAAAGAAGGCAATAAAAGGATGCAACTCAACGGATCGCACATCTGGAGTACTAGGGTTTACATCCCAACATGTAACTAATTTTTGCTAAAAAGACATCTGGCTAATAAGATGGTTGGCTCATATGCCATAAAAAGCGACTCACAATCAATATACATTACATGAACTAGAGCACTTAATTTACACGCATTTACAACTCTAGAAGACATTATATTACATCATTAATTCATAAGCCTAGTTCTATATGACACACATGGCACCCTTTTCAAGTAAGGAAATATTCCAACTTAGCATGTGCAGATTATCTTCTACCTGTTTTAATGAAAACCTGGGAAAAAGGAGAAATAGTAATGGGATAAGCAACCACACGCTTAGTGAGTAATTCCTGACAACTTTAAAAACCAAAACCATTTGCAGGCAATAATACTAATAACAACCATATATCACGCATTTATACTTTACTATCATATTAGGCAATCATTATCCCTAAGGAAAGATTACCATCCTTAAACCTCATCCTAGCCACTCAACTTATTTGCGGGCCCTTAATGACCAAACTTCCCTACTTGCTATTTAGGCACATAGACAAGTAGGCAACAAGGATTGAGAAAAACATTTTCAAACTCGCTTTAAACAACGAAGTGACTTATGATATGTTCCAAGAATGGTTTATAAATCACGTTAGCTTCTTCAAGACTCATAATTCTTTCTAAAAGTTTCTAAACTACTTATGTTGGTAAGAACGACTTGACAAGAGCTATTTCTCATGGGGTATACACTTTTGAAAACTGAAAAGATCTAGGCTTTACTAGAATACAGTCATATTCCCTTAAAAGAATTCTTTTAAGTCATACTTGGAATCGTATTCATAAAACATGCAAGTAAACTTTCTTTCTTTTCTTGAAAATACTCCACTTAGCTTCTGGAGGCTCTCATTATTTAAAAGGAAAATCTCTTTCATTCTGGTCCTCTAATGACCCTTATGAGTTTTTCAAATCTTATTGAATACGGCCTCAGAATGGTCCTTGAAAATCTTTCTTTTCTAAAATATTTAAATTCGCGAAACGCCCACTGCTTTTCTTACTCATTAAGGAAAATGCTCTTAGCATAAAATCATCACATTGCGCTGGCTAGGGGAGATCTACATTCGCCCTAAGTGAGATCATCACTCACAACTCACGTTATCGCTGGGGCATATGTACTTAACTTTTTTGCCAAAACGCGCCTTAGCAGAGCAACTCTAGCTTCGATATTGTCCTCTATGGGGCAACAACTCACACCAAGGTAGTCATATCTTGAGTCCAGGCCCCCTCAAGGTTTTATCACATGTCATACATCATCATATATCTGGGGAACAGCTCACACCAAGATAGTTATATCTTTGCGTCCAGTTCCCACCCTTAAGGTCTGGCCAATTACCTAGCACTTTCTTGTCCTTTAAATTCATATTTCGTCTCTGTTTTCAGTTGCTTACTTTATTAAAATCATGCTTTCTAACAAAACAACCCATAACCTTTGCAATGGTTTTTGGTTCTTTCGTCTTTAACTCAAAAACCTCTTATAAATGTAATAAGTTTGCTAGCTTGTAAATCAAAACTGATTTAAAACTTAAAGTACTTAGTTATCGTTTACTTCAAACTAGATTCGAAATCGATGCTTCTTGAAACTTAAAGTAATAAACTCATTCAACCTAGCATATAACTCAAATTAAGTTTTGTAATAAACTCATTTAGTTGCCCAAATTTTGCTCGTTTGAACTCCTTTTTAAACTCAAAGAGGGGTGCCTAAGCAAATTAAAACTTTAAATTGTTCTCGGCTTGCTACCATTCAAAACTTAGAGTACTTGACTTGCTTATGATTCACGCAAGGTTTCTTCATAGTTTTCGACATAAACACTTCTTGAAATCATAATGGGTTTAGTAGCTTGTAATTCGAAACTCAGTCGAAACTCAAATAAGCAGCTGGCATACAATTCAAGCTAAATCTCATAATTAATACTTTAACATGCCCTTTTTCAGATCGCTTAAATATTTTTAAATATAGGGAGAAGTTATATACAAACCAATGCCTTAAAACATTTTCGAACTCATGTTTAGTTCGCTTTTAATTCCTAAACCTATCGATTATTTAGTTGAGTCACTTACTGAGTAATTCGATGATTTAGGACTTCTTTTAGGCTATAAACAACTTAACAAACTAACAAGTAACTGGTGAAACTTAACAGCATTAGTAATCATGAAAGTCAAGCTTTTAACAACCCTTCTTAAAGATGTCTAAGTTTAAAAAGTCAGCCGCATAGCATCACTTAACATTTTCAAGGGGGAGGGGTTACACATAGCACATTCATAACACTTCATAACTCATCTCAGTGGATTCTGCCTAATAAGCCACACATGGCCTTGCAATCCACACGATTGCGGTAATCACAACCGAGGCTCCCTCGTCACACAACAACAACAACCATAAGAACCTCAATTTATCATTAGTTCCATCTCAAATCATCCAACTACCAAGCTCGGTTCCATACCACAATGGTTTTAATTGATTAATTCACGAAACCAATGATCACAAGCATAGTCTCACATCAACAACCAACGGAAATTAAACATATTAAACTTATTAAACAACATCATTCAAACGTGATTCCAGTTTGCTCCACAATTCTTCAAATTACCCGGTCTGTAAAATTGAGCGCTAATCACATGTATGAACTCTATGATAGTTTCAACACCATTTTTCACTTCAATTCAACTCTAAGCCTTCCAATTACTGATTCAACATCAGAATCTAAACATGCACTGCCTGAAATCGTTAAATTCGTTGAAATTACTATAATTTAGGAAGAGGGAAACACCCACATTGATTCCAAGCTTAAGGTTTGCTCGAGTGCTGCTAGGCTTGGCTTTGAGTTATGGAGAAAACCTGATTCCTTGACTCTTGCCTGCTAACCGCTCGACCAGATTCAAACCGACGCCCGGATTACACGAATGGACTCCCAAAACATCTAACCCTCACTCACTGACTCGAATTGGCAATGGGCATGCAACGTAGCAGATTCAGTCCCAAATTATAGAAGAATTGAAGTAACTAGAAGCTGGATTTCAAGGCCATATTCGGGGGGCGTTCGACGCCCTAAATTCACCGCCCAGACCACTAAAGTTATGGTAAAACCTTCGAATTTTTGCTCAGAATTTGTAACTGTGGGCTTATTTGGTGCTGGGGAGGTGAAATTTGAGGATTTCTGAGTGGGTTGAGGCGCAAATCGGGGGTTTTAGGGGCTTGGCGGTTGCGCATGGTGGGACATGAGAGGAGGAAGAAGACTGAGCAGAGAGCACAGAGAGAAAGAGTGATGTCGGGATGGGGGTGTCGTGATCAGGAAGGAGGAGAAAGAAGAAAGGGGTTAGCGAAATTATAAAAACGCCCCTCCCTCTCCTATTTTCGTCCCAAACTATTCGATACTTGACACCGCTAGTCTAATTTGTAACCCGAATTCTAAGCCTAAAATTGATAACACGACCTTTCATCGGTTATTCACTCCAAAAAATATCTAGGTTCGAGTTAATGACTAATGAAATGAATTAAAAAGTTGACAACCTAATCGTATTCGGGTTCCTATTCGATTTAGCACTCGTTTATAATCTATATTAATGCTTACTAAAAATTATCAAAAGATTCTCAAAACTAATAATAATATCAATAGCGACAAAAATATTCTTTTTAATAAAATTACCGTTCATGTAAGCTCATTAGGACTAATTTAATCTATATAGTTAATAAAAATACGATTTTATAACGTAAAAAGCGAGACAGCCAGCTTAACGTAAAATAAAGAATGAGGGCGTAACATTCTCCCCCCTTAAAAGAATTTCGTCGCCGAAATTCCCAAGCTATGTTCAGTGATGCCAAAAACATGCACACATTTAACCCAATCTACCCAAATCATACTAAAATCCCAATCTCGATTACAATTACTTGAAAATGAAGAAGGGCAAATGGTATCCAGTCTCCTCCTCGCCAATCCCCTTCAAGTGTCTACTCGCTCTATTTAGGCGCCGAGGCCAAACACATCAAAGAGGGGTAAGTGAGTTGGCATGGAAGACCATATCGAGCTTGTTTTGAAAACGAACATAGACTTTCGGTTATCTAGACTCATTTCACATGGCAAGCAACAACTCTATGCATATGCACCTATAAGTGGGCATCTAAAGGTATGACATTTGGGACAATGACATCTCAAGGTCATATGCTAGTAGCCTCATTCTAAAACACGAATTCAAGTTACTTTTGGGATCACAATGATTAACATGGAGATTCCTATAGCACATTAGAGTAATAAGAGCATCACATAGCACCACATAGCATCACTTAAGCACAACAGTATCACATAGCATCGCATATTATTAGCAATTCAGCATTCTCAAGCCTAGGACTTGTAAGTAACATGATACCGTATAACACAGATGTAGCAAGCAATCTACAAGATGAAAGCATATGTGACCGACATTCCTATGTTCTTACATCAATTCCAACTAACTTTTAGGCATTTCATTCATGGCAATTTATTCAGGACATGTCAAGTTCGAATGAAGGCAATTAACTTCGTCAGGTTTATTCAAAGGCATGAAGATATTAAATCAATCTAAGGTTAAATCATTAACTGGGAAGTTACCACATCACGCTAAGGTAGCAGAGACATCAAATTATGCTATATTGACAATATAGGAACTTGGAATAACACTCAAATTCACATTAACATCACGTAGGGTGTACAACAGAGCACTAAGGATTAAGAACCATGAATGGCATGAACTAGCATAACATCTCAATAGGAATGACTTTGAGAAGGAAATGCTAAGGCAAGGATGTAAGTCGATGGTTTTGATGGCGGGGCGGCTTTCCCTAAAGTTCTTACTTGGGGCTGGTTGCCTCCTAAGTTATAGATTCATACAAATGAATGGTTATGCTCCTAGATGAATCATGGGGCTTGTGGGTTATGGGCCTACACACCTCCACTGCGCCACTTTGATCAAATTTACAAGGGCAAGAACATGTGAATGTAGGTTTCTAGGGTCACCTTACCATGCTTCAAATCTGTGTGTATGCAGTTATTCAGCTATTACGTGGAATCATAGAATTCACGAAATGCAAACAATGAGCCAGAGGTCTTATCATGCCATGAATTACAAAACTTGAATCATTTGGATAATCAAGTCACATACCAAACCAACTTAAGTCAAGCAAATACCAAGATATGCATTTACTAAGCCAACTATTCAGAGGACACTTGAATAACCGTGTATAATGATCCTACACAATTATACGGGCTTCTATAACCTCTACACTTTGTATAACGTTACGCTTATGCTTCAAAACAAATAGACTCGCGATAGTGTCTCATAGGAGGGCATCTAGACGAGTATACACGATTGCAATCCTCATTTTAAACCTAAGATCGAGGTTATGCCTTGAGGTTTATCCAAAATGTCTGGAGTTGGCCAACAATCAACTAACAGGGGTAAGAACAACGGCGTTATTGGTCGTATGGATCTACATTGAGGTTTTGCAACACATTTTCCTCAAAAAGCTAATTGCGGAGGTCCGAGGAGCTTTTAATATGAATGGGGGGCTCTATCTTTTACTGTAGGGCATTCAGGTTCGTGCACTTGGTGGTAATGCTTAAGAAGTCATTGGCAAAGTAAGGGTCATTTCCCAGGAGGTAACAGGGTGATAGAGATGGTACGATAATCCCAAAGTCTGTCAGGTTCTTTCTACCTTGTTCTTTCTGGGTGTATTGGGGTTTGATATGGCCAGGACACTACCAATTTCACATAGGACATCAAGAGCATTATACAGGTGGCAACAAGCATCGCGCTAGACAAAGAGGACAATTTTCATACAATGGTCAAGAGAAATGCACTGCTATTGCTTAATTTCTATGCAAGTATATCGAAATCTCACTTAATTTCTTACAATTCCAAATTCACATATGGGGGGTTCACCTAGTGAGATTTATAGTCATAGAAAGCTCCCTCCCATCACTTACAACAAATCATCATTAACACATCCGATAATGCATACACCTTGGCATGTGGGCACTCCAAATCATTCGATTACACACCGAGAGTTATCCTCGTAGGGCTAACCGAAGCATTATTGCAAAGAAAATGCGAGTCTTTTGGTTGCATCAATAAGACCCAATCAAAAAATTAGAAAGGTTTCTAATGAGAAAGCACAACCCTAAGTCACTAATCAGAATACTTTGACTTTTAAGGTGTTTAGGTTTTCAAAAGGAAATAGTTTAATTGCTTCTAGCTCTCTCTAGACCAACCTTTGAGTACGTCTGCTCTCTCCATTATGGGGCCCGATGAGCAAATCGTACTTTAGGGGCAAAGATGAGCTTAGATTTAAGACTTTTCCAATCATTTGAATTCAAATCATATGTTCCTTAAACTTTCGATTAAAATCACCAAGGTGTACACACATAACAATATTTATTGAGCTAACACTTAGCTCATCTACGAAAATGCAAGCCATTCGGCTTATACTCTTAGCAATGCGTTCATTCACTCTATTAGCGAGCTCACTCAAGCCACACCTAACTAGCTAAATGCACTAACATTAACGTAAAACTCACATTTGTACACCCAAGGCAAGCATATATCACATTATTGTGGATGCGTTCCTGGGCAACTATATGAGATGCAAGACTAAGGTCGCGGCCTATGGTCGTAGGACCTTGCTCTGATACCATATTGTAACACCTCCAACCCCAACGGCTAGGAGCTTTATGTTTCTTACTTCCTACTTAACTTCTGGGGCGAAACGGATAGGGTTTCCCCTAAAAACTGATCGTTTCCAAGGCTAAAAGCCTTATAGTAAAATCCCTACAATTGACAGAAATGTAAACAACTCTAAATAAGCTCAACGGCCACATGTCGAAGTCCATATCTCAAGGAATCACTTGCTTGGAGTACACCAAAACCATATAAATTCAATTAGAAAGAAGGAAATAAAACGATACAACTCAATGGATCACACAACCAGAGTACTGGGGTTTACAACCCAAAATGTAACTCATTTTTGCTAAAAAGACATCTGGCTAATAAGGTGGTTGGCTCACATGCCATACAGAGCGACTTATAATCAATATGCATTACATGAACTAGGGCACTTAATTTATAGACATTTACAACTCTAGGAGACATTATATTACATCGTTAGTTCATAAGTCTAATTCTATATGACACACATGGCACCCTTTTCAAGCAAGGAAGTATTCCAACTTAGAATGCGCAGATTATCTTTAAATCCGTTGAAACATAAGGAGAAGTTATATATAGTCCAATGCCTTAAAAGAAGTCCTAAATCGTCGAACTGCTCAGTATGTGACTCAACTATAGGTTTAAGAAGTTCAAAAGCGAACTAAACTTGAGTTCTAAAACTTGTAACACCCCCAGCCCCTATAGCTAGGAGCGTTACATTCTTACTTCCTACTTAACTTCCGGGGCAAAACGGACAGGGTTTCCCCTAAAAACTGACCATTTCGCACGCTAAAAGCCTTCCAATAAAATCCCTGCAATTGACGGAAATGTAAACAACTCTATCTCAATGAGTCACTCGCTCAGAGTACACCAAAACCATATAAATTCAATTGGAAATAAGGAAATAAAAGGATACAACTCAATGGATCGCACTTCCGAAGCACTAGGGTTTGCATCCCAAAATGTAACTAATTTTTGCTAAAAAGACATCTGACTTATAAGATGGTTGGCTCACATGCCATACAGAGTGGCTCATAATCAATATGTATTACATAAACTAGAGCACTTAATTTACAGACATTTACAACTCTAGGAGACATTATATTACATCCTTAATTCATAAGTTTAATTCCATATGAGACACATGGCACCCTTTTAAAGCAGGGAAATATTCCAACTTAGCATACACATATTGTCTTCTACCTGTCACGATGGAAAGCCTGGGAAAAAGGGAAAATAGTAATGGGATGAACAACCACATGGTTAGTGAGTACTTCCCGACTCCTTTAAAAATGAAAACCATTTGCAAGCAATAATATTAGTAATAGCCACATATCACACATTTATACTTTACTATCATATTAGGCAATCATTGCCCCCAAGGAAAGATTACCATCCTTAAACCTCATTCCAGCCACTTAGCTCATTTCCAGGCCCTTAATGACCATACTTCCCTACTAGTAAGCATTCAGGCACATAGATAAGTAGGCAACAAGGATTGAGTAAAATGCTTTCAAACTCGCATTAGACAATGAAGTGACTCATTATATGCTCAAAGAATGGTTTATAAATCACGTTTGCTTCTTCGAGACTCATAATTCTTTCTAAAAGTTTCTGAACTACTTATGTTGGTAAGAAAGACTTGACAAGAGCTTTTTCTCACTGGGCACTTTTGAAAACTGAAAAGATCTAGGCTTTACTAGAATACAGCCATATTCCCTTAAAAGAATTCTGTTAAATCATACTTGGAATCGCATTCATAAAACATGTAAGTAAACCTCTTTCTTTTTTTGAAAATACTCTACTTAGCCTCTTGAGGCTCACATTCTTTAAAAGGAAAATTTCTTTCAGTCTGGTCCTCTAATGACCCTTACGAGTTTTTCAGATCTTACTCAATACGGCCTCAGAATGGCCCTTAAAAATCTTCCTTTTTTGAAATGCTTAAATTGGCAAATCGCCCGGTTCTTTTCTTACTCATTAGGAAAAATGCTCTTAGCATAAAATCATCACATTGTGCAGGCTAGGGGAGATCTAGACTCGCCTAAAGTGAGATTGTCACTCACAACTTACGTTATCCCCGGGGTATACGTACCTAACTTTTTGGCCAAAATGCGTCTTAGTAGAGTAACTCTAACTTCGATATTGTCCTCTGTAAGGCAATAACTCACACCAAGATATTCATATCTTGAGTCCAGTCCTCCTCAAGGTTCTCTTATGCATTACACATCATAATATATCTGGGGGACAGCTTACACCAATTGAGTTATATCTTGAGTCCAGTTCAAGGGAACAACTCATGCCATCTTTGCATCCAGTTACGAACATTGTCTTTGGGGGATGCAGTTGACGCCATCTTTGCGTCCAATTCCCACCCTCAAGGTCTAGCCAATTGCCTAGCGCTTTCTTAGCCTTTAAATTCTATTTCGTCACTTTTTTCAGTTGCTTACTTTGTTGAAATCTCGCTTTCTAACATAACGACCCATAACCGTTGTAATGGCTTATGGTTCTTTCGTCTTTAACTTAAAAACCTCTTATAAATGTAATAAGTTTGCTAGCTCGTAAGTTGAAACTCATTAAAAACTTAAAGTACTTAGTTAGCATTTACTTCAGACTAGATTCGAAATCGAAGCTTATTGAAACTTAAAGTAATAAACTCATTCAAACTAGCGTATAACTCAAACTAAGCTTCAGAATAAACTCATTCAATTGGCTAAATTTTGCTCATTTGAACTCCTTTTTAAACTCAAAGAAGGGTGCTTAAGCAAATTAAAACTTTACATAGTTCTCAGCTTACTACCATTCAAAACTTAGAGTACTTAACTTGCTTATGAATCACACAAGGTTTCTTCATAGTTTTCGACATAAATGCTTCTTGAAATCACAATGGGTTTACTAGCTCGTAATTCGAAACTCAATCAAAACTCATATAAGCAGCTATCACACAATTCAAGCTAAATTTCATAATTAATACTTTAAGATGCCCCTTTTTAGATCGTTTAAATCCTTTTAAACCTAAGGAAAAGTTATATACAAACCAACGTCTTAAACCATTTTCGAACTCACGTTTAGTTCGCTTCTAAACTTCCTAAACCTATCCACTATTCAGTTGAGTCACTCACTGAGTAGTTCGACGATTTAGGACTTCTTTTAGGCTATAAACAACTTAACAAACCAATTCGCAATTGGTGAAACTTAAAAGCATTCACAATCATGAAAGCCAAGCTTTTAACAACGCTTATTAAAGATGTCCAAGCATAAAAAGTTGGTCGCATATCATCACTTAACATTATCAAGGGGGAGGGGTCACACATAGCACATTCATAACACTTCATCACTCAACTCGGCAGATTCTGCCCAATAAGTCACACATGGCCTCGCAACCCATATGATTGTGGTAATAACATCCCAGGCTCCCTCCTCATGCAACAACGACCGTAAGAACCTCAATTTCTCATGAATTCCACCTCAAATCATCCAACTACCAAGCTTGGTTCAATACCACAATAGTTTCAATTGATTAATTCACGAAACCAATGTTCCCAAGCACAGTCTCATTTCAACAACCAATAGAAATTAAACATATTAAACTGATTAAACAACGAAATTTAAACATGATTCCAGTTTGTTCCAGAATTCTTTAAATCACCCGGTTGGGAAAATCGAGCGTTAATCACATGCATGAACTCTATAATCATTTGAACGCCATTTTTCACTTCAATTCAACTCTAAGCCTTCCAATTATTGATTCAATATCAGAATCTAAACATGCACTGCCTAAAATCGTTAAATTCGTTGAAATTACTATAATTTAGGAGGAGGGAAACACCCACCTCGATTCCAAGCTTATGGTTTATTCGGAGGCTACTAGGCTTGCTTTGAGTGTTGGAAAAAACACGATTCCTTGACCATTGCCTTCTGATCGCTCGACCAGACCCCAACCCATGCCTAGATTACACGAACGGACTCCTAAAATATGTGACCCTCACTCACCTACTCGAATTGGTGATGGGTGTTCGATGCAGCAGATTCTGTCCCAAATTATATAAGAATTGAAGTAACTATAAGCTGGATTTCAAAGCCATATTCGGCTGGTCGTTTGACGCCTTGAATTCACCAGCTAGACCACCAAAGTTGAGGCAAAACCTTCAAATTTTTGCTCAGAATTTGCAATGGTGGCCTTATTTGATGCTGGAGAGGTGAAATTGTAGGATTTCTAAGTTGGGTCGATGCGAAAATCGAGGGTTTTGGGGGCTTGGTGGTCGCGCATGGTGGGAGATGAGAGGAGGAGGAAGACTGAGCAGAGAGCAGAGAGAGAAAGAGAGATATCGGGATAGGGGTTGTCGCAACCGGAATGAAGGAGAAAGAAGAAAGGGGTTAGCGAAATTACGCAAACGCCCCTCCCTATTCCATTTTCGTCACAAACTGCTCGATACTTGATACCACTTGTCTAATTTGTAACCTGAATTCTAACCCAAAATTGATAACATGACGTTTCATATAACACCCCCAACCTCTAGGGTCAGGAAGCGTTATGTTTTCTTAACTTCTTACGTAAATTTCTGGGGTGAAACGGACAGAGTTTCCCCTAAAAACTGACTGTTTCCAGGCTAAAAGCCTTACAATAAGTCTCTGTAATCAACGGAAGCGTAAAACATTAAAAGAAACTCAACGGTTGCATGCCGGAGGTCATAACTTAACGAGCCACTGGCTTGGAGTACGCCAAACAGCACAGTTTATTAATAAAGAATAAACGAATGATACAACTCAACAGTTCACACAGCCGGAGTATTGAGGTTTACATCCCAAAACATAACTAACTTTAACCATGAAGACATATAACTAATTAGATGGTTGGCTCATACGGCCATACAGCGCGACCTTTATACCATATGCATTATATGAACTAGAATGCTTGGTCTACATACGTTTACAAACTAAGAATACAATACATAACTTCATTGAGATATAAGATCCCTTCAAAATGGGCACACACGAAACCTTGCAAGCAAGAATAGATTCCATCTGAACATAGCTGACTCGACTTCTTCCTATCATAAAGAAAACCTGGGGAAAAAGGGGAAAGGAAATGGAGTGAGCCATCACATACTCAGTGAGTGCTCCTCCACTCCTTAAAACAAAACCTTTACAAGCAGTATTACCTATAATAATCACTTAACAAGCAGTTAGTAATACTACTGTTTGAGTTAAGCTACATATCACAGGTCGTAGACTCTTGGCTAGACAATCAAGCAAGATAGCATCTTAATTTCGATTAACGGTGGCATGCTGGGAATTTGTTTTCATAACATTTAATTCTGAAACATAAACATTGGATGCACTATCGCTTATACTCAACATGCACTTCAAGGGCATTACGTGAAACTTTATAAAAACAAGACCATATGCCACCTTGAAAACACACATATTTAACCATAATGCTTATAAATTCACTTCGAAGTCACATCTTCTTTAAAGTTATAAGTGTAGAAACTTTCAACATATGATAAACTTTCTTTCGCATTTCATGCATTTGAATCAGACAGGTTTGATATCAAAAAGGGTAGGGCCATATGATATAAGAATCCACATTCAAACGTGCTTGAGAATCATTTCATTAAACGTTCATTGGAAGCTTTTTTTCTTTCATTGAAAGCATTTCCTTAACCTCCTGAGGTTCTTGTACCCTTGAAAGAGATTTCTTTTTGTATAGGTCATACACCCTTATAAGCTTTTCATGCTTCACTCCATATGGCCTCTTAGGGCCCATAAAAACTTCTTTCATTCAAAGCATATAAAATGGCAAAGTGCCAAGTGCTTTCTTTGTTTATTCGGAAAATACATATGACATAAGATCATTATAGGGTGCTGATTGGATGAGATCTATTCTCAAACCCCATAGTGAGACCTAACGTTCACACTAAGCTCTTACTCCCGGGATGGCTACATAACATATCAGACCATTGCATTACCCTCGTCAGGGTCTCCTAGGGTCTCCTAGTGCCAGGACTTATTCCCTAGGCAACATCATTCATATCATATGGTCCGAGGCACATTATCTTAGCCAATTTAAAGCGTTTCGACCATAATGGCTAGTAGCTTTGTTGTTTCTTTTGGTAAAATCATTCATCATATAACTCACACTTTTCTAAAACGTTTTAGGGATTCCTCCGTTCAAGCAGATTCACTCCCAAATACTGTTTGTGTAGCTAAAATAGGCCATTACTACTATTAACCATCTCTATTATTAGTTTGAAAACACAAGAAACGTTCTCTATCAAATCACCACACTTTCACACATAATGCTTCTTAGACATATAAAAGGGAAAGGGATTTACACGTCTCACATTCAAACACTTCATAATCATTTCAACAACACAAAGAGCCACACATAGCCTCGCAATCCACACGATTGCGGTTAATTCACAACCCAGGCTCCCTCCTCACAAGCACCGTACCACAAGGACCTCGAACCACTCATAGTTCTTTCTCAAACCATCCAACTACCATCTCGGTTTCAATTTCACAATCTAGCATCCTAATCATTATGATATACTGAAAAGCGATACATAACTTATACAACTTACCAATGCTGGACTTACCGATTAAACAACTAACAATTAGTAGAGCGCTGCAACTAACGGTTATAACCATGCACATATATATATATATATATATATATATATATATATATATATATATATATATATATATATATATATATATATATATATATATATATATATATATACACATATATACACATGTAAGCACTCAAACGAACTTAACTTCAAACGGATGTCTAACATGTTAGGTCAAGTAACTAAGCATGAAACATGAATGCATTCAGGTATGGTAGTTAGGGAACTTAAACATGCTCAGTAAGTCATCCAAATGCTATGTCTAAAGCTATTGTATAGGCATAATTCAACTGAATAGACAACCATTGATTCGGGCATTCATTCATTGACTCTAAGTCACATTTAGCCTATTCGTCATTTAAGCATAACATGAGTCTAGTCTTTATTTAGGCATGACACGATTCACTATTTAGGCTAAAATGGTCATTTAAACATAATGCGATTCAAACATTCTATTAAGCACGCTTATTTGTATCTTTAAAGCTTAACATGAATCGAATCTCTATTTAGGCATAAAACGATTCACCGTTTAGGCTAATTTGGTCATTTATGCATAATACGACTCTAAACTTTCATTGGTCACTACCATGTTGCCATTCGAATCCGTTAAGCTCACTTAGACATGATACGAGTCTAAACATCCATCACTTGCATAGAAATTACTATTTGAACCTATTTAAGCCTTTTGAGCATAACGGGTCTCATGGTGTTCGTTTATTATGTCGAGGTTATCATTAAACCCTTTCTAGGTCATTAAGGCGTAATAAACCTTAGGCAATCCCTTGTCGTGTTGTTCACTTATTCGAGTCAACCCTTCAAACATGCGTTAACTAAATATGTTAAATTTGATCATAAACATGCATAGTTTACTTTGGACCAAACTTTTAGGTGCGCATTAACTAAATGTACTAAAGTCGATTCTAAGCATTCATATTTCGTTTCGAAACTATTAATTAGGCATGAGTTAATTATACGTGCTTGAGACGATCATAAACATGTATAGTTTATTTCGAAGCCATTTTTCAAACATGAACTAACTGAATTAACGTGCATCGATTCGAAGCGTCATTCATTGTCTCCGAATTACATTTCAAGCCTATTTAAGTCGTTTTAGCATAACATGATTCAAGTTACCATCAAGCAGTGAGTTTGCACATAAATCAATTTAAAACAACTCAGGTATGATTGAAAACACGGCTATGGCCTATAACAATTCCTATACATTTTTAAGCTGAAAATTTACTGATTCGAGACATGCACACTGATGGCAGTGAGCAGGGTCTGTATGTACGATCTGGTCGTGCACAATTAGGCTTGAAATCACTAGGCAGTACATTTTCAATCAATCCTTGACATTTCTATCGAATTCAGCCAACCCTAATCTAACATGCAACATCAATCTGCTTAAAACGTTTTTGAAATTAATAACAACTTGCGGGGGGAGAAACACTTACTTGAAATTGCTTAATATCAAATTCAAACAACGGTGATTGAAGGCCCTAACCAACTGAACCCGAATCCTGGCCTGTGAGCTTGAGAATCCAGAACCCTAGCTTCCTTTTTGGCTGATTCAGGCTCGAATTTGGCCCCCAATTTATAGAGGAGGTCGTTTGGGGTGTGGGATGCCGGATTCCAGCATGTGGGTGGCCGGTTTTCGGGTGGTGGATGTGTGTTTTTGGGTTGTTTGGCCGTGAGAAGTGGAGGGCGACGGGTGGTGCTGTTCGGCGGTAGTTGTCATGGGCTGAAGGGACCAGGCATCCCTTTCTCTCGCCGGCGACAGGTGGCGGTCAGCGGTGGCGCCAGACGGCCATCGGTGGCCCCAGAGAGAGAGAGAGAGCAAGCTTGGGGGGAGAGAGAGAGAGAGAGCGAGGGAGTAGAGAGAGGGGGTGTCGGGGGTCTCGGGTGCCTGAAGCTTGAAATGCCCCCCCTTTTGGTCTAATTTTCTTTTTCCCCTTATTTTTGGCTCAAATAACATAATTCAGCTAGGTTCCAGCCCCAAACTCATTAGCGATTAGACTAAACTCGAGTTGAAGCGTCCCACAACTAAAATTTCAATCTAGACTTCAGAAATCGACTAAATAAAATGAAAACGATTTTAAAAACTCGGGTTAGCATCGATTCAATAAATTTATAAATAAATAACGTCATTAATAACATAAATCATATAGTCGTTCTTTTAAATGAAATTAGTCGCTAAAAACGCACACGGTTGACTTAACACCCTTGTTGAAAAATAATTTAAACACAGTTTTGTAAATTCAGCAGCTAAAACAGTTAGTAGTAGTAGTAGGCTGAAGGTGCAACCCTTATTCTCTTCCCCCCTTAAAAGAATTTCATCCTCGAAATTTTAAATTGAAGCTCAGTCTTCCTAGAATGCGTGTAACAACTAGGATTTAAGCGGTAGGCTTTCAAAAGGTTTCATTTTCAGGCACTACTTCTTTAAATCGAAAGAAAATGGCTTATGCTATCCAGTCTCCTCCTCGCCAATCCTCTTCGAGCATCTACTCACTCTATGTAGGCGCCGAGGGCAAATCGCATTGAAGAGAGGCAAATGAGTTGGCATGGAAAACCATATTAAGCTTATTTTAAAAAAGGAACACAGACTTTAAATCCTGTATCTGAGCAACAAGTCTAGAAAACCACATAGTTTTAAACAAATCTATATTTACGCATCGATACAAGTTAGCATCTAAAAGCTTTCCCTGTGTGGAGACTTTTAACGAAACAAATCAAGATCGTCCTAAGACGGTTACCTAAGTCAAGGTCATTCACCAGCACAAAAAATTGAAGCATTTCAAAACTGAGTTACTTAACGAGGGAGTTTTTATTTTATAGCAAGGTAATGGATACATCACACAGCATCACCTAGCGTCACATATAAATCAAACATTCCTATATCATGAGAATATGCAAGTAAGATGACATGCTTATGCCCGTAACTCTGCCCGTTTACAACCTTATTAAAGGATCACAAGTGCATATCACGATATAGCTCTTTTAAATTGGGTGACATATTTCAATTATCCCTATTTGCAACCATACTCTACACTTTAATGATCAAGTGATGTAGTAAGGATTTCGATACGACCACAAGTATACCAAGCATATCATTGAGTGTCATAAGGTACCTAGACAATCCCATATTCACACGTTCACACGAGTATAGGTCTCTAAGTGTGTGAAGTACTAGCACTTATAATTGTAACATGGTAGCACGCAAATGGGAGGGCTCTGTGACACCAATGGTAGTATTCATAACAACTAACAAAAATGCAATGCTAAGGTTCGCTATGAAGCTTACCAATTTACATATGGCACTCTCAATCATGTCATCCCATGTCATACTGATCAACCAAGCCATCAAACATTTTACATACAATCATTCGTAAACCTTGGAGTCACGCATCCAAGTATGATCACGGGTATGCTAGCATGCGATATGATTAGGCATAGAACACGCAAGGTAAGCAAGTGCGAATGCAACTCCAATGGTCACAAGATTTCTAGCTAAGTAGATGAATAAATAGAGACTTTAACAGAACATAAGATTAGGGGCACTTTAGTTCATATAACAATTAGGCAATTCCTTTACCCCATCCTGTCGATCAACTCAAGTAGTCCATCTAACTCAATCATATGCATAATCACACTGAAGGATGTACTAACAGTAGGAAATCCAATTACTTGGCTCTTCAATAACATAACTGATCAAGGATTGCTCTAAAACAAGTCTAAGTAATTATATAAGCCCTTTCGAGCTTAGTATTACACATAATGTCACAACTGCTGTATCAACCACATTCACCTTAGTAAGAGGCATACAATTTCAAAGTGTGTGTCAGGCTCTCTCTACCTTGTTCTTTCTAGATGTATTGGAGTTTGATATAGCAAGGACACTATCAATTTCACATATGGGGGGTATCACCTAGTGAGATTCTCAGTCATAGAAAGCTACCTCTAATCACTTGCAAACAAATCATCGTTAACACATCCGGCAATGCATACACCTTGGCATATGGACACTCAAAAATCATTTGATCACACACAGAAAGTTACGCTCGTATGGCTAAATCCAAGCATTATTGCAAAGCAAATGCGAGACTTCGGTTGCAACAATAAGACTCAACCAAACAATTAAAAAGATCTTTAATGCGAAAGCAAAACCCTAGCTCACTAATCAGGAAGACTTTAACTTTCAAAGTCTTTAGGCTTTCAAAAGAAAATAGTTTAATTACTTCTAACTATTTCTCTACCAACCTTTGAATATGTCTACTCACTCCATTATGGGGCCTGAGGAGCAAATCGTATTTTAGGGGCAAAGATGAGCGTAGAGTTGAGGCTTTCCAATCATTTGATTCAAATCATATGTTCTTTAAACATTGAATTAAAATCACCAAAGCATATAAATGAAACAACTTTCGATTGAGCTAACACTTATCTTATGTACGACAATACGAAGCACTCGGCCTATACCTTAACAAATGGTTCTCTCATCCAACCATTCAACTTACTCATGCCGCATCTAGCTAGTGAAACGTGTGAACATTCACATAAAACTCACACTTGCACGCAAGGCAGGCATATGTCACATAACCATATAGTGTTCCTAGGTGACTATATGAAATGCAAGATTCAGGTCACGGCCTACGGTCACAGGACCTTGCTCTGATACCATCAATGTAACACCCCCAACCTCTAGGGTCAGGAAGCGTTACATTTTCTTAACTTCTTACGAAAATTTCTGGGGTGAAACCGACAGAATTTCCCTAAAAACTGACCGTTTTCAGGCTAAAAGCCTTACAATAAGTCCCTGTAATCAACGGAAGCGCAAAACATTAAAAGAAACTCAACGGCCACACATCGGAGTTCATAACTCAATGAGCCACTCGCTCGGAGTACACCAAACAGTATAGGTTATTAATAAAGAATAAATGAAAGATACAACTCAACGGTTCACACAATCAGAGTATTGAGGTTTAAATCCCAAAACATAGCTAACTTTAACCAAGAAGACATATAGCTAATTAGATGGTCGGCTCATACGGCCATACAGAGCGACTTTTATACCATATGCATTACATGAACTAGAATGCTTGGTCTACATACGTCCACAAACTAAGAATACAATACATGATCCCTTCAAAATGGGCACACACGACACCTTGCAAGCAAGAATAGATTCCATCTTAACATAGCTGACTCGACCTCTTCCTGTCATAAAGAAAACCTGGGGAAAAAGGGGAAAGAAAATGGAGTGAGCCACCACATGCTCAGTGAGTATTCATCTACTCCTTAAAACAAAACCTTTACAAGCAGTATTACATATAATAATCACTTAACAAGCAGTTAGTAATACTATTGTTTGAGTTAAGCTACATGTCATAGGTCGTAGACTCTTGGCTAGACAATCAAGCAAAGATAGTATCTTAATTTCGATTAACGGTGGCATGCTAGGAATTTGCTTACATAACATTTGACTTTGAAACATAAACATTGGATGCACTATCGCTTATACTCAACATGCACTTCAAGGGCATTACATGAAATTTTATAAAAAGAAGACCATATGTCACCTTGAAAACACACATATTTAACCATAATGCTTGTAAACTCACTTCGAAGTCACATCTTCTTTGAAGTTATAAGCGTAAAAATTTTCAACATATGATAAACTTTCTTTCTCATTTCATGCATTTGAATCAGACAGGTTTGATATCAAAAAGGGTAGGGCCGCATGATATAAGAATCCACATTCAAACGTGCTTGAGAATCAATTCATTAAACGTTCATTGAAAACTTTCTTTCTTTCATTGAAAGCATTTTCTTAACCTCTTGAGGTTCTTGCACCCTTGAAAGAGATTTCTTTTCATATAGGTCGTACAATGACCCTTATAAGCTTTTCATGCTTCATTCCATATGGCCTCCTAGGGCCCATAAAAACTTCTTTCATTCAAAGCATATAAAATGGCAAAGTGCTAAGTGCTTTCTTTGCTTATTAGGAAAATACATATGGCATAAGATCATTATAGGGTGCTAATTGGGTGAGATCTATTCTCAAACCCCATAGTAAGACCTAATGCTCACACTAAGCTCTTACTCCCGGGATGGCTACATAACATATCGGACCATTACATTACCCTCGTCAGGGTCTTCTAGGGCCTCCTAGTACCAGGACTTATTCCCCAGGTAACATCATTCATATCATATTGTCCGAAGCACATTATCTTAGCCAATTTAAAGCGCATCGGCCATAACGGCTAGTAACTTTGTTGTTTCTTTTGGTAAAATCATTCATCATATAACTCACACTTTCTGAAATGTTTTAGGGATTCCCCCATTCAAGTAGGTTCACTTCCAAGTACTGTTTGTATAGAGAAAATAGGCCATTGCTCACTATTAATCATGGTTATTATTAGTTTAAAAATATGAGAAACGTTCTTTGTGAAATCACCACGCTTTCACACATAATGCACCATAGACATATAAAAGGGAAAGGGATTTACACGTCTCACATTCAAACACTTCATAATCATTTTAACAACACAATGAGCCACACATGGCCTCGCAATCCACACGATTGCGGTTCAATTCACAACCCAGGCTCCCTCCTCACAAGCACCGTACCACAAGGACCTCGAACCACTCATAGTTCTTCCTCAAACCATCCAACTACCATCTCGGTTTCAATTTCAAAATCTAGCATCCTAATCATCATGATATACTGAAAAGCGATACATAACTTATAACTTACCAATGCTGGCTTACCGATTAATCAACTAACAATTAGCTGAGCGCTGCATCCAACGGTTATAACCATGCACATACATATATATATATATATATATATATATATATATATATATATATATATATATACATATATACATATAAGCACTCATACGAACTTAACTTAAAACGGACGTCTAACATGTTAGGGCGGCTAACAAAGCATGAAACATGAATGCAATCAAGTATGGCAGTTAGGGAACGTAAACATGCTCAGTACGTCATCCGAATGCTTTGTCTAAAGCTACTGTATAGGCATGATTCAACTGAATAGACAAGCATTGATTCGGGGATTCATTCATTGACTTTAAGTCACATTTAGCCTATTCGTCATTTAAGCATAACATGAGTCTAGTCTTTATTTAGGCATGACATGATTCACTATTTAGGCTAAAATGGTCATTTAAACATAATACGATTCAAACATTCTATTAAGCATGCTTATTTGTATCTTTAAAGCTTAACATGAATCGAATCCCTATTTAGGCATAAAACGATTTACCGTTTAGGCTAATTTGGTCATTTATGCATAATACGACTCTAAACTTTCATTGATCACTTCCATATTGCCATTCGAATCCGTTAAGGTCACTTAGACATGATACGAGTCTAAACATTCATCACTTGCATCGAAATTACTATTCGAACCTATTTAGGCTTTTTGAGCATAACGGGTCTCATGGTGTTCGTTTATTATGTCGAGGTTATCATTAAACCCTTTCTAGGTCATTAAGGCGTAATAAACCTTAGGCAATCCCTTGTCGCGTCGTTCACTTATTCGGGTCAACCCTTTAAACATGCATTCACTAAATATATTAAATTTGATCCTAAACATGCATAGTTTACTTCGAACCAAACTTTCAGGTACGTATTAACTAAATGTACTAAAGTCGATTCTAAGCATTCATATTTCGTTTCGAAACTATTAATTAGGCATGAGTTAATTATACGTGCTTGAGATGATCATAAACATGTATAGTTTATTTCGAAGCCATTTTTCAGACATGAACTAACTGAATTAACGTGCATTGATTCGAAGCATCATTCATTGTCTTGGAATTATATTTCAACCCTATTTAAGTCGTTTTAGCATAACAGGATTCGAGTTACTATCAAGCAGCGAGTTTGCACATAAATCAATTCAAAACAACTCAGGTATCATTGAAAACACGGCTACAGCCTATAACAATTCCTGTGCATTTCTAAGCTGAAAATTTACTGATTCGAGACATGCATACTGATGGCAGTGACCAGGGTCTATGTATACGATCTAGTCGTGCATAATTAGGCTTGAAATCACTAGCAAATACATTTTCAATCAATCCTTAAGATTCCTATCGAATTCAGCTAACCCTAATCTAACATGCAACATCAATCTGCTGAAAACGTTTTTGAAATTAATAACAGCTTGGGGGGGGAGAAACACTTACTTGAAATTGCTTAATATTGAATTTAAACAACGGTGATTGAAGGCCCTAACCAACTGAACCCGAATCCTAGCTTGTAAGCATGAGAATCCCGAACCCTTGCTTCTGATTTGGCGGCATTTTTGGTTGATTTAGGCTCGAATCCGGCCCCTAATTTACAAAGGAGGTCGTTTGGGGTGTGGGCTGCTGGATTTCGGCACGTGGGCGGCCGGTTTCCAGGTGGTGGACGCGTGTTTTTGGGTTGTTTGGCCGTGAGAAGCGGAGGGCGACGGGTGGTGCTGTTCGGCGGTCGTTGTCGTGAGCTGAGGGGACCAGGCGTCCCTTTCTCTCGCCGACGACAGGTGGCGGTCGGCCGTGATACCAGACGGCCACCGGTGGCCCTAGAGAGAGAGAGAGAGAGCAAGCTTGGGGGGGAGAGAGAGAGAGAGAGAGCGAGGTAGTAGAGAGAGAGGGGTGTTGGGGGTCTCGAGTGCCTGAGGCCCGAAATGCCCCCCTTTTTGTCTAATTTTATTTTTCCCCTTTTTTTGGGCTCAAAATAACATAATTTAGCTTGGTTCAACCCCCAAACTCATTAGCGATTAGACTAAACTCGAGTTGAAGCGTCCCACAACTAAAATTTCAATCTAGACTTCGGGAATCGGCTAAATAAAACGGAAACGATTTAAAAAACTCGGGTTAGCATCGATTCAATAAATTTATAAATAAGTAACGTCATTAATAACATAAATCATATAGTCATTCTTTTTAATGAAATTAGTCATTAAAAACGCACACGGTTGACTTAAGACCCTTGTTAAAAAATAAATTAAACACAGTTTTGTAAATTTAGCAACTAAAATCGTTAGTAGTAGTAGTAGACTGAAGGTGCGGCCCTTACATTTCATCAGTTATTCACTCTAGAAAAATATCGAGGTTCGATTTAATAACTAATGAAACGAATTCTAAGATTGACAACCTAATCGTATTCAGGTTCCTATTCGATTTAGTACTTGTTGATAATCTATAATAACGCTTACTAAAAGTTATCGAAAGATTCTCAAAACTAATAATAATATTAGTGGCGACAAAAACATTCTTCTTAATAAAATTGCCATTCACGTAAGCTCATTCGGAATAATTTAACCTATATAGTTAGTAAAAATATGATTTTATAGCGTAAAAAGCGAGACAGTCAGCTTAACGTAAAATAATGAACGCGGGCGTAACAATGACACCATCTTGTAACACCCCCAGCCCCAATGGCTAAGAGCATTACGTTTCCTACTTCCTACTTAACCTTCGGGGCAAAACGGATAGGGTTTTCCCTAAAAACTAACCATCTCCCGGGCTAAAAGCCTTACAATAAGATCCTTGCAATTGACGGAATTGTAAAGAACTCTAAATAAGCCCGACAGCTACATGCTGGAGTCCATATCTCAACGAGTCACTTGCTCGGAGTACACCAAAACCATATAAATTCAATTAGAAAAAAGTAAATAAAAGGATACAACTCAACGGATCGCACATCCGGAGTACTGGGGTTTCCAGCCCAAAATGCAACTAATTTTTGCTAAAAAGACATCTGGCTAAAAAGATGGTTGGCTCGCATGCCATACAGAGTGACTCATAATCAATATGCATTACGTGAACTAGAGCACTTAATTTATAGACATTTACAACGCCAGGCGACATTATATTGCATCATTAATTCAAAAGTCTAATTCTATATGACACACATAGCACCCTTTCAAGTCGGGGAATATTCCAACTTAGCATGCGCAGATTTTCTTCCACCTGTCACGATGAAAACCTAGGAAAAAGTAGAAATAGTAATGGGATGAGCAACCACACGCTCAGTGAGCACTTCTCGACTACTTTAAAAACCAAAATCATTTGCAGGCAATAATAGTAATAATAGCCACATATCATGCATTTATACTTTACTATCAAATTAGGCAATCATTGTCCCCAAGGAAAGATTACCATCCTTAAACATCATTCCAGCCACTCAACTCATTTTCAGGCCCTTAATGACCAAATTTCCCTACTAGCAAGCATTCAGGCACGTAGACAAGTAGGCAACAAGGATTAAGTAAAATGTTTTCAAAATCCCTTTAGACAACGAAGTGACCCATGATATGTTCCAAGAATGGTTTATAAATCACGTTGGCCAATTCAAGACTCTTAATTCTTTCTAAAAGTTTCTGAACTACTTATGTTGGTAAGAAAGACTTGACAAGAGCTTTTTGTCGCAGGGTATACACTTTTGAAAACTGAAAAGATCTGGACTTTACTTGAATACAACCATATTCCCTTAAAAGAATTCTTTTTAACCATACTTGGAATCGCATTCATAAAACATGCAAGTAAACTTTCTTTCTTTTCTTGGAAATGCTCCACTTAGCCTCTTGAATCTCACATTCTGTAAAAGGAAAATCTCTTTCATTCTAGTCCTCTAATGACCCTTACGAGTTTTTCAAATCTTATTCAATACGAGCTCAGAATGGCCCAAAAAAATCCTTCTTTTCTGAAATACTTAAATTGGTGAAACGCCCACCGCTTTTCTTACTCATCAAGAAAAATGCTCTTAGCATAAAATCATCAGATTGTACCGGCTAGGGGAGGTCAACACTTGCCCTAAGCGAGGTCATCACTCACAACTCACGTTATCCACGGGGTACACGTACTTAACTTTTTGGCCAAAATGCGTCTTAGCAGTGCAACTCCAACTTCGATATTGTCCTCTGTGGGGCAACAACTCACACTAAGATAGTCATATCTTGAGTCCAGTCTCCCTCAAGGTTTTATCACGCGTCACACATCATTATGTATGTATCTGGGGAACAGCTCACACCAAGATAGTTACATCTTGAGTCCAGTTTCCGCGGATAGCTCACGCCATCTTTGCGTCCAGTTCCCAACATTACCTTTAAGGGAAACAGCTCACGCTATCTTTGCGTATAGTTTGCACCCTCAAAGTCTGGCCAATTGCCTAGCACTTTCTTAGCCTTGAAATTCATATTTCATCTCTCTTTTCAATTGCTTCATTTATTGAAATCTCGCTTTCTAGCAAAATGACCCATAACCTTTGTAATGGTGTATGGTTCTTTCATCTTTAACTTAAAAACCTCTTATAAATGTAATAAGTTTACCAGCTCGTAAATCGAAACTCATTTAAAAGTTAAAGTACGTAGTTACCCTTTACTTCAAACTAGACTCGAAATTGAAGCTTATTGAAACTAAAAGTAATAAACTCATTCAAACTAGTATATAACTCAAACTAAGTTTCGTAATAAACTCATTAAGTTGCCCAAAGTTTGCTCGTTTGAAATCCTTTTTAAACTCAAAGAAGGGTGGTTAAGCAAATTGAAACTTTAAGTCTGTTTAGCTTACTACCATTCAAAACCTAGAGTACTTAACTTGCTTATGATTCACACAAGGTTTCTTCGTAGTTTTCGACATAAACGCTTCTTGAAATCATAATGGGTTTACTAGCTTGTAATTCAAAACTCAATTGAAACTCAAATAAGCAGCTAGCACACAATTCAAGTCAAATTTCATAATTAATACTTTAAGATGCCCTTTTTCAGATCGTTTAAATCCTTTTAAATGCAAGGAGAAGTTACATACAAACCAGCGCCTTAGAACATTTTTGAACTCACGTTTAGTTCGCTTTTAAACTTCCTAAACCTATCGACTATTCAGTTGAGTCACTTACTGAGTAATTCGACGACTCAGGACTTCTTTTCGGCTATCAACAACTTAACAAATGAATAGGCAACTGGTGAAACTTAAAAGCATTCATAATTATGAAAAACAAGCTTTTAACAACCCTTCTTAAAGATGTCTAAGTTAAAAAAGTCACTTGCATAGCATCACTAAACACTTTCAATGGGAAGGGGTCACACATAGCACATTTATAACACTTCATAACTCAACTCAGTAGATTATGCCTAATAAGCCATGCATGGCCTCGCAATCCATATGATTGCGCTAATCACAACCTAGGCTCCCTCCTTATATAGCAACGACCACAAGAACCTCAATTTCTCATGAGTTCAACCTCAAATCATCCAACTACCAAGATCGGTTCAATACCACAATTGTCTCATTCGATTAATTGACGAAACCGATGTTCACAGGCATAGTCTCGCACCAACAACCAAAAGGAATTAAACATATTAAACTGATTAAACAATGACATTCAAATGTGATTCCAGTTTGCTTTACAATTCTTCGAATCACCCAGTTAGTAAAATTGAGCATTAATCACATGTATGAACTCTATAATAGTTTCAGCATCATTTTTCCCTTCATTTCAGCTCTAAGCCTTCCAATTACTGATTCAATATCAAAATCAAAATATGCACTGCCTAAAATCATTAAATTCGTTGAAATTACTATAATTTAAGAGGAGAGAAACACCCACATCGATTCCAACCTCAAGGTTCGTTCGAGGGCTGCTAGGCTTGGCTTTGAGTGCTGGAAAAACCCGATTCCTTGACCCTTCCCTGCTGAGCGCTTGACTAGACCCCAACCCACATCTACATTACACAAACAAACTCCCAAAACATCTGACCCTCACTCAATGACTCGAATTGGTGATGAGCATTCGATGCAACAGATTCAGTCCCAAATTAAAGAAGAATTGAAGTAAATATAAGCTGGATTTCAAGGCGATATTCAGGTGGGCATTCGACGCGCTGAATTCGCCGCCCGGACCACCAAAGTTATGGAAAAACCTTCAAACTTTTGCTAAGAATTTGCAACGGTGGGCTTATTTGATGCTGGGGAGGTCAAATTTATGGATTTTTGAGCTAGTTTGAGGCGAAAATCAGGGGTTTTGGGGGCTTGGTGGTCGCACTTGGTGGGAGATGAGAGGAGGTAGTAGACTGAGTAGAGAGCAGAGAGAGAAAGAGAGATATCAAGATGGGGGGATGTCGCGAACGGGAAGGAGGAGAATGAAGAAAGGTGTTAGCGAAATTATAAAAACGCCCCTCCCTTTTCTATTTTCATCCCAAACTGTTCGATACTTGACACCGCTATTCTAACTTGTAACCCGAATTCTAAACCCAAAATTGATAACACAACCTTTCATCTGTTATTCGCTCCCAAAAATATCTAGGTTCGATTTAATAAAAAACGAAACGAATTCTAAAGTTGACAGCGTAATCGTACTCGGGTTCCTATTCGATTTAGTACTTATTAATAATCTATATTAACGCTTACTGAAAATTATCGAAAGATTCTCCAAACTAATAATAATATCAATAGCAACAAAAATATTCTTTTTTAACAAAATGACCGTTCACATAATCTCACTAGGAGTAATTTAACCTATATAGTTAATAAAAATATGATTTTATAGTGTAAAAAGCGAGACAGACTGCTTAACGTAAAATAACGAACGCGGGCGTAACAAAGTTGATCCAGACTTGTTCTTGGATTGGCTTTAAACCGTTGAGAGCGTGTTTAAGTTCAAAGACATCCCCGAAGAAAAGGAGGTAAAACTTGTTGCTTTGAAGCTTAGAAAGTATGCCTCTATTTGGTGGTCAAATGTTGTGACTAAGAGAGTTAGGGAAGGAAAAGGGAAGATTACAACTTGGGAGAAAATGAAGTTCAAACTTAAATCCAAGTTTCTACCTCCCCATTACTTACAAGACAATTTCCTTAAACTCCACCACCTCAAATAAGGACGTAAGAGTATAGAAGAGTACACTAGAGACTTTGAACAACCACGCTTAAAGTGTGATTTGAAGGAGGATAAGTCTCAAACCTTGATCAGGCACTTGAGTGGTTTGAATAAGGGGATTGCTCATGTGGTTAAACTCCACCCTTACACTTTCTTGGATGAGCTTAGTATTCTAGCTCACAAAGTGGAGTTATAAAAGAGAATCAAAGGCAAGGGCATGGTTTCTAAACCTAACCCATGGCCTTACCCACTCCAAAAGCCATCTTATAACCCTCCCAAATCTGCCCCAAACACAAACCTGAGAACCCCTCCACCCACTGCCCCACAAACCCCCTCAAAACAGCCCCCTGAGCCCGTGTACAAGAAACGTTGTTTTCGTTGTCAAGGCCTTAGACACTATGCATTCGAATGCTCTAACAAAAGAGTGGTCACTTTGGCTGAATACCAAGCTTCTTGTGAAGAGGTAGAGGAGGAAAATGATGAAGAGGAGAAGGAGCTTCTCATAACGGAAGCTCTAGAACAAGTTGAAGAGGGACCCGATGAAGGAGAAATGCTTGTGATTAGATGAGCTTTGAGTGGTCTTTCTTCCCAAAATGACTTGAAACAAAGGGAAAACATCTTTCACACTTAGTGTATCGTAAAGATGAAGGTTTGTTCTCTCATTATAGATGGGGGAAGTTGTGCTAATGCTGCTTTCAAAACTCTTGTGGAGAAGCTCAAGCCCTCTGTCTCACCACACCTAAGCCCTTACACCATCCAATGGCTCAATCAAGGTAAAGGCTTGTAAGTCTCTTCTCGATCCTTGCTTACTTTATCTATTGGAAAGAACTACAAGAATGAGATTTGGGATGATATTGTACCTATGGATGCATGTCACGCCCGCTTGGGACGTCCACGGCTCTTTGATAGAAGTTTTGTACATGATGGCTGATTAAGCACGTACACTTTCACCAAAGACCACAAGAAGATCACCCTTACCCCTCTCAAACCCACCTCCTAAAGAAAACCTCAAGACACTCCTAGCATGGATGTCTTTCTTACTACCCTTCTCCATTCCCAAATCTATGAATATGATGAATTCAAAGAGTGGATTCTACTTGGCCACGAACCGGCTGAAGCTAAGGATTTTTCCCATCCTTTGCTTGCTCCCCTTATCAAGGCCTTTGAACATGTCTTCCCAAGTGTGGTACCCCACGGCCTCCCTCCCAAAGGGTCCATATAACACAAAATTGACCTCATCCCTGATGCCACACCCCCAAACAGGCCGGCCTCCTGTATGAACCCTCAAGAAACACAAGAAGTGCAAAGACAAGTAGATGAGCTACTAGCAAAGGCCTTGATTCGTGGAAGCCTAAGCCCTTGTACCATGCCTGCATTGCTTGTACATGAGAACGATGGTAGCACGAGGATGTGCGTGGATAGTAGAGCGATCAATAAGATCACTATCAAATATCGCTTTCCTATACCGCGGTTTGACGATCTACTAGATGAGCTTCATGGGGCCACCATATTTTCTAAGATTGATTTTAGAAGTTGCTATTATCAAATTCAAATCTATGAAGGAGATGAGTGAAAGACGGCTTTCAAACTAAAGGAGTCCTTTATGAGTGGCTTGTTATGCCCTTTGGTTTAACAAATGCACCAAGCACTTTCATAAGGCTTATCAACCAAGTTCTAAAGCCCCTTATCGCCAAGTTTGTTGTTGTCTACTTTGATGATATATTGGTGTATAGCAAGAGTGAAGAAGAGCATGCCGAGCACTTACACTAAGTCTTAAGTATTCTAGCTCAAGAAGAGCTCTACGGGAACTTAGAGAAATGTCACTTTTTCTCCTCACAAGTCATATTTTTGGGTTACGTTATTTCATCTCAAGGGACCCATGTAGATGAGAGCAAAATTAAAGCTATCCGAGATTGGCCTACACTCGCCTCCATACAACAAGTTCGAAGTTTCCATGGTCTAGCCTCTTTCTATAAGAGGTTTGTGAAGAATTTTAGCACCCTTGTTGCTCCCATAACTAAAGTTCTCAAGGCCAAACGGTTTGAATGGACCAAATAAGGTCAAGGGCCCTTTGAGGAAATCAACTTCAAGCTTACTAGTGCACTTATTCTAGCCCTTCCAAGCTTCTCCAAAGTTTTTAAAGTGGAATGTGATGCTTCCGGTGTAGGGATAGAGACTATCTTATCACAAGAAAAGAGGCCTATGGCTTTCGTTAGTGAAAAACTCAATGATGGAAAGAGGAAGTACTCCACTTATGACAAAGAGTTCTATGCAATTGGGAGAGCTTAGGAGCATTGGCGGCATTACTTGGCGGGAGGAGAGTTCATTCTCCATTCGGATCATGAATCTCTCAAGTTCATATGAGGTCAACAAAAGCTCAACCTGAGGCATGCCAAGTGGGTAGAGTATTTACAATCTTTTCATTTCGTGATCCATCACAAGTTGGGCCAAATGAACAAGGGTGCAGATGCTCTATCAAGGAGGTACCTTCTCCTCTCTACTTTGGAGACTAAGGTCCTTGGTTTTGAGTGTATCAAAGGAATGTATGCTCAAGATAAAGATTTCAAGCAGATCCTTGAAAGTGCGCGCAGCATGCCTATGGCCTATTTCACCTTGAAGATGGTTTCTTGTTTAAAGGAACACGGTTATGCATCCTTAGGAGTGGCCTTCAGGAACTCCTCATTCAAGAGCTCCATAGGGGCACCTTGGCCGGGCACTTTGGCCTTGAAAAGAGTTATTTCATGCTCAAGGATCACTATTATTAGCTGAAGATGTCCAAGGACGTGGAGCACTTTGCCAAAAGATGCTCAATTTGCCAACATGCTGAGAGTCACTTACGGCCCAAAGGCCTTTACTACCCCCTTCCCATCCCTCAAGGCCCTTGGGAGGATGTGAGCTTGAATTTCATCATGGGTTTGCTAAGGAAGTAAAGGCACAAATATTCTATCGTTGCAGTGGTGGACCGGTTCTCCAAAATGGCCCACTTCACCACATGTCATACCACCAATGATGCATCCCTCATTGCAAACCTTTACTTCAAAGAGATAGTGCATCTTCATGGGATTCCAAGAAGCGTGGTTTCGGATAGGGACACAAACTTTCTAAGTCATTTTTAGCTTAACTTGTGGAGAAAGTTTGGTACTCATCTTAAGTTTAGCACTACTTGCCACCTCCAAACCGATGGTCAAACTGAAGTGACTAATAGAACTTTGGGCACTTTTCTTAGGGTTCTAGTCAAGAAGAGCATTAAAGGATGGGATGAGTTACTTCCACATGCAAAATTTGCCTTCAATCGAGCTCCTAGCAAGGGTACCTTTCTTTTCCCTTTCCAAGTGGTGTATGGATACAACCCTCGGATTCCCTTGGATGTTATTCCCAGCCCTAATCCCACCAAATTCAGTTGGGAGGCCGAGAAGAGAGCAAATGAGATTTAAGAGCTACACACCAAAGTGAGGGAAATGATTGAGAAATCTAATGAGCAAGCAAATCAATGTGCCAACAAGCATAGAAAAGAAGCACAATTTCAGCCCGAAGACTTGGTTTGGATCCATTTGAGGAAGGAAAGGTTTCCTAGCAAGTGCAAATCCAAGCTTATGCCACAATCGGATTGTCCATTTAATGTGATTGAGAAGATTAGTCCTAATGCATACAAGAGCAACCTCTTAGGAGACTATGGAGCCTCAGCCACCTTCAATGTGGCTGGCCTTAGTCCATACTACGATGAAGATGAGCAATTTTTGAGTTTGAGGTCAAACTCCAACCAATCCGGGGAGTATGATGGGCACGATCCCTTGGAACCTTTTAGAGATCAACCAGCAAGCCTAGAGGCTCTACAAGCACCAAGGAGATTAGGGAGGTTCATGCTTTGGCCTAAGAATTATAAACCAACCCTTACACCTACTGTCCGATTCGAGCAGAAATTGGGCCGGATTTGTGCAACTTTTGAGCAATGAAGACCAGGGCATGACTGACTGCCTTGACCACCCCCTTTATTTGTAAGATTTTAGCTTTCAAATAAATCAAGTTTCAAAGCATTTGGAGGCCGTTTGCTAAGTCAACCAGTAAGATCGTTCAGACAGTGCTGTTCTAGCGGCAAACTGGCGAAGGGCAGATTCAAGGGGAATTGAGATTACTTACCAAAGTTCATTCTTTTTAAAACTTTAGGGCATGAAAGAAGACATAAATATTTATCAAATCAAGTGCCCAAACGGTCCACAAAGCACCCCCTTGTGCTGCTTTTATCTAGCCAAAAGGACAACAAAAATTCCCTTTACCCGGTTATACACTAGCTGGTACATGGGTCCTTTTCTTGGGTTTCGCTTGTACTTTTGCTGCAAGCTAACTTTTACAAAGGTGATTAGGCTGCCTAGAAATCTTGAAACCTCATTTGGGAGCATCAGTAGTCCTGATGAGGTGGCCATAGGTGGATTAGACTTGCTCTTGTACTTAGGGTGACCAAATTGACCCCTCCCCACTCCCCCTTGTACTTTTGATTCCCTTAGCTGGTTTTTGAGTTTGAATTTGCTGATTTGCCTCTTTAAAAGGCCAGCCACTTCCCTTTTACAAGATAACCTTGAATGAATGCCTCAGCTTGAGTTAAGAAAGCTCTTTCTTGCTTTCTTGAAATCCTAGTGTTGTATCTTAAGTGTGGCAACCTCAAGTGGGTCTCTAGATCTTCTTGATTCAACTAAGAAGGTGATTAAGTTCTGTAACTTAGTTGAACTAAGAAGATTGCCTAAGTGTGTGAACCAAGGTGGGTTGTTTGGATCACCCTTGCTAGCCCACTTAATCTTCTATTTTCACATATCTCCTTTCAGTTCCAAGTTACTCTCAACTTGCCTGTGTCCATTTTTGACTCCCTTTTGCTATCTTGCGCATTAGTGAGGGTAGAATACATCATAAACCTATGGCAAGAATAAGAGAAGGCCAAAGCAGTAGGTTTCTCTTCCACGGCTAGTTCTTAGTAGAATGTAACCCAAGTTTGCCCCCCTTTCGAAGATAGTTACTGTGGTCATGATTGGAATTATTGGCCACTCTCTTTAAGTTTAAGATGTTAGCTTTCCAATAAAACCAGTTGCAACGCATTTGGACTTCATTTGGTGGGTCAATCAGCAAGTTCTTTCCAACCGTGCAATTTGGGCACTATTCCATCACAGTCCGAATTCGGCGTGGATAAAGTTTACTTAATAGATTCCAGTTTTTGTGGAACTTTAGCGCATGAAAGGTGATCCAAATATTTATCAAGTCACATGCCTAAAGTCCCCTCAAAGCACCCACTTGTGCTGCTTTTAACCAGCCCAAAGGATAAGGAAAACACCCTTTTACCCGATTCTAGCCTAGCCGCTTGTGATGGACTTTTCCTTGGGTTTCTATGTGTACTTCTTGCTGCAAGCGGCTTGTAATGATGTACTTAGGATCTTTTGTAGGCTTGACACCTCACTTAAGGACATCATTAACCCTAATGAGGTAGACAAAGCTAGTAGTGATGTGTTAGAGTACTTAAGGTGAACGATTAGATGTTTCTCCCCTTCCCTAAGCGTACTCTTGTTCCCCTTTTGACTTTTGAGTTAGTTTGGCAGAGTTTAGAGATATTAACTAGAAAACTCACTTGTAAGCGTTCATCCATTTGAATTATATGCAAGAGCTCAAAGCGTTCTCTCTCAAATCTTAAGTTCTCTTTATCCTTTCTTCAAAGGTGGTGAGTCTTGAGTGGAACCTTTATAGAATTCTAGGTGGCCTTGCCTTTAAACAATTCTTGGTGGATCCTTAGTCTCAAATGGTGGGTTAGCCTTTAAACCAAGACATATCTCATTGTTAAGGAGAAATTTGAGACTAAACTCAAGTTTGCTTCATTCGGCCCATCCCGTGTATGCTCCAATCTCACTCCAAACCTACGGGTCAGGGTAAGATATGTTCATGGATTATCAATGGAGTGAGTTATGCACATAGCCCAGCTAAACTCCATACTTTTGTCCACCCACACCTTTATACTCCTTCCAACCTCCACCATACAACCCCACAAACACACCACATCAATCCAATCCCTTTCATTCCCTTTAGTGCACCGTTGCTTCCAGCTTCGAATTTTGAATTTAGAGCTTGTGAGCAATGGAATCCCAAAGAACGCAAAGGTTTCCTTCTAAACCACGTTCAGACCTATGTGAATCATGAGTAGAAAGGAGCCTTCAAAAACAAAAAAGACTTGTTTGGGTGGTTGGTGTTATTTCGGCCAGAATTGTAACCATAAGTGGGAGCTGATTACCCAAACGATTTAAGGTTAAATCTTTTTCAAGAAGGGAAGAATTGTTGAATTAGTATATTCAGTTTTGATGACAACAAACCCAAGTGTAAAATGCTCTTAAGTAACGTTGCTCCAAACAAAGTTCTCCAAACAGGCATACATTGTTATTTTCAATATGCGTCTTAACTTATTTGCTGAATGTTGAGAACAAGTCTTAAGAATAGGTCTCATACCTTGATGACTCACGCTCAAGTCAAGAACACCACCTCGATGAGTTGATTGTGTGTTAAGATCAGTTCCTGAACTCAAGCAATACAAGAACAACCTGGCAAACAGGCTAGGTGTTTCAAGGACAATCCAGCAAACAGGCCTTTCTGAACTCAAGCGATACAAGAACAACCTGGCAAACATGTTGGTCTAGGTGGTTGGGGTAGCGTATTCGTCTTGAACAAGATGACTGGATGTACAACAAGATGTCTTGGGTAATTTAGGTTTTATTTTTTAGACTCTTGTTAATATGCCAATCTTGAAAAGTCTCTAACTAACCACTCTTGAATTAGTTGCGCTATTTGCTTCAGAACACCAAGTTTGAACAACCCTGTGAACAGGGTACCTAGGGTGTTTCTGAACTGCAACGGCCAAACCTGGTCACTTTGGAAAACTTATTTTGGTTGGCCAAAAGCTCTAATATATTTTGATAAAAATTCCAAGACAGCAATTTAAGCTGTAGGAAATCTTTTGATATGAAAATCACTTGGGAGATTTACAAAACTGATTTTGGAAAATATTTACCAAAACCGAAAATATTTCTCTCTTATCCTTTGGAAAGTGATTAATTCAAAATTCAAGCTGAGATTCTTTTCCAGGTATTTCACGGCTATTTTTAAGGGGAAAAGATAGTCTTTTATCCTCCAAAATCAAATCCCTACAATATTGGGAAACTCTATCCTCATTGGATCTTTTAGCCGTTGGAATTCTCTGTGCTAAGCAAAAATCTCTCTTTGCTAAACATAGCTGATTTTATCACTTCTCCTTGTTTTTGACCGTTGGATTTTTTGTTTAAAAACTCAACATTTCACTCCCATTCATAGATAAGAAAAAACGAGAAACATACACAACATACGCAAAAAGGGAGAAGTGCAAAAGTGGTTTTTCTAGTGAGAAGAATTTTTCGAGCTACTCTTGAGAAAAGAAAAACCGAGACAAGTTGTGTTTAAGCTGAGCTTTCAAGATATTGGCATACTAGGACCTCATTGTACCTTACATCTGCTTAAATCAGAAGCACCCCCGTAAGGTGTTTTGTAACCCTGATCTTGGATCAGAAAAGTGAGTGAGTGGTCCTCAGTCGTGTGGACTTTGGACGTGTCCAATCTGGTGAGATTTGGACGTGGTGTAACCTTTCTTAGAAAAGAAGGTTACGTGGTTGCAAGTTGTAACAAGGTGTGTTACATTTGTAACGTGTGAAGCCCGTTAGTGAAAGTGGTTAAATCCTACACGAGGTAGGTCGTGGTTTTTCACACCTCAGTTGGGCTAGAGGTGTTTTCCACGGAAAAATTGTGTGTGCTTTATTTCCGCATTTATCTTGTTGATTTTGGCCTTTGAGCAAATTGAAAACATCTGGTGCAAACAAGTCAGAAGGTTGTTTGTAATTCAAGAACAACCTTTGCAATCAGGAGGATGTTTGTCAGTAAGTACGCGAAAATCGAACACCACAATTCACCCCCCTCTTGTGGGTAAGTACTCCTAAATTCAACCAGAATGATGGAGATCTACCCATGAACCTCAATTTGGACTAAGCGTTTAGTCAAGTTAATTAGGTTTTGACATCCTAAACCCAAGAAAAACCCACAGTTTTGCTAGGAACAAAAAAACAGTAGGTTTTGGGTTTAAGTCGGAATATAAGCCCAGTGTTGTGTCCTTTATTACTTTAATGTTCATCAGATATAACTTCAATATTTTGCCATAACTTTGAATCTCAGGAATTCAACTTTCTAAAAAAGTAAGTCCCAAGTCATTTGCACTTCATTTGCGCATCCAAATCATGCTTTTAATCCCAACTATCCAAACTGCCTGGTTGAACCAGAATGTACCCGGTTTTGTATGCTTAATTACTTTCACCTGCTTGAGGTTTAAGTTTGCTATTTTTGATATTTTGGTTCTTTAAGATCTTATCTTTTAGGGTATGCAAAATGATTTGGGTTGAGTCATATAAAAATCGAAGAACTAGGCTATTTTTGTAAACCATGTAGACTGGACCCCGTTTTAAGCAGTCTAAAGTTTCTAGGGAGTCGGGGTAGCAAATCAAGTCCAAAAGCTGAATTTTTGCCTGAAGGAGTTAGAAGACATCTCAAGGTTTCCTCCCACATAAGGAAATCTAGATCATCCCCTCTTTTTGCATGTGAAATGTGGCGTCCAGACCAGCCAAAAAACTGGTCAGTACTGCTAGCTACTGCTGTGGACAGTTCTCAGCAATCTAAGGGTCAATTCATATCAAAATAGGTTGCTTAGCTTACGTGAAGGAGTTTAGACATAATTACGAAGCTTTCTACATAACCACAAAGGGAACCAATGAGAAACAAGTGAAGAAAGGCAGCAAGGTTCCTATTGGCTAGCCATAAAGTGCAAAGGGGATAAGCCACTTTTTGCTTTTCTCCCAAATGAGGGGAGCGGTTTATTTCCTTACTTACTTGCTTAGGATGATTATAATCTTTGTAATCTAGCTTATGCTGATGGATAAAGTTAGCTTAGTTCAATCATGCTTGATTGTAACCAATTTTGCTAAGCTAGGTTTAAAGCTAGATTTAGTTAAGTTAAAGGTTTCCTCCTTCGGAAGGAAACCTCCTAAGCCCCCTAGCTGCCTTAGGCTGTTTATTTAAGGCCTTTAGAAGGCTCATTTTGTACTAATCTTATCATCTTTGAAATTGAAAGTGAATTGAGAGCTTTGCTCCTTTTCGTTCCTTAAAACTTCGCTTGCTTATCCCTAAATAGGCCGGTTAAGGTGGTCATTAAGCAAAGTTTTGACTCTTAATTAGGTAGTGTTTCTGTATCCTAATTGAGGTTAAGGACCCTAAATTCAAACTTAGTGGTGTTTCTGTATCTAAGTGAGAGTTTAGTTTATCAATTATCGCTTCATTCATTATGGATTCAGTTCAACTTAACCTTGATTTCAGTGAGCTTATCCTTGCATTTGCAATCAGTTTTACGTATCTGTGATTCTCCCCCATAGATACATCATATTTGGCATCAGAGTAAGTTTTTTCTTGGCTTGGTGTTCACCCCATGTTCCTAAACACATCCCAAACACATTCCACAAATCAGCCAAAACACATCCCCCAGTAACCTTCTACCATATCCCATAGAAAACTTTCTAAATTAAAAGCTCAATTTGATGCCTTTGATCTTGATGGAGTCCCCTTCAGCTAAGACATGGAAGAGGTCGTAAGAGTCCAGCAAGGTCCAATGCAAGTTCCAAAGTCCAAGCTATGGCTCAAATTTTAGAGAAGAGCCAAACTGTTGCAACAGGGTTAACCAGCTAGAAATTAGCCAATTTTGTTCATCTGATTTCTTGAGTTGCATTGTGGCTTAAGTTTGATATTTTTGCATTTGGGATCCTTAACATGTTAGCTTCTAGGTCCAAGCATTCAAAAGTCAATCATGCACAGTCGAAGTGAAGGGATCAAAGCATTTTGTTTAACCTGCTAGTTTTAGTCCAAAACTACACGGTCAAATGTTTTAGTAGAAATCTCCTGCTTAAACATGATTTAACCTTGATTTCTTTGCAGGGGGGCTTGTACACACCCTAAGGATTCCCCACATGGCCTGAAATTAAAATCATGCACACTTTTGATTGGTGGAAACAAGGGTACAAAATCGGGTTAAAAACTGATTCAAAGGACCCGGTGAGCTATTACGTGTTTTTTCCTTCTCAAGTGGGTTTGCTCAGCTTCTCTTCTTGCTTGCTTCAATCATGAGTCTAGAAGCTAGGAACATCATCATTTGCTACTTTGAAGCCTTGGGAAGAGCTTAACCAACGAGGGCAAAAAGGAAGAAATCTCACCTTGCATTCTGATTGGCCAACCGAAAAGGGAGCATGCTTTACGGTTGTTTTTCTCCACTTTTATGCTAGTAAGCTGATGCATTAGCTTAATTAAAGTGTATTAAAGTTAAGTACATCATTTGTTTTGCTTTATTTAATGTTCTGGTTGTAATTAGTTGATACATCCATGGAAGGCCAACCAAAGGAGCATGAGCTTGATCAATCCATCAACTCAAGTCCACAAGAGATCAAGGCCACGGTTCAACTTGTCAAGGAATTCCAAGCTGCCCAAAATTCTGGATCAATATGTGAAAAGGCTGAATTTTGCTACCTTGTAACATGAGGTCCAGGAAGGTGGGGGAGATGATTTTTGCACCAAAGGAAAGCTTACAAAGTCAAGAATCCAGCAAAGCACTTTTCCAGTCATTTGGAGATCATTTAGTCAGTCAACTTCAGCTCCAAAGTCAACTGCTCTGGTTTCGTTCCCAGCAGCGCTAGCTGAAGAAATCAATGAGTGGATGAGCTACTTCCACAACTAATTTGTGAGGTTCGCTGGCACCAAAATGTGCCATAATATTCCTCATTACTTCCCCTAAAAGATGCTGCATTTTGTCTAAGGCATTTGCTACTAACCAGCCCCAAAGCTCATGAGACACCCTTTTAAACGGTTTGAGCTATTTTGCATTTTGGGCTTAATCTAGCAGATCAACACGTGTTTTTAGGCTAATCTAAGCTCAAATTAGCTGTCTAAAGTACATGGGAGCTGTTGGGATGGTAGTAATCAGATTGTATTCGGGTTAGACACCTATTTTGATGTTGACTTAAAGCTAATGTGTTGTCAAGCTTTAAGCTCTCTTGTGTACTTAGATTAGCAAGTGTTTAGTGAGGGTTCCCATGCTATTTGGGATGCGGGCAGCAGCTAAGAAGGCCTTTTAATAGCCCTCTTCATTCTTGTATTCATTAGCTGTTGAGTAAAAGTAAGGTTGAGTTCAAACCCCCTCCTGTGTTTTCTCTCTTGCTTATGTCTGGCCTAGCCCTCTAGAGTGGTGTTCAAAAGTCCTTAAAGATCAATTGAGTGGTGATATCTTATCTCATTGATCCTTAACGGGACCTCTAAGTAACCTTAGTGCTGGGATCGTATCCAAAGGAGCTTAGTTTATCTGATACTAGTTCGTGCAAGCCAAACCTGATGCATATTCCCATATGCATCATTTTTATTTAAGGTCAACTTCCAAGAAGAAAAGTGTCAAACAAGAGCGTGCATGGGAACTCTCATATTTTCTCTTGTTATGTGAGTTCAAGGACTTTAGACACCATGAAGAAGTCAAGCAAGTGGCGAAAATCTGGATAAAACTCATATTCCTTCCGGAAGAATTGGTGCCCGATTCATCCCTGCGGAAGCACTCAAAGGGAAGTTGTCCTGCTCCAGTCCAATTCTGATATAGTTGTAATGTTCGGACCATAACTTTTGATCTACTTATCCAAATTGAGCAAATGAGCCCATTCTGGAAAATAGATTTCCCGGGCTTTCCAACAAGCCCAGAATCATCTCATTTGGACGTGTGTGCTGAGAGTTATGCTCTGTTGAAATGGAGGCTTCTGCAAGGATTAAATGTTGTGCAAATGAAGAGACTTTGGTTACATGACATCATGTGGATGACATCATGCACCACTTGGAGTGTTCTAGATGGATGTTTTCAGCTGATTGGAAGCCTAGAATATTCTTTGTAGCCTCCCCCACCCGTTTATGTTGAGTCTTTTCCATTTTTCAAGCCTTTTCAATTTTCCAGTTTTAATTGCTAGGAGTTTTTAAGTATTTTGGTTATCTTTGTTTAGCCTGTAAATAGGTGGGTTATGCAGTTGCATTTGAATTCAGAGTTGTAAGCTTTTCCAAGAGTAGTACAAACACCTTGAGAGTGATTCTCATTTGTGTCCCAAAAAAAATCCCTAGTTCTATATCTTGAATTTTGGCAAGTTCAAGTGGTGTTCTAGGTTCTCTTTTCTTTTCCAATTGGAGTGATTCCTTGGTGAAGACAAGAGGATTTGCCCAAGATCAAGTCCTTGAGTGGCTCCGCGAAGGATTTTCTCAGGTGCAAAGTCCTGTTTATCCTTTGTTCTTTTTTTGTTATTATTTTCATTCCATCTCAATCAACCTTCCATTTTCTCTTTACTTTGGTTCAATTCTTATTTGGGTTTATTTAAGTTTGATTTGGTTCACTTACCACCCACTTATACATCAATTGGTATCAGAGCAAAGGTTTTAAAGTGACCCACATCACACCCAAATGTATTAAAAAAAAAAAAAAACCGTGAACATCCAGTGTCCACAGGCCAGAAATTTCGCACGGTGCCCCCGTGCCATACCACACGACCGTGCCATATTCATTTTCCAGAAATCTTCAAGTCGAGACGCAGCACGGTGCCCCCGTGCCTACCAGCACGACCGTGCCACCCTACTTTTCTGCATTTCCTCAAGTCGAAGCATAGCACGGCCTGCCCGCGCCCCCTTGCACGACCGTGCCACTTTCCCTGCTGCATATTCTTCCTTCAAAGCATCTCCAACATGTCTACAAAGTTCACAAGAAGTGACCAAGCATGTGTGGAAGAGTTAGAAGCTCAAGTCACTTATCTTCGAGCTCAACTTGGGCAACTTTTAGAGGAAAAACGAAGGTGGGTTCATAGCCCCACTCCCTCTCATCCTCATGAACCGGTGGTCGAATCGGAAGAAGAAGTCCTTCAATCCCGAGCCAATTCTACTGACGAAGAAGCCCCAAGGAGATGAAGGCAAGGAAGCAATATTGGTGGTGTCCGAATTGACATCCCCGAATTTGAAGGTCAACTTGACCCGGATTTATTCCTCGATTGGTTGCATACCATTGAGCGAATCTTTGAGTACGAGGACATCCCGGAGGACAAGAAGGTAAAACTTATAGCCCTTAAACTCAGAAAATATGCTTCAATTTGGTGGGCTAATCTTGGAGCTAAAAGAGCAAGGAATGGAAAGGAAAAAATCAGAACTTGGGCCAAAATGAAAGAAAAACTCAAGGCCAAGTTTCTTCGCTCTCACTATGTGCAAGACAATTATCTCAAGCTCCATCGACTCAAGCAAGGATCCAAGAGTGTGGAAGAATACACTCGGGAGTTTGAACAACTCCTCCTCAAGTGTGATTTGAAAGAAGATGATGTACAAACATTGGTAAGATATTTGAGTGGTCTTGATGAATCAATTGCTCATGTAATTGAGTTGCAACCCTATTCATCCCTAGATGACTTGAGTTCTCTAGCCTATAAGGTAGAGCAACAAAAGAAGACTAAGGAAAAGAGCATCTTTTCCAAGACTCCTTCCCGTCCTTTTTCTCAAGAACCACCTTACTTTCCCCCACAAATTCAAACCCCCTCACCCGTCAAAAGTGTCCCTCCCATCACCCCTCCACCTCCCACAAAAGTGCTCTCACGGCCAAAAGACCAAGTTCGGTGTTTCCGTTGTCAAGGTATGAGACATTTTGCATCTGATTGTCCTAACAAGAGGATTGTTTCCCTGGCTGAGCACCAAGCTTCTTTTGAGGAGCATGAACATGCAAAAGAGGAAAGCTTGGAAGAAAAAGAAGAAGAGGTTATCATAGGCCCCGATGAAGGTGAGTTGCTTGTCATTAGGCGAGCACTGAGTGGATTTGCTACTCAAGAAGGCTTGGAGCAAAGAGAGGCGATTTTCCACACAAGGTGTACTATTCAAGGGAAAGTTTGTACCCTCATCATCGATGGAGGTAGTTGTACAAATGTTGCATCCAAAACCATGGTGGACAAGCTCAAACTTGCGACTACACCCCATCCTAAGCCTTACAGCATCCAATGGCTAAATCAAGGCAAAGGTATATACATTTCTCATCAATGCCTCATTTCTCTTTCTATTGGAGACCACTATAAGGATGAGATATTGTGTGACATTCTTCCTATGGATGCAAGCCATATATTATTGGGTAGACCATGGATGTTTGATCGTCATGTAATTCATCATGGGCGCCTCAACACCTACTCCTTTATTAAGGATGAGAAGAAAATCACCTTGACCCCTATTCCATCGTGCCAAAGCCCCAAGCCACAAAAGGACCGACAAGCCTTAACCCTCATTCATCCTTCCCAAACCCTTGCCCCCAAAGAAGATTTCTCACTTCCGCCTCTTCTCCTCACCAGGTATGATCCGTTTTATCATCCTCCCCTCACCCTCTTCTATATCTCTCTAGAGGTGATGCCCTGTGACCTCCTTCCCCAAAAGCTCCCATATTGTGAGCGTGACCCCTTTCTTGAGAGGCTTGCTAACCCTTTGAGTTTGAGGACAAACTCAAAACCACCCGGGGAGTATGATGCATATTCCCATATGCATCATTTTTATTTAAGGTCAACTTCCAAGAAGAAAAGTGTCAAACAAGAGCGTGCATGGGAACTCTCATATTTTCTCTTATTATGTGAGTTCAAGGACTTTAGACACCATGAAGAAGTCAAGCAAGTGGTGAAAATCTGGATAAAACTCATATTCCTTCCAGAAGAATTGGTGCCCGATTCATCCTTGCGGAAGCACTCAAAGGGAAGTTGTCCTGCTCCAGTCCAGTTCTAATATAGGTGTAATGTTCGGACGATAACTTTTGATCTACTTATCCAAATTGAGCAAATGATCCCATTCTAGAAAATAGATTTCCAAGGCTTTCCAACAAGCGCAGAATCACCTGATTTGGACGTGTGTGCTGAGAGTTATGCTCAGATGAAATGGAGGCTGCTGTAAGGATGAAATGCTGGGCAAATGAAGAGACTTTGGTTACATGACATCATGTGGATGACCTCATGCACGACTTGGAGTATTCTAGATGGATGTTTTCAGCTGATTGGAAGCCTAGAATATTCTTTGTAACCACCCCCACCCCTTTATGTTGAGTCTTTTCCATTTTCCAAGCCTTTTCGATTTTCTAGTTTTAATTGCTAGGAGTTTTTAAGTCTTTTGGTTATCTTTGTTTAGCCTATAAATAGGTGGTTATGTAGTTGCATTTGAATTCAGAGTTGTAAGCTTTTCCAAGAGTAGTACAAACACCTTGAGGGTGATTCTCATTTGTGTCCAAAAAAAAATCCCTAGTTCTATATCTTGAATTTTGGCAAGTTTAAGTAGTGTTCTAGGTTCTCTTTTCTTTTCCAATTGGAGTGATTCCTTGGTGAAGATTAGAGGATTTGCCCAAGATCAAGTCCTTGAGTGTCTTCGCGAAGGATTATCTCAAGTGCAAGGTCTTGTTTATCCTTTATTCTTTTTTTGTTATTATTTTCATTCCATCTCAATCAACCTTCCATTTTCTCTTTACTTTGGTTCAATTCTTATTTGGGTTTATTTGAGTTTGATTTGGTTCACTTACCACCCACTTATACATCAAAACCGAATCCATTTCTCCTTCACTACTTAAGATCTCTTCTTAGTTTCCTTACTTAGATACTTAGAAGTGCATCAAGTGGTATCAGAGCTTTGACTACTCTCTTGGCCAAGCTTCCAAGTCTAAACACTTTCCTAAACACATTCCCAAAGACAAATCCCAAATCAACCCACATAGCACTCCCATAACAAAGCACCAACTGTGCCGGGGCAGATTTTTAGCACGGCCACACCGTGTCTCTAGGACACGATCGTGCCATATTCCAGCCTTCCTATTCAAGTGCCAGAAGTTCAACACGGCTTGACCGTGCGAGTGAGCACTACATGCCTTCTTCTTTCCATTCCAAAACCATAAAATCCTTCATTCGAGAACTAATATGTCAACTAGCACCTCTTTGGAGGAGAAGTTTGAACAACTTCTAAAAGCTAATGCCGAAAAGAATGCTCAACTTGAATACTTGAGAAAGCAACTTGATCAAACTATGAGGAGTAACCGGAAGGAGATACAAAGCTTACACTCAACTAGTGGAATCGAGTTCACCGAGGAAGACACTGAGAGCAACCCATTTGCTTCAAGTGACGGGGACGAAGGAAGAAGACTAAGGAGAACGAGAAGAGAAAAGCAATCATATATGGATTTCAAGGTGGAGATTTTGGAGTTTGAAGGTCGCCTTGACCCCGATGAGTTCTTAGAATGGATCAACACCGCGAAGAGAGTGTTCGAATACAAAGATGTCCCGGATGACAAGAAGGTCAAACTTGTAGCCTTGAAATTACGTAAGTACGCTTCCATTTGGTGGAGTACTGTTGTTGCTAAAAGGGCTAGAAAAGGGAAGGAGAAAGTTAGAAGTTAGAGGAAAACGAAAGAAAAACTTAGGGCCAAATTTCTCACACCCTACTACCTCCAAGACAACTACACCAAACTCCATAATCTTAGACAAGGTGCTAAAAGTGTGGAAGAGTACACCCGTGAGTTTAAGAAGCTAGTCATGATTTGTGATCTTGGGGAGAATGATAACCACACCATTGTGCCTTACTTGGGGGGTTGAATGAATCTGTTAGGAATGTCATGGAGTTATAGCACTATACTGCCCTCGATGAAGTTTGTTCCCTAGCCCACAAAGTCGAGCTACAAAAGAAAGCCAAACTCAAAAAAGAGCCTCCCAAAGCCCTAACCCGTAGCTACCCTTTCAACAAGGGGAGTTACCCTCCACCTTCAAGACCTCAAAACTCCACCCCGGGGTCTTCAAACCATAAAACCCCATGATTTAAAGCCCCCTTCAAACCAGTTTGAGAAGAGGAGATGCTACAAGTGCCATGGTTCTTGACATATAGCCTCGGAGTGCTCTAATCGTAAGGTTATCACTTTGGCCGAATACTAAGCCATGGAAGAAGCCAAATGTGAAGAAGAAGGGAGTGACAAAGCGGTTCATTTGATGAAGGTTATGGAGGAGCACGTAGAAGAAGTGGGTGATGGTGAATTGCTTGTGCTTAGAAGGGCCTTAAGTTATCACAAGGGTGTGAACCATGAGGAGCGAAGAAGGAACATCTTCCATAAAAGGTGTACATCAATGGCCGAGTTTATTCTGTAATTGTGCATAGAGGGAGTTGCACCAACGTGGCTTCAACTACCTTGGTGACAAAGCTCAATCTCAATGCCGAGCCACACCCCTAACCCTACTCTATTCAATAGCTTAACCAAGGTAAGGACCTATAAGTTTCGCATCGTTGCTTAGTGTCCTTCTCCATTGGTAAAAGCTATCGTGATGAACTATGGTGTGGCATCGTCCCCATGGATGCTTGTCATATCCTTCTAAGAAGATCTTGGCTTTATGACCGAAAGGCCATGCATGATATGTTCCTTAATACTTACATTCTCCATAAAGATGGCTGAAAGATCACCTTAGCTCCCTTAGCCCCATAACAAATTACCAAGCCTAAGAACAAAGACTCTTCCAAAGATGAGGAGGTCTATCTTTCTTTCCTTGAGCCTACCCTTAAAGCCGATCACCATTAGTATAAACCCCTCAAGGAAATGATCCTTTTCACCCCCTCATAAGATGACCACACCGAGAAACCCTCACACCCCCTTGCCATCCAACTACTCAAAAGCTTTGCCCCTGTCTTCCCCGATGAGCTCCCCCCGGTTTACCCTTGAAGCGGACAATACATCACATTGATCTCTTCCCCGAAGCCGTCCTTCCTAACAAACCCGCATATAGGATGAACCCTAAAGACACTTTGGAGATTCAAAGACAAGTGGAGGACCTCACTTCCAAGGGCCTTGTTCGAGAAAGCTTAAGCCCTTAAGCCGTGCCCGCTCTTCTTGTGCCTAAGAAAGATGGAACCATGCAGATGTGTATGGATAGCCGCGCTATCAACAAGATTACAATCAAATATTGGCATCCCATACCTAGGTTAGAAGACATGCTTGATAAGCTCCACGGGTCCAAGTACTTCTCAAAGATAGACCTTTAGAGTGGGTACTATCAAATTCGGATTCTCGAAGCTGATGAGTGAAAGAGGGCCTTCAAAACTAAAGTTGGCCTTTGCGAGTTGTTGGTCATGCCTTTTGGTCTCTCCAATGCTCCAAGCAAATCATGAGGCTTATGAACCAAGTCTTCAAAGCCTTTCTTGGTAAGTTTATCGTTATCTATTTTGATGATATTTTGGTTTTTAGTGAAACCGAAGGGGAGCACTTTGAGCATTTGAAGCAAGTCATGGAGGTTCTTGAATAAGAGAAGCTACATGGCAACCTCAAGAAGTGCACTTTCTTCTCTCTTGAAGTTGTGTTCTTTGGCTACATTACCTCAGTCGAAGCAATACGAGTGGATCCAAGTAAGATTGAGGCCATTAAATCTTGGCCGGTTCCATCCTCCATTGCCGCCCCTATGACCGAGGTCCTCAAGGGTACCAAGTTTGTGCGGATAAGCCAAGCGGAAAGGTTGGCTGAAAAACTCAAAGACAAGCTCACTCACACCGCGGTCCTAGCATTGCCTTGTTTTAATAAAGTCTTTGAGGTAGAGTGTGATGCCTTCGGATTGGGGATAGGTGTGGTTTCGATCCAAGAGTGCAAGCCACTTGCCTACTTTAGTGAGAAGTTAAGTGATGCAAGAAGGAAGTATTCAACATATGATAAAGAGTCCTTTGTAATCATTCGGGACCTTGAGCAATGGACTCACTACTTGATTGCCAATGAGTTCATTTTGCATTCCGACCATGAATTCCTAAAGTACACCAAGGGCAACATAAGTTGAATTCCCGGCATGCCAAGTGGGTTGAATACCTGCAATCATTTCACTTTGTGATCAAACACGAGTCTGGGAAGCTTAATCAAGGTACGGATGCTCTATCTAGAAGGCACCTTCTTTTGTTCCAACTTGATTCGTGTGTACTAGGCTTTGAGTACCTCAAGTCCTTGCACAAAGAAGATGAGGATTTCAAGGAGCTTTATGAATCTTACCACGCTCACCTAAAGGGAGACTTCATGCTTCAAGAGGGTTATTTATTCAAGGGAAACCGGTTGTGTGTGCCGAGGTGTGGCACTCGGGAGCCTATCCTTAGAGAGATTCATGGTGGTTCACTTGCGGGCCACTTTGGAGAAGGCAAGACATACATTATGGCCAATGAGCATTACGTTTGGCCTCACATGTTAAAAGATGTCCAAGACTTAATCAAAAGATGTGCTACTTGTCAAATGACCAGAAGCCATGTGCTTGTTGGGGATTTTTGAGAGGGTGTGAACTAATTTGAAAAGAAAAACCTCAAGCATACAATTGTCATTGTAGTACTTTGAGGGTCGAATCCATAAGGACAACGTGGAGATTACGGCCATTTATAACGAAATGATTTAACTAATTATCCTAATGTGATCTACACTGAACCAAATTAAATTGTTCAAGGAAAACATAAATGTTCAACTTAAATTAAATAGCAAAAATGAACTAAATCTAAGCATTTGACTCACTGTGAGGTTATTAAAGAAATGATGCATTCAACACCTTTCATCATTCAATGCCACTAAAATCAAGAGTTAAACACTAACCAGGGCAACGTAATTACCAATACCAAAACCAATGAACCAAAACCAACACAAATTGAGCAGAATTAGAACAGAACATACTCAGGGAAGAAGCAAAATCGAAAGCAACAGCAGGGGAGGGGAAACAGGGCTCGAACCCAAGCAAGTGAAGCAAAGTAAAGCAATGGTAAACAGAATGAAGACAAATGTATACTCACAACGACATGGTAACCAGCTTTAAACGCAAAAGCAATCCAAAAGCAACTCATCGAACCCAGGTGAACCAATCAAACCGAAAGCAGTAGGGGGGAACCGAATGAGAACACTCAAATAAACCCCAAAAATTCCTTGCAAATACATTCGAGATCCGTGAATGCCATACGAAAATAACAATGTAAACTAACTACATGAATTCAACTACCCAAAAACAATCGAAATTTGGAACTCAAATTCGAAACCCTAATCTAGAAAAACTGAAAATTAAAACGGAATTAAACCTAAATTCAACCTAAAACTACTCCTAAAATTATCTGAACTTAGCGTAAATTTTCCTTAAAAAAAACGTCTTCAATGGCTGTCGATTTCTTCATATATGCCGAGCCGCCTTCAACCTTCAGCCCTTCGTTCTGCTGCTTGCGTGGACGGTGGGGATGATGACCAGCGTAGGTGGGACGTGGCAACAGCAGCGTGATACCCGGTAACAGCTTAGAGAGAGAGAGAGGATAACGAAGGGATGGGGATGGAGTGGAGGTTCTGGGGTCTTCAGGTATGACTTCGGGGCAGAAGGGGAAGCAGCGAAGAAAGACAAAAGTGCGAAGGGGAGGGGGGTTTTAATTCTGGACCGGGCTGGGAAGGGGAAATGAACTGGGTTTTTTCCCCTTTCTTCTGAACCGGTTCAATTCTTTTTGGGCCGGTTCACTGTAATTTGGGCCCTTTTTTTGACAAGTTAAGGCCGGTTCTTCCATTCGCGACATTTTTCCCATTTTTCTCGCATTTTTTTGGCTATTTATTCGAAATTATTCAAAACCTGCAAAATAGATAAAATCAGTTAAAAACCTAAAAAATACGAAAAAAAAGCATAAAACAGGTGTGAAAGTACCCTAAAAATAGGTCATTTTTGGGACAAACAAATACCCCCACACCAAGATTTTGCTCGTCCTCGAGTAAAATAAACTAAACTAACTAAAAGAAAATAGAAAATAAGAAAAGGAAAAACCTAACTAACTGTCGTATGAATCACGGTTGCATTTAGCATATGCAACAAGCCCTTTAAACCCCCTGGTCTCCCAAGTGGACGAGTGAGGTCTCGTGAGGGTTTTTAAGTGAAATACCAACAAAAATTATTCCAAAAATAAAGAATAATATTTTTGGTTTTTCTCAGAACTGATATGTACAAAATTTGGGAAAGACATGCACACATTCTAATCAGCTAAATCACCATGTACTCAATTATTGACCTGCATACACATAAAATGTACTTCAAAGCCCTCTACCTCCTAAATGATATCAAAGCGCTAATTTTTCACTCCACTGAACTTCAAGATATTGAATCCATCCCGGTGCTCGTGTGCAAGTGTATCATCATCCCAGGGCTTAGATTTACCAGAATTAGACTCCATCCCACTTGGCTGACATAACTATATTATTATCATACTGGTTTTGGAAGCAAGCTTTTCCAGTAGCAATATTGCCTCAAAGGGTAACACCCAGTAGCACGTGCCTCAAAGGGTAACGCCCAATAGCGCATGCCTCAAAGGGATACTTGTCATTCCAAACTTTATTTTCATCTCTTTTTTTTCTTTATTTCATACTTATTCATAATACAATTTTTTTCTCAACCATATTTCAAAGCAATTATGTCACAAGCTAGTGGGAGAATCATTCTTGGAAAACCTAAGACCTGAAGATAATGATGAAGAAGTAAGTAAGGATTGGATTCCACTACCTATAATGAACTACTGGGGTTTGAATTAGGGCTTAGACTATCACATCTGAGGTCGGAAACTTATCACGCACATCCTATTTATATACAAGCTACTAAACAAAGCAGAGGGGATTCAAGCTAATCAGAAAAGGTACAAACATTCCCAAAAACAAAATCAAAAATCTTCAAAATTTTTCAAAAGTTTCAAAAATGGGCACCTCACCCCCACACCAAAACTTCACAATGTCCTCATTGTGAGAACTAAGGTGCTAAAAAGCAAGCACATAAGCTATACAACTGCAAAACCACAAACATATACAACTAGAACGCCACCAAAAATCAAAAACAAAACCAAAAACCAAACAAAACCACACACACACATATTTACAAAAGCCAAGGAAAACAAAATCACAAAATAAAGCCAAAATCGAAACTAAAATCAAAGCAAACACACATATTCACAAACACAAACCCAAAATCAAGGACCTACTTAATCCCAAACTAACACAAAAGAAACCTAAAATGAGACAAAAGGCAAAAGAAAAGAAAAACAAAAATACAAGGCCAAAACAAGGTCACTGAAACACCAAAAAGAGAACAAAAGAAAACTATTCAAACAAAAACCGAAACTTGCTAAACTAGACGAAACACAAAACCAAGGAAACAAAATGCAAAATCAAAGAAACCAAACAAAGAAACCAAACATACATAAGAACAATCCTAGATATTCACAACAACTCACAATCCTAAATATCAACAACTAATAAATATTTACAAAATCATAACATAACCAAGGGTGATCATAGCCCACACGGCTCAACATTTCCCAAATTGCTCCTCAAGATTGATCACCTGTATATTCACAGTCCTAATTATCTACAACAAAGTTCAAAAAAGAAATAAAAGAAATGGAAAAGAGAAGAAGGTTGGAACGATCATACCAGGTTGGATATAGGTCGTACCCAAACTATGAGGCTTATGGAGCATCAGCCACTCCATCACAACTCACAAGCAGCTACTCAGATCAAAACCAACCAACGCTCTTAGTAGCTTATCAAACAATCGGGCACAATCCTCACAAAAATGAACATAGTTAGAAACATGATGAAGGGCCCAAATAAGATGCATAAATTCAATGCAACTCAATGCTCTCTTCAGCTTATCGAAGCTCGCAGCCTAATCAGAAGAGAGATATGTATATGTAAAATCAGATGCACCAGTCAATGGTTTAATGAAGATATGACTATATGAATGCATAAACCATCTAAGGTGATCTGATTCATCTAAATGAAATCTCACATCACCTCGAAAAGGGGAAGGGAGAGAACTAAAACAAGGCCAATCAAAGGAAATCTGACAATTAGAGATAAAATGACGGCCTAAATTCAAGTCCTGCAGTTCAAAGGGGTGTTTGAGTCTATTTATGTCATTATCATCACAAATCTGATCTAAATAAGGAGTATCAAGCATCAATGTCTCAGATTCGATAAAAGTAGACTCGAAAGGGTCTAAAGAGGAAAGAAGAGGGGGATGCGGAGAACTGCAATATTTAAAAAGGAGGTCAGCTTGGACAGGATCAAAAGAAAATGATTCATATTCAGCACGGAGATCCTTATTCAAACTCATATCGACATCAAACCTACAAAAAGATTCATATTCTATATGCCAAATGTTATCATCTAATTTAAACTGAAGGTCAGGAATGATAGAATCAAAAGAGAATGTTTCATATTTAATATGAAAACCCAAATCAAGACCTTCAGTAACATCAAACCCGCATGAAAAAGATTCATATTCCGCATAAAGAATATCATCATCAAAGTCCAAAATAGTGGGCTCAACTTCTTCTTCACACGACTCCTGGTAAATATCGTCTAACTTATCATGATGCTTAATGGCAGACGGGATGCTCATATCTAACTCATCAGGTCTCTCAGTTTCCTGAACCTTAAACTCAAAAGAGTCATCAAAAGTGGTGGGTGGGTCGGCATAAACTAGGACATCATCAGTGACATCATGTTGGGAGTTAGTACGTGGTGCAAGGTCAGGTGATAGAGACACAGGGAGGTTGCTCTCTTTTTCAAGGCTAGGCAAAGACAGATCATCATGCAAATGAGGCCTAGATTGATAAGAAGGCTCAAAATCATCAAAAAGACTAACTTCAGATTTAGGAAATCCTAAACTAGAGTCAGACTCATTGCATTACTCCCTACTCGGATTAAAGCAGTGAGAATATTCAGTAATTCTCACTTTTATAATCTCTAAAATCTTGTCAGTCAATTCATTAATTCTGTTTTCTATACTTGCACGCGTAGCATCATGATACGGACAAGAACAAACATCATGACAAGAAGATTCACAATAACCGCACCAAACAGGACGCACAGAAACAGGAGAGGGGTCATAGAAGTCTATCGAGTGATCTCGGCGGTAAGGATTGGTAAGAAAAACAGACTTATCATGAGTTGGGTATTGTAAATTCGGTCTAACTTGTTCAAATGCATAATTATCCCAAGCTAAATTCTCAAAGAAGTCCCAAACCTCATCTTGAGTTCAAGATAATAATCCTAGCAAACCCCCGGGGCACATAGACTCAACAACACCCTTAAATTCAGCATTGAGACCCAAAACTATGACCTCACAAATTTCCCATTTTTCAAAAGTTTGATTCAACTAAGCACGGTAAACATTAAGCCTAGACAAATAACGCTAAAAAAATTCATGCTCAAATTGTGGGAAAGTGAAAACTGGCATTTTTTGAAGCCCTTTTTTTCTGACTTTTTAAGAACTTTTCAAATGTTTTTGGATTTTTGAGTTTTTCCAATTTTTTGAGTTTTTGAATTTTTTTGATGAAACGATTAAAATAAGTGACGATTGATACCAAAATAAAGAAACCAACTAAAACAAATCACAACAACTAAGTAACTACTAATGAAATCACCAAAACACAGTACGAAAAGAGTAATATACGGAAACACAAAGATGATATAATCTCTTGCTGTCGTCCCCGGCAACAGCGCTAAAAATTTGTTGGGGATTTTTGAGAGGGTGTGAACTAATTTGAAAAGAAAAACCTCAAGCATACAATTGTCATTGTAGTACTTTGAGGGTCGAATCCATGGGGACAACGTGGAGATTACGGTCATTTATAACGAAACGATTTAACTAATTATTCTAATGTGATCAACACTAAACCAAATTAAATTGTTCAAGGAAAACATAAATGTTCAACTTAAATTAAATAACTAAAATGAACTAAATCTAAGCATTTGACTCACTGTGAGCTTATTAAAGAAACTATGCATTCAACACCTTTCATCATTCAGCGCCACTAAGATCAAGAGTTAAACACTAACTAGGGCAACCTAATTACCAATACCAAAACCAATGAACCAAAAGCAACACCAATTGAGCAGAATTAGAACAGAACATACTCAGGGAAGAAGCAAAATCGAATGCAACAGTAGGGGAAGGGAAACAGGGCTCGAACCCAAGCAAATGAATCAAAGCAAAGCAATGGTAAACAGAATGAAGGCAAATGTATACTTACAACGACATTGCAACCAGCTTCAAATGCAAAAGCAATCCAAAAGCAACTCATCGAACCTAAGTGAACCAATCAAACCGAAAGCAGTGGGGGGGAACCGAATGAGAACACTCAAATAAACCCCAAAAATTCCTTACAAATACATCTGAAATCCGTGAATACCATACAAAAATAACAATGTAAACTAACTACATGAATTCAACTACCCAAAAACAATCGAAATTTGGAACTCAAATTCGAAACCCTAATTTGGAAAAACCAAAAATTAAAACGGAATTAAAGCTAAATTCAACCTAAAACTACTCCTAAAATTATCTAAACTTAACCCAAATTTTCCTTAAAAAAACGTCTTCAATGGTTGTCGATTTATTCATATATGCCGAGCCGCCTTCACTCTTCAGCCCTTCGTTCTGCTGCTTGCGTGGACGGTGGGGATGATGACCAGCGTAGGTGGGACACGGCAACAACAGCGTGATACCCGGTAACAGCTTAGAGAGAGAGAGAGGATAACGAAAGGATGGGGATGGAGTGGAGTTTCTGGGGTCTTTGGGTATGACTTCGGGGCAGAAGGGGCAGCGAAGAAAGACAAAGACGCGAAGGGGAGGGGGGTTTTAATTTTGGACCTGGCTGGGAAGGGGAAATGAACCGGGTTTTTTTTTCTTTTCTTATGAATCGGTTCAATTCTTTTTGGGCCGGTTCACTGTAATTTGGCCCGGATTTTTTGACAATTTAAGGACGGTTCTTCCATTCGCGACATTTTTCCCATTTTTCTCGCATTTTTGTGGCTATTTATTCAAAATTATTCAAAACCTGCAAAATAAATAAAATTAGCTAAAAACCTTAAAAATACGATAAAAAGAGCATAAAACAGGTGTAAAAGTACCCTAAAAATAGGTTATTTTTTGTTCGAACAGTGCTCCCTCAAGGGCTTTACGCACCATTGCCGACTCCCCAAGGGCCTTGGCTGGACATGATCATGGATTTCGTGTTTGGTCTACCACGCACTCAACGCAACAAAGACTCCATCTTGGTGGTGGTAAATCAGTTTTCAAAAATAGCTCACTTTGTTGCTTGCCGTAAGACAAATGATGCTTCTCTCATCACCGACCTACACTTCAAAGAAGTTATAACACTCTATGGAATTCCCCTTTCTATTGTTTCGGATAGGGATTCAAAATTCCTAAGTCACTTTTGGATTTCTCTTTGGAGGAAGTTGGGCACAAAATTAAAGTTTAGCACCATATGCCACCCTCAAACAGATGGCCAAACCGAAGTGGTAAACCGGACCTTGGGAGCCTTACTACAGGTTCTTGTGAAGAAGAATTTGAGGGCATGGGATCTCCTCCCTGCCCAGGCTGAATTCACGTACAATCGAGCCCCGAGTAGAATTACAAATTAGTCCCCCTTCAAAATGGTGTATGGATGCAACCCTCTTAGCCCACTTGATCTCTTGCCCATACACCAAGAGAAGATGAATACTGAAGCTAGCAAGAGAGTGAAAGAGATCCAAGAACTCCATAAGAAGGTCCACGAGCAAATTAAGAGAGCCAATAAAAAGTACTAAAGCCAAGCCAATAAGCACCGGAAGGAAGCCTTGTTCCAACCGGGAGACCTTGTTTAGGTTCGTCTTAGGATGGAACAATTTCCTCCCAAAAGGAAATCTAAGCTAATGCCCTGGGTGGATAGACCCCATGAAATCCTTGAAAAGATCGATGACAATGCTTACAAGGTTGACCTCCTAGGAGAGTATGGGGTTTCTTGCACATTAAACGTTGCCGACCTCAAACCATACTTCGATGATAATAACCTTGAGAATTTGATGGCAAATTCTCTCAACAAGGGGAGGATGATGCACCCATGGAGGGCCAACTAAAGGAGCATGAGCTTGATCAATCCATCAACCCATGTCCATAAGAGGTCAAGGCCACAGTTAAACTTGTCAAGGAATTCCAAGCTGCCCAAAATTCTAGTCAGTCTGTGAAAAGGCCGAACTCTGCTACCTTCTGACTTGAGTTCCAGGAAGGTGAGGGAGATGATTTTTGCACCAAAAGAAAGCTTACGAAGTCAGGAATCTAGAAAATTAAGTTTTAAGTCATTTGGAGATCATTTGGTCAGTCAACTTCGGCTCCAAAGTCAACTGCTCTTTATTCATTCCCAGTAGCTGAAGCAATCAACGAGTGGATGAGCTACTTGCACAATTGATTTATAGGGTTTCTTAGCACTAAAATGTGTCATAATATTTATCATTACTCCCCCTAAAAGATGGTGTATTTTGCCTAAGGAGTTTGCTATTAACCAGCCCCAAAGCTCACGAAACACCCTTTTAATCAGTTTAAGTTATTTTTCATCGTGGGCTTAATCTAGCTAATCAACACATGTTTTAGGCTAATCTAAGCTCAAATCAGCTGTCTAAAGTATCGTGAGGTGTTGGGATGGTACTAATCAGATTGTATTAGGGTTAGACACCTATTTTGATGTTAACTTAAAGCTAATGTGTTGTCAAGCTTTAAGCTCTCTTGTGTACTTAGATTAGCAAGTGTTTAGTGAGGGTTCCCATGCTGTTTGGGATGTGGGCAGCAGCTGAGAAGGCCTTTTAATGGCCTTCTTCACTCTTGCATTAAGTGTGTTGGGTTCAAAGCTCTAGCCTAAGTCAAGAGTCTCTGGTGTGTCTCATTGATCCTTGCTCTTAACAGATATCTTATCCAAGTACCAGTTCGTACCGTGAGGGTTCCCCCAGTGCTAGTTTAGTTAAGCAAGGTAGACTGTAAGCCTTAAGCGCCTGGGTTTAAGACGCAGGCTAGCTTCTATGCTAAGCATTAATGCCTTTTAGCACTTTGCTTTTGGCCTGGTCGATTAAGGCATCTCTTGTATTCAGCTTAGTTTCTGTATTTAAGCAAGTGAGTTTCATTTGTGAGGTTTGCTTAGGTTCAGTATTTGTGACTCCCATCTTGTGGTTTTTCGGTATGTCCTTCTTAGGCCTAGCTCTCTTGAGTGGTGGTCAAGAGGCTCTTTAAAGCATCAATTAATGTGGTGAGTATCTTGTCTCATTGATCCTTAAGGGAAGCTCTAAGTTAACATTGGTGGTGAGTTATCTTATGCCAAGGGAGCTTAGTTTAGTCTCATACCTAGTTCGTGCAAGCCATGGCAACCGAATCCAGTCTCCTTCACTACTTGAGATCTCTTCTTGGTTCCCTTACTTAGGTGCTTGGAAGTATCATTAGTTTAGTTCAGTGCAAGCATGTAAACCGAAGCCTTAAGCGCCTGGATTAATTTGTTTAATGACAGTTTCCTTCTTAGGAAGGAAACCTCATTCTAGCTTCTATGCTACCTAGTATGCTTGCTTGGTCGTGCATTAATGCCTTACCAAGGAATTATTTTGTAATTGGAACTTGAATATTAAATGAAAACCAGAACTGAGAGCACTTTGCTTTTGTTCTCCTAAATACTTCTTGCTTATCCTTAGTTGCTGTGTCGATTAAGGCGGTGATCAAGTAAGGTCCCAAATACTTGATTAGAGTGGTGTTTCTGTATCTTAATCATATTTTAGGGACCCTAGCAACTTGAGCTTAGTGGTGGTTTCTGTATTTAAGCAAGTGTTTAGCTTATCCTACATTAACCTTCTTTCATTTGTGAATTCACTCAAACTCCATATTGAATTTTAGTTTGCTTAGCTTAGCATTTGGAATCAGTTTAGAGTAGTTGCTTAGTGATTTTCTTTCCAAGATACATCATATTTGGTATCAGAGCTTTGGTTTCACCTTAGCCGGTATGTCCTTCCACTTTTTAGAATTATACCCATTCAATTCCAAACACATTCCTTATTTGAACTTAAACACAATCCGAGAGCAAGAAGAGTTCTAGTATGAGATTGGAATAGAAATTTGATGCTCTTATGAGGCAAAATGAGATGTTACTGAAGAAGATCCATAAGGATGCTCAACACAACCAAGAAACTTAGGCTCAAAATGAGTACTTACGAAAACAGCATGGTTCCTTCTTGAAGCAAAAGCAAAAGATGAATGAAGTACCTCTCCAATGTGAACCAAGAGGGCAAGAGCAAGTCTTTAGTCATAACCTTGATTCATCTAGTGAAGATGAACCATTGAGAATGACTAGACCAGAACCACGGTTTCAAGCTAATGCAAATGATTTCAGGGTTGAAATCCCAGAGTTTGAAGGTAAGCTTGATCCAGAGGAGTCTTTAGATTGGTTGCACACTGTTGAACAAGTTTTCGAGTACAAAGATGTTCAAGAGGATAAGAAGGTCAAGTTAGTGGCCTTAAGACTTAAAAAATATGCTTCATTATAGTGGACTAATCTATGTGCTAAACAGGTTAGATAAGGAAAGTCTAAAACCAGAACATGGGAGAAGATGAAGTCCAAGCTTAAGGCTAGATTTCTTCCCCCCTACCTACGTTCAAGATTGCTATTCTTAACTTCATAACTTGACTCATGGCAATCTGAACGTAGAGGAGTACACAAGGAAGTTTAAAAAGCTTATAATCAAATGTGATTTACAGGAAGCCGAAGAGCAAACCATTGTTAGATACTTAGGAGGTCTTAATCCTAGGTCTGCTGATGTGGTTGATTTGCAAGCCAACACCACTCTTCATAAAGTATGTGTGCTGGCTCACACGGTTGAGCAGCGAAAGAAAGCTAGATAGCCCCTAAAACCATAAAATTCGAAACCCTTTACCCGGAACCAACCCTTCAACAAGGGGAGTTCTAATCCTATTACCAAGCCATAAAATCGTTCACCTTCCTTTCCACAAAGAACCCGAACTCCACAAAATATCTAAACCCCTCAAAATAGACCCAATCCCAATCCCATGAGCAACAGAAGACTCTTCAAATGTCAAGGACTTGGGCATATAGCTTCAGACTGTCCAAACCATAAGGTAAGCACCTTAGCTGAATGGTCAACCGTGAATGAGGTGGTGGCGAAGAAGAAAAGAAAGATGATTATGAGGATGAGCTTGCAAAAATTTAAGGAGAAGTAGTAGAAGAGGTTGATGAAGGTGAAGTGCTAGTTTTGAGAAGAGTCTTAAGCAACCAGAAAGGAGTAAAGGATGAACAAAGCGAGAACATATTCCATTCTTGTTGTACAGTTCAAGGGAAGGTATGTTATACAGTTATTAATGGAGGAAGCTGTGCAAATGTAGTTTCTCCAGCCATGATATAGAAGCGGGGTTACAAACCATGACTCATCCACACCCTTACAACATTCAATGGCTGAATCAAAGCAAGGGAATCTGAGTGAACTCACGTTGCTTAGTTTCTTTCTCCATTGGAAAGAACTATCAAGATAAACTTTGGTGTTATGTTATTCTTATAGATGCTTGTCATATGCTTTTGGGAAGACCATGGTTGTATGATCATAAGGTTATGCATGGTGGTTACTTAAATACTTACTCTTTTACTAAGGATGGTAAGTAGATAACTTTAGCCCCTTTACCCCCATCAAAACTCCATAAAATCAGGCCTCAAAACATGCCAAACCGTTCTGATTTGCTACTGGCCATTAGTGAGCTATTGTTAAAGGCCTCTTAGCATGAATTCAAAGTCTTAAAGGAGTGGATTCTAAGCATTCGTGATGAACCAGGAAAGCCTTTACCCACTCACCTCATAGCTAAGACACTCATATAAAACTTCTGTCACTTATTTCCTGAGGAGATACCCATGGGTTTACCTTGTAAAAGGGATATCCAACACCACATTGATCTTATTCCTGGTTCCATCCTACCTAGTAAGCCAGCTTATAGGGTGAATCCAAAGGATACCATGGAGATACAACGGCAAGTTGAAATTGAAGTTTAAGGGCTTAATCCGTGAGTCTTTAAGTCCATGTGCTGTGCCTACTCCTTTGGTGCATAAAAAGGACGGTGGGATGCGCATGTGCATGGATAGTGAGCCATTAATAAGATCACAATCAAGTATAGGTATCCCATACCTGGAGTTGAAGATATGCTGGATGAATTACACAGCTTTAAGGTGTTTTCAAAGATGGACTTTTGATGTGAATACTACTTGATTCGGATTAGAGAAGGTGATGAATGGAAGACAGCCTTTAAGACTAAGGGAGGGCTTCATAAATGGTTGGTTATGCCCTTTGGTCTTTTAAATGCACCTAGCATATTCATGAAATTAATGAATCAAGTTTTCAGGCTGTACATAGGCAAGTTTGTGGTGGTTTACTTCGATGATATCTTAATCTATTCCAAGGATGAGCATGAGCATCAAGACCATTTAACTTAAGTTATGCTTATTCTAGAACGTGAGAGACTCTTTGGTAACCTTAAGAAATGCGCCTTTTTCACTCCTGAGGTAACCTTCTTGGGTTATATTGTCACGAGTAATGGCATAAAGGCAGATGAAAGCAAGACTGAAGCTATTCGATCATGGCCTACTCCTAAGTCAATTCATGATGTTAGAGCTTTTCATGGATTAGCTTCTTCTTACAGGAAGTTTATTCGAAGTTTTAGCACCATCATGGCTCCTATGACTGAAGTTATCAAAGGTACATTTCATTGGACACCAAAAGCTCACTCTACCTTTGAAGAGATCAAAAGAAGACTTATACAAGCACCTATCCTCTCTTTGCCGTGCTTTAGTAAGATCTTTGAAGTTAAGTGTGATTCCTCTGGAGTTGCTATAGGTGGTGCCCTTACTCGAGAAGGTAGGCCATTAGCCCTCTTTAGTGAGAAATTATGTCATTCAAGAAGAAAGTATTCCACCTATGATAAGGAATTCTATGCAATTGTAAGATGTTTAGAGCATTGGACTCATTATTTGATTACAAGTGAGTTTATTCTCCATTCTAATCATGAAGCTTTAAAGTAAATTCAAGGCCAACATAAGTTAAACTCACGTCATGCTTAGTGGCTTAAGTTTCACCAGTCATTTCACTTCACAGTCAAGCATAAATCTGGAAAGCTTAACCAAGGTGCCGATGCTCTATCATAGAGGTGTCTACTTTTGTTTCAATTAGATGCTTGTATACTTGCATTTGAGCATCTAAAAGCTTTATATACTGAAGATGAAGACTTATGGGGGGTTTTTTGCTAATGTTTAAGACACCCCAAAGGTGATTTCCTTATTTAAGGAGGGTTTCTTTTCAAAGGTACGCAGCTGTGCGTACCAAGCTGTAGCACAAGAGAGCTCTTAATCAGGGAAGTTCATGGAGGTTCTCTAGCTAGTGACTATGGTGAAAACAAGACACTCATCATGCTAAGGGAGCATTACTACTGGCCAGGCATGGAGAAAGAAGTACAGGATATTTTGAAGAGGTATGGGACTTGTCAAGTGGCCAAATATCACTCCTTACCGCATGGTGTTTACACACTTTTGCCGATTCCTACTACTCCTTGGGTTGATGTAAGCATGAATTTCATTCTTAGACTGCCTGAAACCTAAAGGAACAAAGTCTCAATCTTTGTTGTGGTAGATAGGTTCTCAACAATGTCCCATTTCATTCCATGTAACAAAACCAATAATGCTACACATATTTCTGAGGTGTATTTCAGGGAGGTGGCTGCATTACATGGTATACCTAGATCAATTATTTCTGATCGGGACACTAAGTTCCTCAACCATTTCTGGATTACTTTGTGGAAGAAATTGGCAACCAAACTCAAGTATAGCACCACTTACCATCCACAAACTGATGGGCGAACTGAGGTTATAAATTGAACCTTAGGAACACTCCTAAGGGCCTTGATTAAACCTCATGCCAAGGATTGGGATTTGCTTTTACCCCATGTAGAATTTGCTTACAATAGGGCTCCTAGCAAGGCTACTGGTCCATGACCATTAAAGGGGGTCTATGGGATTGATCTTATTAGTCCACTTGATCTTACTTCACGACCTTTAGCTCAAAAACTAAGTACAGATGCAGCAGCTAGGGTGGAAGAAATCTAGAAGATACATGAGTTGATGAGGAGCAGAATAGAGAAGACCAATGCATCCTATCAAGCTCAAGCCAACAAACACAAGAAGAATGTGGTATTTCAAACTGGAGACCTCGTATGGATACACTTAAGGAAAAAGAGATTTCCTTCAAAGAGGAAGAACAGGCTCATGTCAAGGACTGATTGTCCATTTAAGGTACTCGAAAAGATTAATGACAATGCTTATAAGGTTGATTTGCCAATGGACTATAGAGTTTTAGCTACATTCAATGTGGCTGACCTAAGTGCGTACCGAGCTGATGATCATCTTGTAGATTTGAGGATCAAATCTCTTCAATAAGGGGAGGATAATAGAGTCCCCTCTAGCCAAGACATGGAAGAGGGTCCTAAGAGTCCGGCAAGGTCCAATGCATGTTCCAAGGTCCAAGCTATTGCCCAAATTTTGGGGAAGAGCCAAACTGTTACAACCGTGTTAAACAGCCAGAAATTACCCAGTTTTGTTCATTTGATTTCTTAAGCTACATTGTGGTTTAAGTTTGATATTTCTGTATTTTTGGATCCTTAAGATGTTAGCTTCCAGGTCCAAGCATTCAAAGTCAGTCATGCATAGTCGAAGTCAGGGGATCAAGGCATTTTGTTCAACCTGCCAGTTTTAGTCAAAACTATACGGTAGAATGTTTCAGTAGAAATCTCCTACTTAAACATGATTTAACCTTGATTTCGTTGAAGGGGGGTTTGTACACACCCTAAGGATTCCCCCTATGGCCTGAAATTAAAATCATGCTCACTTTTGATTGGTGGAAACAAGGGTACAAAGCCGGGCTAAAAACTGATTCTAAGAACACGGTAAGCTGCTGAGTGTTTTTTCATTCTCACATAGGTTTGCTCAGCTTCTTCTCTGCTTGCTTGCTTCAATTACGAGTCTAGCAGCCTAGAACATCATCATTTACTGTATTGAAGCCTTGGGAAGAGCTTAACTAATGAGGGCAAAAAGGAAGAAATGTTACATTGCATTTTGATTTGCCAGCCGAAAAGGGAGCATGCTTATGATTGCTTTTTCTCCACTTCCGTGGTAGTAAACTAATGTATTAGCTTAATTAAAGTGTATTAAAGTTAAGTACATCATTTGTTTCATTTTGTTAAGCAAGCATGTAAACTAGTTTAGCCTTACGCTCCTAGATTAATTTGTTTAAGACGTTTTCTTCTTAGGGAGAAAACCTCATTCTAGCTTGTATGCTGCCTAGTTGCGTGCTTGGTCGTGTATTAATGCCTTACCAAGGCACATTTTGTAGTCAGAACTTGAATATTGAATGAAAACTAGAATTGAGAGCACTTTGCATTCGTTCCCCTAAACACTTCACTTGCTTATCTATAATTTGGTCGATTAAGGTGGTGATTAAGTAAGTCCTAAACCTTGATTAAGTGGTGTTTCTTTATCTTAATCATAGTTTAGGGAACCTAAACGTGAGCTTAGTGATGTTTTTGTATGAACGCAAGAGTTTAGATTATCCTATATTCCTTCTTTCATTCTAGAATTCACTCAAACTCCATATTGATTTCAGTTTGCTTAGCTTAGCATTTGGAATCAGTTTAGAGTATTTGTGATTTTCCTTCCAAGATACATCAGGTCTCAAGATGTAACAAAGGGACCTTAAGAGGCAACAAATAAAGCTCGAGTTGCAAGAAATAGACCTCAAGGTACAACAACAAGAATTTGATCAACTTTTCCTGTGGTTTAAAATGAAAGGGGAAGCTGAATAACCCTTTGTGTTAAATGAAATGGATCAACGTCAAGAAGGCAATCAGGTTAACTTCAACCTTTTCGATGAGTATAAAGATGAACAGGAGAAAATTGAAGAGGAAGTTGAACAAACGGAGGACATATCTCACTCCAAACCTACGGGTCAGGGTAAGATATGTTCATGGATTTTCAACGGAGAAAGTTGTACACACGGCCCAACTAATCTCCATACTTTTGACCACCCACACCTCTATACTCTTTTCCACATGCACCATACAATCCCACAACACACACCACATCAATCCAATCCCTTTCATTCCCTTTAATGCACCGTTGCTTCAAGCTTCGAATTTTAAATTTAGAGCTCGTGAGCAATGAAATCCCAAAGAATGCGAAAGTTTCCTTCCAAACCAGATTCAAACCCATGTTAATCATGAGTGGAAAGGAACCTTTAAAAACGAGAAGGACATGCTTAGGTGGTTGGTGTTATTTCAGCTAGAATTGTAACCACAAGTGGGAGATGATTACCCTAATGATTTGAGGTCAAATGTTTTTCAGCAAGGGGGGAATGATGGAGATTTACCCATGAACCTTAATTTGGACTAGGGGGTTAGTCAAGGTAATTAGGTTTCAACATCCCAAAGCCAAGAAAAACCCACATTTTTGCTAGGAACAGAAAAACAGTTGGTTCTAGGTTCAAGTCAGAATACAAGCCCGGTTTTGTGTCCTCTAAAACTTCGACTTCCATGAGATTTAATGATGTATCTTGGAAGGAAAACACAAACACTCCAACCTAAATTCAAAGCTAAAACAAAGCAAACTAAATTCAACCTATACATGCCCTTCGCCACTTGTGCTAGATCACCATTTACATAAGGGAATAGCATGTGTTGCTCACTTTGATCCTTGTCATGATGATTTCATTGTTTGATTATCCCCACAATTAGAACCTGAAATAGCCAAACTCATCGCCATGGGGTGATAAATGGGAAACACAAGTGAAGAACAACCAAGAGGGAAGGAGAAAAAGAAAGAGGGAAACACTATGAGGTTGCTAAAGTTGTTTCCATGTGTGAGTTGTTCGAGAATAATCACTATGGGAATGAAAGAAGTACTTAGTCGGGTGTTTTTCCTGAGAAGAAAAAGCGAGTGCTAATCCATCCCTTAGTCTAGCCTTTTCATGTTTAGAAGCACCATTCTAATTTTCTTATGCTTCAAACATCAGATTTAAGGAAGAATCTACTTCAATAAGGGGAGTATAATATGTATATAGGTTGATCTCAAGCATCAGATTCGAGGGTGATTTTGAATAACAAGTTAAAGATGCGTCCCATACATTTAGGAGCTATTTATTTCATCATTTGCGAGGCCCAAGATGTCCTCTGAAGGGCCCTTGAGTCATTTTGATGATAAATGCATAGAGAAAACTAAGTATGGGCAGAATATTCAATTTTAATCAACTCGGTTGTTTGGAGCAGTCACCTAGTCCCACTTCGAGACAACTTGCAATGCTCTACATGATGTTTTTCTGGCCTAGCTTTAAGTTTAGGAAGAGAGCTTCCGCATGAATCTTACAAGTGGATTGGAGGTCAAAGCCAGATCAAACCTCAAACTGGGCAGAATTCCAATGTGCAAGGTCTAACTTGCAACTTTTATCCATGATAAATGCGATTCAAAGGGGAACGTCTAAGTCTCAAGGGAAAGAAGCAACCTAAGTTAACGTCAAGGGATACTAGAAGGCTAGGGGGGGCATGGTCGTGCTTGAAGGCATGGGGGGACCGGCCAACTTGCTGCCTAGCTCGCCTAGGAAGTTCCTTTTCACGGTTTGAGGTAGCTATGGAAGTTTGATGCAAATTGCTTTGTCATGGTCTAGATTTTGTGTGGAAATGAGTAATTAAAGGAGTGATGTGAGGAAAGAAAAAGGAGGATTCAAAACACTAAGAAGATCAAGAGGGAGCTCATTTGAGAGGAGAGAAACCAAGAGCTAGCTTAAGAACTTCAAGTGTGTTTAATGAATTTTGGATAGTTCTAAGCATAGATAAGATACACCACTAATCACTTAGCTTAGGGCCCTTAATCTTGGATTAGGATAAGATACACCACCTAATCAAAGATCAAGACTCACTTGGTCACCACCTTAATCGGCCACAATTAAGGATAAGCAAGTTAAGTGTTTAAGAAATCAGAAGACACAAGGGAATTATCAACTATATTTTCTTCAAATGAACATACAAGGCTTTTATATGGCCTTGAGAGTACACGAAGAGCTTTCCTTCCTAGGGAGGAAAGTCATTAAGCTTGCTAATCACTACCTAGCACACAGTTTAATCTAATACAAACCAAAGCTGAAAGTTTATATTACAAAGCACTTGATTTATCTTCCTAAGCCTTTTCCTTTGCACTAAGGAACATAAATGACTTTTCCAAGCTAGGAAGGCTGCACGGCTAGCCACCTCACTGAAATGCATGTGTGCCATGTCATGCTTGAGCGGTCGAATGAGAGCTGCAAAATGGTGGTGTTTCACTTGCTCCAGTCTCTTTCAAGTAGCTGAGTGGTGTTTCATCAAAGCTCAAAATGACCTAGTTGACAGTCTTCCACCTTAAGCAAACCCCTTGAAAACTACTAGGCTAAGTAACCGGGTGTCAAAACTTGCGACTTCCATGCTACGTTTCTTACATGGTTGGAAACCTAGATGTCTATGTGGAATCGTAGCATTTGGGTCATTTGCCCCAGAACAAACCAGAAAACCAAAAATTTTGCAGTGCAAACACAAGAGATGAACTAACCAATTGAACCTGAAACCAAATTAAAAGCTAAATCCTGCTTGAAATCATCCAAAAAGCACCAAAAACTAAATTCAACCCTATACATGTCTTTTCCATCAAGTTCATGGCCACTTGTGCTATGGATCACCATTTACCATAAGGGAATAGCATGTGTTGCTCACTTTGATCCTTGTCATGATGGATTTCATTGTTTGATTATCCCCACAATTAGAACCTGAAATAGCCAAACTCATCGCCATGGGGTGATAAATGGGAAACAACAAGTGAAGAACAACCAAGAGGTGAAGGAGAAAAAGAAAGAGGGAAACACTATGAGGTTGCTAAAGTTGTTGAAATCCATGTAGGAATAGGAAGTTGTTCGAGAATCTAATCACTAATGGGAATGAAATGAATGTACTTAGTCGGGTGTTTTTCCTGAGAAGAAAAAGCGAGTGCTAATCCATCCCATTAGTCTAGCCTTAACTTGCCGGACTTATGTTAAAGTGAAAGGAAGAACTCAACCATAGCATGGCGTGAGTTTAATTTTCTTATGCTGAGTGCAACTCACTGGCAATCAAATAATGGTTCCAATGTTCTAGGCATCGAACGAGGCATAGAATCATAAGTTGAATATCTCTTCCTGGTTCACTTCTCATGAAGAAGGCCAAAGGGCGTCCTTCTTGGTAAGAATGCCTCCAATACCAACTCCAGAAGCAATACTTCAAAGACCTTCTCAAAACATGGTAGAGCTAAAACTGGTGCTTGAGTTGCCTCTCTTTCATCTCAAAAGCCGCTTGGGCTTTAGGCAAGTCAGAGTCATAGGAGCTAGAATAGTGCTGAAATTGCGTATGAATCTCCTTTGAATCGAACATCAGAATACTTTTAGGAACAGGCCAAGTCCGAATAGCCTCAATCTTGCGCCTTAATACCATTTTCCAATATACACCTCATGAGTAGGTACACTTCTTTAGGTTCCCAAATAACTTCTCCTTTTCAAGAACGAGCATCACTTGAGTTAAGTGATCTTGATGTTCTTGCTCATTCTTTGAACACCAATATATCATCGAAGGCCCAGTAGACTTGATTCATCAACCTCATAAACCTCATTGAAGCATGACTAACCATTCATATACTCCGCCCTTGAAAGCAGTTTTCCGCTCATCGCCCTCCCTTACGAATCTGATAATAACCACTCCTTAAATCAATCTTGCTAAACACCTTAGAGCCATGTAACTCATCCAACATATCTTCAATAGGTATAGGCTTGTTTATGGCCCTATATCCTTTTTTGGAACCAAAAGAGCAGGAACAGCACACGGGCTTAAGGATTCTCGTGCCAACCCCTTGAATATCAGTTCTTCAACTTGACGCTGAATCTCTTGAGTTTCTTTGGGATTTGTCCTGTAGGCTGGTTTATTAAGTAGAATGGATCCTGGGACAAGGTCAATATGATGTTGAATATCAGTAAACCCGAAGGTATCTCATCTTAGGCGACTGAACAATATGACCTTGGCTATGGGATGGGATGGAAGTGGTGTTTCTGGTTCATGTACTTGCAATATCCATTCTTTCAAGGCCTTGAACTCATGTTGAGAGGCCTTTAAAAGGTTCAACATATATCAAAAGCAAGTCAGATTGATTTTGGCTTTTTTGTGGTTTCATTTTGTGGAGTTCGGATGGTGACATAGGATTCAGGGTAATCTTCTTGCCATTTTTGGTATAAGAATAAGTATTAAGATAACCATTATGCATAACCTTCCTGTCATACATCCATGGCCTTCCTAACAGAATATGACAAGCATCCATGGGGATAACATCACACCGGAATTGTTTGGACGCACACGTTGTCATTCTCTGATCATCTTCAGCTCTCTCCTCCACTACCTATCCGCATAAAGTATTCGGACGTGGGGGGTTTGGTGGTGGTGGCCTTTGAGGAGCTTGGTTCTTTTGTGGGTTAGATGGGAAAGGGGTAGATGATTTAGGCTGAGGTGTGGTACTCCCCTTGTTTAAGGGTTGCCCACGGTTTGGTGTAGAATAGGGCTTGAATGAATCACGAACATTCATCCTAGACTTTCTTTGTTGCTCCACCTTGTGTGCTAGGACACACACTTCGTCAAAGGTGGCATAAGCTTGCAACTCAACCACGTTGGCTATCCTAGGATCAAGCCCTCCTAGGTAACGAACCATGGTCTGCTCTTCAGGCTCATGAATGTCACATTTGATCATGAGTTTCTCAAACTCACGAGTATATTCTTCAACACTCATCTTGCCTTGATTCAAATGATGAAAGAGCATATATTGATCTTGGACATACGTAGAAGGCAAAAACCGTGCCTTCATCTTGGCTTTCATTTTGTCCCAAGTAGCAATCTTACCCTTCCTTTCTCTAGTTCTCTTAGCATTAAGGTTTGTCCACCATAAGGAGGCATTTTTCTTTAGTCTAAGAGCAACTATTTTGACTTTCTTATCCTCTGGAATCTCCTTGAACTCAAAGATACGTTCCACTGTGTGTAACCATTCAATGAACTCATCAGGATCTAACTTACCCTCGAACTCAGGAATGTCAACCTTGATCTCATTAGAGTTGAAAGTAGGCCGTGCTCTTCTTTGTATTCTTTCAAACGGCACTTCTTCTTCAGATAACGCATTGCTAGCTTCCTCTTCATAGCCATAATTTGTTCCAATCCGAATGCTTGGTGATTCTTGAAGTTTCTGCTTTTGTTTCATGTGGTTTCCAAGCTGTTTCCTCAAGTACTCATTTCGAGCCTTAAGTTCTTGATTACACACACTTAGTTCTTGCATTTGCTTGGAAAGAATCTCAAGCCTTTCTTCCACAGACATGCTAGCACTCATTGTGATCGTAGGAAGGAACGGTTTATGCTTGACTGTGTTTGAAATGATTTCAGAGATAGGCTGGGAATGGCGTGGGGTTCAGGCCAAGTTCTGAACTTGCTCTGATACCAAAATTGATGTAAGTCTCAAGGGAAAGAAGCAACCCAAGTTACTCACGTCAAGGGATACTAGAAAACAAACAAACACTCACGGCCAGGGGGGCACGGTCGTGCTTGAAGGCACGGGGGGACCATGCCAACTTGCTGCCTAGCTGGCCTAGGAAGTTCCTTCTTCACGGTTTGAGGTAGCTTTGAAGATTAATGGAAGTTTGATGCAAATTGCTTTGTCATGGTCTAGATTTTGTGTGGAAATGAGTAATCAAAGGAGTAAAAGGATGTGAGGAAAGAAAAAGGAGGATTCAAAACACTAAGAAGATCAAGAGGGAGCTCATGGTTTGAGAGGAGAGAAACCAAGAGCTAGCTTAAGAACTTCAAGTGTGTTTAATGAATTTTGGATAGTTCTAAGCTAGATGATTAGATAAGATACACCACTAATCACTTAGCTTAGGGCCCTTAATCTTGGATTAGGATAAGATACACCACCTAATCAAAGATCAAGACTCACTTGGTCACCACCTTAATCGGCCACAATTAAGGATAAGCAAGTTAAGTGTTTAAGAAATCACAAGACACAAGGTCTTTACTCTCAACTGAATTATCAACTCTATTTTCTTCAAATGAAAATACAAGGCTTTCATATGGCCTTGAGAGTACACGAATGAGCTTTCCTTCCTGGGGAGGAAAGTCATTAAGCTTGCTAATCACTACCTAGCACACGGTTTAATCTAATACAAACCAAAGCTGAAAGTTTATATTACAAAGCACTTGATTTATCTTCCTAAGCCTTTTCCTTTGCACTAAGGAACATAAATGACTCAATTTCCCAGCTAGGAAGGCAAGAGTGCACGGCTAGCCACCTCAAAAGGACTGAAAAATGCATGTGTGCCATGTCATGCTTGAGTGGTCGAATGAGAGCTTGCAAAATGGTGGTGTTTCACTTGCTCCACGTGTCTCTTTCACAAGTAGCTGAGTGGTGTTTCATCAAGCAGCTCAAAATGACCTGGTTGGCAGTCTTCCACCTTAAGCAAAACCCTTGAAGGAGGAAAACTACTAGGCTAAGTAACCGGGTGTCAGTCAGCCGGTTTCTGCCTCAACTTCCAACGCATGCTTGACACCTCAAATGATGACTAATTGCTACATTTCTTACATGGTTGGAAACCGCAAGATGTCTAGTTTGCCTTCAATTGGAATCGTAGCATTTGGACGTCATTTGCCCCATGAACAAACCAGAAAACCAAAATCGTGCATTTTGCAGCGCAATCCGGACAGGTTCAAGAGATGATCTGTTTTAAGTAACCAATTGAATTCCAAATGACATGAAACCAATTGGAATTAAAAGCTAACATCCTGAACTTGATAATCATCCAAAAAACGGGCACCAAAATGTGCCTTAGGCCGATGTAATAAGATAACAAAAACCGGGTAAAAATCTGGATGAGAACCCGGGTGCATCACCTTGTGTGTTTTCCATCAAGTGACTCATGGCCGTGACTTTGGAGTTGATTTCTTGATTATTTTGGATAAATGAAACATTATTAGACCTTGAGGATGGACCTCCATCATGTCACATTTAAGAAGTCAAATTTCCAATAAAACAAGTTGCAAGGCTTCTGGACACCATTTGGTTGGTCAACCAGCAAGATCTTTCAGACTGTGCAATTCTAACAGCAATCCAGCACTGGGCAGAATAAGGGGAGATTAAGTTAACTTAATGCAGTCCAGCATTTTTGAAACTTTAGGGAATGAAAGAAGACATAACTATGTATCAAGTCATATGCCAAAGCCCCTCCAAAGCATGCCCTTGTGCTGCCTTTATCTAGGCAAAAGGACAAGAAAAACATCCTTTGACCCGTTTAAGAGCTAGCAGGTACAAGGGTCTTGTTCCTTGGGTTTCACTTGTACTTCTTACTGCATTTTGAATTTCAATGATGTATTAGGATGCTTTGTAAGCTTAACACCTCATTTGGGGGAGTGATTAACCCTAATGAGGTGGCCAAAGCTACAATAGATGTATTAGTGTACTTAGGGAACTGATTTGATGTGCTCCTCCTCCCTAAGTGTGCCTATGGCTTCCTTAGCTGATTTTGATGGTTTGAATGGGTGAGTTCTATCCTTTATAAGCCAGCCATAAACCCCTTTGTAATCAGAGTTGAATGAATGTAAAAGTTGAGTTCGAAAACTCTCTCTCTTAAATCCTGGTATTGTATCTTGAGCTTGGCAACTCAAGTGGATCTTTAGGTCCCTTTATCTCAATTAGAGGGCGATTAATTTATGTAATCTAATTGATCTAAAGAGATTTCCCAATTGTGTTTTAAGAGTGACTCCTTGGATTATCTCTATCAAACCCACTTATTTATCCCATTTAGCTTGGTTTACTCGCATTCTATCCATAACTTACATTCTACCCAGATTGTATTCTTGGTTTGCTTTGAGTGGTTTAACTATTGGTGAGGCTTGAATACATAAAATCAAATTGCTAACCCATTGTGTTTATTTTTCTGAGTCTGGACTCCCAAAATATACATCAATCAAGGAGTGGGATCTCAAGCTCCCCCATGCTGAGTTCGCATACAATCGAACTCCTTACTTTACTACTTCCCACTCTCCCTTTGAGTCTTGCTATGGAATCAACCCTCTGACTCCTCTAGAGCTCATACCACTTCATCTTCAGTCTAGAGTGAGCTATGAGGTCGAGGAGAGGGCCAAAGAGATGAAGAAGCTTCACCAACAAATTCGGGCCAAGATTGGGAAGACAAATGAGATGTATAAAGTTAGAGCCAACAAGCACCGTAAAGCCATTATCTTCAAGCTCGGGGACTTGGTTTGGATACACTTGAGGAAGGAGTGGTTCCCTTCTAGAAGAAAGAATAAACTTATGCCAAGGAGTGATGGTCCTTTCAAGGTCCTTGAAAGGGTAAATGATAATGCTTACAAGCTAGAGCCACCTAGGGACATGGGTGTATCTTCTACATTCAGTGTGGGTGATCTCATACCCTATCTTGAGGATGAAGAAGATGGTGATGATTTGAGGGAAAATCACATTCAAGAAGGGGAGGATGAAGTAAATGTCATGCCTACACAAGTCTAAGAGAGCTCACAAATCCTTCTTAGCGCTCACAAGTTATAATTAAGAGGACTCGGTCCATGTACCATTTTGGAACTTCAATTCGGACCACATCCTAAGCCTTTAGGACGTGTTACTCTCCTATTTTGGGAAGGTCAAGAGGCCTTCTAAAGGGTTTTATCCATCAAAATGAAGCTAAACCCACAAAAAGAATAAGAAAGTCCTAAATAGTAGTTTTAACCCATTTTTGTAAGCTTGATTATTCAAGCTTATTATGGGTTTAAAATGTTGTAATCCCACTTTTTGGGAACTCTTTTATGTCATCTTAAAGGTTATAAAAAACGTTCTAGGTTAAGTCATTGGGAGATAGGTCAAATAAAGTCACTTTCAGCAAGCTGCATATTCTAATCCAGCCTGGAGCACTCGGAGAGTTTGAGCTATAACTTCTAAATGTGGCTTCAAATGCCTTCCCGCTTAGCCATCTGAAAATGGACTTTCCAAGCTTCCTAACAACACCTTTTTGAGCTAATTTGATAATTGTGGCAGAAGTTATAGCTGTTAAAAGTTAAAGGTTGTGCACTGAAAGTGACAGGACAACATGTCACTATCACCTTTTGTACTTGCTTTGCTTTGTGCTTTTCCCTCTACTTTATAGGTGTTTGTAAGGCCCTTTGTCCCCTTCCTTTTAGATTGTTAAAGGCTCTCATCATATAAGGGAGGCCATAGGTTGTAAAAACCAGATTGGGATGATATGAAATACCTTAAAGCTTTCTCTCTCAAAAATCTCATTTCTATTTTCCCTTATTTCTATAGTCGTGAGTCTTAAGTGGAACCTTTATAGAAGTGTTGGTGTCTAAGCCTTTGAGCATTTCTTGGTGGTTCCTTAGTCTTAATGGGTGGCTTAGCCTTTAACTAAGTCATATCTTATACACAAGGGAAATTTGCAACTAAACTCAAGCAAGCTACATTCTGGCCCATTTTAGTCACGTCCCAGGTGGTGATCAAGTAAAGTCTTAGCTCTTAATTAGGTGGTGTTTCTGTCTCTAAATTGAGGATAAGGTTCATAAACTCAAACTTAGTGGTGTTTCTGGCAGCTTAGATTATCAATTATCCATTCATTCATTCATGGATTCACTTAAACTCAACCTTGATTTCAGTTCGCTTATCCTTGCATTTGCAATCAGTTTTGAGTATTTGTGATTCTCCCCCATAGAAATATCATATTTAGTATCAGAGCAAGTTTTATCTTGTCCTGATAATAAGGTAATCAGGTTTCAACATCCCAAACCCAAGAAAAACCCATATTTTTGCAAGGAACACAAAAACCGTAGGTTCTGGGTTCGGCTCAGAATACAAGCCAAGTATTGTGTCCTTTATTACTTTGACTTCCATGAGATTTAACTTCAATATTTTGCCATACGAAGTTCAGGAATTCAGCCTTCCAATCAAGTAAATTCCAAGTCATTTGGACGTCATTTTCCTATCCAAATTATCCTTTTAATCCAAACAATCAAACTGCCCGGTTGAACCAGAATGTACCCGATTTTGTATGCTTAATTACTTTGGCCGCCTTGAGGTTTAAGTTTGATATTTTTTGATATTTTGGTTATTCAAGATCCTATATTTGAGGGTATGTAAAAAGATTTGGGTTAAGTCGTGTAAAAATAAGAGAACCAGGCAATTTTAGAAACCGTGTAGACTGGACCCGGTTTTGAGCAGTCTGACATTTCTAACGCTTTGGGGCAGCAAATCAAGTCCAAATGCTGAATTTCCATCTGGATGTTTTAGAAGACATGTCAAGGTTTACTCCCATGTAAGGAAATCCGGATCATCCCTTCCTTTTGTATGTGAAATGTGGCATCCAAAACCGGCTAGAAAACTACCCAATACTGCTCGCTACTATTGTGGAGAGTTCTCAGCAATCTAAGGGGGAAGTCATGTCTAAATAGGTTGCTTAGCTCACTTAAAGGAGTTTAGACATAATCATGAAGCTTTCTACATAACCACAAAGGGAACTACTGAGATACAAGTGGAGAAGGCCAGCAAGGTTCCTATTGGCTAGCAGTAAAATGCAAAGGGGACAAGCCACTCTTTGCTTTTTTGTCACGTAAGGGGAGCTATTTGTTTGCTTGCTTACTTGCTTAGGATGATTATAATCTTTGTAATCTAGCTTACTTTGGCGCATAAAGTTGTAATTAGCTTAGTTTAGTCATGCTTTATTTTAACCGCTTTTGCTAAGCTAGGTTTGAAGTTAGATTAAGTTAAGGTAAAGATTTCCCCCTTAGGAAGGAAACCTCCTAAGCCCCCTAGCTGCCTTAGGATGTTTATTTAAGGCCTTTACAAGGCTCATTTTGTACTATGATTATCATCTTTGAAATTGAAAGTGAACTGAGAGCTTTGCTCCTTTCCGTTCCTTAAACACTTTGCTTGCTTATCCTTAATTAGGTCAGTTAAGGTCGTGATCAAGTAATGTCTTAACTCTTAATTAGGTGGTGTTTCTGTATCTTAATTTAGGTTAAGGCCCTATACTCAAACTTAGTGGTGTTTCTGTATCTAAGTGAGAGTTTAGATTATCAATTACCCCTTCATTCATTCGTGGATTCAGTTGAACTCAACCTTAATTTCAATTCGCTTATCCTTGCATTTGCAATCAGTTTGAGTATTTATGATTCTCCCCTACAGATACATCATATTCGGTGTCAGAGCAAGTTTCATCTTGGCCTAGTATTCACTCCCCATGTTCCGAAACACATTCCAAACACATTCCATAAATCAGCCAAAACACATCCCCCAAACACATTCCGTAACCTCCCACCATGTCCCTTAGAAAAATTCTCAAATTAAAAGCTGAATTTGATCCCAGCGATCTCAAGACGTAACAAAGGGACCTTGAAAGCTAACAAATAAAGCACAAGTTGCAAGAAATAGAACTCTAGGTGAAACAACAGGAATTTTATCTATTCTCCCTATGGTTTAAAATGGAAAGGGAAGCTAAATAACCCTTTTTGTTAAATCAAGTGGATCAACATGAAGAAGGCAATGAGGTTAACTTCTACCTACCTCATAAGTTTGATGAGTATGAAGATGAACATGAGGAAATTGAAGAAGAAGCTGAATAAAGTGAGGACATATCTCATTCCAAAGCTATAGGTCGGGGTAAGATATGTTCATGGATTATCAATGGAGAGAGTTGTGCACACAGCCTAGCTAATCTCCATAATTTTGTCCACTCACACCTCTATACTCTTTCCCACCTCCACCGTATAACCCCATAAATACACCACATCAATCCAACCCCTCTCATTCCCTTTAGTACACCATTACTTCAGGCTTCGAACTTTGAATTTAGAGCTTGTGAGCAATGGAATCCCAAAGAATTCAAAGGTTTCCATCCAAACCAGATTCAAACCCATGTGAATCATGAGTGGAAAGGAACCTTTAAAACAAGAAAGACATGTTTGGGTGGGTAGTGTTATTTCAGCCAGAATTGTAACCATAACAGGGGGATGATTACCCAAATGATTTGAGGTCAAATCTTTTACAACAATGGGAGAATGATAGAGATCTACCCATGAACCTCAATTTGGACTAAGGGGTTAGTTAAGGCTATCAGATTTCAACATCCTAAACCCAAGAAAAACCCACATTTTTTGTAGGAACACAAAAATAGTTGGTTCTGGGTTTTAGTTAGAATATAAGCCCAGTTTTGTGACCTTTATTACTTTGACTTCCATGAGATATAACTCCAATATTTTGCCATGTGTTTGAAGTTCAGGAATTCAGCTTTCTAATAAAGCAAGTTCTGAGTCATTTGGACTTCATTTGCCCAACAAATCATCCTTTCAATCCAAAATATCCAAACTGCCCCGTTGAACCAGAATGCACCGGTTTTGTGTGCTTAATTACTTGGGCCTCCTTGAGGTCTATTTTTAACATTGTTTGATTTTTTGGTTATTTAAGGTCATATCCTTTACGGTATGTAAAATGTTTTAGGTTAAGTTGTGTAAAAATAGGAGAACCAGGTTATTTTATAAACTGTGCAAATTGGACCTGATTTTAAGCAGCCTGAAGTTTCTAAGGAGTTGGGTAGCAAATCAAGTCCAAAAGCTGAATTTCCAACTGGAAGACCAAGAATACATCTCAAGGTTTCCTCCCACGTAAGGAAATCCAGATCATCCCGTCTTTTTGCATGTGAAATGTGGCATCCAATACCAGCTAGAAAACTACCCAGTATTGCTAGCTGCTGCTATAAAGAGTTCTCAACAATCTAAGGGTTAAGTCATGTCCAAATAGGTTGCTTAGCTTACTAAAAGGCATTTAGACATAATCATAAAGATTCTACATAACCAGAAAGGGAACCAATAAAAAAACAAGTTTGGAAGGCCAGCAAGGTTCCAATTGGCTAGCAGGAAAATGCAAAGGGGACAAGCCACTATTTACTTTTCTGTCACATGAGGGGAGCTGTTTGTTTGCTTACTTACTTGCTTAAGATGATTATAATCTTTGTAATCTACTTTATTCTGATGCATAAAGTTGTAAGTAGCTTAGTTTAATCATGCTTGATTGTAACCGATTTTGCTAAGCTAGTTTTGAAGCTAGATTAAGTTAAGTTAAAGGTTGCCCCCTAAGGAAGGAAACCTCTTAAGTGCCCTGGCCACCTTAGGACGTTTATTTAAGGCCTTTAGAAGGCTCATTTTGTACTAAGCTTATCATCTTTGAAATTGAAAGTGAACTGAGAGCTTTTCTCCTTTGCGTTCCTTAAACACTTTGCTTGCTTATCCTTAACTAGACCGGTTAAGGTCATGATCAATTAAAGTCTTAACTCTTAATTAGGTGGTGTTTCTGTATCCTAATTGAGGTTAAGGGCCCTAAACTCAAACCTAGTGGTATTTTTGTATCTAAGTGAGACTTTAGATTATCAATTACCCCATCATTCATTCATGGATTAACTGAAACTCAACCTTGATTTCTGTTTGCTTACCCTTGCGTTTGCAATCAGTTTTGAGTATTTGTGATTCTCCCCCACAGATACATCATATTTGGTATCAGAGCAAATTTCATCTTGGCCTGGCATTCACCCCCATGTTCCCAAACACATTACAAACACATTCAACAAATCAGCCAAAACACATCCCCCAAACACATTCCGTAACCTCCCGTCATGTCCCTTAGAAAACTTCTCAAATTAAAAGTTGAATTTGATACCAGTGATCTCAAAATGCAACAAAGGGACCTTGAGAGGCAATAAATATAGCTCGAGCTGTAAGAAGTAGATGTCAATGTGAAACAATAGGAATTTGATATACTCTCCCTTTGGTTTAAAAAGAAAACGGAATCTAAACAATCCTTTATTCAAATGAAGTGGATCAACATCAAGAAGGAAATAAGGTTAACTTCGACCGACCTCCTAAGTTCGATGAGTATGAAGATGAACAGGAGGAAATTAAAGAAGAAGCTGAATAAAGGGAGGTCATATCTCACTCTAACCCTAGGGGTGAGGGTAAGATATGTTCGTGGATTATCAATGGAGAGAGTTGTGCACACAGCTTAGCATATCTCCATACTTTTGTCCACCCACACCTCTATACTCCTTCCCACCTCCACCATACAACCCCATAAACACACCACATCAATCCAACCCCTCTAATTCCCTTTAGTTCACCGTTACTTCAAGCTTCGAATTTTGTATTTAGAGCTTGTGAGTAATGGAATCCCAAAGAATCCAAAGGTTTCCTGCCAAACTAGATTCAAACCCATGTGAATCATGAGCAGAAAGGAAGCTTTAAAAATAAGAAAGACTTGTTTGGGTGGTTGGTGTTATTTTAGCCAGAATTGTAACCACAAGTGGGAGATGATTACCCAAATGATTTGAGGTCAAATCTTTTTGAACAAGGGGGGAATGATGGAGATCTAGCAATGAACCTCAGTTTGGGCTAAGGGGTTAGTCAAGGTAATCAGGTTTCAACATCCCAAACCCAAGAAAAATCCACATTTTTGGTAGGAACATAAAAACAGTAGGTTTTGGGTTCTAGTTAGAATACAAGCCCAATATGTGTCCTTTATTACTTTGACTTCCATGAGATGTAACTTCAATATTTTGCCATGAGTTTGAAGTTCAGGAATTTAGCTTTCCAATAAAGCAAGTTCCGAGTCATTTGCCCATCAAATCATCCCTTTAATCCAAACTACCCAAACTACCCTGTTGAACCAAACTGTACCCGATTTTGTGTGCTTAATTACTTGGCCCTCTTAGGGTCTATGCTTAATATTTTTTGATATTTTGGTTATTTAAAATCCTATCTTTTAGGTTATGTAAAACGATTTGGGCTACGTTGTGTAAAAATGGGACAAACAGGCTGTTTTATAAACCACGCAGACTGAACCCGATTTTAAGCAGTCTGAAGATTCAAAGGAGTTGGGGTAGCAAATCAAGTCTAAAAGCTGAATTTCCAACTGGACGACTTAGAAGACATCACAAGGTTTCCTCCCACTTAAGGAAATCTAGATTATCCCTTCCTCTTGCATGTGAAATGTGGAGTCCAAAACCAGCCAGAAAACTGCCTAGTACTGGCAGCTGCCGCTGTTGAGAGTTCTCAACAATCTAAGGGTCAAGTCATGTCTAAATAGGTTGCTTAGCATGCTTAAAGGAGCTTAGACATAATCATGAAGCTTTCTACATGACCACAAAGGGAACTAATGATAAACAAGTGAAGAAGGCCAGTAACGTTCCTATTAGTCAGCTGTAAAATGCAAAGGGGACAAGCCACTTTTTGCTTTTCTCTCACATGAGGGAGCTGTTTGTTTGCATGCTTAGTTTCTTAAGATGATGATAATCTTCGTAATCTAGCTTAGTCTGATGCATATAGTTGTAATTAGCTTAGTTTAATCATGCTTCTTTGTAACTGGTTTTGCTAAGCCAGGTTTGAAGTTAGATTAAGTTAAGTTAAAGGTTTTCTCCTTAGGAAGAAGGAAACCTCCTAAGCCCCCTAGCTGCCATAGGACGTTTATTTAAGGCCTTTAGAAGGCTCATTTTGCACTAAGCTTATCATCTTTGAAATTGAAAGTGAACTAAGAGATTTGCTCCTTTTTGTTCCTTATCCACTTCACTTGCATATCCTTAACTAGGCCGGTTAAGGTAATGATCAAGTAAAGTCTTAACTCTTAATTAGGAGGCATTTCTGCATTCTAATTGAGGTTGAAGGCCCTAAACTCAAACTTAGTGGTCTTTCTGTGCCTAAGTGGGAGTTTGGATTATCAATTATACCTATATTCACTCATGGATTCACTTAAACTCAACCTTGATTTCGGTTCGCTCATCGTTGAATTTGCAATCAGTTTTGAGTATTTGTGATTCTCCCCTACAGATACATCACATTTAGTAACAGAGCAAGCTTTATCTTGGCCTGGTATTCACCCCCTACATTCCCAAACACGTTCCAAACACATTCTATAAATCAGCCAAAACACATCCCCCAAACACATACCGCAACCTCCCACCATGTTACTTCGAAAACTTCTCAAATTAAAAGCCGAATTTGATGCCTGTGATCTCAAGATGTAATAAAGGGACCTTGAGAGGCAACAAATAAAGCTCGAGCTACAAGAAATAGACCTCAACGTGAAATAGCAGGAATTCAATCTACTCTCCCTATGGTTTAAAATGAAAAGGAAAGCTAAACAACCCTTTGTGTTAAATGAAGAGGATCAATACGAAGACGGCAATGAGGTTGACTTTGACCTGCCCTCAAGGTTCGATGAGTATGAAGATGAATAGGAGGAAATTGAAGAAGAAGCTGAACAAAGGGAAGGCTTATCTCACTCCAAACCTACGGGTTAGGGTAAGATTTGTGTATGGATTATCAACGGAGAGAGTTGTGCACACAGCCTAGCTAATGTCCATACTTTTGTCCACCTACACCTCCATACTCCTTCCTACCTCCACCATACAACCCCACAAACACACCACATCAATCTAACCCCTTTCATTCCCTTCAGTACACCATTACTTCAAGCTTCAAATTTTGAATTTAGAGCTTGTGAGCAATGGAATATGATGTATTCAAGCCTCACCAGTGCTCAAAGTAGCAAAAGGGAGCCAAGAATGCGCACAGGAAGAGAAGGGAATGCTTGGAACTGAAAGTAGCTAAAGGAATATAGTTGAGTAAGTGGCTAGCAAGGGTGATTCGAATGACCCACCTTGGTTCACACACTTAGGCAATCTTATTAGTTCTACTAAGCTACAGAAGTTAATCACGTTCTTAGTTAAATCAAGAAGACCTAGAGACCCACTTGAGATTGCCACACTCAAGATATAACACTCGGATTTGAAAGGTAGAGAGAGTTTTCTTAGCTCAAGCTTTCATTCATTCAAAAGTGACTTGCAAAAGGGAAGTGGCTCGCTTTTAAAGAAGCAAATCTGCCAATTCAAACTCAAATGCCAGCTAAGGGGACCGAAAATACAAGGGGAAGTGGGGAGGAGTCAAGTCGGTCACCCTAAGTACAAGAGCAAGTCTAATCCTTCTATGGTCACCTCATTAAGACTAATGATGCTCATAAATAAGGTGTCAAGCTTTCTAGGCTACCTAATTACATCATTACAATTTAATTTGAAGCAAAAGTACAAGAGAAACCTAAGAAAAGAGTCCTTTGTACCGGCTAGTGTATAACCCGGTAAAAGGGGATTTTTGTTGTCCTTTTAGCTGGATAAAAACCACACAAGGGGGTGCTTTGTGGGCCCTTTGGGCACTTAATTTGGTAAATATTTATGTCTTATTTCATACCCTAAAGTTTCAAAAAGAATGGACTTTGGTAAGTCATCTTAATTTCCCTTGAATCTGCCCTTCGCCAGTTTGCCACCAGAACTGCACTGTCTGAAAGAACCGGCTGGTTGACTTAGCAAATGACCTCCAAATGGCTGATGTACGCATCCAAACCTCAAACACAACCAAATGAGGGCAAAAGAGCCTTAGTTTGTTTTACACTTAAATGAGAGAACTTGGGCATAATTTTTATATCTTTTTGAGCTTGCAAAAGATCAAAAGAGAAGAGAATGAAGAGGTAGAAATCAAGATGTAATAGATATGAACTTACCTCAACCAAACTTGAAGGGATTGATGAATGTAGAAAATCACCACCACCAAACTGAATTTATTTGAAAGCTAACATCTTAAACTTAAAGGGGGTGGTCAAGGCAGTCAATCATGCCCTAGTCTTCATTGCTCAAAAGTTATATAAAATAGGGCCAATTTCTATTTGAATCAGGCAGTAGGTGTAAGGGCTGGTTTGTTACTTCTTGGGCCAAAGCATGAACTTTCCTGATATCCTTAGTGCTTGTAGAGTCCTCATGGCTTGCTGGTTGATCTCTAAAAGGTCCCAAGAGATGGTCCCTTTCATACTCGCCGGATGGGTTGGAGTTTGACCTCAAACTCAGAAATTGTTTATCTTCATTATAGTATAGACTAAGGTCAGCCACACTGAAGGTGGCCGAGACTCCATAGTCTCTAGGGAAGTCGATCTTGTATGCATTATGATGGAGTCCTACCAAGCCAAGGCCTTAATCATGATCAATCAAGTCCAGAATGTCCAAGAATAAAGTCATAAGTTCAAACGATGGCTCACCTTTTGCTAGAAATACAAACAGGACCTTACGGGTACAAATTAGTTTTTAAGCCCGATTTTGTGTTTCTAATTACTTAGACCTCCATGAGGTTTAAGTCCTGAATTTTTGCATATCTTGGGTCCCCAAGATGTTAAGTACCTAGTCCAAGTGATTAAGTCAAGTGGAAGATGAAGAACCAGGTCAATTTTCTAAATAGTGCAGACTGAAGCCTGCTATAGACCAGTCTGGGTATTTTGATTTTTGGGCAGGCAAATGAGCTCCAAAATGTGTAACTTCACTACGAGGTGTTAGAAGACATTCTAAGCTTTCCAACGATATGTGGAATTCCAAATCATGCCTACGTTTTGCATAAGAAAGGTGGCATCCAAACAAAGCTTGCAAACTGCCAGCAATTGCCTGGTTGCACCAAATTGGTACACTTAAGTGGTTGAATTCTTTTTTAGCGTCCAATCCTTGTCTAGCTATATGATTTGGTTGTTAGAAGGCTGTTGGACAAAAACATGAAAGAACCATAAGGTTATGCAATGAAGAATAAGGAGAGAAAGGCAAAAACTCAGCCATTAGCCAGCCATAAAAGGCACCTGGGACCGAGCAGGTTTTCACTTTTCTCCCTCACATGCTCAGTGGCCTTTCTGCTTAATTTCTTGCTTAGTATTTATTTTAACTTCAATCCTTGAAGATTAATAGATTCAATGGTTGTAATTAGCAAGGATGAAGTCTAGAAACTAGCTAGTATCTCACGGGTTAGCTAAGACCGCGAATTAAGCATGTTTAGCAGGTTTCCTAATTCTGAAGAAACCTCACTCCCTATGCTAGAGCAGCTTACATGCTTGCTTACTAGACTATAAGGTGTTGTATTTTATCATTTTACAAGGAGATTTTTGAAAGAGAGAAAAGAGAGCTTTGCTCCTTGAAACCCAAAACACTAAACTTGCTTATCCTTAACTAGGCCGGTTAAGGTGTTTCAATTCTAGCCCTAATCTTATTTAAGTGCTAATTTTGGTATCTTAATCAAGCCTATGGGCCCTATCCTTGGTCTTGGTGGTCATTACTGTATCCAAGACTCAAGTTTAGAACTATCCTTAACTCACTATCAGTTTCGAATTGCATAGAGTTCACGCTAAGGCCGTGAGTTCCTTTCCTTATTCTTGTGTTCCCTTTTGAGTGTGAGTTGTTTCCATTTAACTTTACATCATATTTGGTATCAGAGCTGAGTTTCTCCTTGGCCTAGTATACTTCCCCACACTTTCAGTTTCATTCCTATACACAATCCCAAACACAGACCCTATTTCTGTTCTACAATCAAGTCGATTAAACTATGAGTGCTAGCTTCAGTATTGAAGAGAAACTTGATGCAGTTTTGAAGAGCAACCATGATATTACTACTTCCAATCAAGAACTTAAGAGTTCTAACTAAGAACTAAAGGCTCAGAATGAGTACCTGAGGTGACAGCTAGGTACTTTCTTGAAAAAACCAGAAGATGAATGAGGAGTCGGTCCAGTTTATTCCAAGAGAAGAAGAAAAAGCTAGCAATCCCATAAGTTCATCTAGTGAAGATGAACCAGCAAGAAGAGCAAGAAAGGGGGCCTAGATTTCAAACCAACACTAATGACTTCGGAGTTGACATTCCAGAATTTGAAGGGAAGTTGGATCCAGATGAATTTCTTGAGTGGATGCATACAGTGAAAAGAGTCTTTGAGTATAAAGACGTACCTGATGACAAGCACACATAGCTGGTGGCCCTTAGGCTAAGGAAGTATGCCTCTTTATGGTGGACAAACCTTTGTGCCAAGAGGGTTAGATGTAGAAAAAGCAGGATCAAAACATGGGACAAGATAAAAGCCAAGCTTAAGTCGCGGTTTCTCTAACCCACCTACATCTAAGATAGTTATCTCCAGTTCCATAATCTTACTCAAGGTGGCCTCAATGTTGAAGAATACACAAGTGATGATGGAGGTCCATCCCCTAACATGATCCAAGGCCATCAAGGAAGCCCAAAAAGTCCAAGTCTCAGGTCCAAAGTGCAAGAAATCAGCCTAGAAGAGCAAGGGAATTTTTTTGGCAAAACTGGAATTTCAGGCGTGCACAAACCCAATTTTGTGCACGTTATTTCCTACACCTTCCCAAGGCTAAAATGGGGTTTCAGGAAGCCTATGTTTAAGTTCAAGATGTGCTCTTTCCATCAAGACCTCTTGCAAGTCATTTGGAGATCATTTGATACCTCAAAACCTCAAGCAAAGTCAACTGCTAAATCCTGGCGCTGAACTGGACGTGGCTGAAACAAAAGGCTGTTTGGTGGCCCATTTCTCCTTTACATGAGAAACTTTTATGGTTTGAAAGTACTTTAAAAATATTATCAACTGCCATTCAGTACACACATAATTTTAGGCACAAAACACCCTAAAATCCAGTCCATAGCCAGCCGGGTAAGATGATTGAGGTGATTTTTGCTCTAATCCATGCTTAGCCACTTGCAAGAGCTGTCCTAAGGAGTGCCAATCTGCTGAGTGAAGTTTCCAAAGGCCCCTAAGTTGAAAGCCTCAAGATCAGCAAAGATGAGGTGTCATGCCGGGTTCAATCTAACCGGTTTTGTGTTGTTTGGAATTTCTACCTAGTTTAGCTCCTAAACTAGCTTAGCATGAAGGTAGCCACTTGCAGCTGTCCTGAAGTGGAGGCTTCCTTTGAGTCCCGGGTAAGTCGACTACCTAGTTTAGCTCCTCTAGCTTCCATCAAGATTAGTCGCATCAAGATGAGCATTGAAGAGTGTCAAGTGGAGGATGCATCTATCCTTTTATGCTTTGATTTGATCTTTGTATTTTTGCCTAGTTTAGCTTGTAGTGCAACCTAAGTCCTATGTTTGTACTTGAAGCTTTGTATTAAAACCCCCCCAAGGCCCTTTGGCCGGCCACATTATGCTTGAACATTGAATGAAGTTGAGCCTTGCTCCTTTGAACTCTCAAACTCTTTTCTAGCTTATCTCTTCCTTTGGCCGGGTTGAGTGGTGATCTAGCAAGAGTCTTAACTTCTTTCTTGGTGGTGTTTCTGTATCCAAGAGGTGGCTAAGGGCCCTAACATCAGTCCTTGGTGGTGTTTCTGTATCCAAGGTGGGTGTTAGATCCGATTATCTATCCATATCTAAGGTGAGTTTGTGAATTCAAAGTTGCCTTGATTTCATTGCACTCTTCCTCCATCTCTTCCCATCCTCTTGGTTTCCCCTTGAGGATACATCATACATCAGAGCTAAGGCTTCCCTAGGCCTAAGCTTACTGCTCAACACCCTTCCAAACACCCAAACACCTTTCCCCCACAAAAACACCAAAACCGTGCCCCACGGTTTTCACCAACTAGAACAGCAGCACGGTCACCCCGTGCCAAGCAGCACGACCGTGCCACCTTTCTTCCCCTGTCACCTTCCAACTCTCATCCACATCCAGCACTTCAGCACGGTCACCCCGTGCCAAGGAGCACGACCGTGCCACCTCTGCCCCAACCACATCCCAGCTACACCCACACCCAGAACCTGAGCACGGTCACCCCGTGCCTAAGAGCACGCCCGTGCCACACTCAGTTCGTGAAGTTCCGTCATGTTTCATTATGAGTGCTACTAGTATGACCGTGGAAGAGAAGTTTGAGGCTCTCATGAAGAACTATGAGGCCTTGAGACTACAAAATGAGGAGATCAAAGGTCAAAACGAGTATTTGAGGCGACAACTCGGAGATTCTTTGAAGCAAAAGCGCAAGGAGATTAGGAGTTCCCGATCTTCTAACTCCTCTGACTCCGAGCCAGAAGCAAGAGAAGCCCCACGCTTGAGCTCATCAAGTGAAGAAGAAGCTTATGAAAGAATGAGAAGAGGAAGGAAAACAACCTCACACCATGGCGACATCCGAGTAGAGATTCCAGTGTTTGAAGGAAAGCTAGACCCCGATGAGTTCTTAGAATGGTTGCAAACCGTCGAAAGGATCTTCGACTACAAGGAGATTTCGGAGGGAAATAAGGTAAAACTTGTTGCCCTTAGACTTCGTAAATATGCTTCTCTTTGGTGGTCCAACCTTTGTGCTAAGAGAGCTAGGCAAGGGAAGGGAAAGATTCGAACATGGGAGAAAATGAAAGCCAAACTTAAAGCCCGTTTCTTACCCCCATCTTACCTACAAGATAATTACTCCCAACTTCACAACCTTACCCAAGGTAACATGAGTGTTGAGGAGTATACTAGGAAATTTGAGAAATTGTTGATCAAGTGTGATTTGAGGGAGCCCGAAGAACAGACCATAGTGAGATATTTGGGAGGGTTAGATCCTAGATATGCTCATGTGGTAGAATTGCAACAATACACTACTTTTGATGAGGTGTGTGTCTTAGCCCACAAAGTAGAACAACAAAGAAAATCCAAGCTCTACAAAAGGGAACCTCCCAAACCCTATCCTAAGAGCCAACCTTTCAACAAGGGGAGCTCTTACCCACCTCCCAAACCTTCGGTTTCTACACCCTCACCTCCACAAAAGAATCAAGCTCCACAAAAAAGTCCACCACCCTAAAACCGTCCCAACCCTAAGCCAAATGACCGAAGAAGGTGTTTCAAGTGTCAAGGTCTTGGGCACATTGCTTCGGAGTGTCCAAATAGGAGGATTATTACGTTGGCTGAATGGGATGAGAAGAGGGAAGAAGAGGGAGTAGAGGAGGAAGAAGGAGAAGGTGTGTACTACATGGAAGAACAAGAGGAAGTAGTTGAAGAGGCGGACGAAGGAGAGTTGCTTATATTGAGGAGAGCCTTGAGTGCCAAAAGAGGAGAACTTAAAGAGCAAAGAGAGAACATCTTTCATACAAGATGTACCATTCAAGGCAAAGTGTGTTCCCTCATTATTGATGGAGGAAGTTGTGCAAATGTAGCATCATTGACTATGGTGGAGAAGCTTGGTCTTCAAGCTTCGGCTCATCCTCACCCCTACAACATCCAATGGCTAAATTAAGGTAAGGGGTTGCAAGTTAATTCAAGATGCTTGCTCTCATTTTCAATTGGAAGGCATTACCATGATGAATTGTGGTATGATATCATTCCCATGGATGCATGTCACCTCTTGTTGGGGAGACCACGGTTATTTGATCGGAAAGTCATGCGTGATGGCCATTTGAATACCTACACCTTCCACAAGGATGGGAGGAAGATCACCCTTGCCCCATTAAGCCCTTCCCAACTCCACAAAACCAAGCCCCAACCAAGCCATGACCATTCGGACATGCTCTTGGCCGTGAGGGGGCCTCTCCTTAAGGCTTCTCACCATGAATTCAGGGCCTTTAAGGAATGGATCCTAGCCACCCTTGAAGAGTCCGAAACCCCCACACCATCACACCCCCTAGCCCTTTCCCTCCTTGAACGCTTTAACTATGTCTTTCCCGAAGAAATACCCCCCGGCTTACCTCCACAAAGAACCATCCAACACCACATTGATCTTATACCCGGTTCCATCCTCCCAAATAAACCGGCTTACCGAGCAAACCCGAAGGAAACCATGGAAATCCAAAGGCAGGTTGATGAACTTATGGATAAAGGGTTGATTAGAGAGAGCTTGAGCCCTTGTGCGGTTCCGGCCCTCCTTGTGCCAAAGAAAGACGGGAGTACGCGCATGTGTGTTGATAGTCGGGCAATCAACAAAATAACCATCAAGTATAGATATCCAATTCCCCGCCTTGAAGACATGCTTGATGAGTTATATGGTTCTAGAGTGTTCTCTAAAGTGGACTTGAGAAGTGGTTACTATCAAATCCGTATCAGAGAAGGAGATGAGTGGAAGACGGCCTTCAAGACCAAAGGAGGCTTGTATGAGTGGCTAGTCATGCCATTCGGTTTGTCAAATGCTCCAAGTACCTTCATGCGGCTCATGAACCAAGTGTTCCGGCCCTTCATTGGAAAGTTTGTTGTTGTGTATTTTGATGACATCCTCATCTATAGCAAGAATGAAGAAGAACACCTCCAACATCTCACTCAAGTCATGAAGGTTCTAGAAAAGGAAAAGCTCTATGGTAACCTCAAGAAGTGTGCATTTTTCACTCATGAGGTAACCTTCCTTGGTTACATTGTCACAAGTGAAGGCATCAAAGTTGATGAAAGTACAGTGGAAGCAATTCGGTCTTGGCCAACCCCCAAGAGCATCCATGATGTGCGAAGTTTCCATGGGCTTGCCTCATTCTATAGGCGGTTCATTAGAAACTTTAGCACTATTATGGCCCCTATGACCGAGGTTATCAAAGGTACAACATTCAAGTGGACTCCCAAAGCTCAAGAGGCCTTTGAAACCATCAAGTCCAAGCTCACCCAAGCACCGGTTCTTGCATTGCCTTGCTTTGATAAGGTGCTTGAGGTAGAGTGTGATGCATCGGGAGTTGGCATCGGAGGAGTTCTCACTCAAGAGGGGCGGCCCTTAGCCTTCTTTAGTGAGAAACTTTGTGACTCAAGAAGAAAGTACTCAACATATGATAAAGAGTTTTATGCTATTGTGAGGTGCCTTGAGCATTGGAGTCATTACTTGGTGGCTAATGAGTTCATTTTGCATTCCGATCATGAGGCCTTGAAATACATTCAAGGGCAACATAAGCTTAACTCAGGGCATGCCAAGTGGGTGGAGTTCCTCCAATCCTTCAACTTCACCATCAAGCACAAATCCGGAAAGCTCAATCAAGGAGCCGATGCCTTGTCAAGGAGGCACTTGCTTCTATTCCAACTTGATGCTTGCATCCTTGGCTTTGAGCACTTGAAGTCCCTATATGAGAATGATGAAGATCTGGGAGAGCTCTACAAGGAGTGCCTTCGGCATCCCAGGGGAGATTTCCTTGTCCAAGATGGCTTCTTGTTCAAAGGTTCAAGATTGTGTGTGCCTAAGTGTGGCACAAGAGAGCTACTCATACGTGAGGTTCATGGTGGATCTCTATCCGGTCACTTTGGAGAGAACAAGACCCTTATGATGCTAAGGGAACATTATTATTGGCCGAGTATGAGTAAAGATGTCCAAGATGTGTTGAAGAGATGTGCAACTTGTCAAGTGGCCAAAAGCCACCTCCTACCCCACGGCCTATACACTCCCTTACCCATTCCCAACCATCCTTGGGAAGATGTAAGCATGGATTTTGTCCTTGGTCTTCCAAGAACACAAAGGGGTAAAGATTCAATCTTTGTGGTTGTTGATCGTTTCTCCAAAATGGCTCATTTCATACCTTGTACCAAGACCAACGATGCCACCCACATTGCCGAGTTATACTTCAAGGAAGTGATGAGGCTACATGGCATTCCTAGATCCATTGTTTCGGATAGGGATACCAAGTTCCTTAGTCATTTTTGGGTGACACTATGGAAGAAGATGGGAACCAAGCTCAAGTATAGCACTTCATGCCACCCTCAAACGGATGGGCAAACCGAAGTCACCAACCGGACTTTGGGAACTCTTTTAAGGGTGCTAGTAAAGTCCAATGTCAAAGCTTGGGACCTAGCCTTGCCACATGCTGAGTTCGCCTTCAACAAAACACCAAGCAAGGCCACGGGTTTATCTCCATTCAAGGTAGTTTATGGGTTGGATCCTTTGAGCCCTCTTGTCCTTGTTCCAAGAGAGACGAATGAGAAGCCTCACATAGAGGCTAGCAAACGAGTGGAAGAGATCCAAAAGCTCCATGAAACCGTGAGGGCCAAGATTGACAAGGCCAATGCATCATACAAAGACCATGCCAACAAAAATAGAAAGAAGATGGTGTTCCACCCCGGTGATTTGGTATGGATTCATTTGAGGAAGGAACGGTTTCCTTCCAAGAGGAAGAGCAAGTTGATGCCAAGAGTCGATGGTCCCTTTGAAGTACTTGAGCGCATCAATGACAATGCTTACAAGATAAACTTGCCCGGTGAATATGGAGTTTCGGCCGCTTTCAATGTAGCCGACCTTAGCCCTTATGAGGAGGATGATCATCTTGTCAATTTGAGGGCAAATTCTTTTCAACAAGGGGAGGATGATGGAGGTCCATCCCCTAACATGATCCAAGGCCATCAAGGAAGCCCAAAAAGTCCAAGTCTCATGTCCAAAGTGCAAGAAATCAGCCTAGAAGAGCAAGGGAATTTTTTTGTCAAAACTGGAATTTCAGGCGTGCACAAACCCGGTTTTGTGCACGTTATTTCCTAACCTTCCCAAGGACTAAAATGGGGTTGCAGGAAGCCTAAGTTTAAGTTCAAGATGTGCTCTTTCCATCAAGACCTCTTGCAAGTCATTTGGAGATCATTTGATACCTCAAAACCTCAAGCAAAGCCAACTGCTACATCTTGGCACTGAGCTGGACGTGGCTGAAACAAGAGGCTGTTTGCTGGCCCATTTCTCCTCTACTTGGTTTGAAACTTTTATGGTTTGAAAGTACTTTAAAAATATTATCAAGTGGCCATGAAAAACCTCAGCCAAATTACACACATGAGGAGCTATTAACCACCAAAACAAGGCACAAAACACCCTAAAATCCAGTCCATAGCCAGCCGGGTACAAGGAGAGATGATTGAGGTGATTTTTGCTCTAATCCATGCTTAGCCACTTGCAAGAGCTGTCCTAAGGAGTGCCAATTTGCTGAGTGAAGTTTCCAAAGGCCCCTAAGTCGACACCCAGGCCTTAAGATTAGCAAAGATGATGTGTCATACCCGGGTTCAATCTAACCGGTCTTGTGTTGTTTGGATTTTGTGATTTCTACCTAGTTTAGCTCCTAAACTAGCTTAGCATAAGGTGCATCAGCTGAATGGAGGCTTCCTTTAGTCCCTAAAGTCAACACATCATCCTCAATATGAGCATTGAAGAGTTGTCAAGTGGAGGATGCATCTACCCATTTATGCTTTGATTTGATCCTTGTAATTTTGCCTAGTTTAGCTTGTAGTGCAACCTAAGGCCTATGCTTGAATTTTGCAGCCTTGTATTAATCCTCTAAGGCCCCTTTGGCCGGCCATCAACTCAAGCATTTGTATGAAATGAAGTTGAGCTTTGCTCCTTTGAACTCCCAAACTCTCTTCTAGCTTATCTCTTCCTTTGGCCGGGTTGAGTGGTGATCTAGTAAGAGTCTTAACTTCTTTTCTTGGTGGTGTTTCTGCATCCAAGAAGGGTGGTTAAGGGCCCTAACATCATTCCTTGGTGGTGCTTCTGTATCCAAGGTGGGTGTTAGTTCCGGTTTACTCTCCACAACCAAGGTGAGTTTGTGAATTCAAAGTTGCCTTGTTTTCTTCCCCTTGAATTCTTCCTCCACTGTTCCCATCCTCTTGGTTTGCCCCTTGAGGATACATCATACTTGGTATCAGAGCTAAGGCTTCCCTAGGCCTAAGCTTACTACCCAACACCCTTCCAAACACCCAAACACCTTTCCCCCACAAAAACACCAAAACCGTGCCCCACGGTTTTCACCAACTAGAACAGCAGCACGGTCACCCCGTGCCAAGCAGCACGACCGTGCCACCTTTCTTCCCCTGTCACCTTCCAACTCTCATCCACATCCAGCACTTCAGCACGGTCACCCCGTGCCAAGGAGCACGACCGTGCCACCTCTGCCCCAACCACATCCCAACTACACCCACACCCAGAACCTGAGCACGGTCACCCCGTGCCTAAGAGCACGCCCGTGCCACACTCAGTTCGTGAAGTTCCGTCATGTTTCATTATGAGTGCTACTAGTATGACCGTGGAAGAGAAGTTTGAGGCTCTCATGAAGAACTATGGGGCCTTGAGATTACAAAATGAGGAGATCAAAGGTCAAAACGAGTATTTGAGGCGACAACTCGGAGATTCTTTGAAGCAAAAGCGCAAGGAGATTAGGAGTTCCCGATCTTCTAACTCCTCTGACTCCGAGCCAGAAGCAAGAGAAGCCCCACGCTTGAGCTCATCAAGCGAAGAAGAAGCTTATGAAAGAATGAGAAGAGGAAGGAAAACAACCTCACACCATGGCGACATCCGAGTAGGGATTCCAGAGTTTGAAGGAAAGCTAGACCCCTTAGGCTTCGTAAATATGCTTCTCTTTGGTGGTCCAACCTTTGTGCTAAGAGAGCTAGGCAAGGGAAGGGAAGGATTCGAACATGGGAGAAAATGAAAGCCAGACTTAAAGCCCGTTTCTTACCCCCATCTTACCTACAAGATAATTACTCCCAACTTCACAACCTTACCCAAGGTAACATGAGTGTTGAGGAGTATACTAGGGAATTTGAGAAATTGTTGATCAAGTGTGATTTGAGGGAGCCCGAAGAACAGACCATAGTGAGATATTTGGGAGGGTTAGATCCCAGATATGCTCATGTGGTAGAATTGCAACAATGCACTACTTTTGATGAGGTGTGTGTCTTAGCCCACAAAGTAGAACAACAAAGAAAATCCAAGCTCTACAAAAGGGAACCTCCCAAACCCTATCCCAAGAGCCAACCTTTCAACAAGGGGAGCTCTTACCCACCTCCTAAACCTTCGGTTTCTACACCCTCACCTCCACAAAAGAATTAAGCTCCACAAAAAAGTCCACCACCCCAAAACCGTCCCAACCCTAAGCCAAACGACCAAAGAAGGTGTTTCAAGTGTCAAGGTCTTGGGCACATTGCTTCGGAGTGTCCGAATAGGAGGATTATTACGTCGGCCGAATGGGATGAGAAGAGGGAAGAAGAGGGAGTAGAGGAGGAAGAAGGAGAAGGTGTGCACTACATGGAAGAACAAGAGGAAGTAGTTGAAGAGGCGGACGAAGGAGAGTTGCTTGTATTGAGGAGAGCCTTGAGTGCCAAAAGAGGAGAACTTGAAGAGCAAAGCAGAACATCTTTCATACAAGATGTACCATTCCAGGCAAAGTGTGTTCCCTCATCATTGATGGAGGAAGTTGTGCAAATGTAGCATCATTGACTATGGTGGAGAAGCTTGGTCTTCAAGCTTCGGCTCATCCTCACCCCTACAACATCCAATGGCTAAATTAAGGTAAGGGGTTGCAAGTTAATTCAAGATGCTTGCTCTCATTTTCAATTGGAAGGCATTACCATGATGAATTGTGGTGTGATATCATTCCCATGGATGCATGTCTCCTCTTGTTGGGGAGACCATGGTTATTTGATCGGAAAGTCATGCATGATGGCCATTTGAATACCTACACCTTCCACGAGGATGGGAGGAAGATCACCCTTGCCCCATTAAGCCCTTCCCAACTCCACAAAAGCAAGCCACAAGCAAGCCACAAGCAAGCCATGACCATTCGGACATGCTCTTGGCCGTGAGTGGGCCTCTCCTTAAGGCTTCTCACCATGAATTCAGGGCCTTTAAGGAATGGATCCTAGCCGCCCTTGAAGAGTCCGAAACCCCCACACCATCACACCCCCTAGCCCTTTCCCTCCTTGGACGCTTTAACTATGTCTTTCCCGAAGAAATACCCCCCGGCTTACCTCCACAAAGAACCATCCAACACCACATTGATCTTATACCCGGTTCCATCCTCCCAAATAAACCGGCTTACCGAACAAACCCCAAGGAAACCATGGAAATCCAAAGGCAGGTTGATGAACTTATGGATAAAGGGTTGATTAGAGAGAGCTTGAGCCCTTGTGCGGTTCCGGCCCTCCTTGTGCCAAAGAAAGACGGGAGTACGCGCATGTGTGTTGATAGTCGGGCAATCAACAAAATAACCATCAAGTATAGATATCCAATTCCCCGCCTTGAAGACATGCTTGATGAGTTATATGGTTCAAGAGTGTTCTCTAAAGTGGACTTGAGAAGTGGTTACTATCAAATCCGCATTAGAGAAGGAGATGAGTGGAAGACGGCCTTCAAGACCAAAGGAGGCTTGTATGAGTGGCTAGTCATGCCATTCGGTTTGTCAAATGCTCCAAGTACCTTCATGCGGCTCATGAACCAAGTGTTCCGGCCCTTCATTAGAAAGTTTGTTGTGGTGTCTTTTGATGACATCCTCATCTATAGCAAGAATGAAGAAGAACGCCTCCAACATCTCACTCAAGTCATGAAGGTTCTAGAAAAGGAGAAGCTCTATGGTAACCTCAAGAAGTGTACATTTTTCACTCATGAGGTAACCTTCCTTGGTTACATTATCACAAGTGAAGGCATCAAAGTTGATGAAAGTACAGTGGAAGCAATTCGGTCTTGGCCAACCCCCAAGAGCATCCATGATGTGCGAAGTTTCCATGGGCTTGCCTCATTCTATAGGCGGTTCATTAGAAACTTTAGCACTATTATGGCCCCTATGACCGAGGTTATCAAAGGTACAACATTCAAGTGGACTCCCAAAGCTCAAGAAGCCTTTGAAACCATCAAGTCCAAGCTCACCCAAGCACCGGTTCTTGCCTTACCATGCTTTGATAAAGTGTTTGAGGTGGAGTGTGATGCATTGGGAGTTGGCGTTGGAGGAGTTCTCACTCAAGAAGGGCGGCCCTTAGCCTTCTTTAGTGAGAAACTTTGTGACTCAAGGAGAAAGTACTCAACATATGATAAAGAGTTTTATGCTATTGTGAGGTGCCTTGAGCATTGGAGTCATTACTTGGTGGCTAATGAGTTCATTTTGCATTCCGATCATGAGGCCTTGAAACACATTCAAGGGCAACATAAGCTTAACTCATAGCATGCCAAGTGGGTGGAGTTCCTCCAATCCTTCAACTTCACCATCAAGCACAAATCCGGAAAGCTCAATCAAGGAGCCGATGCCTTGTCAAGGAGGCACTTACTTCTATTTCAACTTGATGCTTACATTCTTGGCTTTGAGCACTTGAAGTCCCTCTATGAGAATGATGAAGATTTGGGAGAGCTCTACAAGGAGTGCCTTCGGCATCCCAAAGGTGTCTTTCTTGTCCAAGATGGCTTTTTGTTCAAAGGCTCAAGGTTGTGTGTGCCTAAGTGTGGCACAAGAGAGCTACTCATACGTGAGGTTCATGGTGGATCTCTAGCCGGTCACTTTGGAGAAAACAAGGCCCTTATGATGCTAAGGGAACATTACTATTGGCCGAGTATGAGTAAAGATGTCCAAGATGTGTTGAAGAGATGTGCAACTTGTCAAGTGGCCAAAAGCCACCTCCTACCCCACGGCTTATACACTCCCTTACCTACTCCCAATCATCCTTGGGAGGATGTGAGCATGGATTTTGTTCTTGGCCTTCCAAGAACACAAAGGGGGTAAAGATTTGATCTTTGTTGTTGTTGATCGTTTTTCTAAGATGGCCCATTTCATACCTTGTACCAAGACCAATGATGCCACCCACATTGCCGAGTTATACTTCAAGGAAGTAATGAGGCTACATGGCATTCCTAGATCCATTGTTTCGGATAGGGATACCAAGTTCCTTAGTCATTTTTGGGTGACACTATGGAAGAAGATGGGAACCAAGCTCAAGCATAGCACTTCATGCCACCCTCAAACGGATGGGCAAACCGAAGTCACCAACCGGACTTTGGGAACTCTTTTAAGGGTGCTAGTAAAGTCCAATGTCAAAGCTTGGAACCTAGCCTTGCCACATGCTGAGTTCGCCTTCAACAAGACACCAAGCAAGGCCACGGGTTTATCTCCATTCAAGGTAGTTTATGGGTTGGATCCTTTGAGCCCTCTTGACCTTGTTCCAAGAGAGACGAATGAGAAGCCTCACATAGAGGCTAGCAAACGAGTGGAAGAGATCCAAAAGCTCCATGAAATCGTGAGGGCCAAGATTGAAAAGGCCAATGCATCATACAAAGACCATGCCAACAAAAATAGAAAGAAGATGGTGTTCCACCCCGGTGATTTAGTATGGATTCATTTGAGGAAGGAACGGTTTCCTTCCAAGAGGAAGAGCAAGTTGATGCCAAGAGCCGATGGTCCCTTTGAAGTACTAGAGCGCATCAATGACAATACTTATAATATAAACTTGCCCGGTGAATATGGAGTTTCGGCCACTTTCAATGTAGCCGACCTTAGCCCTTATGAGGAGGATGATCATCTTGTCAATTTGAGGGCAAATTCTTTTCAACAAGGGGAGGATGATGGAGGTCCATCCCCTAACATGATCCAAGGCCATCAAGGAAGCCCAAAAAGTCCAAGTCTCATGTCCAAAGTGCAAGAAATCAGCCTAGAAGAGCAAGGGAATTCTTTTGTCAAAATTGGAATTTCAGGCGTGCACAAACCCGGTTTTGTGCACGTTATTTCCTAACCTTCCCAAGGATAAAATGGGGTTGCAGGAAGCCTACGTTTAAGTTCAAGATGTGCTCTTTCCATCAAGACCTCTTGCAAGTCATTTGGAGATCATTTGATACCTCAAAACCTCAAGCAAAGTCAACTGCTACATCTTGGCGCTGAACTGGACGTGGCTGAAACAAGAGGCTGTTTGGTGGCCCATTTCTCCTCTACTTGGTTTGAAACATTGATGGTTTGAAAGTACTTTAAAAATATTATCAAGTGGCCATGAAAAACCTCAGCCAAATTACACACATGAGGAGCTATTAACCACCAAAACAAGGCACAAAACACCTTAAAATCCAGTCCATAGCCAGCCGGGTACAAGGAGAGATGATTGAGGTGATTTTTGCTCTAATCCATGCTTAGCCACTTGCAAGAGCTGTCCTAAGGAGTGCCAATCTGCTGAGTGAAGTTTCCAAGGGCCCCTAAGTCAACACCTAGGCCTTAAGATCAGCAAAGATGAGGTGTCATACCCGGGTTCAATCTAACCGGTCTTGTGTTGTTTGGATTTTGTGATTTCTACCTAGTTGAGCTCCTAAACTAGCTTAGCATGAGGTGCATCAGCTGAATGGAGGCTTCCTTTAGTCCCTAAAGTCGACACATCATCCTCAAGATGAGCATTGAAGAGTTGTCAAGTGGAGGATGCATCTACCCATTTATGCTTTGATTTGATCCTTGTAATTTTGCCTAGTTTAGCTTGTGTTGTAAGCCTAGGGTCTATGTTTGAATTTTGCAGCCTTGTATTAAGCCTCTAAGGCCCCTTTGGCCGGCCATCAAGCTTGAATATGAATGAAGTTGAGCTTTGCTCCTTTGAACTCCCAAACTCTCTTCTAGCTTATCTCTTCCTTTGGCCGGGTTGAGTGGTGATCTAGTAAGAGTCTTAACTTCTTTTCTTGATGGTGTTTCTGCATCCAAGAAGGGTGGTTAAGGGCCCTAACATCATTTCTTGGTGGTGCTTCTGTGTCCAAGGTGGGTGTTAGTTCCGGTTTACTCTCCACAACCAAGGTGAGTTTGTGAATTCAAAGTTGCCTTGTTTTCTTCCCCTTGAATTCTTCCTCCACTGTTCCCATCCTCTTGGTTTGCCCCTTGAGGATACATCATACTTGGTATCAGAGCTAAGGCTTCCCTAGGCCTAAGCTTACTGCTCAACACCCTTCCAAACACCCAAACACCTTTCCCCCACAAAAACACCAAAACTGTGCCCCACGGTTTTCACCAACTAGAACAGCAGCACGGTCACCCCGTGCCAAGCAGCACGACCGTGCCACCTTTCTTCCCCTGTCACCTTCCAACTCTCATCCACATCCAGCACTTCAGCACGGTCACCCCGTGCCAAGGAGCACGACCGTGCCACCTCTGCCCAACCACATCCCAACTACACCCACACCCAGAACCTGAGCACGGTCACCCCGTGCTGAAGAGCACGCCCGTGCCACATTCAGTTCATGAAGTTCCGCCTTGTTTCACCATGAGTGCTACTAGTACGACCGTGGAAGAGAAGTTTGAGGCTCTCATGAAGAACTATGAGGCCTTGAGACTACAAAATGAGGAGATCAAAGGTCAAAACGAGTATTTGGGGCGACAACTCGGAGATTCTTTGAAGCAAAAGCGCAAGGAGATTAGGAGTTCCCAATCTTCTAACTCCTCTGACTCCGAGCCAGAAGCAAGAGAAGCCCCACACTTGAGCTCATCAAGTGAAGAAGAAGCTTATGAAAGAATGAGAAGAGGAAGGAAAACAACCTCACACCATGGCGACATCCGAGTAGAGATTCCAGAGTTTGAAGGAAAGCTAGACCCCGATGAGTTCTTGGAATGGTTGCAAACCGTCGAAAGGATCTTCGACTACAAGGCGATTTCGGAGGGAAATAAGGCAAAACTTGTTGCCCTTAGGCTTCGTAAATATGCTTCTCTTTGGTGGTCCAACCTTTGTGCTAAGAGATCTAGGCAAGGGAAGGGAAAGATTCGAACATGGGAGAAAATGAAAGCCAAACATAAAGCCCGTTTCTTACCCCCATCTTACCTACAAGATAATTACTCCCGACTTCATAACCTTACCCAAGGTAACATGAGTGTTGAGGAGTATACTAGGGAATTTGAGAAATTGTTGATCAAGTGTGATTTGAGGGAGCCCGAAGAACAGACCATAGTGAGATATTTGGGAGGGTTAGATCCTAGATATGCTCATGTGGTAGACTTGCAACAATGCATTACTTTTGATGAGGTGTCTGTCTTAGCCCACAAAGTAGAACAACAAAGAAAATCCACGCTCCACAAAAGGGAACCTCCCAAACCCTATCCCAAGAGCCAACCTTTCAACAAGGGGAGCTCTTACCCACCTCCTAAACCTTCGGTTTCTACACCCTCACCTCCACAAAAGAATCAAGCTCCACAAAAAAGTCCACCGCCCCAAAACCGACCCAACCCTAAGCCAAACGACCAAAGAAGGTGTTTCAAGTGTCAAGGTCTTGGGCACATTGCTTCGGAGTGTCCAAATAGGAGGATTATTACCTTAGCCGAATGGGATGAGAAGAGGGAAGAAGAGGGAGTAGAGGAGGAAGAAGGAGAAGGTGTGTACTACATGGAAAAACAAGAGGAAGTAGTTGAAGAGGCGGACGAAGGAGAGTTGCTTGTATTGAGGAGAGCCTTGAGTGCCAAAAGAGGAGAACTTGAAGAGCAAAGAGAGAACATCTTTCATACAAGATGTACCATTCAAGGCAAAGTGTGTTCCCTCATCATTGATGGAGGGAGTCGTGCAAATGTAGCATCATTGACTATGGTGGAGAAGCTTGGTCTTCAAGCTTCGGCTCATCCTCACCCCTACAACATTCAATGGCTAAATCAAGGTAAGGGGTTGCATGTTAATTCAAGATGCTTGCTCTCATTTTCAATTGGAAAGCATTACCATGATGAATTGTGGTGTGATATCATTCCCATGGATGCATGTCACCTCTTGTTGGGGAGACCATGGTTATTTGATCGGAAAGTCACGCATGATGGCCATTTGAATACCTACACCTTCCACAAGGATGGGAGGAAGATCACCCTTGCCCCATTGAGCCCTTCCCAACTCCACAAAAGCAAGCCCCAACTAAGCCATGACCATTCGGACATGCTCTTGGCCGTGAGTGGGCCTCTCCTTAAGGCTTCTCACCATGAATTCAGGGCCTTCAAGGAATGGATCCTAGCCACCCTTGAAGAGTCCGAAACCCCCACACCATCAAACCCCCTAGCCCTTTCCCTCCTTGGACTCTTTAACTATGTCTTTCCCGAAGAAATACCCCCTGGCTTACCTCCACAAAGAACCATCCAACACCACATTGATCTTATACCCGGTTCCATCCTCCCAAATAAACCGGCTTACCGAACAAACTCCAAGGAAACCATGGAAATCCAAAGGCAGGTTGATGAACTTATGGATAAAGGGTTGATTAGAGAGAGCTTGAGCCCTTGTGCGGTTCCGGCCCTCCTTGTTCCAAAGAAAGACGGGAGTATGCGCATGTGTGTTGATAGTCGGGCAATCAACAAGATAACCATCAAGTATAGATATCCAATTCCCCACCTTGAAGACATGCTTGATGAGTTATATGGTTCTAGAGTGTTCTCTAAAGTGGACTTGAGAAGTGGTTACTATCAAATCCGCATTAGAGAAGGAGATGAGTGGAAAACGGCCTTCAAGACCAAAGGAGGCTTGTATGAGTGGCTAGTCATGCCATTCGGTTTGTCAAATGCTCCAAGTACCTTCATGCGGCTCATGAACCAAGTGTTCCGGCCCTTCATTGGAAAGTTTGTTGTGGTGTATTTTGATGACATCCTCATCTATAGCAAGAATGAAGAAGAACACCTCCAACATCTCACTCAAGTCATGAAGGTTCTAGAAAAGGAAAAGCTCTATGGTAACCTCAAGAAGTGTACATTTTTCACTCATGAGGTAACCTTCCTTGGTTACATTTTCACAAGTGAATGCATCAAAGTTGATGAAAGTACAGTGGAAGCAATTCGGTCTTGGCCAACCCCTAAGAGCATCCATGATGTGCGAAGTTTCCATGGGCTTGCCTCATTCTATAGGCGGTTCATTAGAAACTTTAGCACTATTATGGCCCCTATGACCGAGGTTATCAAAGGTACAACATTCAAGTGGACTCCCAAAGCTCAAGAGGCCTTTGAAACCATCAAGTCCAAGCTCACCCAAGCACCGGTTCTTGCCTTGCCTTGCTTTGATAAGGTGTTTGAGGTTGAGTGTGATGCATCGGGAGTTGGCATCGGAGGAGTTCTCACTCAAGAGGGGCGGCCCTTAGCCTTCTTTAGTGAGAAACTTTGTGACTCAAGGAGAAAGTACTCAACATATGATAAAGAGTTTTATGCTATTGTGAGGTGCCTTGAGCATTGGAGTCATTACTTGGTGGCTAATGAGTTCATTTTGCATTCCGATCATGAGGCCTTGAAACACATTCAAGGGCAACATAAGCTTAACTCATAGCATGCCAAGTGGGTGGAGTTCCTCCAATCCTTCAACTTCACCATCAAGCACAAATCCGGAAAGCTCAATCAAGGAGCCGATGCCTTGTCAAGGAGGCACTTGCTTCTATTCCAACTTGATGCTTGCATCCTTGGCTTTGAGCACTTGAAGTCCCTCTATGAGAATGATGAAGATCTGGGAGAGCTCTACAAGGAGTGCCTTCGACATCCCAAGGGAGATTTCCTTGTCCAAGATGGCTTCTTGTTCAAAGGTTCAAGATTGTGTGTGCCTAAGTGTGGCACAAGAGAGCTACTCATACGTGAGGTTCATGGTGGATCTCTAGCCGATCACTTTGGAGAGAACAAGACCCTTATGATGCTAAGGGAACATTATTTTTGGCCGAGTATGAGTAAAGATGTCCAAGATGTGTTGAAGAGATGTGCAACTTGTCAAGTGGCCAAAAGCCACCTCCTACCCCACGGCCTATACACTCCCTTACCCATTCCCAACCATCCTTGGGAAGATGTAAGCATGGATTTTGTCCTTGGTCTTCCAAGAACACAAAGGGGTAAAGATTCAATCTTTGTGGTTGTTGATCGTTTCTCCAAAATGGCTCATTTCATACCTTGTACCAAGACCAACGATGCCACCCACATTGCCGAGTTATACTTCAAGGAAGTGATGAGGCTACATGGCATTCCTAGATCCATTGTTTCGGATAGGGATACCAAGTTCCTTAGTCATTTTTGGGTGACACTATGGAAGAAGATGGGAACCAAGCTCAAGTATAGCACTTTATGCGACCCTCAAACGGATGGGCAAACCGAAGTCACCAACCGGACTTTGGGAACTCTTTTAAGGGTGCTAGTAAAGTCCAATGTCAAAGCTTGGGACCTAGCCTTGCCACATGCTGAGTTCGCCTTCAACAAAACACCAAGCAAGGCCACGGGTTTATCTCCATTCAAGGTAGTTTATGGGTTGGATCCTTTGAGCCCTCTTGTCCTTGTTCCAAGAGAGACGAATGAGAAGCCTCACATAGAGGCTAGCAAACGAGTGGAAGAGATCCAAAAGCTCCATGAAACCGTGAGGGCCAAGATTGAAAAGGCCAATGCATCATACAAAGACCATGCCAACAAAAATAGAAAGAAGATGGTGTTCCACCCCGGTGATTTGGTATGGATTCATTTGAGGAAGGAACGGTTTCCTTCCAAGAGGAAGAGCAAGTTGATGCCAAGAGCCGATGGTCCCTTTGAAGTACTTGAGCGCATCAATGACAATGCTTACAAGATAAACTTGCCCGGTGAATATGGAGTTTTGGCCACTTTCAATGTAGCCGACCTTAGCCCTTATGAGGAGGATGATTATCTTGTCAATTTGAGGGCAAATTCTTTTCAACAAGGGGAGGATGATGGAGGTCAATCCCCTAACATGATCCAAGGCCATCAAGGAAGCCCAAAAAGTCCAAGTCTCATGTCGAAAGTGCAAGAAATCAGCCTAGAAGAGCAAGGGAATTCTTTTGTCAAAACTGGAATTTCTGGCGTTCACAAACCCAGCTTTGTGCACGTTATTTCCTAACCTTCCCAAGGCTAAAATGGGGTTGCAGGAAGCCTAAGTTTAAGTTCAAGATGTGCTCTTTCCATCAAGACTTCTTGCAAGTCATTTAGAGATCATTTGATACCTCAACACCTCAAGCAAAGCCAACTGCTACATCCTGGCGCTGAACTGGACGTGGCTGAAACAAGAGGCTGTTTGGTGGCCCATTTCTCCTCTACTTGGTTTGAAACTTTTATGGTTTGAAAGTACTTTAAAATATTATCAAGTGGCCATGAAAAACCTCAGCCAAATTACACACATGAGGAGCTATTAACCACCAAAACAAGGTACAAAACACCCTAAAATCCAGTCCATAGCCAGCCAGGTACAAGGAGAGATGATTGAGGTGATTTTTGCTCTAATCCATGCTTAGCCACTTGCAAGAGCTGTCCTAAGGAGTGCCAATCTGCTGAGTGAAGTTTCCAAAGGCCCCAAAGTCGACACCTAAGCCTTGAGATCAGCAAAGATGAGGTGTCATGCCCGGGTTCAATCTAACCGGTTTTGTGTTGTTTGGATTTTGTGATTTCTACCTAGTCTAGCTCCTAAACTAGCTTAGCATGAGGTTCATCAGCTGAATGGAGGCTTCCTTTAGTCCCTAAAGTCGACACATCATCCTCAAGATGAGCATTGAAGAGTTGCCAAGTGGAGGATGCATCTACCCATTTATGCTTTGATTTAATCCTTGTAATTTTGCCTAGTTTAGCTTGTGTTGTAAGCCTAGGGACTATGTTTGAATTTTGCAGCCTTGTATTAAGCCTCTAAGGCCCCTTTGGCCGGCCATCAAGCTGAATGAATGAATGAAAGTTGAGCTTTGCTCCTTTGAACTCCCAAACTCTCTTCTAGCTTATCTCTTCCTTTGGCCGGGTTGAGTGGTGATCTAGTAAGAGTCTTAACTTCTTTTCTTGGTGGCGTTTCTGTATCCAAGAAGGGTGGTTAAGGGCCCTAACATCATTCCTTGGTGGTGCTTCTATATCCAAGGTGGGTGTTAGTTCTGGTTTACTCTCCACAACCAAGGTGAGTTTGTGAATTCAAAGTTGCCTTGTTTTCTTCCCCTTGCATTCTTCCTCCACTGTTCCCATCCTATTGGTTTGCCCCTTGAGGATACATCAAGTGAGTTTGAGAAACTCATGATTAAATGTGATATTTAGGAGCTAGAAGAACAAACTATAGTTAGATACGTAGGGGGACTTGATCCTAAGTATGCTAACGTAGTTGAACTAAACAACACACCACCTTTAATGATGGTTGTGTCCTTACTCATAAGGTTGAGCAGCAGAAGAAGGATAAACTACCTATTAAACATGACTTTAGGAAACCTCCACCCTGAAACAGCCCTTTCAATATGGGGAGTTCTAACATATCTCTTAAGCCTAGAAATCCTTTCCCATCTAATCCACAAGAACCCCAACTCCACAAAAGAACTAACCACCACCAACCAAAACCAATCCCAATCTTGTGAGCACAAGAAGGTGTTTTAAGTGGCAAGGGTTAGGACATATAGCCTCAGACTACCCAAACAAAAAGTTGGTCATGCCAGCTAAATGGAGAGTTGTGGATGAGCAAGAAAATGAGGAGGAAATTAAAGGAGAAAGTGAGGGAAATCTTGAGGAAAACCTAGAGGAGGTTAAAGAGGAAGCAGATGAAGGTGGGATGCTAGTTTTAAGAAGAGTCTTAACGGCTAGAAGGGAGCTAAAGATGAACAAGGGGAGAACATAATTGAGGAAGCAGATGTATGGTTCAAGACAAGGTTTGTTCTTTGATTATAGATAGAGGGAGTTGTGCCAATGTAGTTTCTCTTAGCATAATTAAGAAACTAGGATTGCAAGCCATGGACCACCCCTACCCATACCACATCCAATGGCTAGACCAAAGCAAGGGATTACATGTTAACTCCCAGTGCCTCATTTCTTTGCCTATTGCTCAGAACTACCAAAATGAGTTATGGTGTGATGTTACACCCATGGATGCATGCCACATCTTGTTGGGTAGACCTTGGATGTATGATTGGAAGGTAATGTATGATGAATTCCAGAATACATACTCCTTTTCTAAGGGAGGAAAGAAGATTACCTTAAGGCCTTTGTCACCATCTGAACTCCATAAAAACAAACCCACAAAAAGGCCTGAACATTCTGGTTGCTTATTATCATTTAGTGAACCCCTTTTAAAGGCCTCATGTCATGAGTTTAAAGCTTTTAGAGAGTGGATCCTAAACATCTAAGATGAACCAAAAAGGCCCTTACCTACTCACCCCATAGCCAAGTTACTCATACAAAGGTTCTATCACCTATTTCTTCAGGAGATGGGGTTACCTCCCAAAAGGGACATCCAGCACCATATTAATCTCATTCCTGGTTCAATTCTCCCTAATAAGCCAATAGGATGAACCTAAAGGAAACCAAGGAGATTCAAAGACAAGTGGAAGAATTGATGTCCATGGGCCTTGTACGTGAGTCTTTAAGCCCTTGTGCCATGCCTACCTTGTTGGTTCCTAAGAAAGATGGCAGCCAACGAATGCGTCTGGGTAGCAGAGCTATAAACAAAATCGCAATCAAGTATAGGTGTCCTATACCTAGACTTGAGGATATGCTAGATGAGCTATATAGCTCTAAAGTGTTTTCAAAGATCGATCTTGGAAGTGGATACAACCAAATCAGAATCTGAGAGGGAGATGAATGGAAGACGGCATGGATACTACCAAATCAGAATCTGAGAGGGAGATGAGTGGAAGACGGCATTCAAGACCAAGGGAGGCTTATATGAAGGGCTTGTCATGCCTTTTGGTCTTTCTAATGCTCCTAGTACATTTATGAGGCTAATGAATCAAGTATTCAAGCCTTACATTGTTAAATTTATGGTGGTCTACTTTGATGATATTCTGATCTATTCTAAGGACGAGCAAACACATCAAGATCATCTTAATCACGTTATGCTCGTTCTTGAACATGAGAAGTTGTATGGTAACCTCAATAAATGTACTTTTTTCACTCATAAAGTTGCATTCTTAGGTCACATTCCTTCTGAAGAAGGGATAAAGGTAGATGAGAGTAAGTTAGACGCTATACGGACTTAGCCTCTTCTGCAAAGCATTCACGATGTTCGAAACTTTCATAGATTAGCTTCCTTTTATAGTAGGTTTATTTAAAACTTCAGCACAATTATGGCTCCCATGACTATGGTGATTAAGTGTACATCATTCAAATTGACCCCTAAAGCCCAATCTGCCCTTGAAGAAGTAAAGAGAAGACTAACTCAAGCACCTATCCTTGCTTTGCTGTGCTTTGAGAAAGTCTTTGAGGTTGAATGTGATGCATCAGGAGTGGGTATAGGTGGTGTTCTTACTCAAGAACGCAAGCCTTTGGCCTTCTTTAGTGAGAAGTTATGTGATTCAAGAAGAAAGTACTCCACCTATGACAACGAATTCTATGCTACTGTACGGTGTCTAGAGCATTGGAGACATTATCTAGTGGCTAATGAGTTCATTCTACATTCTGATCATGAGGCTTTGAAGCATATTCAAGGCCAACATAAGTTAAACTCACACCATGCTAAATGGGTTAAGGTCCTTTAATCATTTAACTTCTCCATTAAGCATAAATCTGGAAAGCTAAATCAAGGTGTTGATGCATTATCTAGGAGGCATCTCCTTCTGTTTCAGTTGGATGCTCTTATTCTTAGCTTTGAGCATCTAAAAATTTTATATCCTGATGATGAAGACCTTAGGGACTTGTATTCTGCGTGCTTAAAGCACCCAAAAGGGGGATTTCTTAGTCTAAGGGGGCTATTTAATCAAAGGAGTATGGCTATGTATTTGTAACTGTAGCACCCATAAGCTCCTAATTAGGAAGGTTCATAGTGGTTCTTTAGCTAGGCATTTTGTTGAATCTAAGACCTTAAACATGTTAAGGGAGCATTATTACTGGCTTGGAATGGATAAGGATGCTTAAGACATCCTAAGAAAGTGTGGAACATGCCAAGCTACCAAGAGTCACACCTTACCCCACGGTTTGTATACGCCACTTCTAGATCTTTAAAAACACCTTAGAGCCATGCAATTCATCTAGCATATCTTAAACTCCTGGTATAGGGCACCTATACTTGATTGTAATCTTATTAGTGGCTCTACTATCTGCATACATACGCATCCCACCATGTTTTTTTGGAACCAAAAGAGCAAGCATAGCATAAGGACTTAAGGACTCATGGATTAAGCCCTTAGACTTAAATTCTTCAACTTGCTGTTGTATCTCTATGGTATCTTTTGGATTCATCCTATAACCTAGCTTGTTAGGTAGGATGGAACTAGGAATGAGATCAATGTGGTGTTGGATATCCCTTTTAGGCGGTAAAGCCGTGGGCATCTCCTCAGCAAACAAATGGCATAAGTTTTGAACGAGTGTTTTAGCTACGGGGTAAGTGGGTTAAGTGGTTTCTGGTTCATCTTGAATGCTTATAATCCACTCCTTAAAGGCCTTGAATTCATGTGAAGAGGCCTTTAATAATGGCTCACTAACTACCAGTAGCAAATCAGAATGGCTTGGCTTGTTTTGAGGCTTGATTTCATGGAGTTTTGATAGGGATAAAGGGGCTAGAGTGATCTTCTTACCATCCCCAGTAAAGGAGTAAGTATTCAAGTAACCATTATGCATAACTTTATGGTCATACAGCCATGGTGTCCCCAAAAGCGTATGACAAGTATCCATGGGAATGACATCGCACCAAAGTTCATCTTGATAGTTCTTTTCAATAGAGAAAGAAACAAGGCATCGTGAGTTAACCTGGATTCCCTTGCTTTGATTCAACCATTAAATGTTGTAAGGGTGTGGATGGGTCATGGTCTGCAATCCTAGCTTCTTAATCATGCTAAGAGAAACTACATTTACACAGCATTCTCCATCAATAATCACAGAACATACTTTCTCTTGAACTGTACAACGTGAATGGAATATGTTCTCCGTTTGTTCATCCTTTACTCCCTTCTGATTACTTAGAATCTTCTCAAAACTAGCAATTCACCTTCATCAGCCTCCTCCACTACCTCTTCTTGAGTTTCCTCAAGCTCATCCTCAAGATCATCCTCCTTTTCTTCCTCCTTAAACTCCTCCTTCATGGCTAACCATTCGGTTAAAGTGAATACCTTGCGGTTCGGACTATCCGAAGCTATATGCCCAAGTTCTTGGCACTTGAAGCACCTTCAGTTGCTCATGGGATTACGATTGGGTGTATTCTGCGGGGTTTAGATCTTTTGTGGAACTGGGGTTCTTTGTAGAAAGGAAGGGGATGGATTTTGTGGCTTGTAAATGAGATTAGAACTCCCCTTGTTAAAGGGTTTTTCCAGGTAAAGGGCTAAGGATTTTGTGGTTTAGGGGGCTATTTAGCTTTCTTTTACTGCTCAACCATGTGAGCCAACACACACACCTCCGCAAAAGTGGTGCAAGCTTGCAAATCAACCACATTAGCATACTGAGGATCAACACCTCCTTAGTATCTAACAATAGTTTACTCTTCGGGTTCTTGTAAATCACACTTGATCACAAGCTTCTCAAACTCGCTCATGTACTCCTCTACATTCAGATTGCCTTGAGTCAAGTTACAAAGTTGAGAATAGCAATATTGAACGTATGTAGGGGGAAGAAGCCTAGCCTTAAGCTTGGACTTCATCTTCTTCTATGTTCTGATTTTAGACTTTCTTTCTGTAACCCGTTTAGCACACAGGTTAGTCCACCATACTGGAGCATATTTTCTAAGTCTTAAGGCCACTAACTTGACCTTCTTGTCTTCTGGAACATCTTTGTACTCAAAAAATTGTTCAACAGTATGCAACCAATCTAAAACTCTTCTGGATCAAGCTTACCTTCAAACTGCGGGATTTCAACCTTGAAATCATTTGTATTAGCTTAAAACCATGGTTCTATTATAGCCATTCTCAATGGTTCATCTTCACTAGATGAGACAAGGTTATGACCAAACACTTGTTCTTATCCTCTTGGTTCAGATGGAAGAGGTTCCTCGTTGATCTTCTGCGTTTGCTTCAAGAATGCACCAAGTCGCTTTTGTAAGTACTCATTTTGAGCCTTAGTTTCCTGCTTATGTTGAAAATCCTCATGGACCTTCTTCAGCAACATTTCATTTCGCCTCATAAGAGCATCAAATTTCTCTTCCAAACTTATGCTAGAAGCCATCTTTCTCTCGGATTATGTTTAAGCTCAAACAAGGAATGTGCTTGGAATTGAATGGAGAATGAATCTAGAGGGGTGGAAAGGATACTAGGCCTAGGGGAAACCAAAGCTCTGATACCAAACATGATGTATCTTGGAAGGGAAACAAGAACACTCTAACCTAAATTCAAAGCTAAAGCAAAGCAAACTGAATTCAAGCTAAAGTCTAAGTGAATCCATGGATGAATGTTTGAATAAAGGACAGACTAAACTCTTGTTTAGATAAAAATCACCACTAAACTTGACTTTAGGGTCCTTAACTCTTATATAGGATACAGAAACACAACCTAAGTAGAAGTTAAGACTTAATTGATCACCACCTTAATCAACCAAATTGAGGATAAGCAAGTGAAGTATTTAAAAAGAGCGAAAGCAAATGCTCTCAATTCTGGTTTGTGTTTGACATTTAAGTTCTAATTACAAAATAAGCCTTACCAAGGCCTGCTAGCAAACAAGCTTAGAATGAGGTTTCCTCCCAAGGAAAAAAACGTCTTAGACAAACTAATCTACGCGCTTAAGGCTAACCTAGTTTATATATTTGCTTAACTAAACTAATTACAACCAAAATATAAAGGAAAGCAAGACAAATTATGTACTTAACTTTAATACACTCTAATGAAGCTAATACATTAGTTTACTAGAGAAGAAGTGAAGAAAAGCAGCTATAAAGCATGCTCCCTTTTCGTTTGGCCAATCAGAATGCTTGGTGCGATTTCTTCCTTTCTACTCTCATTGGTTGCTCTTCCTAAAACCTATTTTAGCTACCAATGATGATGTTCCAGGTCTCCTTGATGCATGATTGAAGTAAACAAGCAAGAACACAGCTAAGGAAACCCACCTAAGAAGGAAAAACACGCAGCAGCTCTAACTAGGTTCTAGAAGCTCAGAACAGCCCGGTTTCTGACCTTGTTTCCACCAATTTAAGGTGAGCATGATTTTAGGTCACCGGTGGAAACCTTATGGTGTGTACAAACCCCCCTACAAAGAAATCACGGTTATCATGTTTAAGTAGGAGATTTGCACCAAAATACTTTACCATACAGTTTTGGACTAAAACTGGTAGGTTGAACAAAATGCCTTGATCCCTTGACTTCGACTGTACATGACTGACTTTGGGTGCTTGGACCTAAAAGCTAACATCTTGAGGATCCCAAAAATGCAAAAATATCAAATTAAGCCACAATGTACCTTAAGAAGTCAGATGAACAAAACCGGGATGATTCTGGCCGTTCAAGTCGGTTGCTTCAGTTTGGCTCTTTTCCAAAATTTGAGTCATGGCTTGGACTTTGGAGCTTGCATTAGACCTTGCTGGACTCTTAGGACCCTCTTTCATGTCTTTGCTTAACGGGACTCCATCAAGTAGTATCCACTGCTAAGATCGATCTTTGAAAAACATTAGAGCCATATAGCTCATCTAACATGTCCTCAAGTTTAGGTATGGGATACCTATATTTGATTGTGATTTTGTTTATGCGCTCTGATATCCACACACATTCGATAGCTACCATCTTTCTTAGGAACCAACAAGGCAGGTCCGACACAAGGGCTTAAAGACTCACGTATAAGCCCCTTAGACATCAATTCTTCTACTTACCTCTGAATCTCCATAGTTTCCTTTAGGTTCATCCTATAAGCTGGCTTATTATGAAGGATTGAACCAAGAATGAGATCAATATGGTGCTGGATGTCTCTTTTGGGAGGCAACCCCGTGGGTATCTCCTCAGGAAATAGGTGACAGAACTTTTGTGTGAGTGACTTGGCTATCGGGTGAGTAGGCAAGGGGGATTCTGGTTCATCTTGGATGTTTAAGATCTACCCTTTAAAAGCTTGAAACTCATGATATGGGGCCTTTAAAAGAGGTTCACTAGAATGTTTAGGCTTTTTTATGGGTTTGTTTTTGTGGAGTTTGGATGGTAGGCTTTAAGGTAGTCTTCTTTCCTCCCATAGAAAAGGAGTATATATTCTGAAATCCATCATGTATTACCTTCTTATCATACATCCAAGGTCTGCCCAATAAGACATGGTATGCATCCATGGGGATAACATCACACCATAACTCATCTTGGTTGTTCTTACTAATAGACAAATAAATGAGGCATCAGGAGTTAACTTGCAATCCATTACTTTAGTTTAGCCATTGGATGTTGTATGGGTGGGGGTGGGCCATGGCTTGCAATCCTAGTTTCTCAATCATGTTAAGAGAAACTACATTGGCACAACTCCCTCCATCTATAATCAAAGAACAAACCTTGTCTTGAACTGTACATCTAGCATGAAAGATGTTCTCTCATTATTCATCTTTAGCTCCCTTCTGGCCGTTCAAGACTCTTCTTAAAACTAGCATCTCACCCTCATCTGCTTTCTTCTCAACCTCCTCTAGGTTTTCCTTAAGATTCCCCTCACTTTCTTTTTCGATTTCCTCCTCAATTTCTTTTCATCCACGGCTCTCCATTTAGCTAGCGTGACCACCTTTCTGTTTGGATAGTCTGAAGCTATATGTCCTAACCCTTGGCACTTGAAACACCTTCTTGTGCTCATAGGATTGGGATTGGGTCTTATTGGAGGTGGCTGGTGCTTTTATGGCGTTGGGGTTCTTTACGGATTGAATGGGAAAGGATTTGTGGGCTTAGTAGGTGGGTTAGAACTCCCCTTGTTGAAAGGGTTGTTCCTGGGTAGAGGTTTCCTAAACTCATGTTTAAAGGACAGTTTAGCCTTCTTTTACTGCTTAACCTTGTGAGCAAGGACACAAACATCATTAAAGGTGGCGTATTGTTTTAGTTCAACTACATTAGCATACTTAGGATCAAGTGGCCCAAGTTATCTAACCATAGTTTGTTCTTCTGGCTCCTGAATATCATATTTGATCATGAGTTTCTCAAACTCACGTATGTATTCCTCAACATTGAGGCCACCTTGAGTAAGATTATAGAACTAAAGATAACTATCTTGCATGTAGGCGGGTGGGAGAAACCGTAACTTAAGCTTGGCTTTCATCTTGTCCCACAGTCTGATCTTGCTTTTTGTACATCTAACCCTCTTGGCACAAAGGTTAGTCTACCATAAAGAGGCATCCTTCCTTGGCCTAAGGGCCAGCAGGTTTACCTTCTTGTCATTAGGTACGTCTTTATACTCAAAGACTCTTTCCACCATATGCATCCGCTCTAGGAACTCATCTGGATCCGACTTACCTTGAAATTCTAGAGTCTCAACTTTAAAGTCATTAGAGTTGGCTTGAAATCTAGGCTCAATTCTGGCTTTTCTTGGTGGTTCGTCTTTGCTAGATGAACTCATGGGATTGCTGGGTTCTTATGCTTCTCTTCGAACAAACCGGACAGGCTCCTCGTTGAACTTCTATTTTTATTTCAAGAAAGTACCTAGCTGTCCCCTTAGGTACTCACTCTGAGCCTTTAGTTCTTGGTTAGAAATCAAAAGTTCTTGATTGGAAGTGGTAATATCGTGGTTTCTCTTCAAAATAGCATCAAGTTTCTCTTCTATACTTAAGCTAGCACTCATGGTGTAACTGGCTTGATTGTAGAACAGAAACGGGGTTTGTGTTAGGGATTGTGCTTAGGAATGAAACTAGAAATGTGGAGAGGTATACCAAAGCTAAGGAGAAACTCAGCCCTTATACCAAATATGATGTAAAGTTTAATGGGAACCACTCACACTCAAAGGAGTACACAAGAACAAGGAAAGGAACTCACGGCCTTAGCTTGAACTTAATGTAATCCGAAACTGAAAGTGAGTTAAGGATAGGTCTAAACTTGATTCTTTGACACAGTAATCACCACCAAGACTAAGGTCATGGCACCTAAGATTGATTAAGATATAGAATTCACCACTTAAATAAGATTAGGACTAGACTTGAACACCACCTTAACCGGCCTAGCTAAGGATAAGCAAGTTTAGTGTTTTGGGTTTCAAGGAGCAAAGCTCTCCTTTCTCTCTTTCAATTCACAAAATCTGATTATGAAATCATAGAATATAATACCTTATAGTCTAGCAAGCAATCATGCAAGCTGCTCGAGCCTAGGGAGTGAGGTTTCTTCAGAATTAGGAAACCTCTTAAACATGCTTAATTCACGATTTTAGCTAACCCGTGAGATACTAGCTAGCTTCTAGACTTAATGCTTGCCAATCACTACCATGGAATCTATTAATCTTCAAGGATTAAAGTTAAACTAAATACTAAGTAAGAAATTAAGCAAAAAAGGTAGTTGAGCATGTGAGGGAGAAAAGTGAAAAGCTGCTTGGTCCCAGGTACCCTTTACGGCTAGCCAATGGCTAAGTATGTGCTTTTCTCTCCTTGTTTTTCATTAGATAACCTAGTGGTTCCTTCATGATTGTGTCTAATAGCCTTCTAACAACCAAATCATGTATCTAGATAAGGATTGGACACGAGAAAAGACTTCAACCAACAAATGCACCAATTAGGTGCAACCAAGCAGTAGGCGGCAGTTTACCGGCTCTATTTGGATGCCACCTTTCTCATGCAAAATGCGGGTATGATTTGGAATGTTACATATGGTTGGAAAGCTTAGAATGTATTCTAACACCGCCATGTGGAATTACATGTTTTGGGGCTCATTTGCCTGCCCAAACGATCAAAACATCCAGACTGGTCCATACCAAGCTTTACTCTGCACTGTTCTAAAAATCGACCTGGTTCTTTATCTTCCACTTGAATTAACTTGATTTAATCACTTACACCAGGTGAGCAACATCTTGGGGACCCAACATATGCAAAAATTCCGGGCTTAAACCTCATAGAGGCGTAAGTAATTAGAAACACAAAACCGGGCGCAAAAACTGATTTGTACCCGTAAGGTTCGGTTTGTGTTTCTAGCAAAAAGTATGCCATCTTTTGACTTGTGACCTTGTTCTTGGATGTTCTAGACTTGATTGATCATGATCAAGGTCTTGGCTTGGTAGGACTCCATCAAATAGATGCATACTTCCTAAGCTTTAAAGCAACAAGTTTTACCTTCTCTTCCGTAGGAATGTCTTCGAACTCAAAGACTCTTTTAGCAGTTTGAAGCCAATCCAAGAACAAGTCCGAATCAAGTTGGTCTTCAAACTCGAGGATATCCACTTTGAAATCATTTTGACTTCGGTCATGAGGTCTATGGTGCCTCCTTGATCTTCGAGCATACACATCTTCACCGGAATCATCAAGGGAGTTGCTTTCTTCCGCCACGGAATCATCTGAGTCAACTTGCTTGCTTATGCTTCTAGAACTTCACAAGTTCCTTCTTTTCTCTTGCATGATTTGACCAAGTTGTGGTTGTAGGTACCTGACTTGTGCCTCTAAGTTGGCCTTTTCTCTTAGAGCTTGATCAGCCACTTGCTCCGGAGTGAGACTTGAAGACATTTTACAACTGGTTCTTTGTGGGTTGGGTGTGTTTGGCTAAGGTTGTGTTTTTGGTTTGGAAGCTTGGCCACAAGAGGGGTAGCCTAAGCTCTGATACCACTTGATGTATTCAACCCTCACTAATGCTCAAAGTAGTAAGAGGGAGCCAAGAATGCACACGGGCGGAGAAGGGAATCCTTGGAACCGAAAGTAGCTAAGGGAAGATAGATGAGTAAGTGGGCTAAGAAAGGTGATTCGAATGACCCACCTTGGTTCACACACTCAGGCAATCTTCTTAGTTCAACTAAGTCACAGAAGTTAATCACCTTCTTGGTTGAATCAAGAAGACCTAGAGAACCACTTGAGATTGCCACGCTCAAGATATAACACTAAGATTTCAAAGGTGGAGAGTTTTCTTAACTCAAGCTTTCATTCATTCAAAAGTGACTTATAAAAGGGAAGTGGCTGGCCTTTAAAGAAGCAAATAAGCCAATTTAAACTCAAAATGCAGCTAAAGGGACCGAAAGTACAAGGGGAAGTGGGAAGGAGTAACTTCGGTTGCCCTAAGTACAAGAGCAAGTCGAATCCTTCTATGGCCACCTCATTAGGATTAATGATGCACCCAAATGAGGTGTCAAGCTTTATGGGCAGCCTACTTACATCATTACAAGTTAAGTTCCAGCAAAAGTACAAGAGAAGCTCAAGGAAAGAGTCCTTTGTACTGGCTAGTGTATAACTGGGTAAAAGGGGATTTTTGTTGTCCTTTTCGCTGGATAAAAGCAGCAAAAGGGGGTGGTTTTGGGACCCTTTGGGCACTTGATTTGATAAATATTTATGCCTTCTTTCATGCCCTAAAGTTTCAAAAACGATGGACTTTGGTAAGTCATCTTAAATCCCCTTGAATCTACCCTTCGCCAGTTTCCCGCCAGAACTGCACTGTCGGAAAGAAGATGCTGGTTGACTTAGCAAATGACCTCCAAATGCCTGGAAAACTAATTTATTTGAAACCTAAGATTCTTAAACTCAAAGAGGGAGGTCAAGGAAGTCAGTCATGCCCTGGTCTTCATTCCTCAAAAGTTATACAAAATCGGCCCAACTTCTGCTCGAGTCAGACAGTGTGTGTAAGGGCTTTTTTGCAACTTCTTACACCAACCCTTGAACTTCCCTGATCTCCTTGGTGCATGTAGAGTCCTCATGGATTGCTGGTTGATCTCCAAAAGGTTCTAAGGGATGGTCCCCATCAGAACCCCAAGGAATCCAAAGGTTTCTTTCCAAACCAGATTCAAACCCACGTGAATCATGAGTGGAAAGGAACCTTTAAAAACAAGAAGGAGGTGTTTGGGTTGTTGGTGTTATTTCAGCTAGAATTGTAACCACAAGTGGGAGATGATTACCTGAACGATTTGAGGTCAAATCTTTTTCGACAAGCGGAGAATGATGGAGATCTACCCATGAACCTGAATTGAGACTAAGGGATTAGTCAAGGTAATCAGGTTTCAACATCCCAAACCCAAGAAAACCCACATTTTTGCTAGGAACACAAAAACAGTTGGTCTCAGGTTCGAGTTAGAATACATCCCTTGTTTTGTGTCCATTATTACGTCAACTCCATTAGAGTTGACTTCAATATCGTGCCATGAGTTTGAATTTCAGGAAGTCATCTTTCAAACAAAGCAAGTTCCAAGTCATTTAGACTTCATTTGCCTATCCAAATCATCCTTTTAATCCAAACTATCCAACCTGCCCGGTTGAACCAGAATGTACCCGGTTTTGTGTGCTTAATTATGTAGGCCTCCTTAAGGTATAGATTTGATATTGTTTGATATTTTAGTTTCTTAGGATCTTATTGTTTAGGATGTGTAAAAAGATTTGGGTTAAGTTATGCACAAATAGGAGAACCAGGCTAATTTTATAAACCGTGCAGACTAGAGCTGGTTTTGAGCATTTTGAAGTTTCTAAGGAGTTGGGGTAGCAAATCAAGTCCAAAAGCTGAATTTCCACTTACAGGAGTTAGAAACATCTCAAGGATTCCTCCCATGAAGGAAATCCATATCATCCCCTCTTTTTATAGGTGAAATGTGGCATCCAAGACTAGCCAGAAAACGGCCCAGTACTGTTGGCTCCGGTCGTGGAGAGTTCTTAGCAATCTAAGGGTCAAGTCATGCCTAAACAAGTTGATTAGCATGCTTAAAGGCATTTACACATTATCATGAAACTTTCTACATAATCGGAAAGGGAACAATGAGAAAAAAGTGAAGAAAGGCAGCAAGGTTCCTATTGGCCAGCCGTAAAGTGTAAAGTGGACAAGCCATTTTTTGCTTTTCTCTCACATGAGGGGAGCTATTTTTTTGCTTGCATACTTGCTTAGGATGATTATAAACTTTGTAATCTGGCTTATTCTGATGCATAAAGTTGTAATTAGCTTTGTTTAATCATGCTTGATTGTAACCGATTTTGCTAAGCTAGGATTAAAGCTAGATTAAGTTAAGTTGAAGGTTTCCTCCTTAGGAAAGAGACCATCTAAGCCCCCTAGCTGCCTCAGGACATTCATTTAAGGGCTTTAGAAGGCTCATTTTGTACTAAGCTTATCATCTTTGAAATTGAAAGTGAATTGAGCGCTTTGCTTCTTTTCATTCCTTACACACTTCGCTTGCTTATCCTTAACTAGGCTGGTTAAGGTGGTGATCAAGTAAAGTCTTAACTCTTAATTAGGTTGTGTTTCTATATCCTAATTGAGGTTAAGGGCCCTAAACTCAAACTTAGTTATGTTTCTAATCTAATTGAGAGTTTAGATTATTAATTATCCCGTCATTCATTCGCGGATTCACTTGAACTCAACCTTGATTTCAGTTTACTTATCCTTCCATTTACAATCAGGTTTGAGTTTTTGTGATTCTCCCCCACAGGTACATCACATTTGGTGTTAGAGCAAGTTTCATCTTGGCCTGGTATTCATCGCCAACGTTCCCAAACACATTCCAAACACATTTCATAAATCAGCCAAAACACATCCCCCAAACACATTCCGTAACCTCCTACTATGTCCCTTAGAAAACTTCTTAAATTAAAAGTTGAATTTGATGCCTTTGATCGCAAGATGCAACAAAGGGACCTTGAGAGGGAACAAATACGGCTCGAGTTGTAAGAAATATGCCTCAAGCTGCAACAATAGGAATTTGATCTACTCTCTATATGGTTAAAAATGAAAAGGGAAGCTGAACAACCCTTTGTGTTAAATGAAGTGGATCAACATCAAGAAGGCAATGAGATTAACTACGACCTACCTCTTAAGTTTGATGTGTATAAAGATGAATAGGAGGAAATTGAAGAAGAAACTGAACAAATGTAGGACATATCTCACTCTAAATGTACGGCTTGGGGTAAGATATGTTCATGGATTACCAATGGAGAGAGTTGTGCACGCAGCCCAGCTAATCTCCATACTTTTGTTCACCCACACCTCTGTACTCCTTCCCACCTCCACCATGCGAGCGCGCAAACACACCTCATCAATCCAAATCCTTTCATTCCCTTTAGTACACATTACTTTAAGCTTCGAATTTTGAATTTAGAGCCCTTGAGCAATGGAATCGCGGAGAATCTAAAGCTTTCTTTCCAAACTAGATGCAAACCCAAGGGATTTATAAGTAGAAAAGAGCCTTTAAAAATAAGAAAGGCTTGTTTTGGTGATTGGTGTTATTTCAGCCAGAATTATAAATACAAGTGGGAGATGATTACCCAAATGATTTGAGATGAAATCTTTTTCGATAAGGGGAGAATGATGGAGATCTGCCCACCAGTCTCAATTTGGACTAAGGGGTCGCAAGCCCAAGAAAAACCCACAGTTTTGCTAGGAACACAAAAAATAGTAGGTTCCGAGTTCAAGTCAGAATACAAGCCCGGCTTGTCTCCTTTATCGTTTTAAATTCCACACAATTTAAGTTCAATATTTTTCCATGGTTTTAAAGTTCAGGACTTTAACTTTCCAATAAAGCAAGTTTCAAGTCATTTGGGCATCGTTTGCCTATCCAAATCATCCTTTTAATTCAATCTATTCAAACTCACCGGTCGAACCAGAAGGTACCCGGTTTTATATACTTGATTACTTAGGCCTTCTTGAGGTCTACCTTTGATATATTTTGATATTTTGGTTCTTTAAAATCTTATCTTTTAGGGTATATAACACGATTTGGGTTAAGTCATGTAAAAATAGGAGAACCAGGCTGTTTTTTATAAACCGTGCAAACTGGCGCTGGTTTTTAGCAGTCTGAAGTTTCTAAGGAGTTGGGGCAGCAAATCAAGTCAAAAGGCTTAATTTCCACTTGGAGAGTTAGAAGACATTTCAAGGTTTCCTCATATGTAAGGAAATCCCGATCATCCCCTCTTTTTGCATGTGAAATGTGGCGTCCAAAACCGGCCAGAAAACTACCTAGTACTGCTAGCTGCTACTGTGGAGAGTTCTCAGCAATTAAAGGGCCAAGTCATGCCTAAACAGGCTGCTTAGCTTGCTTAAAGGAGTTTAGACATAATCATGAAGCTTTCTAGATAACCATAAAGGGAACAAATGAGAAACAAGTGAAGAAAGGCAGCAAGGTTCCTATTGGCTAGCCGTAAACTGCAAAGGGGACAAGCCACTTTTTGCTTTTCTCTCACATGAGGGGAGCTATTTGTTTACTTGCTTACATGCCTAGAATGATTATAATCTTTGCAATCTAGCTTATTGCAGTGCATAAAGTTGTAATTAGCTTAGTTTAATCGTGCTTGATTGTAATCGATTTTGATACGCTCGGTTTAAAGCCAGATTAAGCTAAGTTAAAGGTTTCCTCCTTAGGAGGGAGGCCTCCTAAGCCCCCTAGGTGCATTACGACATTTATTTAAGGCCTTTAGAAGGCTCATTTTGTACTAAGCTTATCATCTTTGAAATTGAAAGTGAATTGAGAGCTTCGCTCCTTTTCGTTCCTTAAACACTTCGCTTGCTTATCCTTAACCAGGTCGGTTAAGATGGTGATCAAGTAAAGCCTTAACTCTTAATTAGGTGGTGTTTCTGTATCCTAATTGAGATTAAGGGCCCTAAACACAAACTTAGTGGTGCTCCTGTACCTAAGTTAGAGTTTAGATTATCAATTATCCCTTCATTCATTGGTGGATTCGCTTAAACTCAACCTTGATTTCAGTTAGCTTATCCTTGCATTTGCAATCAGTTTAGAATATTTATGGTTCTCCCCACGGATACATCATATTCGGTATCAGAGTAAGTTTCATCTTGGCCTAGTATTCACCCCCTATGTTTCCAAACACATTCCATAAATCAGCCCAAAGACATCCCTGAAACACATTCCATAACCTCCCACTATGTCCCTTAGAAAACTTCTCAAATTAAAAGTTGAATTTGACGCCTTTGATCTCAGGACGCAATAAAGTGACCTTGAGAGGCAACAAATAAAGCTCGAGTTGTAAGAAATAGACCTTAAGGTGCAACAATAGGAACGTGATCTACTCTCCCTATAGTTTAAAATGAAAAGGGAAGTTGAACAACCCTTTGTGTTTAATGAAGTGGATCAACATCAAGAAGGCAATGAGGTTAACTTCGACCTACCTCCTAAGTTCGATGAGTATGAAGATGAATAGGAGAAAATTGTAGAAGAAGCAGAACAAAGGCAGCACATATCTCACTCCAAACCTGCGGGACAGGGTAAGATATGTTCATGGATTATCAATGGAGAGAATTGTGCATGCAGCCTAGCTAATCTCTACACTTTTGTCCACTTACACCTCTATACTCCTTCCCACCTCCACCATACAACCCCACAAACACACCACATCAATCCAACCCCTTTCATTCCCTTTAGTATACCGTTACTTCAAGCTTCAAATTATGAATTTAGACTTGTGAGCAATGGAATCCAATGCATTCAAGCCTTACTAATGCTTAAAGTAGCAAGAGGGAGCCAAGAATGCACACTGGCAAAGAAGGAATGCTTAGAACCGAAGGTAGCCAAAGGAAGATAGACAAGTAAGTGGGCTAGCAAGGGTGATTTAAATGACCCAGCTTGGTTTATGCACTTAGGCAATCTTCTTAGTTCAACTGACTTACAGAAGTTAATCACCTTCTTAGTTGAATTAAGAAGACCTAGAGACCCACTTGAGATTGCCACACTCAAGATACAACACTAGGATTTCAAAGGTAGAGAGAGTCTTCTTAACTCAAGCTTTCATTCATTCAAAAGTGACTTACAAAAGGGATGTGGCTGGCTTTTAAAGAAGCAATTCAACCAATTTAAACTCAAAAACCAGCTAAGGGGACCGAAAGTGCAAGGGGAAGTGGGAGGAGTCATTTCGATCGCCCTAAGTATAAAAGCAAGTCTAATCCTTTTATAGCCACCTTATTAGGATTAATGATGCTCCCAAATGAGGTGTCAAGCTTTATAGGCAGCCTAATTACATCATTACAAGTCAATTTGCAGCAAAAACACAAGAGAAACCCCAGAAAAGAGTCCTTTGTACTAGCTAGTGTATGATCGGGTAAAATGGGATTTTTGTTGTCCTTTTGGTCAGATAAAAGAAGCACAAGGGGTGCATTGTGGACCTTTTGGGCACTTGATTTGGTAAATATTTATGCCTTCTTTCATGCCCTAAACTTTCAAAAAGAATGGACTTTGGTAAGTCATCTTAATTCCCCTTGAATCTGCCCTTCGCCAGTTTACCGCCAGAACTGCACTGTCCGAAAGAAGTTGCTGGTTGACTTAGCAAATGACCTTCAAATGCCTTAAACCCTGATTTATTTGAAAGCTAACATTCTTAAACTTAAATAGGGTGTTCAAGGAAGTTAATCATGCCCTGGACTTCATTGCTCCAAAGTTGTACAAAATCGGGCCAATTTCTACTTGAATCGAATAGTGAGGACTAGTTTGTGGCTTCTTAGACCAAAGCATGAACTTCCTTAATCTCCTTGGTGCTTATAGAGTCCTCATAGCTTGCTGGTTAATCCCCAAAAGGTTCCAATGGATGGTCCCCGTTAGAATCCCAAGGAATCCAAAGGTTTCCTTCCAAACCAAATTCAAACCCACATGAATCATACTTGGAAAGGAACCTTTAAAAGCAAGAAAGACGTGTTTGGCTTATTGGTGTTATTTCAACTAGATCTAAACTAGATTAAATCTTTTTCAATAAGGGAAAAATGATGGAGATCCACCCATAAACCTCAATTTGGACTAAGGGGTTAGTCAAGGTATTTAGGTTTTAGCATCCCAAACCTAAGAAAAACCCACATTTTTGCTAGGAACATAAAAACAATACGTTCCAGGTTCAAGTTAGAATACATGCCTGGTTTTGTGTCTATTATTACTTTGACTCCATGAGATTAAACTTCAATAGTTTGCCATGAGTTTGAAGTTCAGGAAGTCATCTTTCCAATAAAGCAAGTTCCAAGTCATTTGGACGTCATTTTCTCATCCAAATCATCCTTTTAATCCAAACTATCCAAACGGCCTGGTTGAACCAGAATGTACCCAGTTTTGTGTGCTTAATTACTTAGGCCTCCTTGAGGTTTATGTTGGATATTTTTTGATATTTTGGTTCTTTAAGATCTTATTGTTTCGGGTATGCAACAAGATTTGGGTTAAGTAATGTACAAATAGGAGAACCAGGCTATTTTTACAAACCGTGTAGACTAGAGCTGGTTTTAAACAGTCTGAAGTTTCTAAGGAGTTGGGGCAGCAAATCAAGTCCAAAAGCTAAATTTCCACCTAGAAGAGTTAGAAGAGGTCTCAAGGATTCCTCCCATATAAGGAAGTCCTGATCATCCCCTCCTTTTGTATCTGAAATATGGCATCCAAATCCAGCAAGAAAACTGCCCAATACTGCTGGCTGCTGCGGTAGAGAGTTCTCAGCAATCTAAGGGTCAAGTCATGTCTAAACAGGTTGCTTAGTATGCTTAAAGGAGTTTATACATGCTCATGAAGCTTTCTACATAATCGCACAAGGAACTAACGAGAAACGAGTGGAGAAATGCAGCAAGCTTCTTATTAGCTAGCCATGAAGTGCAAAGGGGACAAGCCACTTTTTGCTTTTGTCTCACATGAGGGAAGCTATTTTTTTGCCTGCTTACTGATGTAGGATGATTACAAACTTGGTAATATAGCTTGTTCTGATGCATAAAGTTGTAATTAGCTTAGTTTAATCATACTTATTTGTAACCGGTTTTGCTAAGCTAGGTTTAAAGCTAGATAAAGTTAAGTTAAAAGTTTCCTCCATAGGAAGTAAACCTTCTAAGCCCCCTAGCTACCGTAGGACATTTATTTAAGGCCTTTAGATGGCACATTTTGTAGTAAGCTTATCATCTTTGAAATTGAAAGTGAATTGAGAGCTTTGCTCCTTTTCATTCCTTAAACACTTCACTTGTGTATCCTTAACTAGGCTGGTAAGGTGGTGATCAAGTAAAGTCTTCACTGTTAATTAGGTTGTGTTTCTGTATCCCATTTGAGGTTAAGGGCCCTAAACTTAGGCTTAGTAGTGTTTCTCCATCTAAGTGAGAGTTTAGATTATCAATTATCCCTTCACTCATTCGGGGATTCACTTAAACTCAACCTTGATTTCAGTTTGCTTTTCTTTGCATTTGTAACAAGATTTGAGTATCTATGATTCTCCCCCATAGATACATCACATTTGGCATCAGAGCAAGTTTTATCTTGGCCTAGTATTCAACCCCCACGTTCCTAAACACATTCCAAACACATTCCACAAATCAGGCAAAACACGTCCCCTAAACACATTCCGTAACCTCCTACTATGTCCCTTAGAAAACTTCTTAAATTAAAAGTTGAATTTGATGCCTTTGATCTCAAGATGCGACAAAGGGACCTTGAGAGGTAACAAATAAAGCTCGAGTTGCAAGAAATAGACCTTAAGCTGCAACAACAGGAATTTGATTTACTCTCCGTATGGTTTAAAATAAAAAGGGACGTTGAACAACCCTTTGTGTTAAATGAAGTGGATCAACATCAAGAAGGAAATGAGATAAACTCTGACCTGACTCCTAAGTTTGATGTGTATGAAGATGAATAGGAGGAAATTGAAGAAGAAGCTGAACAAAGGGAGGATATATCTCACTCCAAACCCACGGGTTAGGGTAAGATTTGTTCATGGATTATCAATGGAGAGAGTTGTGCACAAAGCCCAGCTAATCTCTAAACTTTGGTCTACCAACACCTCTAGACTCTTTCCCACCTCCACCATGCAACCCCACAAACACACCACATCAATCCAACGCCTTTCATTCCCTTTAGTACACGTTCTTCAAGCTTCAAAATTTGAATTTAGAGCCTCTGAGCAATGGAATCCCAAAGAATCTAAAGCTTTCCTTCTAAACTAGAAGCAAATTCATGTGAATTATAAATGAAAATGGGCCTCTAAAAACAAGAAAGACTTGTTCGGGTGGTTGGTGTTATTTTAGCCAGAATTGTAACCACAAGTGGGAGATGATTACCCAAATGATTTGAGGTCAAATCTTTTCCAACAATGGGGGAATGATGAAGATCTACCCATGAACCTCAACTTGGACTAAGGGGTTAGCCAAGCTAATCAGGTTTCGACATCCCAAACACAAGAAAAACCCACACTTTTACTAGGAACACAAAAACAGTAGGTTCCGGGTTCAAGTCAGAATACAAGCCCTGTTTGTGTCCTTTAATTCTTTGACTTCCATAAGATTTAACTTTAATATTTTCCCATGCATTTGCAGTTTAGGACGTCAACTTTCCAGTAAAGTGAGTTTCAATTCATTTGGACTTGATTTGCCCATCCAAATCATCCATTTAATCCATACTATCTAAACTTCCTGGTTGAACGAGAATGTACCCAGTTTTGTGTACTTAATTACTTAGGCCTCCTTGGGATCTAACTTTAATATTTTTCTGATTTTTTGGTTCTTAAAATCTTATCCTTTAATGTTTATACAATGATTTGGGTTAAGTCATATAAAAATAGGAGAACCCGGTGGTTTTTATAAACCGTACAGACTGGAGCTGGTTTTGGGCAGTCTGAAGTTTCTAAGGAGTTGAGGCTGAAAAACAACTCCAAAAGCCGAATTTCCACCTAGAAGGGTTACAAGACATCTCAAGGTTTCCTTCCATGCAAGGAAATCCCAATCATCCCCTCTTTTTGTACGTGAAATGCGGCGTCCAAAACCAGCCAGAAAACTGCCCAGTACTACTAGCTGCTGCTGTGGAGAGCTCTCAGCAATCGAAGGTTCAACTCATGCCTAAACTTAGCTTGCTGAAAGGATTTTGGACATAATCATGAAGCTTTCAGGATAACCATAAAGAGAACCAATGAGAAACAAGTGAAGAAAGGCAGCAAGGATCCCATTGGCTAGCCGTAAAGTGCAAAGGGGACAAGCCACTTTTTGCTTTTCTCTCACATAAGGGGAGCTGTTTCTTTGCTTGTTTTCATGCTTAGGATGATTATAATCAATGTAATCTAGCTTATTATGATGTATAAGATTGTAACCGGTTTCGCTAAGCTAGGTTTAAAGCTAGATTAAGTTAAGTTAAAGGTTTCCTCCTTAGAAAGGAAACCTTCTAAGCCCCCCAGCTGCCTTAGGATGTTTATTTAAGGCCTTTCGATAGCTCTTTTTATACTAAGCTTACCATCTTTGAGATTGAAAGTGAATTGTGAGCTTTGCCCCTTTTTGTTCCCTAAACACTTCGCATGCTTATCCTTAACTAGTTCGGTTAAGGTGGTGACCAAGTAAAGTCTTAACTCTTAATTCGGTGGTGTTTCTATATCCTAATTGAGATTAAGGGCCCTAAACTCAGACTTAATGGTGTCGCTATATCTAAGTGAGAGTTTAGATCATCAATTATCCCCTGATTAATTGGTGGGTTCACTTAAACTCAACCTTGATTTCATTTAGCTTATCCTTGCATTTGCAATCAGTTCTGAGTATTTACGATTCTCCCCCACAGATAAATCATATTTGGTGTCAGAGCAAGTTTAATCTTGGCCTGGTATTCACCCCCCACATATCCAAACACATTCTAAACACATTCCGCAAATCAGCCAAAACACATCCCCCAAACACATTCCATAACCTCCCACCATGTCACTTAGAAAACTTCTCAAATTAAAAGCTGAATTTGATGCCTTTGAGCTCAACATGCAACAAAGGGACCTTGAGAGGCAACAAATAAAGCTCGAGTTATAAGAAATAGACCTCAAGGTATAACAACAGGAACTTAATCTTCTCTCCCTAAGGTTTAAAATGAAAATGGAAGCTGAACAACCCTTTGTGTTTAATGAAGTGGATGAACATTAAGAAGGCAATGAGGCTAACTTTCACCTACCTCCAAAGTTCAATGAGTATGAAGGTGAACAAGAGAAAATTGAAGAAGAAGCTGAACAAAGGGAGGGCATATCTCACTCCAAACCGACGGGTCAGTGTAAGATATGCTCATGGATTATCAACAGAGAGAGTTGTGCGCACAACCCAGCTAATCTCTATACTTTTGTCCACCCACACCTCTATACTCCTTCCCACCTCCATGGCACAACCCCACAAACACACCATATCAACCCAACCCCTTTCATTCGCTTTAGTACACCGTTGCTTCAAGCTTTGAATTTTTAATTTTGAGCCTGTGTGCATCGGAATCTGATGTATTCAGGCCTCACTAATGCTTAAAGCAGCAAGGGCAAGCCAAGAATGCACACGGGGAGAGACGGGAATACGTGGAATCGAAAGTAGCTAAAGGAAGATAGATGAGTAGGTGAGCTAGCAAGGGTGATTCGAATAGCCCACCTTCGTTCACATACTTAGGTGATCTTCTTAGTTTAACTAAGTTACAGAAGTTAATCACCTTCTTAGTTGAATCAAGAAGACCTAGAGACCCACTTCAGATTGCCACACTTAAGATATAACACTAGGCTTTCAAAGGCAGAGAGAGTTTTCTTCACTCAAGCTTTTATTCATTCAAAAGTGACTTATAAAGGGAAGTGGCTGGCTTTTGAAGAAGCAAATCAGCTAATTCAAACTCAAAAACCAGCTAACGGGGCTGAAAGTACACGGGGAAGTGGGGAGGGGTCATTTCGGTCACCCTAAGTACAAGAGCAAGTCTAATCCTTCTATAGCCACCTCATTGGGATTAATCATGCTGCCAAATGAGGTGTCAAGCTTTATAAGCTGCCTAATTACATTATTATAAGTCAATTTGCAGAAAAAGTACAAAAGAACCCACGAAAAGAGTCCTTTGTATTGGCTACTGTATAACCAGGTAAAAAGGGATTTTTGTTGTCCTTTTGGCTGGATAAAAGCAGCACAAGGGGGTACTTTGTGGACCCTGTGTGTAATTGATTTGATAAATATTCATGCCTACTTTCATGCCCTAAAGTTTTAAAAAGAATGGACTGTGGTTAGTCATCTTAATTCCCCTTGAATCTGCCTTTTACCAGTTTACCGCCAAAACTGCACTGTCTGAAAGCCATTGCTGGTTGACTTAGCAAAAGACCTCCAAATGCATTAAAACTTGATTTATTTGAAAGCTAACATTCTTAAACATAACGAGGGTGGTTAAGGAAGTCAATTACGCCCTGGTCTTCATTGCACAAAAGTTGTACAAAATGGGGCCAATTTCTGTTCAAATCAAACGGTGTGTAGAAGGGCTGGTTTATGACTTCTTAGACCAAAGAATGAACTCCCTTGATCTCCTTGGTGCTTGTAGAGTCCTCATGGGTTGCTGGTTGATCTCCAAAAGGTTCTAAGGGATGGTCCCCATCAAAATCCCAAAGAATCCAAAGGTTTCCTTCCAAACCAGATTCAAACCCACATGCATCATGAGTGAAAAGGAACCTTCAAAAAAAAGAAAGACGTGTTTGGGTTGGTGTTATTTCGACCATAATTGTAACCACAAGTGGGAGATGATTACCTAAATGATTTGAGGTCAAATCTTTTTTGATAAGGGAAGAATGATGGAGATCTACCCATGAACCTCAATTTGGACTAAGGGATTAGTCAAAGTAACCAGGTTTCAACATCCCAAACCCAAGAAAATCCCACATTTTTACCAGGAACACAAAAACAGCAGGTTCTGAGTTTGAGTTGGAACACATGTCCGGTTTTATGTCCTTTATGGCCAGTCATCTTTCTAGTAAAACAGGTTCCAAGTCATTTGGACTTCATTTGCCCAACTAAATCATCTTTTTAAACCAAACTATCCAAACTGACCAGTTGAACCAGAATGTACCCGGTTTTGTGCGCTTAATTACTTTGGCCTCCTTGAGGTTTAAGTCTGATATTTTTTGATATTTTGTATCATATAGGGTGTGTAACAAGATTTGGGATAAGTCATGTACAAATAGGAGAACCATGTTGTTTTTACAAACCGTGCAGACTGGAGCTGGTTTTGAGCGGTCAGAAGTTTCTAAGGAGTTGGGGTAGCAAATTAAATCCAAAAGCTGAATTTCCACCTGAAGGAGTTAGAAGCCATGTCAAGGTTTCCTCCCACGTAAGGAAATGTAGATCATCCCATCTTTTTATATATGAAATGTGGCATCTAAAACCAGCAAAAAAACTACCCAGTATGGCTGGCTACTGTCGTGGAGAGTTCTTAGCAATCTAAGGGTCAAGTCATGTCTAAACAGGTTTCTTAACATGCTTAAAGGAGTTTACACATAATCATGAAGCTTTCAACATAACCAAAAAAGGGACCAATGAGAAACAAGTGAAGAAAGGTAGCAAGGTTCCTATTGGCTTGCCGCAAAGTGCAAAGGGGACAAGCCACTTTTTGCTTTTCTCTCACATAAGGGGACCTATTTTTTCACTTGCTTACTTGCTTAGGATGATTATAAACTTTGTAATCTAGGTTATTCTAATGCAAAAAATTTTAATTAGCTTTGTTTAATTATGTTTGATTGTAACCGATTTTGGTAAGCTAGGTTTAAAGCTAGATTATGTTAAGTTAAAGGTTTCCACCTTAGGAAGGAAACCTTCTATGCCCCCTAGCTGCCTTAGGACGTTTATTTAAGGCCTTTAGAAGGCTCATTTTGTACTAAGCTTATCATCTTTGAAAATGAAAGTGAATTGAGAGCTTTACTCCTTTTCATTCCTTAAACACTTCGCTTGCTTATCCTTAACTAGGCCGATTAAGGTGGCGATCAAGTCAAGTCTTAACTCTTAATTAGGTTGTGCTTCTGTATTTCACTCTTGAGTTGAGTTAAGCTTAACCCCAAAGAGATACAACAACCTGATTGAGATGATCTTGACGCATTTGCTCGTCCTTAGAATCGATCAAATATCATCGAAGTAAACTACCACCAATTTGCCAATATAAGGCTAGAATACTTGATTCATTAGCCTCATGAATGTACTGGGGGCATTAGAAAGACTAAAAGGCTTAACAAGCCACTTATATAAGCCTCCCCTAGTCTCGAAAGTTGTCTTCCATTCATCTCCCTCTCGGATTCTGATTTGGCAGTATGCGCTTCTAAGATCAATCTTTGAAAACACTTTAGAGCCATGTAGCTTATCTAGCATATCCTCAAGTATAGGTATGGGATACCTATACTTGATTGTGATTTTGTCTATGGCTCTGTTATGCACACACATTCGTGGGCTGCCATCTTTCTTGGGAACCAACAAGGTAGGTACCGCACCAGGGTTTAAAGACTCTCGTACAAGCCCCTTGGACATTAACTCTTCTACTTGCCTTTGAATCTCCATGGTTTCCTTTGGGTTCATCTTATAAGCTAGCTTATTAGGGAGGATAGAACTAGGAATGAGATCAACATGGTGTTGGATATCTCCTTTAGGAGGTAACCCTATGGGTATCTCCTTAGGAAATGAGTGGGTAAAATGGTGTATCAAGGTCTTAGCAAAGTGGTGGCTAGGTAGGGGAGTTTCTGATTCCTTTGGGACGTTTAAGATCCACTCTTTAAAAGCTTGAAACTCATGACATGAGGCCTTTAAAAGAGGTTCACTAAAAGATAACAAACAACCGAAATGCTCAGGCTTTTTTATGGGTTTGTTTTTATGGAGCTTGGATGGTGACAAAGGCAGTAAGGTAATCTTCTTTCCTCCCTTTGAAAAGGATTATGTATTCAGGAAACCATTATGTATCACCTTCCTACCATACATCCAAGGTCTTCTCAATAAGACATGGCATGCATCCATAGGAATAATATCACACCATAGCTCATCTTGATAGTTCTTACCAATAGATAAAGACATGAGGGACCAGGAGTTACCTTGTAATCCCTTGCTTTAGTTTAGCCATTAGATGTTGTAGGGATAGGAGTTGGCCTTGGATTGTAAACCTAGTTTCTCAATCATGCTAAGAGAAACTACATTAGCACAACCCCCTCCATCTATGATCAAAGAGCAAACCTTGCCTTGAATTGCACATCTAGTATGAAAGATGTTCTCCATTTGCTCACCTTTTGCTCCCCTCTAGCCATTCAGGACTCTTCATAAAACCAACATCTCACCCTTATCTGAGGTTCTCCTTAAGATTCCCCTCAATTTCTCCTTCAATTTCCTCCTCAATCTCTTGCTCATCCACAGCTCCCCATTCAGCTAATATGGTCACTTTTCAGTTGGGGCAGTCCAAGGCTATATGTCCTAATCCTTTTTGTGCTCATCAGATTAGGATTGGGTCTTATTAGAGGTGGTTGGCTCTTTTGTGGAGTTGGGGTTCTGTGTGGATTGGATGGGAAAGGATTTATGGGCTTAGGAGGTGGGTTAGAACTACCCTTGTTAAAGGGTTGGTTCCGGGTAAAGGGCTAAGGATTTTAAGGTTTAGGGGGCTGTCTAGGTTTCTTTTGTTGCTCAACCTTGTGAGCAAGCATACAAACCTCATCAAAGGTTGTGTAAGCTTATCAATCAACCACATTAGCATACCTACGATGAAGACCTCCTAAGTACCTAATAATGGTTTGCTCTTCGGGCTCTTGAAGATCACATTTGATTACTAGTTTCTCAAACTCAAGTCTATATTCTTCCACATTCAGATTACCTTGAGTAAGGTTATAGGTTGAGAATAGCAATCTTGGACATAAGTTAGGGGAAGAAAATGAGCCTTAAGCTTGGATTTTTATCTCCTCCTATGTTCTAATCTTAGACTTCCTCTCTCTAAGTCGTTTAGCACATAGGTTAGTCCAGCATAGTAAGGCCTATTTTTTGAGTGACAAGGCCACTAACTTGACCTTTTTATCTTCAGGAACATCTTTATACTCAATAACACGCTCAATAGTATGTAACCGATCTAAGAATTCCTTAAGATCAACCTTACCCTCAAACTCCGGAATTTCAACTTTGAAATCATTGGTGTTTGCTTGAAACCCAGGTTCCGGTCTAGTCATTCTCAAAGGTTCCTCTTCACTAGATGAATCTATGTTGTGACTGAACACTTGTTCTTGCCTTCTTGGTTTAGATTTGGGAGGATCTTCATTCACCTTTTGCTTTTGCTTCAAAAAGGCACCAAGCTATTTTCCTAGATACGCGTTTTGAGCCATAGTGTCTTGATCACATTGAGTATCTTGGTTAATTTCCTTCTACAGCATCTCATTCTGTCTCATGAGTGCATCAAATTTCTCTTCAAAACTCGTATTTGAACTCATGTTGCTTTCAGGTTTATGTTTAAGCCAGAATAAGAAATGTGGTTGGAAATGAATGGGAATGATTCTGGAAGGTGGAGGGATGTACGAGGTCAAGGAGAAACCAAGCTCTAATACCAAATATGATGTAAAGCTCAATGGAATAAACTCACACTCAAAGGAAAGCAAAAGAACAAAAAAAGAACCCATGGCCTTAGCTTAAACTCAATGCAATCCGAAACTGAAAGTATACATCCTGTTATACTCTAGCAAGCAAGCATGCAAGCTGTCTACCCTAAAGAGTGGGGTTTCTTCAAGATTGGGAAACCTTCTAATCTGGCTTAAAACACGATTATTGCTAACCCATGAGTTACTAACTAGTTTCTAGGTTTAATTCTTATTAATTACAACCTTTGGACCTATTTAATCTCAAGGATTAAAGTTAAACTAGATACTAAGCAAGTAATTAAGCAAAAAGGTAGCTGAGCATGTGAGGCATGAAAGAGAAAAGCTGCTTGGTTCGGGTTCCCCTTTACGGCCGGTAATGGTCGAGTTTCTACCTTTCTGTCCTTGTTTTTCAATGGATACCTAGGTGGTTGCCTCATGAGCGTGTCTTATAGCCTTCTAACTACTTAATCATGTAGCTAGACTAGGATTGGACGCCAAAAAAAGCTTCAACCACCAAATGCACCAGTTAGGTGCAACTAGGCAGTAGCTAGCAGTTTGCAAGCTCTTCTTGGATGCTACCTTTCACATGCAAAATGTGGGCATGATTTGGATTGTCACACATGGTTGGAAAGCTGAGGATGTTGTTTAACACCTCCAGGTGGAATCACACATTTTGGAGTTTATTTGCCCAGCAAAAAGCCTAGAATACTCAGACTTGTCCAAACCGGGTTCCAACGATAAAAGTGCCACGTTCTTCAATTTTCACTTGACTTAACTTGAATTAAGCACTTAGACCAGGTAGATGACATCTTGGGTGATGGAGTCCCCTCAAGCTAAGACATGGAATAATGTCCTAGGAGTTTAGTAAGGTCCAATGCAAGTTCCAAAGTCCAAGCTATGACTCAAATTCTAGAAAAGAGCCAAGGAGATACAACCGGGTTAACCGGCAAGAAAATGCTCAGTTTTGTTCATTTGATTTCTTAAGCTATATTGTGCCTTTAGTTTGATATTTTTACATTTTTGGGATTCTGCAGATATTAGCTTTCAGGTCCAGGCATTAAAACTCAAGCATGCTAAGTCGAAGTGAACAAATCAAGCCATTTTGTTCAGCCTGTTAGTTTTGGTCCAAACCTGTATGGTAAAATATTTTAGTGGGAATCTCCTCAAACATGATTTAACCTTGATTTCCCTATGGGGGGGTTTCTACACACCCTAAGATTCCCCCTTATAACCTGAAATTAAAATCACGCTCACTTTTGATTTGTAGAAAGAAGGGCAGAAAATCGGGCTGAAAATTATTTCTAGAACCGGCAAGCAGCAATGTGTGTTTTCCTCTTCCTAAGGGTTTGCTCAGCTCCTTCTTTGCTTGCTTGCTTCAATCGTGAGTCTAAGCAGCTAGGAACATCATCATTTGCCACTTAGGAGCCTTGGGAAGAGCTTAACCAATAAGGGCATAAAGGAAGTAATCCCACTAAGCATTCTAGTTGGCCAGCTGAAAAGGGAACATGCTTTATAGCTACTTTTCTCTACTTCTTCACTAGTAAACTGATGCATTAACTTAATTTAAGTGTATTAAGATTAAGTATATTATTAGTCTTGCTTTCCTTTACATTCTGGTTGTAATTAGCTTAGGATAATCAAGCTTGTAAATTAGATTAGTCCTAAGCATTTAGCTAAGTGTAATTAGACGTGCCCTTCCTTGGGAGGAAACCTCCCCTTAGTTGATTTTTGCTGCCCAGGCCATGTTTATAAGGCCTTTAATGTTTTATCTTGTAATACATAACTTGAATATTGAATACAAACCATAATTGAGCACAAGCTGCTTTCATTTTCCCTAAATACTTCACTTGCTTATCCTTAATTTGGTCAATTAAGGTGGTGATCAAGTAAGTCTTAATACTTAATTAGGTGGTGTTTCTATATCTTAATTAACGTTAAGGATCCTAAACTCAAGCTTAGTGGTGATTCTGTATCTAAGCAAGAGTTTAGATAATCATTTATTCTAGCATTCATTCATAGAGTCACCTAGGCTTTAGCTTTAATTCAGTTTGTTTTCTCTTAGCTTAGAATTCAGGTTTGAGTGTTTGTGTTTCCCATTCCGAGATACATCACATTTGGTATCAGAGCTTAGGTTTCTCCTTGGCTTGGCATGGCCCTCCACTTCTAGAATCATTTCCATCCATTTTTATACACATTCCTTGCTCTAACTTAGACACACATCCGAACACACCATGTGCACTAGCACAAGTTTGGATGAGAAATTTGAGCGGTAACAAAGAATTATCAATCAATTGCTGCCCAAAATGAGTTGTTAATAAGAAAACGCAATGAAGGAATTCAATGTGACCAAGAACTCCAAGCCCTGAATGGCTACCTACGAAAGCAACTTGGAGCCGTGTTGAAGAAAAAGCAAAAGATGAATGAAGAGCCTCTCCAATCTGATCCTAGGAGGCAAGAACAAGTCTAGTGAGGATGAACCCTTAAGAATGGCTACACCAGAACCAACGTTTCAAGCAAATACTATTGATTTCAAAGTTGAAATCCCGGCGTTTAAAGGTAAGCTTGATCCTAAACAGTTCTTAGATTGGTTACATATTGTTGATTGTGTTTCTGAGTATAAAGATGTTCCTGAAGATAAAAAGGTCTGGTACGTGGCCTTGAGACTCATAAAATATGCTTCACTGTGGTGGACTAACCTATGTGCTAAATGGGTTAGGGAGAGGAAGTCCAAGATCAGAACATGCGAGAAGATGAAATCCAGGCTTAAGGGTCGCTTTCTTCCACCAACTTATGTCCAAGATTGCTATTCTCAACTCCACAACCTTACTCAAGGTAACTTGAATATGGAAGAGTACACACGTGACTTTGAGAAACTAGTAAGCAAATGTGATCTTCAAGAGCCCGAAGAGCAAACCATTGTTAGGTACTTAAGAGGACTTGATCCTAGGTATGCTAATGTGGTTAATTTGCAAGCTTACACAACCTTTGATGAAGTTTGCGTGCTTTCTCACAAGGTGGAGCAGCAAAAGAAAGCAAGGCAGCCCCCTAAACCTCAAAATCCTACACCCTTTACGTAGAACAAACGCTTCATCAAGGGGAGTTCCAATCCCATTCCTAAGCCCCCAAATACATCCCCTTCCTTTCCACAAAAACCCTAAGCTCCACAAAAGATCCAAACCCTCAAAATAGACCCCATCCTAACCCCATGAGTAGCAGAAGATGTTTCAAGTGTGAAGGACTTGGGCATACAGTCTAGGACTGTCCAAACCGCAAGGTGAATAGCTTAGCCGAATGGTCAGCTGTAAAAGAGGTGTTTGAAGAGGAGGAAAAAGAGGATGCTTTTGAGGATGAACTTAAGAAAACTCAACAGGAAGTGGTGGAGGAGGCTGATGAAGGAGAAATGTTAGTTTTGAGGAGAGTTTTAAGCAACCAGGAGGGAGCTAAGGATGAACAAAGAGAGAATATATTCCATTCCCATTGTACGATTCAAGGGAAGGTATGTTTTGTGATCATCGATGGAGGAAGCTGTGCAAATGTGGTTTCTCTAAGCATGATTAGAAACTAGGTTTGTAAACCATGACTTATCCACACCCTTACAACATTCAATGGTGGAATCAAAGCAAGGGTATCCAAGTAAACTCACGGTGCGCTGTTTCTTTCTCCATTGGAAAGAATTATTAAGATAAGCTTTGGTGTGATGTAATTCCCATAGATGCTCGTCATATGCCTTTGGGAAGGGCATGGTTATATGACCATAGGGTTATGTATAATGGCTACTTGAATATTTACTCCTTTACTAAGGATGGTATCAAGATTACCCTAGCCCCTTTATCCCCATCTAAGCTCCACGAAATCAAACCTCAAAACAAGTCAAACCATTCTGATTTGCTTCTCACACTTAGTGAACCATTGTTAAAGGCCTCCTAGCATGACTTTAAGGCCTTCAGAGAGTGGATATTGAACTTACAAGAAGGACTAGAAACTCCCTTACCCACTCACCCTGTAACCAAAGCACTCATTTAAAACTTCAATCATTTGTTTCCTAAGGAGATACCCATGGGTTTACCTCCTAAAAGGGATATCCAACACCACATTGATCTCCTTCCTAGTTCTGTCCGTCCTGATAGGCTAGCTTATAGGGTGAATCCACATGGAGATTAGATGGTGAATTGAAGAGTTGATGTCCAAAGGCTTAGTTTGAGAGCCCTTGAGGCTATGTGCTGCACCTGCTGTTTTGGTTCCTAAAAAGGATGGAGGAATACATGTGTGTGTGGATAGCAGGGCCATTAACAAGATTACAATCAAGTATAGGTATCCTATACCTAGACTTGAAGACATTCTCGATGAGTTACATGACACAATACTATTTTCATAGATCGACCTTCAAAGCGGATAATGCCAAATTAGAATCTGTGAGGGAGATGAATGGAAAACAGCTTTCAAGACCAAGGGAGGGTTATATGAATGGCTTATCATGCCCTTTGGTCTTTCCAATGCTCCTAGTACATTCATGAGGTTAATCAATCAAGTATTTAGGCCTTACATTCGAAAGTTTGTGGTAGTTTACTTCAATGACATTCTGATCTATTCCAAGGATGAGCATGAATATCAAGATCATCTAACTCAAGTTGTGCTTATTTTAGAAGGTGAAAGACTATTTGGTAGCCTTAAGAATTTTGCCTTTTTCACTCATGAGGTGACATTCTCATGTTATATTGTCACTGGTGATGGTATCAATGCAGATGAAATCAAGATTGAAGCTATACAGCCGGGGCCTATGCGAAAGAGCATTCATTATGTACGTGTTTTTATGGTTCAGCCTCTTTTTATAGGAGGTTTATTCAAAGTTTTTGTAATATTATGGCTCCCATGACTGAGGTTATCAGGGGCACATCATTCAATTGGACACCAAAAGCCCAATCTGCCTTTGAAGAGATCAACAAAAGACTTACTTAAGCATCAATTCTCTCATTGCCATGCTTTAATAAAGTCTTTGAGGTTGAATGTGATGCCTCTAGAGTTGGTGTAGGTGGTGTTCTTACTCAGGAAGGTAAGCTATTGGCCTTCTTTAATGAGAAATGATGTGATTCAAGAAGGAAATACTTCACCTATGATAAAGAGTTCTATGAAATCGTGAGGTGTTTAGAGCACTGGAGTCATTATCTGATTACAAATGAGTTTATTCTAGATTCTAACCACGAAGCTTTGAAGTATATTCGAGGCTTACACAAGTTAAACTCACGTCATGCTAAGTGGGTTCAGTTTCTCAAGTCATTTAACTTCACAATCAAGCATAAATCTGGGAAGCTCAATCAAGATACCGATGCTCTATCATGGAGGTATCTACTTTTGTTTCAATTAGATGCTTGTGTACTTGGTTTTGAGCACCTAAAAGCTTTATATGCTAAAGATGAAGCCTTTGCGGAGTTGTTTGCTGAATGTTCAAAACACCCCAAAGGCGATTCCCTTATTCAAGAAGGATTTCTTTTCAAGGGTACGAGGCTATGTATACCGAGGTGTAGCATAAGAGAGCTCTTGATTAGGGAAGTTCATAGAGGTTCTCTAGCGGGTCATTATGGAGAAAACAAAACGCAGATTATGCTAAGAGAGCGTTATTATTAGCCAGGTTTGGAGAAGGACATGCAAGACATTCTGAAAAGGTGTGGGACTTATCAAGTGGCCAAAAGTCATTCCTTACCCCACGACCTTTACACACCTTTTGCCTATTCTTACTACTCCTTAGGTTGATGTAAGTATGGATTTCATTCTTCGATTGCCTAAAACCCAAAGAAACAAAGATTCAATATTTTTTGTAGTGGACAGGTTTTCAAAAATGTCTCATTTCATTACATGTAACAAAACTAATGATGCTACACACACTTCTGAGTTGTATTTCAGGGAAGTGTCTAGATTGCATGGTATACCTAGATCAATTGTTTCTAATCGAGATACTAAGTTCCTTAGCCATTTCTGAATTACTTTGTAGAAGAAGTTTGGTACTAAACTTAAGTATAGTACTACTTGCATTCCACCAATAGATAAGCAAACTGAGGTTACAAATTGGACACAAAGAAGACTTCTAGGGGCCTTGATTAAACCTTATGCCAAGTCATGGGATTTACTTTTACCCCATGCTGAGTTTGCATACAACAGAGCTTCTAGCAAGGCTACGAGTCTATCACCATTCAAGGTGGTCTATGGGATTGATTCTATTAGTTCACTTGATCTTGCTCTATGGACTTTAGATTAAAAGCCAAGGGCTGATGCAGTAGCAAGGGTAGAAGAAATCCAGAAGATACATAAGTTGGTGAGGGGCAGAATAGGGGAAAGCAATGCATCCTATCAAGCTCAAGCCAACAAACATAAGAAGAATGTGGTATTTCAACCTGGAGATCTCATATGGATACACTTAAGGAGGAAAGATTTCCTTCAAAGAGGAAGAATAAGCTCATGCCAAGGGCTGATGGTCCATTTGAGGCACTTGAAAGGATTAATAACAATGCTTAGAAGGTTGATTTGCCAGGTGACTATGGAGTTTCAGCTACATTCAATGTGGCTGACTTGAGTGCTTACCAAACCGATGATTGCCTTGCTAATTTGATGATTAAATCTCTTTAACAAGGGAAGGATGATGGAGCCCCCTCAAGCCAAAACATAGAAGAAGGTCCTAGGAGTCTAGCAAGGTCCAATACAAGTTCCAACATCCAAGCTATGGCTCAAATAACGGAAAAGAGCTAAGGATACACAACTGTGTTAAATGGCTAGAAAATACTCGGTTTTATTCATCTGATTTCTTAAGCTACATTGTGGCTATAGTTTGATATTCTTGTATCTTTGGGATCCTTAAGATGTTAGCTTTTAGGTCTAAGCATCAAAACTCAATCATGCTCAGTCGAGGTGAAGAGATCAAGCCATTTTGCTCAGCCTGTTAGTTTTGGTCCAAAACTACATGGTAAAATATTTTTGTAGAAATCTCCTACATAAAACATGATTTAACCTTAATTTCTTTATCGGAGGGTTTGTGCACACCCTAAGATTTCCCCACGACCTGAAATTAAAATCATGCTCACTTTTGATTGGTTAAAAGAAGCGCAGAAATCCGGGTTGAAAATTATTTCTAGAACCAGCACGCAGCGGCGTGTGTTTTCCTCTTCCTAAGGGGTTGCTCAGCTTCTTCTTTGCTTGCTAGCTTCAATCACGAGTCTAAGCAGCTAGGAACATCATCATTTTCTATTTGAAGCCTTGGAAAGAGCTTAACCAATGAGGGCATAAAGGAAGAAATCCCACTAAGCATTCTAATTGGCTAGCCAAAAAGGCAACATGCTTTACGGTTGCTTTTGTCTACTTCTTCACTAGTAAACTGATGTATTAGCTTAATTTAAGTGTATTAAGATTAAGTATATCATTTGACTTACTTTCCTTTACATTTTGGTTGTAATTAACTTAGGATAATCAAGCTTGTAAACTAGATTAGTCCTAAGCGCTTAGCTAAGTGTAATTAGACATTTCCTTCCTAGGGAGGAAATCTCCCCTTAGCTGATTTTTGCTGCTAAGGCCGTGTGTATAAGGTCTTTAATGCTTCATTTTGTAATACATAACTTTAATATTGAATACAAACCATAATTAAGGGCAACTTGCTTCCGTTTCCCAAAATACTTCACTTGCTTATCCTTAATTTGGTCGATTAAGGTGGTGATCAAGTAAGTCTTAACACTTAATCAGGCGGTGTTTCTATATCCTAATTAAGGTTAAGGACACTAAACTCAAGCTTAGTGGTGATTCTATATCTAAGAGAGAGTTTAGATTATCATTCATTGACCGAATCACCTAGACTTTAGCTTGAATTCAGTTTGCTTTCCCCTAGCTTTGAATTCCGGTTTGAGTGTTTGTGTTTCCCCTTCTAAGATACATCATATTTGGTATTAGAGCTTTGGTTTCTCCTTGGCCTGCCATGTCCCTCCACTTCTAGAGTTATTTCCATCCATTTTCAAACACATTCCTTGTTCTAGCTTTAACACACATCCAAACACACAATGAGTACTAGCACAAGTTTGGATGAGAAATTTGAGGCAGTAATGAAGAATTATTAATTAGTTTCTGTTTGTGTTTCTAGCAAAAGGTAAGCCATCCTTTGAACTTGTGACCTTGTTCTTGGACCTTTTAGACTTGTATGATTATGATCAAGGTTGCGGCTTGGTAGAATTCCATCCTTAAACTTCTCGCGCTCTTCAAGGTTGTGGTGAGTGAAGGCTTGTTCCCCCATGGAAATCCTATATGAAAAATCTTCCTTTTGATAACAAAATTTTGGAGTTTCAAAGGTGGCCAACTCATTGTCAATCAAAGCAAACCCTTTCCTTAGGTTTCCAAAAGAAATTATGATTGATGAATGCTTATGGGTTTTTTTTTGGATTAGTGTTTTAAGGTTAGGGACGTATTTAGCTAATGGAAGAAGCTTGGTCAGAACCATAAGCTCTAGTAACAGTTAATGTATATTTTTGGAGTCCAAACTTGCAAAAACATACACAATGGGTTAGCAACCTGATTCTATGTATTCAAGCCTCACTAACACACAAAACACTCGAAGGAACCCAAGAATAAAATCTGGGCAGAACGTAAGTGATGAACAGAATGTGAGTAAACCAAGCTAATGGGGATAGACAAGTGGGCGTGCAAGAGATAATTCGAGGAGCCACTCTTGAAATGCACTTGGGTAATCCTTTAGATCAATGAGATTACAGAAATTAATTACCCTCTAATTGAGATAAAGAGACCTAGAGACCCACTTGAATTGCCAAGCTTAAGATACAACACTAGGATTTAAGAGAGAGAGTTTTCCAAATCAACTTTTGCATTCGTTCAAATGTAATTTACAAAAATGGTGGTGGTTAGCTTTTAAGGAGGTAACTCAGCCAATTCAAACCCCAAAGGTCAGCTTACGGGACCATAAGTACATTAGGGAAATGGGGGTTGTCAATTTATTCACTCTAAGTGCATACACATCTAATCTAGCTTTGGCCAACTCATTAGGACTAGTGATGCTTCTAAATGAGGTGTCCAGCTTACAAGGCAGCCTAATACATAAATACAAACCAAAATACAGCAAGAAGTACAAGTGAAACCTAAGAAATAAGACCTTGCCTGGCTAGTGTTTAACCAGGTAAAAGGGTGTTTTCCTTGTCCTTTTGGCTGCGTAAAGGCGACACAAGGGGGCACTTTGGAGGGGATTTGGGCATGGGACTTGATAAATATTTATGTATTCTTTCACACCTTAGAGTTCCAAAAATGTTGGACTTCATTAAGTCAACTTAATCGCCCCTTATTTTGCCATGCGCTGGGTTGCCGTCAGAATTGCATAGTCTGAAAGCTCTTACTGGTTAACTAACCAAATGGCGTCCAAAAGCCTTATAACTTGTTTTATTGGAACTCTGGCTTCTTACACTTAAAGTTACAGTAGAAAACCCTTGGAAAAATCATGTTGATCATGGATAAAAGCTGCCTAAAATCGGAGCTTGCACACTGGAATTCGACCCAGTTTGCAGGTTTGATTTGTATGGCTGATTTGAATGACCAAATGACCTCCAATCCAGTTGAAACTTGATTCATTTGAAACATGCCTTCCAAAAATTTAATTTAGGCTAGAAAAACCCTGGCTAAATCATGTGGAGCATAGATAAAAGTATCCTTAAAGTTGGACCTTCTGACTGCTCTAAACTGCTAGATTGATTATACTTGTGTATTCTGCCCGTACTTAATTTTCCCAATGCATTTATCCGCAAACTGAGTCAGAGGCCCTTTAGCGGACATGTTGGACCTCCAATTTCTGAAATAAATAGCTCCTAAATGCATTGGATGCACCTTTAACTTATCATTCACAATCACCCTCGATTCTGATGCTTGAGATCAGAGTATATGTATGTTAAGCTCCCCTTGTTCTCGAATCTGATGCTTAAAGCACGAGAAACTTGGAATGGTGCTTCCAAACTGGGAATGGGCAGACTAAGGGATGAATTAGCGCTCACTTTTCCTTCTTAGGTCAAACACCCAACTAAGTGCTTCTTTGATTCCCATTGTGATTATCGTCAAACAAATCACACATGGAAACAATTTTAGTAGCCCTGTAGCATTTCCCTCCTTCCTTTTCTCCTTCCCCCTTGGTTGTTCCGCACTTGAGTTTCCCATTTGTTCCCCCATGGTGATGAGTTTGGCTAGTTTTGGCTTTAATTGTGGGGATAATGAGATAATAAAATTGTCATAACAAGGATCAAAGTGCGTAACATATGCCATTCCCTTATGTAAATGGTGATCTTGCACAAGTAGCGAAGGACATAAATAGTCTTCTTGTCCCTCAAGTTCAATGGCCTCATCATCACCATAGTCATCAAAAATAGGAGGTAGGTTAACTAGGCTTGAAGCATCCTCTCCAAGGATCTTTCCATCTTTATTGGGCTTAGGTTTCTCCAAACAAAGGAAGCAAGCACAACTAGAGATACAAGCACTCATGGGGCTCCCCTTACTAAAAGGAATGCCTTTAGAAGAGGAATTAAAGTCGTTTCCCTCATGGCGAAGAAAAAGATGCTTGTGTAAGTAAGAGGTTGGAGCAAAAGCATGCATTAGTTTACCTCTCAACTTATCCCATGTTCTGATCTTACCCTTTCCTCTCTTCTTCGTCTTATACTTGTACTTTTCCCTCCGTTCAAGTGCATAGCCTTATAGCTTCTTGATAACCACCTTAAGCTTCGCGTGCCCTTTAAGTTGTAGTGAGAGAAGACTTATTCCACCATGGAAATCTAGTGAGGAAAATCTTCTTTTTGACCATGAAATTTTGGAGTTTTAAAGTTGGCCAACCCCCTCTCAATCAAAGTAATCACTTTCCTTAAGTTTCTAAAAGAAATCATGATCAATGAATGCTTAAGGGTTTTTGATGGAATGAGTGTTTTGAGGTTAGTGAGGTATTTAGGCTAAGGAAATAAGCATGGTCAGAACCATAAGCTCTGATACCAATTGACGTAAATTTTTGGAGTCCAAAATCATAAAAACATACACAATGGATTAGCAACCTGATTCTATGTATTCAAGCCTCTCCAACACTTAAAACAATCAATGGAAACCAAGAACACAATCTGGACAGAACGTAACTGATGGACAGAATGTGAGTAAACCAAGCTAATGGGGATAGACACGTGCGTGTGCAAGAGATAATCTGAGGAGCCACTTTTGAAGCAGAATTGGGAAATCTCTTTAGATCAATTAGATTATAGAAATTAATCACCCTCTAATTAAGATTAAGAGATCTAGAGACCCACTTGAGTTACCAAGCTCAAGATGCAACACTAGGATTTAAGAGAGAGAGCTTTTCAACTCAACTTTTGCATTCATTCAAATTTGATTTACAAAATGGTTTTGGATGGCTTTTAAGGAGGTAACTTAGCCAATTCAAACCTCAAAAGTCAGCTTAGGGGATCATAAGTATAGTAGGGAAATGGGGGGTTGTTAATTGACTCACCCTAAGTACATACACATCTAATCTAGCTTTGGCCACCTCACTAGGACTAATGATGGTTCTAAATGAGGTGTCAAGCTTACAAGGAAGCCTAATGCATCAATATAAATCAAAATACAGTAAGAAGTACAAGTGAAACCCAAGAAACGAGACCCTTGTACCGGCTAGTGTTTAACCGGGTCAAACAGTGCTTTCCTTGTCCTTTTAGCTGGATAAAGGCGGCACAAGGAGTTGCTTTGGAGGGATTTGGGCATATGACTTGATAATTATTTATGTATTATTTCATGCCCTAAAGTTTAAAAAATGTTAGACTTCATTAAGTCAACTTAATCTCTCCTTATTCTGCCCTATGTTGGATTGCCGTTAGAATTGCACAGTCTGAAAGATCTTGCTGGTTGACCAACTAAATGGCATCCAAAAGCCTTGCAACTTGTTTTATTGGAAAGCTGGCTTCTTAAACTTAATGTTTGGATAGAAAACCCTTGGATAAATGATGGTGGCCTACCCATGAACGTCAATTTGAACTAAGGGCTTAGTTAAGGCAATTAGGTTTCAACATCCCAAACCCAAGAAAAACCCACATTTTTACTGGGAACACAAAAAAAGGAGGTTCTGGGTACAAGTTAGAATACAAGTTTGGTTTTGTGTCCTTTATCACTTTCACTTCCATGAGATTTAACTTCAATATTTTGCCATGAGTTTGAAGTTCAGGAAGTCAGATTTCCAATAAAGCAAGTTTTAAGTGACTTGGACTTCATTTTCCCCTTCAAATCATCCTTTTAATCCAAACTATCCAAACTGCCTGGTTGAACCAAAATGTACCCAATTTTGTGTGCTTAATTACTTAGGCCTCCTTAAGGTTCAATTTCATATTTTTTGATATTTTGGTTCTTCAAGATCTTACCTTTTAGGTTATGTAAAAATATTTGGGTTAAGTTACGTAAAAATAGGAGAATCAGGCTATTTTTGTAAACCATGTAGACTGGACCAGGTTTTGAGCAGTATGAAGTTTCTAAGGAGTTGGGGCAGCAAATCAAGTCCAAAAGTTGAATTTCCACTTGGAGGCTTAAGGTTTCCTCCCATGTAAGGAAAACCAAATCATCCCCTCTTTTTGCATGTGAAATGTGGTGACCAAAATCAGCCAGAAAACATCCCAGTACTGCAGAGAGTTCTCAGCAATCTAAGGGTCAACTCATGTCTAAACAGGTTGCCTAGCATGCTTAAAGGAGTTTCAACGTAATCATGAAGGTTTCTACATAACCACAAAGGGAACCAATGAGAAATAAGTAAAGAAAGGCGACAAGGTTCCTATTGGCTAGCCGTAAAGTGCAAAGGGGACAAGCCACTTTTTGCTTTTCTCTCACATACGGGGAGCCGTTTGTTTGCTTATTTACTTGCTTATGATGATTACAATATTATAATCTAGCATATTCTGATGCATGAATTTGGATTAAGCATAGTTTAATCATGCTTGATTGTAATCGGTTTTGCTAAGCTAGGTTTAAAGCTAGATTAAGTTAGGTTAAAAGTTTTCTTCTTACGAAGGAAACCTCCTAAGCTCCCTAGCTGCATTAGGACGTTTATTTAAGGCCTTTAGAAGGCTCATTTTGCACTAAGCTTATCATCTTTGAAATTGAAAGTGAATTGAGAGCTTTGCTTCTTTTCGGTCCTTAAACACTTTGCATAGTTATCCTTAACTAGGCCGATTAAGGTGGTGATGAAGTAAAGTCTTAACTCTTAATTAGGTTGTGTTTTTGTCTCCTAATTGAGGTTAAGCGCCCTAAATTTAAACTTAGTGGTGTTTCTACAACTAAGTGAGAGTTTAGACTATCAATTATCCCTTCATTCATTTGCGGATTCACTTAAACCCAACCTTGATTTCGGTTTGCTTATCCTTGCATTTGCAATTAGTTTTGAGTATTTGTGATTCTCCCCCACAGGTTCATCATATTTGCTATCCGAGCAATTTTCATCTTGGCATGGTATTCAACCCCCACGTTCCCAAACATGTTCCAAACACATTCTACAAATCAGCTAAAACACATCCCCTAAACACATTCTGTAACCTCCCACCATGTCCCTTGGAAAACTTTTCAAATTAAACGCTAAATTTGATCCTCTTGATCTCAAGATGCAACAAAGGGACCTTAAGAGGCAACAAATAAAGGTCAAGTTGCAAGAAATAGACCTCAAGGTGTCACAATAAGAATTTGATCTACTCTCCCTATGGTTTAAAATGAAATAGGAAGATGAACAACCCTTTGTGTTATATGAAGTGGATGAACATTAAGAAAGCAATGAGGTTAAGCTCGACCTACCTCCTAAGTACGATGATTGCGAAGATGAGCAAGAGGAAATTGAAGAAGAAGCTGAACAAAGGGAGGACATATCTCACTCTAAACCTATGGGTCAGGGTACGATATATTCATGGATTATCAATAGAGAAAGTTGTGCACACAGTCTTGCTAATCTCCATACTTTTGTCCACCCACACCTTTATACTCCTTCCCACCTCCACCATACAACCTCACAAACACATCACATCAATCCAACCCCTTTTATTCTCTTTTGTACACTGTTACTTCAAGCTTTGAATTTTGAACCTGGAGCTTGTAAGCAATGGAATCCCAAAGAATCCAAAGGTTTCCTCCCAAACCAGATTCAAACCCACGTGAATCATAAGTGGATAGGAACCTTTAAAAACAAGAAAGACTTGTTTGGGTGGTCGGTGTTATTTCAGCAAGAATTGTAACCACAAGTAGGAGATAATTACCCAAATGATTTGAGGTTAAATCTTTTTCAACAAGGGGAGAATGATCGAGATCTACCCATGAACCTCAATTTAGACTAAGGGGTTAGTCAAGGTGATCAGGTTTCAACACCCCAAACCCTAGGAAAACCCACATTTTTACTAGGACCATAAAAACAGTAGGTTTTGGGTTCAAGTTAGAATACAAGCCTTGTTTTGTGTCCTTAATTTTACCAACTTCTATGAGATTTAACTTCATTATTTTTGCCATCAATTCAAAGTTCAGGAAGTCAGCTTCCCAACAAAGTAAGTTCCAAGTCATTTTGACTTCATTTGCCTATCCAAATCCTCCTTTTATTCCAAACTATCCAAACAACCTAGTTGAACCAGAATATGCCTTCTCTTATGTCCTTAATTACTTAGGCCTCCTTGAGGTTTAATTTGATATTTTCTAATGTTTTCGTTCTTTAAGATCTTATCTTTTAGGATATGTAAAAGGATTTGGGTCATACAAAAATAGGAGAGCCAGGCTATTTTTATAACCTGTGCAAACCGGACCTGGTTTTGAGCAGTCTGAAGTTTCTAAGGAGTTGGGGCAGCAAATTAAGTCCAAAAGATGAATTTCCACCTGGAGGACTTAGAAGACATGCCAAGGTTTCCTCCCATGTAAGAAAATCTAGATGGTCCTAATGGAGTCCCCTTAAGGCAAGGCATTGAAGAAGGTCATAAGAGTCTGATAAGGTCCAATGCAAGCTCCAAAGATCAAGCAATGGCTCACATTCTGGGAAAGAGCCAAACTGATGCAACCGGGTTTGATATTTTGTTCACTTGATTACTTAAGCTACATTATGGCTTAAGTTTGATATTTTTGCATTTCTGGGGTCCTTAATATGTTAGCTTTCATGTCCAACCATTTAAAGTCCATTATGCTCATTCGAGATGAAGAAATTAAGCCATTTTGTTCAAACTATCAGTTTGGGTCTAAAACTGCACGGTAAAATGTTTTAGTGGAAATTACCAACTCAAATGTAATTTAACCGTGATTTATTAATAGGGGGTTTGTACACACCCTAAGGATTCCTCGCATGGCCTAAAATTAAAATCATGCTCACCTTTGATTGATGGAAACCAGGGCACAAAACTGGGCTGAAAACTGTTTCTAGAACCCAGTTAAGCTGCTGCACGCCTTTCCTCCTTCTAAGGGTTTCCTCAGCTGATTACTTGCTTGTTGCTTCGATCATGCATCAAGGAGACCATGAACATCATCATTGGAAGCTAAAGCAGGTTTTGGGAGGAGTAACCAATGAGAAAATAAAGAGAGATTTTGCACCTAGCAACCGGATTCATCAACGGAAAAGCACATCTATTTTACGACTCCTTTCTCTTCTTTTTCTTTAGTAAACTAAAGTATTAAGCTTGATTACATGTATTAGAATTAAGTTTAACCATTTGTCTTGCTTTCCTTTATATTCCGGTTGTAATTAGCGTACGTTAAGGATGCATATAAACTAGATTAGCCTTAAGCGCTTAGCTAAGCTTGTTTGGACGTTTCCCTCCTAGGGGGGAAACCTAACCTTAGTTAGTTTGCTACCTAGGATGTGTATGAGGCCTTGGTTTGGCTCATTTTGCAAATAAAACTTGAATATTAAATACAATCTGAATTGATAGCATTTTGCTTTCATTTCCTATAAATACTTCGCTTGCTTATCCTTAATTTGGTGGCTTAAGGTGGTGATCAAGTAAGTCTTAACACATAATTGGATGGTGTTTCTGTATCCTAATTAAGGTTAAGGACCCTAAACTCTAACTTAGTGGTGTTTCTATATCTAAGTGAGGGTTTAGATTATCCTTTATTCATTCATCCATTCGTGATCTCACCTAAACTCAACTTTGATTTCAACTTGCTTGGTTTAGCATTTGAAATCAGCCTTGAGTATCTGTGATTTCCCTTCATAGTTCCATTATATTTGGTATTAGAGCTGTGGTTTCTCCTAGGCCTGGCATCCTTTCCACCTTCCCAAGGTCATTTCTCCATTCAATGCCAAACACATTCCTTATTTGAGCTTAAACACAATCCGAAAGCCAGATGAGTTATACCACGAATTTGGAAGAGAAGTTTGATGCTCTCATGAGGCAAAATGAGATGCTAATTAAGAAAATCCACGAAGATGCTCAACATGAATTAGAAACTAAGGCTAAGAATGAGAATCTATGAAAACAGCTTGGTGCCTTTTTGAAACAAAAGCAAAAGGTGAATGAAGAACCTCTCCGATCTAAACCAAGAAGGCAAGAACAAGTGTTTAGTCATAACATTGATTCATCTACTGAAGATGAACCATTGAGAATGGCTAGACCAGAGCCACGGTTTTAAGCCAACACCAATGACTTAAAAGTTGAAATCTCAAAGTTTCAAGGTAAGCTTGTTCTTGAGGAGTTTTTAGATTGGCTGTATATTGTTGGGCGTGTTTTTGAGTACAAAGGTGTTCCTGAACATAAAAGGTCATGTCAGTGGCCTTGGGACCCATAAAATATGCTTCACTATGGTATACTAACCTATGCGCCAAACGAGTTAGAGAGGAAGTCGAAGATTAGAACATGGGAGAAGATGAAATCTAAGCTTAAGGCTCATTTCCTTCCCTCAACTTATGTTCAAGATTGTTATTCTCAACTGCATAATCTTACCCAAGGCAACCTGAATGTTGAAGAGTACACACGTGAGTTTAAGAAACTTGTAATCAAGTGTGATTTATAAGAACCCGAAGAGCAAACCATTGCTAGGTACTTAGGAGGTTTTAATCCTAGGTATGCTAATGTGGTTGATTTACAAGCCTACACTACCTTTGATGAAGTTTCTGTTCTTGCTCACAAGGTTGAGCAACAACAGAAAGGTAGACAACCCCCTAAACCTCAGAATCCAAAACCCTTTACACGGGAATTAACCCTTTAACAAGGGGAGTTTTAATCTCATTTCTAAGCCCCTAAATCCATTCCCTTCCTTTCCACAAAGAACCCCAACTCCACAAAAGAACCAAGCCCCTCAAAATAGACCCAATCTCAATTCCATGAGCAACAAAAGGCGCTTTAAATGTCAAGGACTTGTCCATATAGCATCGGATTGTCCAAACCGCAAGGTGATTACCTTAGCCGAATGGTCAGCTGTAAAAGAGCTATTTGAAGAGGACGAAAGGGAGGATAATTGTGAGGATGAGCTTGAGGAAATCAAGCGATGGTGGTGGGGGAGGCTAATGAAGGTGAAATGTTGGTTTTAAGGAGAGTTCTAAGCAACTAGGAAGGAGCTAAAGGCAAGCAAAGGAAGAACATATTCCATTCCCGTTGTACGGTTCAAGGGAAGGTATGTTCAGTCATTATTGATGGAGGAAGCTGCGCAAGTGTGGTTTCTCTAAGCATGATTGAGAAGCTAGGATTGCAAACTATGACTATCCACGCCCTTACAACATTCAGTGGTTAAATCAAAGCAAGGGAATCTAAGTGAACTCATGGTGCCTAGTTTCTTTCTTGGTGTGATGTCATTCCCATGTTCGCTTGTCATATGCTTTTAGGAAGACCATGGTTATATGACCGTATGGTTATATATAATGGTTACGTGAATACTTACTTCTTTACTAAGGATGGTCAGAGGATTATCCTAGCCTCTTTATCTTCATCTAAACTCTATGAAATCAAGCCTCAAAACAAAACAAACCATTCTGATTTGGTTCTCACAGTTAGTGAACCTTTATTAAAGGCCTCACAGATGAATTCAAGGCCTCTAAGGAGTAGATATTAAATGCACAAGATGAACCAAAAACCCCCTTACCCACTCACCCTATAGCCAAAGCACTCATTCAAAACTTTTATCATTTGTTTCCTGAGGAGATACCCACGGGTTTACCTCTTAGAAGGGATATCCAACACCACATTGATCTTATTCCTGGTTCTGTCCTTCCTAATAAGCCAACTTATAGGATGAATCCCAAGGAAACCATGGAGATTCAATAGCAAGTTGAAGAATTGATGCGTAAGGGCTTAGTTCGAGAGTCCTTAAGTCCGTGTGCTGTGCCTGCTCTTTTAGTTCCTAAAAAAGATGGAGGAATGCATATGTGTGTGTATAGTAGGACCATTAACAAAATCACAATCAAGTATAGGTAGCCCATACCTAGACTTGAAGACATGCTAGAGGAGTTACATGGCTCTAAGGTGTTTTCAAAGATAAGCCTTCGATGTGGTTACTACCAAATTCGGATTAGAGAAGGTGATGAATGGAAGACGACCTTTAAGACTGAAGGAGGGCTTTACGAATGGTTGGTTAGGCCCTTTGGTCTTTCAAATGCACCTAGCACATTCATAAGATTAATGAATCAAGTTTTCATGCCATACATAAGCAAGTTTATAGCAGTATACTTCGATGATATCTTAATCTATTCTAAGGATTAGCATGAACACCAAGATCATTTAACTCAAGTTATGCTTGTTCTTGAATGTGAGAGATAATTTGGTAACCTGAAGAAATGTGCCTTTTTCACTTATGAGGTAGCATTCTTAGGTTATATTGTCACTGGTGATGGTATCAAGGAAGATGAAAGCAAGATTGAAGCTATTCAATCATGGCCTATTCTAAGGAGCATTCATGATGTTCGTGCTTTTCATGGCTTAGCTTCCCTTTACAGGAGGTTTATTCGAACTTTCAGCACTATTATGGATCCCATGACTAAAGTTACCAAGGGTACATCATTCATTTGGACACCAAAATCCCAGTATGCCTTTGAAGAGATCAAGAAAAGACTTACTCAAGCACTGGTTCTCCCCTTGCCGTGCTTTGATAAAATCTTTGGAGTTAAATGTGATGCCACTAGAGTTGGTATAGGTGTTGTTCTTACTCAAGAAGGTAAACCATTACCCTTCCTTAGTGAGGAATTATGTGATTCTAAAGGAAAATACTCCACTATGGTAAAGAGTTTTATGCCATCATGAGGCGTTTAGAGCATTGGAGCCATTATCTAATTGCTAGTGTAAATTCTTCATTTTGATCATGAGGCTTTGAAGTACATTCAAGGCCAGCATAAGCTTAACTCACATCATACCAAATGGGTTGAGCATTTACAGTCATTTCACTTTACAATCAAGTATAAATGTAGAAAACGCAACCAAGGAGCAGATGCTTTATCCCAGAGGTGCTTATTTTTGTTTCAGTTAGATGCTTATGTTCTTAGCTTTGAGCATCTAAAAGGCCTATATACTGATGATGATGACCTTGCGAAGTTGTATTTTGAGATTTCCTAGTCCACGAAGGGTTTTTGTTTAAGGGTACCCGGCTATTTATCCCTAAGTGTAACACTTGTGAGCTTGTAATCAGAGAAGTGCATAGAGGTTCTTTGCCTGGGCATTTTGATGAATACAAGACCTTAAATATGTTAAGGGAACATTATTACTGGCCTGGAATGGAGAACGATGTTCAAGACATCTTAAGAAGGTGTGAAACATGCCAAGCTGCCAAGAGTCATACCCTACCCCACGACTTGTAAGCGCCCCTTCCAGTTCCCACTCTACCTTGGATGGATGTAAGTATGGACTTCACTTTGGGTTTGCCTAGAACTGAAAGGGGCAAGGATTCTATATTTGTGGTGGTGGACAGGTTTTTAAAGATGCCACATTTCATTCCATACAACAAAACCAATGATGCTACACATATTACAGAGCTATACTTTAAGGAGGTAACCAGATTGCATGGTATCCCTAAGTCCATTATTTCTGATAGGGATACAAAGTTTTTAAGTCATTTTTGGATTACCTTGTGGAAGAAACTTGGTACTAAACTCATGTATAGTACCACTTGCCACCCCTCAATTGATGGACAAATAGAGGTGTCAAATTGAACCCTAGGTACTGTCATAAGGGCTTTGATTAAACCTCATGCCAAAGCTTGAGATTTGCTCTTACCGCATGCTGAATTTGCTTATAACAAAGCTCCTAGCTAGGCTACTACTCTATCCCCTTTTAAGGTGGTGCATGGGATTGATCCTTTAAGTCCCGTTGATCTTACTCCACGACCATTTGATCAAAAGCCTAGTACGGATGCAACAGCAAGGGTGGAAGAGATTCAGAAGCTCCATGGGTTAGTTAAGGCTAGAGTTGAGAAGACTAATGCATCCTATGAAGCCCTAGCCAACAAGCATAGGAGAAAGATGGTTTTCCAACCTGGAGACCTCATGTGGATACACCTTAGGAAGGAACGATTTCCCTTCCAAAGGAAGAACAAGTTAATGCCAAGAGCAGATGGTCCATTTGCGGTACTTGAAAGAATTAATGGCAATGGTTATAAGGTTGACTTACCAGATGACTATGGAGTTTCAGCTACATTCAATGTGGCTGACTTGAGTGCTTACTAAGCCGATGATTGCCTTGCAGATTTAAGGATCAAATCTTCTCAACAAGGGGAAGATGATGGAGTCCCCTTAAGTTAAGACATTGAAGAAGGTCCTAAGAGTCTAGCGAGGTCTAATGCAGGCTCCAAAGTTTAAGCAATGGCTCACATTCTGGAAAAGAGCCAAGCTGATGCAACTGGGTTAAACGGCCAGAATATTCCCAGTTTTGTTCACGTGATTACATAAGTTATATTGTGGCTTAAGTTTGATAATTTTTGATTTTTGGGACCCTTAAGACTATAACTTTCTGGTCCAAGCATTTAAAGTCAATCATGCTCAGTGGAGATGAAGAAATCAAGCCATTTTGCTCAACCTATCAGTTTGGGTCTAAAACTATACGTTAAAATGTTTTAGTGAAAATCTCCCACTTAAACATGATTTAACCTTGATTTCTTTGCAGGGGGTTTTGTACACACCCTAAGGATTCCCCCCTTGGCCTAAAATTAAAATCGAGCTCACTTTTGATTGGTGGAAACAAGGGCACAAAACCAGGCTGAAAACTGTTTCTAAAACCCAGTTAAGCTGCTATGTGTCTTTTCTCTATCTAAGGGTTTCCTCAGCTAATTACTTGCTTGCTTGCTTTAATCATGCATCAAGGAGACTAGGAACATCATCATAGGCTGCTAAAACAAGTATTGGGAACAGCAACCCATGAGAAAATAAAGAGAGATTTTGCACTTAGCAACCGAATTGGTCAGCCGAAAAGCACATCTACTTTACGGCCGCTTTCTCTTGTTTTTCTTTAGTAAACTGATGAATTAAGCTTAATTACATGTATTAGAATTAAGTTTAATCATTTGTCTTGCTTTTCTTTATATTCTGGTTGTAATTAGCTTAGGTTAAGCAAGCATGTAAACTACGTTAGCCTTAAGCGCTTAGCTAAGCTTGTTAAGACGTTTCCCTCCTTAGGAGGACACCTCGCCCTAGTTAGTTTGCTACCTAGGACATATATAAGGCCTTGGTTCGGCTTATTTTCCAAACAAAACTTGAATATTGAATACAATCAGAATTGAGAGCATTTTGCTTTCATTTCCTAAATACTTCACTTGATTATCCTTAATTTGGTCGATTAAGGTGGTGATCAAGTAAGTCTTAACACTTAATTGGGTGGTGTTTCTATATCCTAATTAAGATTAAGGATCCTAAACTCTAACCTAGTGGCGTTTTTTTTGGTATCTAAGGGAGGGTTTAGATTATCCTTCATTCATTCATCCATTCATGATCTCACTTAAACTCAACTTTGATTTCAGCTTGCTTAGTTTCGCATTTGGAATTACCCTTGAGTATTTGTGATTTCCATTCATAGCTCAATTACATCTCCTCTTGTTGTATGTGAAATGTTGCATCCAAAACCAGCCAAAAAACTGCCCAGTACTCCTAGCTGCTGTTGTGGAGAGTTCTTGGCAATCTAAGGGTCAAGTCCTGTCTAAACAAGTTGCTTAGCATGCTTAAAGCAGTTTAGGCATAATCATGAAGCTTTCTATGTAACCACAAAGGGGACCAATGAGAAACAAGTGAAGAAAGGCAGCAAGGTTCCTATTGGCTAGCCATAAGGTGCAAAGGGGACAAGCCACTTTTTCCTTCTTCTCTCACATAAGGGGAGCTGTTTGTTTGCTTGCTTACTTATGTAGGATGATTAAGATCTTTGTAGTCTAGCTTATTCTGATGCATAAAGTTGTAATTAGCTTAGTTTAGTCATGCTTGATTGTAACCGGTTTTGCTAAGCTTGATTTGAAGCTAGATTAAGTTAAGTTAAGGGTTTTCTCCTTAAGAAGGAAACCTCCTAAGCCCCCGAGCTGCCTTAGAATGTTTATTTAAGGCCCTTAGAAGGCTCATTTTATACTAAGCTTATCATCTTTGAAATTGAAAGTGAATTGAGAGCTTTGCTCGTTTTTATTCCTTAAACACTTTGCTTGCTTATCCTTAACTAGGCCGGTTATGGAGGTGATCAAGTAAAATCTTAACACTTAATTAGGTGGTGTTTCTATCTTATAATTGAGGTTAAGGGCCCTAACTCAAACTTAGGGGTGTTTCTGTATCTAAGTGAGAGTTTAGATGATCAATTGTCCCGTTCACTTAAACTTAACCTTAATTTTAGCTTGCTTATCCTTGCGTTCGCAATCAGTTTTGAGTATTTCCGATTCTCCCCCATAGGTATATCAACAAATCACATTGATCATGGATAAAAGTTTCCTTAAAGCCGGGCCTTGCATACTGAAATTCTGCCCAGCTTACGGGTTTGCTTTGTCTGGCTAATTTGAATGGCCCAATGACCTCCTATCCACTTGCAACTTGATTCATGTGAAACACCTCTTCCTAAACTTAAATTTAGGCCTGAAAAACCCTGGCTAGATTATGTGGAGCATAGATAAAAGTCACCTAAAAATCGGACTAGTTGGCTGCTCCAAACTACCGGGTTGATTAAACTTGTGTATTCTCCCTATGCTTAGTTTCCCTATGCATTTATCCTCAAAATAATTCAAGGGCCCTTTAGCGGACATCTTGGACCTCTAATTGATGAAATAAACAGCTCCTAAGTGCGTTGGATGCAGCTTTAACTTATCGTTCACAATCACCCTCAAATCTAATGCTTGAGATCAAACTATATATACATTAAACCAGCTAAGGGGGACCGAAAGTACAAGCGGGGGTAGGGGAACGTCAATTCGGTCACCTAAGTACAAGAGCAAGTCTAAACTAGCTTCGGCTACCTCATTAGAACTAATGATGCTCCTAAATGAGGTGTCAAACTTACAAGGTAGCCTAAACACATCATTACAAGTCAAAATGCAGCAAAAGTGCAAGAGAAACCCAAGACCCTTGTACCATATAACCGAGTAAAGGGGTGTTTTTGCTTGCACTTTGGCTGGATAAAAGTAGTGGAAGGGGCTGTTTTGGGGGGCCTTTACACACATGGCTTGGTAAATATTTATGTCTTCTTTCATGATTGAAATTTTCAAAAAGATTAGACTTCACCAAGTCAACTTAATTCCCCTTGAATCTTCCCTTCACTGAATTACTGCCAAAACTGCACTGCTTGAAAAAACTTGTTGGTTGACTTAGCAAATGATCCCCAAATTACTTAAAGCTTGATCAATTTGAAAGCTGACATCTTGAACATAAAGGAAGTGGCCAAGGCATTCAATCATGCCATGGTCTTAAAAGTTGTACAAAACCGGGCCAGATTCTGGTCGAACTGGCCAGTGGTTGCATGGGCTGATTTGTCACTTCTTAGACCAAAGCATGTACTCCCCTGATTTCCTTGGTGCTGGTAGAGTCCTTAATGCTTGCTGGTTGATCTCCAAAAGGCTCTAAGGGATGGTCTCCATCAACTTGTGTTAGCCTTGAATATACTTCAAAGCCTCATGATCAGAATGCAAAATCAACTCACTTACAACAAGGTATTAACTCCAATGCTCTAAGCACCTCACGATAGCTTAAAACTTTTTGACATAGATGGAATACTTTCCTCTTGAATCACACAATTTCTCAATAAAGAAGGCAATAGGTTTACCTTATTGAGTAAGGACGCCACCTATACCAACTCCAGAGGCATCACATTCAACTTCAAACACCTTCTCAAAGCACGATAGAGCAAGAACGGATGTATGAGTAAGTCTCTTCTTCACTTCTTCAAAGGCAGATTGGGCCTTGGGGGTCCAAACGAATGATGTACCCTTAACAACCTTAGTTATACGAGCCATGATTGCACAAAAGTTCCTTATAAACCTCCTGTAATAAGATGCAAGTCCATTGAATCTTCGTACATCATGAATACTTTGTGAAATAGGGCATGTCCAAATAACCTCAATCTTACTGTTATCCGCCTTAATTCCATCTCCAGTAATAATGTAATCTAAGAATGCTACCTTATGAGTGAAAAAGGAACATTTCTTAAGGTTACCAAACAATTTCTCACGCCCCAGAACAAGCATGATTTGTAGAAGGTGATCTTGATGCTCTTGCTCATTCTTACTATAGACTAGGATGTCATCGAAGTATGCCACCACAAATTTACTAATATAAGGTCTGAATACTTGATTCATTAACCTTATAAAGGTGCTAGGAGCATTTCAAAGACCAAATGGTATAACCAGCCGCTCATATAATCCTCATTTAGTCTTGAAAGCTGTCTTTCATTCATCTCCTTCTCTAATCCGAATTTGGTAGTAACCACTTCGAAGATCAATCTTTGAGAACACTTGAGATCCATGTAATTCATCTAGCATATGTTGAAGCTTAAGTGTTGGGTACCTATACTTGATTGTGGTCTTCTTACTGGCCCTGCTATGCGCACACATACGCATTCCTCCATCCTTCTTAGGAGCTAATAGGGCAGGCACGACACACGAACTCAAGGACTCACGGATCAAGCCCTTTGTGACCTATCTTTGAATGGGAAACACGAACACTCAAGCTAGAATTCAAAGCTAAGGGAAAGCAAACTGAATTCAAGCTAAAGTCTAGGGGATTTTGGGAGTGAATGCCAGGATAAATGATAATCTAAACTCTCGCTTGGATACAAAAACACCACTAAGCTTAAGTTTACGATCCTTAACCTTAATTAGGATACAGAAACACCGACCAATTAAGAGTTAAGACTTACTTAATCACCACCTTAATCGACCAAGTTAAGGATAAGCAAGTGAAGTATTTAGGGGAAATAAAGGTAAATAAAGGCAAATGACCCTTAGGCAGAAAACTAGTAAAGAAGGTTTCCTCCCTAGGAAGGAAATGTCTAAATATGCTTACCTAGGTGCTCAGGACTAATCTAGTTTACAAGCTTGATTAACCTAAGCTAATTAAAACTAGAATGCAAGGAAAGCAAGACAAATGATAATACTTAACCGTAATACTTCTAATTAAGCTTAATATAATCAACTTTCTAAAGAAAAGCGAAGAAAAGCAGCTGTAAAGGAGATGTGCTTTTTGGCTAACCAATTCGGATAAAGCGATAGATTTCTCTCTTTGCATTCTCATTGGTTACTCTTCTTAAAACCTATTTTAGCTGCTAATGATGGTGTTCCTGGCTTCCTTGATGGATGATAGAAGTAAGTAAGCAAGAAATTAGCTGAGGAAACCCTTAGAATGAGGAAAACACATGCAGTTACTTGTCAAGTTCTAGAAACAGTCTTCAGCATGGTTTTCTGCCCTTCCTTTCACCCATCAAAAGTGAGCATGATTTCAATTTCAGGCTACAGCGAGATACCATAGGATGTGTGCAAACCCCACCTATAAAGAAATCAAGGTTAAATCATGTTTAAGTAGGAGATTTTCACTAAGACATTTTACCGTGTAGTTTTAGACCAAAACAAGCAGGCTGAACAAAATGGCTTGATCTCTTCACCTCGACTGAGCATGATTGAGTTTTAATGCTTGGACCTAAAAGTTAATATCTTAAGGATCCCAAGAATTTAAAATATCAAACTTAAGCCATAATGTAGCTTAAGAAATCAGCTGAACAAAATTGGTATTTTCTGGCTGTTTAACCCAGTTGTATCTCCTTCGCTCTTTTCTAGAATTGGAGCCATAGCTTGGACTTTGGAACTTGCATTTGACCTTGTTGGACTCCTAAGACCTTCTTCCATGTCTTAGCTTGAGGGGACTCCATCATCCTCCTCTTGTTAAGGAGATTTGATCCTCAAATCAGCAAGGCAATCATCAGCTTGGCAAGCACTCGAGTCAGCTACATTGAATGTAGCAGAAACTCCATAGTCAACTGGCAAATCAACCTTATAAGCATTATCATAAATCCTTTCAAGTACCTTAAATGGACCATCAGCCCTTGGTATGAGCTTATTCTTCCCCTTTGAAGGAAATCTTTCCTTCCTTAATTGTATCCAAATGAGATCTCCAGGCTGAAATACAACCTTCTTCTTATGTTTGTTGGCTCAAGCTTGATAGGATGCATTGGTTTTCTCTATTCTGCTCCTCACCAACACATGTATCTTCTGGATTTCTTCTACCCTTTTTGTTGCATCTGCACTTAGCTTTTGATCTAAAGGGCATGGAGTAAGACCAACTGGACTAATAGGGTCAATCCCATAGACCACCTTGAACGGTGATATACCAGTAGCCTTGCCAGGAGCTCTGTTATATGCAAACTCTGTATGGGGTAAAAGTAAATCCCAAACTTTGGCATGAGGTTTCATCAAGGCCCTTAGAAGTGTTCTTAGGGTTCGATTGGTAACCTTAGTTTGCCTAGCTGTTTGTGGATGGCAACTAGCACTATACTTGAGTTTAGTACCCAACTTCTTCCACAAAGTAATCTAGAAATGGCTAAGGAACTTAGTATCCCAATCAAAAATAACTGATCTAGGCATGTCATGCAATCTAGCTACTTCCCTAAAATACAACTCAGAAATGTGTGTAGCATCATCACTTTTGTTATTTGGAATGAAGTGAGACATCTTTGAAAACCTATCCACCACAACAAAGATTGAATCTTTGTTCCTTGGGTTTTAGGCAATCAAAGAATGAAATACATGCTTACATCAACCCAAGGAGTAGTGGGAATAGGCAAAGGTCTGTCAAGGTCGTGGGATAGAGAATGGCTTTCGGCCATTTGATAAGTCCGACACCTTTTTAGGATGTCCTATACGTCCTTCTCCATACCTGGCCAGTAATAATGCTATCTTAGCATAATAAGTGTCTCATTTTCTCCATCATGACTAGCTAGAGAACCTCCATGAACTTATCTGATTAAGAGCTCTACCGTGCTACACCTTGGTGCACATAGCCATTTACCCTTGAAAAGAAATCCTTCTTAAACAAGGAAATCACCTTTAGGGTGTTTTGAACATTTAGCAGACAACTCCCTAAAGTCTTCATCTTCAGCATATAGTGCTTTTAGATGCTCAAAACGAAGTACACAAGCATCTAATTGAAACAGAAGCAGATACCTCCTTGATAGAGCATCGGCACCTTGATTGAGCTTTCTAGATTTATGCTTGATTGTAAAGTGAAATGACTAGAGAAACTAAACCCACTTAGCATGACATGAGTTTAACTTGTGTTGGCCTTAAATATACTTCAAAGCTTCATGGTCAGAATGTAGAATAAACTCACTTGTAATCAGATTATGACTCTAGTGCTCCAAACACCTCACGATTGTATAAAACTCTTCATCATAGGTGGAGTATTTCCTTCTTAAATCACATAATTTCTCACTAATGAAGGCCAGTGCCTTACCTTCCGGAGTAAAAACACCACCTATACCAACTTTAGAGGCATCACACTTAACTTCAAAGACTTTATCGTAGCACAGTAAGGAGAGAACCGATGCTTGAGTAAGTCTTTTCTTGATCTTTTCAAAGGCAAATTGGGCACTGGGTGTCTAAATGAATGATGTACCCTTCATAATATCAGTCAGGGGAGTCTTAATAGTGCTGAAACTTCAAATAAACCACCTGTAAAGGGAAGCTAAGCCACAAAAAGCACGGACATCATGAATGCTCCTTATAATAGGCCATGACTGAATAGCTTCAATCTTGCTTTCGTTTGTCTTAATACCATCACTAGTGACAATATCACCTAAGACTGTTACCTCATGAGTGAAAACAGCACACTTCTTAAGGTTACCAAATAGTCTTTAACGTCCTAGAACAAGCATAACTTGAGTTAAGTGACCTTGATGTTCATGCTCATCCTTTGAATATATCAGAATGCATTGAAGTAAACTACCACATACTTTCCAATGTAAGGCTTAAATACTTGATTCATTAGCCCCATGAACGTACTAGGAGCATTGGAAAGACCAAAGGACATGACAAGCCATTCATATAACCCTCCCTTAGCCGTGAAAGTCATTTTTTATTCATCTCCCTCACGGATTCTGATTTAGTAGTATCCACTTTGAAGGTTGATCTTTGAAAACACTTTTGAGACGTGTAACTCATCTGGCATGCCTTTAATTCTAGGTATGGGATACCTGTACTTGATTGTAATCTTGTTAATGGCCTTGCTATCCACACATACGCGCATTCCTCCATCTTTTTTTGAACTAAAAGAGCATGTGCAACATACGAGCTCAAGGACTCTCGAATCAAACATTTAGATATAAACTTCTCAACTTGTCATTGCATCTCCATGGTGTCCTTAGGATTCGTTCTGTCAGTTGGCTTATCAGGTAGGATAGAACCAAGAATGAGGTCTATGTGGTGTCGGATATCCCTTTTTGGAAGTAAACCCGTGGGTATCTCCTCAGGAAACAAATAACAGAAGTTTTGAATGAGTGCTTTGGCTATGGTGTGAGTGGGTAAGGGAGTTTCTAGTTCTTCTTGTAAGTTCAATGTCCACTCTCTAAAGGCCTTGAATTCATGCTGGGAGGCCTTTTGCAATGGTTCACTAACTGTAAGAAGCAAATCAGAATGGTTTGACTTATTTTGAGGTTTAATTTTGTGGAGGTTAGATGGGGATAAAGGAGCTAAGGTGATCTTCTTACCATCCATGGTAAAGAAATAAGTATTCAAGTAGCCATTATGCATTACCCTAGGATCATATTAACAAGGTCTTCCTAAAAGCATATGACAAGCATTCATGGGAATTACATCATACCGAAGCTCATCTTGATAGTTCTTTCCAATGGAGAAGGAAATAAGGCGCTGTGCGTTCGCTTGGATACCCTTGCTTTGATTCAACCCTTGAATGTTGCAAGAGTGTGGGTGAGTCATGGTTTGTAAACCTAGTTTCTCAATCACGCTTAGAGAAACCACATTTGTACAGTTTCCTCCATCAATGATCACAGAACATACCTTCCCTTGAACTGTACAACGGGAGCAGAATATGTTCTCTCTTTGCTCATCCTTAGCTCCCTTCTGGTTGCTTAAAACTCGCCTCAAAACCAACATCTCACCTTCATCAGCCTCCTCGACAACCTCCTCTTGATTTTCCTCAAGTTCGTCCTTCAAATCATCCTTATTTTCCTTTTCTTCAAACACCTCTTTAATGGCTGTCCATTCAACCAAAGTTATGACCCTGCGGTTTAGACAGTACAAAACTATATGCCCAAGTCCTTAGCATTTGAAACACCTCTTGTTGCTCATAGGATTGGGATTGGGTCTATTTTAAGGGGTTTGGATCTTTTGTGGAGCTGGGGTTATTTGTGGAAAGGAAGGGGATGGATTTGGGGGCTTGGGAATGGGGTTAGAACTCCCCTTGTTGAAGGGTTCGTTCCCAGGAAAGGGCCTAGGATTCTAAGGCTTAGGGGGCTGCCTTGCTTTCTTTTGTTGCTCAACCTTATGACTAAGCATGCAAACTTCATCAAAGGTTGTATAAGCGTGCAAATCAACCATATTAGCATATCTAGGATCAAGTCCTCCTAAGTACCTAACAATGGTTTGCTCTTCGGGCTCTTGAAGATCACATTTGATTACTAGTTTCTCAAACTCACTTGTACATTCTTCAACATTTAGATTACCTTGAGTAAGGTTATGGAGTTGGGACTAGCAATCTTGGACATAAGTTGGGGGAAGCAAAACGAGCCTTAAGCTTAGATTTTATCTTCTCCCATGTTTTGATCTTGGACTTCCTCTCCCTAACCCATTTAGCACACAGGTTAGTCCACCATGGTAAGGTGTATTTTCTGAGTCTTAAGGCTACTATCTTGACCTTTTTATCATCAGGAACATCTTTGTACTCAAAAACATGCTCAACCGTATGTAACCAATCTGAGAATTCCTCGAGATCAAGCTTACTTTCAAACTATGGTATTTCAACTTTGAAATCATTGGCATTTGCTAGAAATCTTAGTTCTGGTGAAGCCATTCTTAAGGGTTCATCCTTACAAGATGAATCCACATTATGGCTAAAAACTTACTCTTGCCTCCTAGGGTCAGATTAGAGAGGCTCTTCACTCACTTTATGGTTTTACTTCAGAACGGCTCCAAGTTACTTCCGTAGGTAGTCATTCTGAGCTTTGAGTTCTTGGTCACGTTGAACACCCTCATTGAATTTTCTCATTAATAACTCATTTTAGGCCAAATGTGATTAGCAATTCTTTAAGACTGGATCGAATTTCTCTTCCAAACTTACGCTAGCACTCACGGTGTATTCGGATGTGTGTTTGAGCTAAAACAAGGGATGTGTTTAGAAATGGCAGGAAATGACTCCGGAAGTGGAGGAACGTACCAGGACAATAAGAAACCTAAGCTTTGATGCCAAATATGATGTATCTTGGAAGGAGAAACATGAACACTCAAAGCTGAATTCAAAGCTAAGGGAAAGTAAACTGAATTCAAGCTCAAGGTGATTATGCGAGTGAATGCTAGGATAAATGATAATCTGAACTCTTGCTTAGATACAGAAACACCACTAAGCTTGAGTTTAGGGTCCTTAACCTTAATTAGGAATAGAAACTCCGCCTAATTAAGAGTTAAGACTTACTTGATCTCTACCTTAATCAACCAAATTAAGGATAAGTAAGTGAAGCGTTTGGGGGAAATGAAAGCAAATGGTCTCAATTCTGGTTTGTATTCAATATCAAGCCTATGTTTACAAAATGAACCTTGAAAGAACCTTATACACACGGTCCTTAGGTAGAAAACTAGCAAAGAAGGTTTCCTCCCTAGGAAGGAAACATCCAAGTGTGCTTAGCTAGGCATTTAGGACTAATCTAGTTTATAAGCTTGATTAACATAAGCTAATGATGACCAGAATGCAAGGAAAGCAAGACAAATGATAATACTTAACCTTTACACTCCTAATTAAGCTTAATACAATCAGCTTTCTAATGAAAAGTAAAGAAAAGTAGCCATAAAGAAGATATGATTTTTGCCTGAGCACTTCAGATGAAGGGCCTGATTTCTCTCTTCGTATTCTCAATGGTTGCTCTTCCCAAAACCTGTTTTCACTGCTAATGATGATGTTCCTGGCCTCCTTGATGCATGATTGAAGCAAGCGAGCAGGAAATCAGCTGAGGAAACCCTTAGATGGAGGAAAACACACGCAGCTGCTTGCCGGGTTCTAGAAACAGTTTTCACTCTGATTTTCTGCCCTTCTTTCCACCAATCAAAAGTGAGCATGATTTTAATTTCAGGCCATGGGGGGATACCTTAGGGTGTGTACAAACTCCCCCGTAAAGAAATTGAGGTTAAATCACGTTTAAGTAGGAGATTTCCACTAAAACGTTTTACCGTGCAGTTTTGGACCAAAACTAATAGCCTGAACAAAATGGCTTCATCTCTTCACCTCGACTGAGCATAATTGAGTTTTAATGCTTGTATATGAAAGCTAACATCTTAAGGATACCAAAAATACAAAAATATCAAACTTAAGCCACAACGTAGCTTAAGAAATCAGGTTAACACAACTGGGCATTTTTTGGCTGTTTAACCTGGTTGTATCTCCTTTGCTCTTTTCCAGAATTTGGGCTATAGCTTGCACTTTGGAACTTGCATTAGACCTTGCTGGACTCCTAGGACCTTCCTTCATGTCTTGCCTTGAGGGGACTCCATCACTTTGCTATTAGTTCCTCAACTTGTCTTTGAATCTTCATGGTTTCCTTATGATTCATTCTATAGGTTGGCTTATTTTAGAAGGATAGAACCAGGAATGTGGTTAATATGGTGTTGGATATCTCTTTTGGGAGGTAAACCCATGGCGATCTCTTCAGGGAATAAATGGCAGAATTTGTGTATAAATGCTTTGGCTACAGGGTGAGAGGGTAAGGGGGTTTCTGGTTCTTCTTGGATACCTAATATCCACTCCTTAGACGCCTTGAACTCATGATAAGAGGCCTTTAGTAATGGCTCACTAAAGATAAGGAGCAAATCAGATTGATGGAGTTTTATTTGAGGCTTATCTTTGTGGAGCTGAGATGGGGATAAAGGGGCTAAGGTATTCTTCTTTCTTTCCTTAGTAAAGGAGTATGTATTCAAGAATCCATCATGCATTATTTATCATACAATACTTTTAGATGCTCAAAACCAAGTACCTAAGCATCTACTTGGAATAAAAGTAGATACCTTTGAGATAGACCATCGGCACCTTGATTGAGCTTTCCAGACTTATGCTTGATTTTAAAGTGAAATGACTGGAGAAACTTAACCCACTTAGCATGACAGGAGGTTAACTTGTGTTGGCCTTGAATATACTTCAAAGCCTCATGGACAGGATGCAGAATAAACTCATTTGCAATCAAATAATGACTCTAATGCTCTAAACATCTCACGATTACATAAAACTCTTTATCATAGGTGGAATATTTCCTTCTTGAATCACATAATTTCTCTCTAAAGAAGGCTAATGGCTTACCTTCTTGAGTAAGAACACCACCTATACCAACTCCAGAGGCGTCACATTCAACTTCAAAGACTTTATTAAAGCACGACACGGAAAGAATCGATGCCTGAGTAAGTCTTTTTTTGATCTCTTCAAACGTAGATTGGGCTTTGGGGGTCCAAATGAACGATGCACCCTTAATAACCTTAGTCATGATAGTGCTGAAACTTCGAATGAACCTCCTATAAATAGAAGCTAACCCATGAAAAGCTCGAACATCATTAATACTCTTAGGAATAGGCCTTGATTGAACAGCATCATTCTTGCTGTCATCTAGCTTAATACCATCACCGGTGATAACTTAAGAATGTTACCTCATGATTGAAAAAGGCACGTTTCTTAAGGTTGCCAAGCAAGCTCTCATATTGGCCTAAACGCTACGAACTTGCCCTCCTTTAATTGCCAATATGTGGCCTAAACACTTGATTCATTAATCTCATGAATGTACTAGGAGCACTGGAAAGACCAAAGGGCATAACCAACCATTCATAAAGCCCTCCTTTAGTTTTAAAAGTTGTCTTCCACTTGCCTTCCACACCTGTACTAGATTGTGATTTTGTTTATGGCCTTACCATCCGCACAAATAAACATTCCTCCATCCTATTTGGGAACCAAAAGAGCAGGTATAGCACACAGACTCAAGGGCTCTCGAATCAAGCCCTTAGACATAATACTCCAAAACTTGCCTTTAAATCTCCATGGTTTCCTTGGGATTCATTCTGTAAGCTGGCTTATTAGGTGGGACGGAACTATGAGATTAATGTGGTGCTGGATACCCCTCTTACGGAGTAGACTCGTGGGTAGAATTTTTGTATAAGTGCTGTGTCTACGGGGTGAGTGGGTAAGGGAGCTTCAGATTCAGATTAGCTAGACTTGTTTTGAGGCTTATTTTGGCGAAACTTAGATGGAGATAAAGGGGCTAGGGTAATCTTCTTTCCATCCTTAGTAAAGAAGTAAGTATTCAAGCAGCCATTGTGCGTAACCCTACGGTCATATAACCATGGCCTTCCCAAAAGCATATGATAAGCATCCATGGGAAGTACATCATACCAACGTTAATCTTGGTAGCTAATTCCTGATGGAGTCCCCTTAAGCCAAGTCATGGAAGAAGGTCCCAAGAGTCTAGCAAGGTCAAATGCAACTTCGAAAGTCCAAGCCACGGTTCAAATTCTGAAAAAGTGCCAAAGTGATGCATCCGGGTTAAACGGCCAGGATATACCTGATTTTGTCCACCTGATTTACTAAGCTACATTGTGGTGTAAGTTTGACATTTTTACATTTTTTGGATCCCTTAAGATGTTAAATTTCTGCTCCAAGCATTGCTCAGTTGAAGTGAAGAGATCAACCCATTTTGTTCACCATGTCAGTTTTAGTCCAAAACTACACGGCAAAATGTTTTAGTGGAAATCTCTTAGTTAAACATGATTTAACCCTAATTTCATTATAGAGGGGTTTGTACGCACCTTAAGGTATCCCTCTATGGCCTGAAATTAAAATCATGCTCACTTTTAATTGGTAGAGAACTAGGCTGAAAATCGTTTCTAGAACTCGGCAAGCAGCTGCGTTCGCTTTCCTTCCTTCAGGGGTTCCCTCATCAGATTTCTTGCTTGCTTACATCAATCATACGTCAAGGAGACTAAGAACATCATCATTGTTAGCTAAACGGCTTTGGAAAGAGCAACCAATGAAAATGCAAGGAGAGAAATCAAGCCCTTCATCTGGATTAGTCAGCCAAAAAGTACATCTCCTTCATGGCTGCTTTTCTCTTCGTTTCTCTAGTAAAGCTGCTACATTAAGCTAAATTAGGAGTGTTGATGTTAAGTATTATCATTTTGCTTTGCTTTCCATACAATCTGGTCGTTATTAGCTTAGGTTAATCAGGCTTGTAAACTAGATTAGTCCTAAGCACCTAGCTAAGCATATGTAGACGTTTCCTTCTAAGGGAGCAAACCTCCTTTGCTAGTATTTTGCCTAAGGGTCATGTGCATCATGTTTTTTCAAGGATCATTTGCTAAACATAACTTTAATATTTAATACAAAACCGAAATTGAGTGCATTTGCTTTCATTTCTCCTAATCCTTAATTTGGTCGATTAAGGTGGTGATCAAGTAAGCCTTAACTCTTAATTGGGTGGTGTTTCTGTATCCCAATTAAGGTTAAGGACCCTAAACTCAAGGTTAGTGGTGTTTTTATATCTAAGCAACAGTTTAGATCATCTTTCATCTGAGCATTCTCACACGGAATCACCTGCACTTATGGCTTGAATTCAATTTGCTTTCCCTTAGCTTTGAATTCAGGTTTAAGTGTTCATGTTTCCCCTCCCAAGATACATCATATTTGGTATCAGAGCTTAGGTTTCTCCTCGGCCTGGTACGTCCCTCCACTTCCAGAATCATTTCCATCCATTTCTAAACACACCCCTTGTTATAGCTTAAACAGACATCCGAATACACCATGAGCACAAGTATAAGTCTGGAATAGAAGTTTGATGCAATTTTGAAGAATTGCCAAACACTTTCAGCCAAAACTGAGTTGTTAACGAGACAACTCAAAGAGGGAGTTCAATGTGACCAAGAACACCAAGCTCAGAATGACTACCAACGGAAGCAACTAGGAGCCGTTTTGAAGCAAAAATAGAAAGTGAATGAGGAGCCTCTCCAATCTGATCCTAGACGGCAAGAACAAGTTTTTACCAATAATGTGGATTCATCTTGTGAGGATGACCAATTGAGAATGGGTAGACCAGAACCAAGGTTTTAAGCAAGCACCAATGATTTCAAAGTTGAAATTTCAGAGTTTAAGGGTGAGCTTGATCGTAAGGAATTCTTAGATTGGTTACATACTATTGAGCGTGTTTTTGAGTGTAAAGATGTTCCTGTAGATAAAAAGGTTAAGTAAGTGGCCTTGTGGCTTAGAAAATATGCTTCACTGTGGTGGACTAACTTGTGTGCTAAATAGGTTAGAGAGAGGAAGTCCAAGATCAGAACATGGGAGAAGATGAAATCTAAGCTTAAGGTTCGTTTTCTTCCCCTAACTTATGTCTAATGTTGCTATTCTTAACTCCACAACCTTACTCAAGGTAATCTGAATGTGAAAGAATATACACATGAGTTTGTGGAACTAGTAATTAAATGTGATCTTGAAGAGCCCAAAGAGCAAACCACTATTAGGTACTTGGGAGGTCTTGATCCTAGGTATGCTAATGTGGTTGATTTACAAGCTTACACTACCTTTGATGAGATTTGCGTGCTTGCTCACAAGGTTGAGCAATAAAAAAAAGCTAAATAGCCCCTTAAACCTCAAAATCCTAGCCCTTCACCGGGAACCACCGCTTTAACAAGGGGAGTTCTAATCCCATATCCGAGCCCCCAAATCCATCCCCTTCCGTAAAGAACCCCAGCACTGTAAAAGAACTGACCCCCTTAAAATAGACCTAATCCTAATCCCATGAGCAATAGAAATTGTTTTAAATGTCAAGGTCTTACGCACATTGCCTCGTACTGTCTAAACCGCAAAGTAATCACCCTAACCGAATGGGCAGCTGTAAAAGGCATGTTTGAATAGAGGAAAAGGATGATGATTTTGAGGATGAACTTGAGGAAACTCAAAAGGTGATAGTGGAAGAGGCTGATGAAAGAGAAATGTTAGTTTTGAGGAGAGTTTTGAGTAACTAGAAGGGAGCAAAAGGCGAGCAAAGAGGGAACATATTCCATTCCCGTTGTGCAGTTTAAGGGAAGGTTTGTTTTGTGATCATTGATGGAGGAAGCTATGCAAATGTGGTTTCTCTAAGCATGATTAAGAAACTAGGCTTGCAAACCATGACTGATCGACACCCTTACCACATTCAATGGCTGAATTAAAGCGAAGGAATCCAAGTGACTCGTTTCTTTCTCCATCGGAAAGAACTATCACGATGAGCTTTGGTGTGATGTAATTGCTATGGATGCTTGCCATATGGTTTTGGGAAGACCCTAGTTATATGACCGCAGGGTTATGCATACTAGTTACTTAAATAGTTACTCCTTTACTAAGGATGGTAAGAAGATCACCCTAGCTCCTTTATCCCCATCTAAGCTCCACGAAATTAAACCTCAAAACAAGTCAAACCATTTTGAGTTGCATCTTGCAGTTAGTGAACCATTGTTAAAGGCCTCCCAGCATGAATTTAAGGCCTTTAGAGAGTGGATATTGAACTTATAAGAAGAACTAGAAACTCCTTTACCTGCTCACGTCGTTGCCAAAGCACTCATACAAAAGTTTTGTTATTTATATCCTGAGGAGATACCCACGGGTTTACCTCCTAAAAGAGACATCCAACACCATATTGATCTCATTCCTGGTTCGATCCTACCTAATAAGCTAGCTTATAGGATGAATCCTAAGGAAACCATGGAGATTCGACGGCAAATTAAATAGCTGATGTCCAAGGGCTTGGTTCGAGAATCCTCGAGCCCGTGTGCTGTGCCCGCTCTTTTGGTTCCTGAAAAGGCTTGAGGAATGCATATGTGTGTGGATAGCAGAGCCATTAACAAGATTATAATTAAGTACAAATATTCTATCCCTAGACTTGAGGATATGCCAAATGAGTTGCGTGGCTTAAAAGTATTTTCAAAGATCGACCTTTGAAGTGCATACTACCAAATAAGAATTCGTAAGGGAGATGAATGAAAAACGGCTTTCAAGACCAAGGGAGGGTTGTATAAATGGCTTGTCATGACCTTTTGATGGAGGTCCACCCACAAGGTCCATTAATGTTCAAATGACCCAAAACAATCAAGAAATGAGGTCCAAAGCCATGGCCATAAGTCATTTGGTGAACAACATTCGAGATGATATACCCCGTTATTCGTCCCGATTTTAACTTGGTTTTTGCTACAAGATTTCTCAAGTTTAGTCCAAGTTTAAGTGATCATTTTTTTGGTGTTCTTACAAGTTTAAGACCTTCGATTCCATGCCTAATTGGAATTACCACATTTGAAGTTCAATTGGTCAGTGAACGAAGCTCATTTTCAATCCAATGCTGTTTTGGGACCCGATTTTGCATGGTTTGAGTATTCAGCCTATTTCAAGGGACAAATGATGTCCAAATGCTTTGATTCAAAAGGGAGGGTATTCTATACATCTTAAGGATTCCTTCCATGTAAGGAAAGCTCAGAATACTCAGCATTTGAGGTGTCAACCAAGTAGAACAAAACTGGGTAGAAACGGTAACCTTGATACCTGGTTACTTTGCTAAGTGGTTTTCCCTCCTAAGTGGGTTTGCTAGAGGTGTGTGTCCACCTTGTTGGTTGTATTGAGGTGCTTAGTCAGCCTGCCACCCAGCCACACACGAGCAAGACACGCGGAGCAAGAGGAAGGTGCCATTTTGCAAGCTATGAACCGACCACACTTACAACACATGGCAGCCTTGCATACTTCAGCTTTTTGAGTGGAGGCCATGTAATGTTTACCTTTCTAGATAGGAAAATGAGTCACCTAAGTTCCTTAATACTTAGGAAAGGTCTTTGAGGGTTAAAACATGTATTTTGTGCCTTAAACTTTCAAATTAGCTGTGATTAAGCTCAAACCGTGTACTAGTTAGCTTAAGTAAGTTTAATGACTTTCCTAGCTTAGAAGGAAAGCTCATTTTGTGTATACTCAAGTTCTTTAAATGCCTTGAATGTTCGTTTTGTAAGGAATAGACTTGAACTTTGAATTAAGAGTAAAGACTTTGTGTCTTTGAGTTTCCTTTAAACACTTAACTTGCTTATCATTAATTAGGCCGATTAAGGTGGTGATCAAGTGAGTCTTAATCCTTGGTTAGGTGGTGTATCTTATCCTAATCCAAGATTAAGGGCCCTATGCTAGTGGTTAGTGGTGTATCTTATCTAATCATCTAGTTTAGAACTATCCAAATTCATTTGAAAACACTTGAAGCTCCTTAAGTTAGCTTCCGGGTTTCTCTTAAGTCGTGAGCTATCTTTCGTCCTGGCTTGTGTTCTTCACCCATTCTTGCTTTTCCTTGCATGTTTCCATCATTTTCGGTATCAGAGTAAGTTCATCTTTGCCTGCAACCTACCACATGCCTTTCCCAGCTTATCTCTGAATCCTAAACTCAAACCCAAACTCGTTCCATTTAAACTTCTAAAATGAGTTCTACGCTGACCTTGGAAGAGAAACTTAAAGCCGTGATCAAACAAATGCACGAGATGTCTATAGCCAATCAAGAACTCAAGGCTCGGAATGAGTGCTTGAGGAAAAAGCTTGGAAATAATATGAAACAGAAACAAAAGCTTCAGGAAGATAGTGAACGAATTGGGACGAATTATGGAGGTGAAGAGGAAGCTAGCAATGTGTTATCTTTCTCTGATGATGAAGTACCATTTGAAAGGACAAGAAGGGGGGGCAGGACCTACTTTCAACTCAAGTGATTTCAGAGTTGAAATTCTTGAGTTTGAGGGTAAGCTGGACCCAAATGAGTTCCTTGAATGGCTACAAACTATTGAACGAATTTTTTCACTATAAGGATATCCCAGAGGATCAGAAGATGAAATTGGTTGCTCTTAGACTGAGGAAATATGCCTCCTTATGGGGGACAAACCTTAATGCTAAGAGGACTAGGGAGAGAAAGAGTAAAATCCATACATGGGATAAAATGAAATCAAATATGAAAGCACAATTCTTACCGTCCACTTACGTCCAAGACAACTATATGCTGTTTCACCATCTTACCCAAGGCAAAATGAATGTGGAAGAATACACACGTGAGTTTGAGAAACTCATGATTAAATGTGACATTCACGAGCCTGAAGAATAAACTATGATTCGCTACCTAGGAGGGCTTGATCCTAGGATAGCCAACGTGGTTAAATTGCAAGCCTACACCGCCTTCGATGAAATATGTGTCCTGGCATGTAAGGTAGAGCAACAAAGGAAATCCAAGATGTTTGTTCATGACTCTTTCAAGCCCTATTCAGTACCAAGCCGTGGGCAACCCTTTAACAAGGGGAGCATCACACCTCAGCCTAAACCATCGCCCCTTTCCCAACTAATCCACAAAAGAACCACGCTCCTGAAAGACCACTACCGAATCCCCTGCGTCCAAACCCATATCCCACAAGCCAAAAAAAGTGTTATAAGTGTCAAGGCTTAGGACATATTGCTTCTGATTGTCCAAGTCAAAAAGTGATTACTTTAGCTAAATGGGAAGCCATAAAGGGATAGTTTGCCGAAGAGAAGGAGGAGGAAAAGGAGGGAGATGTTGAGGAAGATCTTGAGGAAGCTCAATAGGAGTTTGTAGAGAATGCAGATGAAGATGAGGCGCTAGTAATTCGAAGGGTATTGAGTAATCAACGAGTTGCTAAGGATGAACAACATGAAAACACCTTTTATTCACGGTGTATAGTCCAAGGCAAAGTTTGCTCCTTAATCATCAATGAAGGAAGTTGTGCCAACATTATTTCATTGAGTATGATTGGGAAGTTAGGCCTCGAAGTCACGGCACATCCACACCCATACAATATTCAATGGCTAAATCAAAGCAAGGGATTACAAGTTAACTCTCGTTGCTTGATTTCATTCTCTCTTGGTAAGAACTACCAAGATGAAATTCGGTGTGATGTTATCCCCATGGATGCTTGTCATATTCCACTAGGGAGACTATGGATGTATGATAAGAAAGTCATGCATAATGGTTACCTAAACACTTATTCCTTTACCAAAGATGGCAAGAAGATTACCCTCAATCCTTTGTCACCATCTGAACTCCACAAAATGAAACCACAAAAGACCCAAACTCAATCTGACTTGCTCTTAACATATGGAGAACCACTTTTAAAAGCCCCTCAACAAGAGTTTGAAGTTTTGAAAGAGTGGATATTGCAAGTGCAAGAAGAACCAAAACCAAAAACACCACTTCCATCCCATCTTATAGCCAAGGTCATATTGAATCAGTTTAGTCACCTGTTTCCAGATGAAATACCTTCGGGTTTACCACCAAAGCGTGACATTTAACATCATATTGACCTTATCCCTGGATCCATTTTACTAAATAAGCCAGCCTAAAGGACAAATCCAAAAGAAACCTAGGAGATTCAACGTCAAGTTGAAGAGTTGATATCTAAGGGGTTGGTACAAGAGTCCTTGAGCCCGTGTGCTGTTCCGGCTCTTTTGGTCTAGAAAAGGATGGTAGTATGAGGATGTGTGTTGATAGTAGGGCCATTAACAAAATTACTATCAAATATAGGTATCCTATACCTAGGCTTGAAGATATGTTGGCTGAGTTACATGGCTCTAAGGTGTTTAGTAAGATTGATTTGAGAAGTGGTTATTATCAGATTTGTATTAGGGAGGGTGATGAGTGGAAAACTGCTTTTAAGACTAAAGGTGGATTGTATGAATGGTTGATTATGCCTTTTGGTCTGTCCAATTCCCCAAGTACATTTATGAGATTGATAAATCAAGTATTTCGACCATACTTGGGCAAGTTTATGGTCATTTACTTTGATGATATATTGGTGTTTAGTAAGAATGAGCAGGAGCATCAAGATCAGTTAATTCAGGTGATGCTTGTTCTTGAAAAGGATAAATTATTTGGTAACCTTAAGAAGTGTACCTTCTTTACCCATGAAGTTACCTTCTTAGGTTATATTGTTTCTGAAGATGGTATTAAGGCGGATGAAAGTAAGATTGAGAATATTCGGACTTGGCCTATTCCCAAAAGTATTCATGATGTTCGAAGCCTTCATGGCTTAGCTTCTTTTTGCAGGAGATTCATACACAATTTCAGCACCATTTTAGCTCCTATGACTGAAGTTCTCAAGGGTTCCTCATTCACTTGGAATCCTAAAGCCCAAGCTGCCTTTGAAGAAGTGAAAGAAAGACTAACTCAAGCACTGGTCTTAGCCTTATCTTGCTTCAAGAAAGTCTTTGAAGTTGAATGCGATGCTTCTAGAGTTGGTATTGGCGGTATTCTTACTCGAGAAGGATGTCCTTTGGCCTTCTTCAGTGAGAAGTTATGTGATACTAGAAAGAGATATTCAACTTATGACAAAGAGTTCTATGCAATCGTTCGATGCTTAGAACATTGAAATCATTATTTGATTGCCAGTGAGTTTATTCTGTATTCAGATCATGAGGCTTTTGAGTATATTCAAGGCTAACGCAAACTAAACCCACCCCATGCCAAATGGGTTGAATTTCTCTAGTCCTTTCACTTCACTATCAAGGATAAGTCCGGCAAGTCGAATCAAAGCGCCGATGCACTTTCTCGGCGCTATATATTATTATCTCAGTTAGATGCTCGTATCCTTGGATTTGAGCATCTAAAGGCATTATACCAAGAAGATGAAGACTTTGGGGTGTTATATTCTGAATGCACCAAGCATCCCAAAAGGGATTTCTTAGTTCAAGAAGGCTTTCTCTTTAAGCGTACTCGATTATGTGTCCCTAAATGCAGCACTCGTGAGTTACTGATTCGAGAAGTCCATGCTGGATCGTTAGCTGGCCATTTTGGTGAAGACAAGACCCTAATTATTCTTAGGGAACATTATTATTGGCCAGGCATGGAAAAAGACGTTCAAGATATCATTAGAAGATGCAGTACATGTTAGATTGCAAAGAGTCATTCACTTCCCCAAGGGTTATACATGCCACTCCCTATTCCCACGTTGCCCAGGGTAGACGTAAGTATGGATTTCATGCTTAGTTTACCAAAGACACAAAGGAATAAGGATTCCATCTTCATGGTGGTGGGTCAATTTTCGAAGATGACTCACTTTATTCCCTGCAACAAAACTAATGATGCCACTCATATTGCTGAGCTCCATTTTAAAGAGGTTATGAGACTACATGGAATTTCCCGTTCCATTGTCTCACATTGAGATACCAAGTTCCTAAGTTACTTTTGGATCACTTTGTGGAAGAAACTGGGAACTAAACTCAAATACAGTACCACCTGTCATCCACAAACAGATAGGCAAACAGAGGTTACTAATCGAACCCTTGGCGCTCTTTTAAGGGTTTTGATTAAACATCAAGCAAAAGCTTGGGATCTATTACTTCTACATGCTGAGTTTGCATACAACAAGGCTCCAAGCAAGGCTACCGGTCTTTCACCCTTCAAGGTGGTCTATGGGATTGATCCCCTAAGTCCACTTGATCTTATTCCCCGTCCATTAGATCAAAGGCCTAGTGCGGATGCTGCAGCTAGAGTGGAAGAAATCCAAAAGTTACATGAGTTAGTGAAGGCCAAAATTGAGAAAACTACACTATCTTATACGGCCTAAGCTAACAAACATAAACGAGAGAAGCTCTTCAAGCCAGGTGACTTAGTTTGGATACATCTACGTAGAGAACGTTTTCCTTCCAAAAGGAAAACCAAGTTGATGCCATGAACAGATGGTCCATTTGAGGTTTTGGAGAAGATTAATGATAATGCTTATAAGGTGGCTTTACCAGGAGATTATGGAGTATCAGCTACTTTTAACGTTGCTGATTTAAGTCCTTATGAAGCAGATGCTTATCTTCCAAATTTGAGGGTCAAATCTTCCCAACAAGGGGAGAATGATGGAGGTCCATCCAGAAGGTCCATTAATGTTCAAATGACCTAAAACAATCAAGAAATGACGTCCAAAGCCACGGCCATAAGTCATTTGGTGAAGAACATTCAAGATGACATACCTGGTTATTCATCCGGATTTTCACCCGATTTTTGCTACCAGATTTCTCAAGTTTAATCCAAGTTTAAGTGTTCGTTTTTTTTGGTGTTCTTATAAGTTTAAGACCTTAGCTTTCATGCCTAATTGGAATTACGAGATTTGGAGCTCAATTGGTCAGTGAACGAAGCTCATGTTTAGTCCAATGTTGTTTTGGACCTGATTTTGCACGGTTCGAGTATTCAATCTATTCCAAGGGGAAATTGATGTGCAAATGCTTTGATTCAAAAGGAGGGTATTCTAGACATCTTCAGGATTCCTTCTATGTGAGGAAAGCTTGGATTGCTCAGCATTTGAGGTGTCAACCAAGTCGAATAAAACCGGGCAGAAATAGACACCTTGATACTCGATTACTTAGCTAAGTGGTTTTCCCTCCTAAGTGGGTTTGCTAGAGGCGTGTGCATGCCTTGTTGGTTGTCTTGAGGTGCTTAGTCAACTTGCTACCCAGCCACACACGAGCAAGACACGTGGAGCAAGAGGAAGGTGCCATTACTTATAACACATGGCAGCCTTGCATACTTCAGGTTTTTGAGGAGGAGACCGTGAAATGTTTGCCTTGCTAGATAGGAAAATGAGTCACCTAAGCTCCTTAATACTTAGGAAAGGTCTTTGAAGGTTAAAACATGCATTTTGTGCCTTAAAACTTTTGAATTAGCCGTGATTAAGCTCAAACCGTGTACTAGTTAGCTTAAATAAGTTTAATAACATTCCTAGCTTAGAAGGAAAGCTCATTTCGTGTATACTCAAGGCCTTTAAATGCCTTGAATGTTCATTTTCTAAGGAATAGACTTGAACTTTGAATTAAGGGAAAGACTTTGTGTCTTTGAGTTTCCTTTAAACACTTAACTTGCTTATCCTAAATTAGGCCGATTAAGGTGGTGATCAAGTGAGTCTTAATCCTTGGTTAGGTGGTGTATCTTATCCTAATCCAAGATTAAGGGCCCTAAGCTAGTGATTAGTGGCGTATCTTATCTAATCATCTAGTTTAGAACTATCCAAAGTGATGGGAGGTTGTAAGAAGAAGAAACCAACTCACAACTTGCCTCAAAGTGGAATCTAAAACAAGAAGAAGGAAAAACAGCAAGGGAGAGGAGAAATCAAGATTTTGGATAGTCAAGTGACCTTGCAAGGGATAATCCGAGGAGCCACCCTTGGAGAACACTTGGGCAATCTCTTTGTATCAACTAGTTACAGAATTTAATCACCTTCTAGTTGAGAGAAAGAGACCTAGAGACCCACTTGAGTTGCCAAGCTCAAGATATAACACTAGGAGTTTTTGTAGAGAGAGTTTGAGAACTCACAAATTCATTCATTCAAAGTTGTGTTACAAAATGAGGGCCAAGCTGGTTTTTATGCTTGATGGCTGAGTTTCCCACCCTTCCAAGCAGCAAAATCAATAGCTAGGTACATTTGGGGAAGAGTTACACATCTAATCAATCAATGCTAGCTAAACACCTCACTACCTAGCTTAATCTACCTCATTAGGGGTTATAATGCCTCCCAAATGAGGTGTCAAGCTTACATGGATCCTTGAATGCAGCAAAATGACTCATTCAGCAAGTGGGGAGGCAAGGGGACAAGCACAACCCAAGAAAATCAGACCTTGTACCGGTTTGGGAAGAACCGGGTAAAAGGATGATTTTTGTGTCCTTTTGGCTGGTTAATACCAACACAAGGGGGTGCTTTGGATGGGATTTGAACCCATGAACTGATAATTATTTATGTCCCCTTTCATACTGCAAAATTTGACAAAAGTTGGAGTTGAGGAAGTCAACCAACTAGGGCCTTAGTTCGGACTGTGCTGGATTGCGCCCTGCAGTGCGCGGTCTTAGGTTTTGGCTTGGTTGACTGACCAAATAGACTCCAAATGCCTTGCAAAAGGTCTTGTTGGAAAGCTAAGATCTTAAGCTTTAAGGGGGTGGTGCGTGCAGGAAATTTCCCCCTCTATATTTTGCTCCAACAGCGACACAAAACCGGGCCAGAAACTGGACGAACTGGACAGTGCATCTTCTGCTGTGTACATGAGTTTTCTGACCAAGGCATGAACTTCTTTGGCCTCCTTGGGGGTTGAATGGGTGTGAGGGTTTGCTGAATGTGTGGATGAAGCTTGGGCACGATGGTCCCCATCATCCTTTGAAATGGATGGTACTTGTGATCCCCATTTGGAAAACCCCTTCGGATAAGGCACTTTGAAGTTCAAATAAAACTCCATAAAGTGTCTTTTGTCATGAAACTCAAATTGTGGGACCAAAGAAAAGCCTTGCCATGCTTGAATTTGTATGGAGCTTACCTCCCATGAAGTTGAGTTGAAAGAATGAAAATGAGGCCCTTGAAAATATACATCACAAAGTCATTTGAAAACACTTGAAGTTCCTTAAGTTAGCTTCCGGGTTTCTCTTAAGCCGTGAGCTATCTTTGGTCCTGGCTTGTGTTCTTCACCCAGTCTTGCTTTCCCTTGCACGTTTCCATCACCTTTGGTCTTTATAATGCTCCTAGGATATTCATAAGGCTAATGAATCAAGTATTTAGGCCTTACATTAGAAAATTCATGGTGGTTTACCTCGATGACATTCTAATATATTCCAAGGATAAGCATGAACATCAACATCATGTTACTCAAGTTGTGCTTGTTCTGAAACATGAGAGATTATTTGGTAACCTTAAGAAGTGTGTTTTTTTCACTCATGAGATAACATTCTTAGGTTCGATTGTCACTGGTGAAGGTATCAAGGCAAATGAAAGTAAGATTGAAGCTGTTCAGTCATGGCCTCTTCCAAAGAGCATTCATGATGTCCGTGCTTTTCATGGCTTATGTTCCTTTTACAGGAGCTTTATTCCGAAGTTTTAGTAGTATTATGGCTCCCATTTAAGGGTACATCATTCATTTGGACACCCAAAGCTAAATCTACCTTTGAAGAAATCAAGAAAAGACTTACTCAAGCACCGGTTCTCCCCTTGTCGTACTTTGATAAGGTCTTTGAAGTTAAATGTGATGCCTCTGGAGTTGGTGTAGGTGGTGTTCTTACTCAGGAAGGTAAACCATTAGCCTTCTTTATTGAGAAATTATGTGATTCAAGAAGAAAATACTCCACCTATGATAAAGAATTCTATGCAATCGTGAGGTGTTTTGAGCATTGGAGTCAATATTTGATTACAAGTGAGTTTATTCTACATTCTGACCATGAGGCTTTGAGGTACATTCAAGGCCAGCATAAGTTAAACTCATACCATGCTAAATGGGTTGAGTTTCTCCAGTCATTTGACTTTACAATCAAGCATACATCTGGAAAGCTCAATCAAGGCACCGATGCTCTATCACGGAGGTATCTACTCTTGTTTCAATTAGATGCTTGTGTACTTGGTTTTGCGTATCTAAAAGCTTTGTATGCTAAAGATGAAGACTTTGGGGAGTTGTTTACTAAATGCTCAAAACATCCCAAAGGTGTTTTCCTTATTCAAGAAGGATTTCTTTTCAAGGGTACACGGCTGTTCGCACCAAAGTGTAGCACAAGAGAGCTCTTAATGAAGGAAGTTCATGGAGTTTCTCTTGCTGGTCATTATGGAGAAAAGAAGGTGCTCATTATGCTAAGAGAGCATTATTATTGGCTAGACATGGAGAAGGACGTACAGGATAATCCGAAAAGGTGTGGGACTTGTCAAGTGGCCAAAAGCCATTTTCTACCCCATGGCCTTTACACACCTTTGCCTATTGCCACTACTCCTTGGGTTCATGTAAGTATAGATTTCATTCTTGGATTGCCTAAAACCCAAAGCAGCAAAGATTCAATCTTTGTTGTGATAGACAGGTTTTCAAAAATGTCTCATTTCATTCCATATAACAAAACTAATGATGTTGCACCCATTTCGGAGTTGTATTTTAGGGAAGTGGCTAGATTACATGGTATACCTAGATCAATTGTTTCTGACGAGGATACTAAGTTCCTTAGCCATTTCTGGATTACTTTGTGGAGAAAGTTAGGTACTAAACTCAAGTATAGTACTACTTGCCATTTAAAAACTGATGGGTAAACTGAGGTTATAAATCGGACCCTAGGAACACTTCTAAGGGCCTTGATTAAACCTCAGGCCAAGGCTTGAGATTTACTTTTACCCCATGTAGAGTTTGCATATAATAGAGGTCCTAGTAGGGCCACTGGTCTATCACCATCCCAGGCGGTCTATAGGATTGATCCTATTAGTCCCCTTAATCTTATTGCGCACCCTTTAGATCAAAAGCCAAGTGCGGATGCAGGAGCAAGGGTAGAAGAAATCCAGAAGATGCATGAGTTGGTGAGGAGAAGAATAGAGAAAACCAATGCATCTTATCAAGCTCAAGCCAACAAACACAAGAAGAAGGTGGTATTTCAACTTGGAGATCTCATATGGATACACTTAAGGAAGAAAAGATCTCCTCCAAAGAGGAAGAACAAGCTCATGCCAAGGGTTGATGGTCCATTTGAGGTACTTGAAAGGATTAATGACAATACTTATAAGGTTGATTTTCCAGGTAACTATGGAGTTTCAGCTACGTTCAATGTGGCCGACTTGAGTGCTTACCAAGTCGATGATTACCTTGCTAATTTGGCGATCAACTCTCTTTAACAAGGGGAGGATGATGAAGTCCCCTTAAGCCAAGACATGGAAGAAGGTCCTAAGAGTCAACCAAGGTCCAATGTAAGTTCCAAAATCTAAGCCATGGCTCAAATTCTGGAAAAGAGCCAAAGTGATGCATCCGGGTTAAACGGCCAGGATGTACCCAGTTTTGTTCACCTGATTTAATAGGCTACATTGCGGCTTAAGTTTGATATTTTTGCATTTTTGGGATCCTTAAGATGTTAACATTCAGGTCCATGCATTGAAAGTGAATCATGCGTAATTGAAGTGAAGAGATTAAGCCATTTTGTTCAGCCTGTCAGTTTTGGTCCAAAATAGCACGGTAAAATGTTTTGTTAGAAATCTCCTACTTAAACATGATTTAACCCTGATTTCTTTGCAGGGGGTTTGTACACACCCTAAGGTATCTCCTCATGGCCTGAAATTAAAATTATGCTCACTTTTGCTTAGTGGAAAGAAGGGTAGAAAATTGGGCTGAAAACTGTTTCTAGAACCTAACAAGCAGCTGCGTGTGTTTTCCTTCCTTCAAGGGTTTGCTCAGCTGATTTCTTACTTGCTTGCTTCAATCATACATGAAGGAGACCAGGAACATCGTCATTGGTAGCTAAAACAAGCTTTGGAAACAACAACCAATGAAAATGCAAACAGAGAAATCAAGCCCTTCATCCGGATTGTTCAGCCGAAAAGCACATTTCCTTGACGGCTGCTTTTCTCTTTATTTCTCTCGTAAAGCTGTTGTGCTAAGCTTAATTAGGGGTGTTAATGTTAAGTATTATCATTTTGTCTTGCTTTCCTTGCAATCTGGCTATAATTAGCTTACGTTAATTAAGCTTGTAAATTAGATTACTCCTAAGCACCTGGCTATGCATACTTAGACATTTCCTTTATAGTGGGAAACCTCCTTTGCTTATATTCTGCCTAGGGGCCATCTGTATAAGGTCCTTTCGAGGCATATTTTGTAAACATAACTTTGATATTGAATACAAAAGAAGAATTGAGAGCATTTGCTTTCATTTCCCCAAAATACTTCTCTTGCTTATCCTTAATTTGGTCAATTAAGGGGGTGATCAAGTAAGTCTTAACTCTTAATTGGGTGTTGTTTCTGTATCCTAGTTAAGGTTAAGGACCCCAAACTCAAGCTTTGTGGTGTTTTTGTATCTAAGCAAGAGTTTAGATTATCTGTCATCTTAGCATTCTCACATGGAATCACCCAGACTTATAGCTTGAATTCAGTTTGCTTTCCCTAAGCTTTGAATTCGGGTTTGAGTGTTCGTGTTTTCCCCTTCAAAGATACATCATTTCTAATGGAGAAACAAACAAGGCATCGAGAGTTCACTTTGATACCCTTACTTTAATTTAACCATTCAATGTTATAAGGGTGTGGATGAGTCATAGTTTGCAAGCCTAGTTTCTCAATCATGTTTAGAGAAACCACATTTGCACAGCTTCCTTCATCAATGATCACAGAACAATCCTTCCCTTGAACTGTACAATGAGAATAGAATATGATCTCCCTTTGCTCATCCTTTACTCCCTTCTGCTGGCTCAAAACTCTTCTATAACCAACATCTCACCTTCATCAGCCGCCTCCACTATGTCTTCTTGAGTTTCCTTAAGATAATCCTCAACATCATCTTCCTTTTCCTCCTCTTCAAACACCTCCTTTACAGCTGCCCATTCAGCTAAGCTGATTACTTTGTAGTTTGGATAGTTCGAGGCAGTGTAGTCAAGAGCTTGGCATTTAAAGCACTTTCTATTGCCCATGGGATTAGGATTGGGTCTGTTTTGAGGGGTTTGGATCTTTTGTGGAGCTTCAGTTCTTTGTGGAAAGGAAGGGGGATGGATTTGGGGGCTTAAAGATGGTATTAGAACTCCCTTTGTTAAAGGGTTGGTTCCGGGTAAAGGGCTTAGGATTTTGAGGCTTAGGGGGTTGTCTTGCTTTCTTTTGTTGCTCGACCTTGTGAGCAAGGATGCAAACCTCCTCAAAAGTGGTGTAGACTTTCAAAACAACCACATTAGCATACCTAGGATGAAGGCCTCCTAAGTATCTAACAATGGTTTGCTCTTCGGGTTCTTGAAGATCACACTTGATTGCGAGTTTCTCAAACTCATGTGTACACTCTTCAACGTTCAGATTGCCTTGAGTAAGGTTATGGAGGTGAGAATAACAATCTTGGACAAATGATGGGGGAAAAAAATGAGCCTTAAACTTAGATTTCATCTTCTCCCATGTTCTGATCTTCGAATTTCTTTCCCTAACTCGTTTGGCACATAAGGTAGCCCGCCAAATAGAGGCATATTTTTTGAGCCTTAAAGCCACTAACTTGACTTTCTTGTCTTTCGGAACATCCTTGTACTCAAAAACATGCTCAACTGTGTGTAACCAATCCCACAATGCTTCAGGATCAAGCTTACCTTCAAATCCTGTGATTTCAACCTTGAAATCATTGGTGTTTGCTTAAAACATTGGTTTTGGTCTAGCCATTCCCAAGGGTTCATCTTCACTAGATGAATCCACATTATGGCTAAAGACTTGTTCTTGCCTCCTAGGTTTAGATTGAAGAGACTGTTCGTTCACTTTCTGTTTTTGCTCCAAAAAGCACCAGACTGTTATCTTAAGTACTCGCTCTGAGCCTTATTCTCTTGACCACGCTGAGCATCTTCATTGATTTTCTTCATCAACATCTCGTTCTTCCTCATGATTGCATCAAATTTCTCATGCATACTCAAGGATGGAGATCCCTCAAGGAAGTATGTTTAAGGCATTCAAATGAGCTAAGATAAACGACATTGAGTGGCCAAAGTCTAAGAAAAGGCCCGGTTTTAAGTCCTTTATTACTTTGACTTCCATGAGATTTACTTTAATATTTTTCCATGACTCTGAAGCTCGGAAAGCTAGCTTTCTAATAAAGCAAGTTAGAAGTCACTTGGACTTTATTTGCCCACCCAAATTAGCCATTAAATCCAAACTGTCCCGACTGCCCGGTTGAACCAGAAGGTGCCCACTTTTGTATGCTTTATTACTTAAGCCTCCTTAAGGTTCAAGTTTCATCTTTTTTGATATTTTGGTTCTTTAAAATCTTATCTTTCAGGGAATGTAAAAGTTTTTGAGTTAAGGCATGTAAAAATGGGACAACCGGGTCATTTTTGCAAACAGTACAGGCTGGAACTCGGTTTAACCAGTCTGAGTTTTCTGAGGATTTGGACCATTAAATGAAGTCATAAACATGTGATTCCATTTGAAGGAGTTAGGAGACATCTAGGGCTTTCCAACCATATGTGGCAATCCAAATCACGCCCATGTTTTCTATGGGACATTGGTGTAAAGCTCAAGGGAAAACAACGCACACTCAAGGAAAGCAAGAAGAACAAGAGAGGAACTCGCGGCCTTAGCTTGAACTCAATGCAACTCAAAACTGAAATTGAGTTAGAGATACTTCTAAACCTAAATCTTGGGCATAGAAACACCACCAAGATCAAGCTTGGGGCCCTTAAACTATGATTAAGATATAGAAACACCACTTAATCAAGTTTAGGACTATACTAGAACACTGCCTTAACCGGCCTAGTTAGAGATGAGCAAGTTTAGTATTTGAGGTTTAAAGGAGGAGTGCTCTCTTTTCTCTTTCTTATTTCATGAAATCTGATTACAAAATGAGTGTACATAGTCTCTTATACACTAGCAAGCAAGCATGCAAGCTGCTCAAGCCTAAGGAGTGAGGTTTCTTCATGATTAAGAAACCTCCTAATCTGGCTTATTTCACGGTTAATGTTGACCCGTGAGTTACTAACTAGTTTTGATGTATTTGTGGGGGAGAATCTTAAATACTCAAAACTGATTGCAAATGCAAGGATAAGCATAGTGAAATCAAGGTTTAGTTTAAGTGAATCCACGAATGAACGAAGGGATAATTTATAATCTAAACTTCTCTCAGATACAGAAACACCAGTAAGTTTAAGTTTAGGGCCCTTAACCTTAATTACCATACAGAACCACCATTGAATTAAGAGTTCAGACTTTACTTGATCACCACCTTAATCGGCCTAGTTAAGGATAAGCAAGCAAAGTGTTTAAGGAATGAAAAGGAGCAAAGCTCTCAATTCACTTTGAATTTCAAAGATGATAAGCTGAGTACAAAATGAGCTTTCTAAAGGCCTTAAATAAACATCCTACGGCAACTAGAGGGCTTAGGAGGTTTCCTTCCTAAGGAGGAAACCTTTAACTTAACTTAATCTAGCTTTGAACCTAGCCTAGCAAAATCAATTACAATGAAGCATGATTAAACTGAGCTAATTACAACTTTATGCATCAGAATAAGGTAGTTACAAAGATTATCATCATCCTTAGTGCGCAGGCAAGCAAACATATAGCTCCCTTCAATGTGGGAGAAAAGCAAAAAGTGGCTTGTCCCCTTTGCACTTTACGGTTTGGCAATAGGAACCTTGCTACCTTTCTTCACTTGTTTCTCATTGGTTCCCTTCATGGTTATGTAGAAAGCTTTACGATTATGTATAAACTCCTTTATGAAAGCTAAGCAACTTGTTTAGAGATTACTTGACCCTTAGATTGCTGAGAAATCTCCACAGCAGTAGCTAGCAGTACTTAGCAGTTCTCTGGCTGGTTTTAAGCGCCACATTTTATATAAAAAGGAGGGGATGATCTGGCTTTCCTTACATGGGAGGAAACCTTGAGATGTCTTCTAACTCCTCTAGGTGGAAATTCAGTTTTTGGACTTGATTTGCTGCCCCAACTCCTTAGAAACTTTAGGCTGCTCAAAATCAGGCCCAGTCTACACAGTTTATAAAAACAGCCTGGTTCTCCTATTTTTACACGACATAACCTAAATATTTTTACATGCTCTAAAATTTAAGATCTTAAAGAACAAAAATATCAAAAATATCAAACTTAAACCTAAAGGAGGCCCAAGTAATTGAGAACACAAGACTGGGGACATTCTTATTTAATAAGGTAGTTTGGACAGTTTGGATTGAAAGGATGATTTGGATGGGCAAATGAAGTCCAAATTACTTGGAACTTACTTTATTCGAAGGGTGACTTCCTGAACTTCAAAGTCATAGCAAAAAATTAAAGTTAAATCTAATGGATGTTGAAGTAATAAAGGGACACAAAACTAGGGCTGTATTTTGGCTTCAACCTGGAACCAACTATTTTTGTGTTCCTAGTAACAATGTGGGTTTTTCTTGGGTTTAGGATGTTGAAACCTGATTACCTTGACTAAGCCCATAGTCCAAATTGAGGTTCATGGGTAGATCTCCATCATTCACCCCTTGTTGAAAGAGATTTGACCTCAAATCATTTGGGTAATCATCTCCCACTTGTGTTTACAATTCTAGCTGAAATAATAGCAGCCATTCGAAAAAACCCATTTCGATGTTAGAGACTCTTTTTTGTTCATTCCCCTTGATATTTTGAATCTAATTTGGAAGGAAACCTTTAGATTTTTTAGGATTCCATTGCTCATGAGATCTAAATTCAAAATTAAAAGCTTGAAGTGACGTTGTACTAATGGATATGAAAGGGGTTGGATTAATGTGGTGTGTTGTAGGGTTGTATGGTGGAGCTACGAGGGAGTATAGTGGTGTGGGTGCACAAAAGTACGGAGACTAGCTGGGCTATGTGCACAACTCTCTCCATTGATAACCCATAAACATATCTTACCTTGACCCGTAGGTTTGGGGTGAGATATGTCCTCCCTTTATTAAGCTTCTTCTTCAATTTCCTTATGTCCATCTTCATACTCATTGAACTTAGGAGGTAAGTCGATATTAACCTCATTGCCTTCTTGATGTTGATCCACTTCATTTAACATAAAGTGATGTTCAGCTTCACTATTCATCTTAAACCATCGGGAGAGTAGATCAAGTTCCTGTTGTTGCATCTTGAGGTCTATTTCTTGTAAGTCAATCTTTATTTGTTGCCTCTCAAGGTCCCTTTTTTCATCTTGAGATCAAAGGAATCAAATTTAGCTTTAAATTTGAGAAGTTTTCTAAAGGACATGGTGGGAGGTTATGGGTTGCGTTTGGAGGATGTGTTTGGGCTAACTTGCAGAATGTGTGTGGTGTTTTTTTTTTTTTTTTTTTGGGGTGGTATGACAGCAAGGGAAAACATGTGGGGTTTGATTTTAGGACAAGGATGAGACTTAGCTCTGATACCAAATATGATGTAGCTGTAGAGGGAATTCAACTCACACTCAAAGCTGATTCCAAATGCAATGGTAAGCAATTTGAAACCAATTGAGTGTTTAAGGAGAGTCCGAATGAAAGAAAGGATAAATGAGTTCTAAACTCTCACTTAGTTATAGAAACACCACTATGTTTGAGTTTTGAACCCTTAACCTCATTTAGTATACAGAAACACCACCTAATTAAGAGTTAAGACTTTACTTGATTACCACCTTAACCGGCATAGTTAACGATAAGCAAGCAAAGTGTTTAAGGAACGAATAGGAGCAAAGCTCTCAATTCACTTTCAATTTTAAAGATGATAAGCTGAGTACACAATGAGCCTTCTAAAGGCCTTAAATAAACGGCCTAAGGTAGGTAGGGGGCCTAGGAGGTTCCCTTCTTAAGGAGGAAACCTTTAACTTAACTTAATCTAGCTTTAAACCTAGCTTAGCAAAACCGGTTACAATAAAGCATGATTAAACTAAGCTAATTACAGCTTTATACATCAAAATAAGTTCGATTACAAAGTGATGGAACTATGAAGGGAAATCGCAAATACTCAAGGCTGATTTCAAAAGCTAAAGTAAGCAAACTGACATCAAAGTTGAGTTCAGGTGAGATCACGAATGAATGAATGAATAAAGGATAACCTAAACCCTTGCTTGGATATAGAAACACCACTGAGCTTGACTTTAGGGTCTTAACCTTAATTAGGATATAGAAGCATGACCCAATTAAGTACTAAGACTTACTTGATGACCACCTTAATCGACCAAATTAAGGATAAGCAAGTAAAGTATTTAGGGGAAACGAAAGCAAAATGCCTTCAATTCTAGTTATATTCAATATTCAAGTATGAATTACAAAAATGAAATACTAAAGGACTTATACTCATGACCCTTAGGCTAGAAAATAGTAAAGGAGGTTTCATCCTAAGGAATGAAACGTCTAAACAAGCTTTGCTAAGTGCTTAAGACTAATCTAGTGTGCAAGCTTAATTAATCTAAGCTAATTACAACCAGAATGCAAGGAAAGCAAGATAAATGATGATACTTAACCTTAATACACTTAAATTAAGCTAATACATCAGTTTACTAGCAAAGAAGTAAAGAATAGCAGCTGTAAAGTAGGAGCACTTTTGGCTGACCAATTCGGTTGCAAGGTGGGATCTCTTCCTTTATTTTCTCATTGGCTAGGCTCTTCCCAAGTAAAATTTGCTGCATAACATTGTGTTTCTGGCTGTCTTGGACCATGATTAAAGTAAGGAAGGGAGAAAATAGCTAAAGAAACCCTTGGAAGGAGGAAAGCCACGTAGCTACTTAACCAGGTTCTAGAAATAGTTTTTAGCCCAATTTTGTGCCCTTATTTCCGCCAATCATAAGTGAGCATGATTCTAGTTTCAGGCCATGGGGGAGTCGCTAGGGTGTGTACAAACACCCCCTATAAAGAAATCAAGGTTAAATCATGTTCAGGTAGGATATTTCTATTAAAACATTTTACCGTGCAGTTTTGGACCAAAACTGACAGGCTGAGCAAATTGGCTTGATTTCTTCACCTCAACTGAGCATGATTAACTTTAAATGCTTGGACCTAAAAGTTAGCATCTTAAGGATCCCAAAAATGCAAAAATATCAAACTTAAGCCACGAGGTAGCTTAAGAAATTAGATGAACAAAACGATAAACATTCTGGCCGTTTAACCGGTTGCATTAGTTTGGCCATTGCTTGAACTTTAGAGGTTGTATTGGACCTTACTGGACTATTAGGACTTCTTCAATGTCTTGGCTTAAGGAGACTCCATCATCCTCCCCTTGTTGAGAAGATTTGATCATCAAATCAGCAAGGTAATCACCGACTTGGTAAGCACTCAAGTCAGCCACATTGAACGTAGCTGAAACTCCATAGTCACCCGGTAAATCAACCTTATAAGCTTTGTTATTAATTCTTTCAAGTGCCTCAAATGGACCATCAGCTCTTGGCATTAACTTGTTCTTCCTTTTGGGGGGAAACCGTTCCTTCCTGAGGTGTACCCACATGAGGTTTCCAAGTTGGAAAACCATCTTTCTCATATGCTTATTGGCTTGGGCTCCGTAAGATGCATTAGTCTTTTCAATTTTGGCCTTAACCAAATCATAGAGCCTCTGAATCTCTTCGACTCTAACTGCTGTATTCACACTAGGCTTTTGATCTAATGGCATTGGAGTAAGATCAATGGGACTTAAAGGATCAATCCCATACGCCACCTTAAAAGGGGATAGACCAGGAACCTTGCTAGGAGCTTTGTTATAAGCAAATTTTGCTTGTGGTAAGAAGAAATCACAAGCTTTGGCATGAGGTTTAATCAAGGCCCTTAGGAGAGTACCTTGGGTTCGATTTGTTACCTCTGCTTGTCTATCAGTTTAGGGATGACAAGTGGTGCTATACATGAGTTTAGTGCTAAGTTTCTTCCACAAGGTAACCCAAAAATCGCTTAAAAACTTTGTATCCCTATCAGAAACAATGAACTTAAGGATACCATGCAATCTGGATACCTTCTTAAAGTATAACTCTACAATATGTGTAGCATCATTGGTTTTGTTGCATGAAATGAAATGTGCCATCTTTAAAAATCTATCCACCACCACAAATATAGAATCCTTGCCCCATGGGGTTTTAGCAAACCCGAAATGAAGCCCACAATTACATCCACCTAGGGTAGAGTGGGAACTGGAAGGGGCGTGTATAAGCCATAGGGTAAGGTATGACTCTTAGCAGCTCAGTGCATTCTAGGCCTTCTTAGGATGTCTTGAACATCCTTTTCCATTCTAGGCTAGCAATAATGTTCCCTTAACGTAGTTAAGGTCTTGGATTCACCAAAATGACCAGCCAAGGAACCTCTAAGCACTTTTCTAATTACAAGCTCACGAGTGCTACACTTAGGGATACATAGCCGTGTACCCTTAAATAGAAACCCATCTTGGACAAAGAAATGCCCCTTGGGATGTTTTTGGCAATAAGAATACAACTTCCTAAGGTCTTCATCATCAGCATGTAGGAGCCAAGAACGTAAGCATCTAACTGAAATAAAAACAAGTACCTCCGGGATAAAGCATCGGCTCCTTGGTTGACTTTTTTAGAATTATGCTTGATTGTAAAGTGAAATGACTATAAATACTCAACCCATTTAGCATGACGTGAGTTCAACCTATACTGGCCTTGAATGTACTTCAAAGCCTTATGATCAGAATGAAGAATAAACTCACTAGCAATTAGATAATGGCTCCAATGCTCTAGACACCTTATAATGGCATAAAACTCTTTGTCGCCGGTAGAGCATTTTCTTCTTGAATCACATAGTTTCCCACTAAAGAAGGCTAATGGTTTACCTTCCTGAGCAAGAACAACACCTATACTAACTCCAGAGGCATCACAATTAACTTTAAAGACTTTATCAAAGCACGATAAGGAGAGAATCAGTGCTTGAGTAAGTTTTTTCTTGATATCTTCAAAGGCAGATTGTGCTTTTAGTGTCCAAATGAATGATTTACCCTTGATAACTTTAGTCATAGGAGGCAAAATAGTGCTAAAACTTTGAGTAAACCTCCTGTAAAAGGAAGCTAAGCCATGAAAAGCACGGACATCATGAATGCTCCTCGGAATAGGCCATGACCGAATAGCTTCAACCTTGCTTTCATCTGCCTTCATTCCATCACCAGTGATAATATAACTTAAGAATGTTACCTCATGAGTGAAAAAGGCACATTTCTTAAGGTTACCAAATAGTCTCTCATGTTCCAGAACAAGCATAACTTGAGTAAGATGATCTTGATGTTGATGCTCATCCTTGGAATATATTAAGGTATCACCGAAGTGGACTACCACAAACTCGCTTATGTATGGCCTGAAAACTTGATTCATTAATCTCATGAATGTACTACTAGGTGCATTTAAAAGACCAAAGGGCATGACCAACCATTTATAAAGCCCTTCTTTAGTCTTAAAGGCCGTCTTCTATTCATCACCTTCTCTAATCCAAATCTGGTAGTAACCACTTCGACAGTCTATCTTTGAAAACACCTTAGAGCCATGTAATTCGTCTAGCATGTCTTGAAGCCTAGGTATGGGATACCTATACTTGATTGTAATTTTGTTAATGGCCCTACTATCCACACACATGCACATTCCTCCATCCTTTTTAGGAACCAAAAGAGCAGGTATAGCACACGGACTGAAGGACTCTCGAACTAAGCCCTTAGACATCAAATCTTCAACTTGCCGTTAAATATCCATGGTTTCTTTGGGATTCATCCTATAAGTTGGCTTATTAGGAAGGGCAGAACCAGGAATGAGATCAATGTGGTGTTAGATATCCCTTTGAAGAGGTAAACCTTATAGCATCTCCTGAGCAAACAAATGACAGAAGTTTTAAGTGAGTGCTTTAGCTACGGGATGAGTGGGTAAGGGGTTTTCAGGTTCATCTTGTAAACTCAATATCCACTCCTTAGAGGCCTTGAATTCATGTTGAGAGGCCTTTAACAAAGGCTCACTAACTATAAGTAGTAAATTATAATGGTTTGGCTTGTTTTGAGGCTTGATTTCGTGGAGTTTAGATGGAGACAAAGGGGCTAGGGTAGTCTTCTTACCATCCTTTGTAAAGGAGTAAGTATTCAAGTAACCATTATGCATAACCCTACGGTCAGATAACCATGGCCTTCCCAAAAGCATATGACAAGGGTCCATGGGAATTGCATCACACCAAAGTTCATCTTGATACTTCTTTCCAATGGAGAAAGAAACAACCGTGAGTTCACTTGGAGTCCCTTGCTTTGATTCAACTATTGAATGTTGTAAGGATGCGGATGAGTCATGGTTTGCAATCCTGGCTTCTCAATCACGCCTAGAGAAACCATATTTACATAGCTTCCTCTATCAATAATCACTGAACATACCTTCCCTTAAAGCGTACAATGGGAATGGAATATGTTCTCCCTTTGCTTGTCTTTAGCTCCTATCTGGTTACTTAGAACTCTCGTCAAAACCAACACCTCACTTTCATTAGCCTCATCCACCACCTCCTCTTAAGTTTCCTTAAGATCATCCTCACAATCATCCTCCTTTTCCTCCTCTTCAAACACCTCTTTTATACCTAACCATTTGGCTGAGGTAATCAGCTTGTAATTTGGACAGTCCAAATCTATACGTCCAAGTCCTTGACATTTAAAGCACCTTCTGTTGCTCATTAGATCAGGATTGGGTCTATTTTGAGGGTCTTGGTTCCTTTATGGGGCTGGGGTTCTTTGTGGAAAGGAAGGGAATGGATTTGGGGGCTTGAAAATGGGATTAGAACTCTTCATGTTAGCGGGTTTGTTAAGGGCAAAAGGTTTAGGATTCTGAGGTTTAAGGGGCTGTCTAGCTTTCTTTTGTTGCTCAACCTTGTGAGCAAGCGCACAAACTTCCTCAAAGGTAGTGTAAGCTTGTAAATCAACCATATTAGCATACCTAGGATCAAGACTTCCTAAGTACCTAACAAGGGTTTGCTCTTCGGGTTCCTATAAATCACACTTGGTTACAAGTTTCTCAAACTCACGTGTGTACTCTTCAACATTCAGGTTGCCTTGAGTAAGAATGGAGTTGAGAATAATAATCTTGAACATAAGTTGGGGGAAGAAAATGAGTATTAAGCTTAGATTTCATTTTCTCCGGTGTTCTGATCTTCAACTTCCTCTCTCTAACCCATTTAGCACATAGGTTAGTCCACCATAGTCAAGCATATTTTCTGAGTCTCAAGGCCACTAACTGATGTAAGTCTCAAGGGAAAAAAGCAACCCGAGTCACTTACGTCAAGGAATACTAGAAAACAAACAAACACTCACGGCCAGGGGGGGCACGGTCGTGCTTGGAGGCACGGGGGGGCCGTGCCAACTTGCTGCCTAGCTTGCCTAGGAAGTTCCTTCTTCACGGTTTGAGGTAGCTTTAAAGATTAATGGAAGTTTGATGCAATTAACTTTGTCATGGTCTTGATTTTGTGGGGAAATGAGTAAGCAAAGGAGTAAAGAAAGTGAGGAAAGATAGGAGGATTCAAAACACTAAGAAGATCAGGAGGGAGCTCAGGGTTTGAGAGGAGAGAAACCAAGAGCTAGCTTAAGAACTTCAAGTGTGTTTAATGAATTTTGGATAGTTCTAAGCTAGATGATTAGATTAGATACACCACTAATCACTTAGCTTAGGGCCCTTAATCTTGGATTAGGATAAGATACACCACCTAATCAAAGATCAAGACTCACTTGGGCACCACCTTAATCGGCCACAATTAAGGATAAGCAAGTTAAGTGTTTAAGAAATCACAAGACACAAAGTCTTTGCTCTCAACTGAATTATCAACTCTCTTTCTTCAAATGAACATACAAGGCTTTTATATGGCCTTGAGAGTACACAAATGAGCTTTCCTTCCAAGGGAGGAAAGTCATTAAGCTTGCTAATCACTACCTAGCACACGGTTTAATCTAATACAAACCAAAGCTGAAAGTTTATATTACAAAGCACTTAATTTATCTTCCTAAGCCTTTTCCTTTGCACTAAGGAATGTAAATGACTCAATTTCCCAGCTAGGAAGGCAAGAGTGCATGGCTAGCCACCTCAAAAGGACTGAAAAATGCATGTGTTCCATGTCATGCTTGAGTGGTCGAATGAGAGCTCGCAAAATGGTGGTGTTTCACTTGCTCCACGTGTCTCTCTCACAAGTAGCTGACTGGTGTTTCATCAAGCAGCTCAAAATGACCTAGTTGGCAGTCTTCCACCTTAAGCAAACCCCTTGAAGGAGGAAAACTACTAGGCTAAGTAACCGGGTGTCAGTCAACCGGTTTCTGCCTCAACTTGCAACGCATGCTTGACACCTCAAATGATGACTAATTGCTACGTTTCTTACATGGTTGGAAACCTCAAGATGTCTAGTTTCCCTCCAATTGGAATCGTAGCATTTGGACGTCATTTGCCCCCTGAACAAACCAGAAAACCAAAACCGTGCATTTTGCAGTGCAATCCGGACAGGTTCAAGAGATGAACTATTTTAAGTAACCAATTGAATTCCAAATGATATGAAACCAATTGGACTTAAAAGCTAACATCTTGAACTTGATAATCATCTAAAAAACGGGCACCAAAATGTGCCTTAGGCCGATGTAATAAGATAACAAAAACCGGGTAAAAATCTGGATGAGAACCTGGGTGCATCACCTTGTGTGTTTTCCATCAAGTGACTCATGGCCGTGACTTTGGAGTTGATTTCTTGATTATTTTGGATCAATGAAACATTATTAGACCTTGAGGATGGACCTCCATCATTCTCCTCTTGTTGGGAAGATTTGATCCTCAAATCAGAAAGGTAACCATATGCTTCATAAGGGCTTAAATCAGCAACATTAAACGTTGCTGATACTCCATAATCTCCTGGTAACTCCACCTTATAAGCGTTATCGTTAATCTTCTCCAAAATCTCGAATGGACCATCCGCTCTAGGCATCAATTTAGTTTTCCTTTTGGAAGGAAAATGTTCTTTACGGAGATGAATCCAAACCAAATCACCTGGCTTAAAAAGCTTCTCTCTTTTGTGCTTGTTAGCTTGGGCCGTGCATGAAAGTGTAGTTTTCTCAATCTTGGCCTTTACTAACTCATGCAACTTCTGGATTTCTTCCACCCTAGTAGCGGCATCCGCACTTGGCTTTTGATCTAATGGTCGAGGAACAAGATCAAGTGGACTTAGGGGATCAATCCCATGGACCACTTTAAAGGGTGATAGACCAGTAGCCTTGCTTGGAGTCCTATTGTAAGCAAACTCAGCATGTGGAAGTAACAGATCCCAAGCTTTTGTGTGGTTTTTAATCAAGACCCTTAATAGAGTACCAAGGGTTCGATTAGTAACCTCGGTTTGCCCATCTATTTGTGGATGACAAGTGGTACTGTATTTGAGTTTGGTACCCAACTTTTTCCACCAAGTAATCCAAAAGTGACTTAGGAACTTGGTATCTCGATCTGAGACGATGGAACGAGGAATTCCATGAAGTCTCATGACCTCCTTGAAATACAACTCAGCAACATGAGTGACATCATTAGTCTTGTTGCAAGGAATGAAATGAGCCATCTTCGAAAATCGATCCACGACCACAATGATAGAATCTTTATTCCTTTGTGTTTTTGGTAAACCAAGTATGAAATCCATACTAACGTCTACCCATGGCAACATAGGAATAGGAAGTGGCGTGTATAATCCCTGAGGGAGCGAATGACTCTTCGCTATCTGACACGTATTGCACCTTCTAATGATGTCTTGAATGTCTTTCTCCGTGCCTGGCCAATAATAATGTTCCCTAAGCATGATTAGGGTCTTGTCTTCGCCAAAATGACCAGCTAAAGATCCAGCATGGACTTCTCGAATCAACAACTCGCGAGTGCTGCATTTGGGGACACATAACCGAGCACCTTTAAAGAGAAACTCTTCTTGAATTAAGAAATCCCCTTTGGGATGTTTAGTACACTCAGAGTATAACACCCCAAAATCTTCATCATCCTGGTATAAAGCCTTTAGATGCTCAAATCCAAGGATACAAGCATCTAATTGGAACATCAATAGATAACGCCGAGAAAGGGCATCGGCGCCTTGATTTAACTTGCTGGACTTATGCTTGACAGTAAAGTGAAAGGACTGCAGGAACTCAACCCATTTAGCATGGCGCGAGTTTAACTTATGTTGGCCTTGAATATACTTCAAAGTCTCATGATCTGAGTCCAGAATGAACTCACTGGCAATCAAATAATGGTTCCAATGTTCTAGGCATCGAACGATGGCATAGAACTCCTTGTCATAAGTTGAATATCTCTTCCTGGTATCACATGACTTCTCACTGAAGAAGGCCAAAGGGCGTCCTTCTTGAGTAAGAATGCCTCCAATACCAACTCCAGAAGCATCGCATTCAACTTCAAAGACCTTCTCAAAACACGGTAGAGCTAAAACCTGTGCTTGAGTTAGCCTCTCTTTCACTTCTTCAAAGGCTGCTTGGGCTTTAGGATTCCAAGTGAACGAGGAACCCTTAAGAACTTCAGTCATAGGAGCTAGAATAGTGCTGAACTTGCGTATGAATCTCCTATAGAAAGAACCTAAGCCATGAAAGCTTCGAACATCATGAATACTTTTAGGAACAGGCCAAGTCCGAATAGCCTCAATCTTGCTTTCATCCGCCTTAATACCGCTTTCAGAAACAATATAACCTAAGAAGGTAACCTCATAGGTAAAGAAGGTACACTTCTTTAGGTTTCCAAACAATTTCTCCTTTTCAAGAACGAGCATCACCTGAGTTAAGTGATTTTGATGCTCTTGCTCATTCTTGCTGAATACCAATATATCATCGAAGTAAACGACCACAAACTTGCCCAAGTATGGCCGAAATACTTGATTCATCAACCTCATAAACGTGCTAGGGGCATTGGAAAGACCGAAAGCATGACTAACCATTCATATAACCCGCCCTTAGTCTTGAAAGCAGTTTTCCACTCATCGCCCTCCCTAATACGAATCTGATAATAACCACTCCTTAAATCAATCTTGCTAAACACCTTAGAGCCATGTAACTCATCTAACATATCTTCAAGCCTAGGTATAGGGTACCTATACTTGATAGTGGTCTTGTTTATGGCCCTACTATCAACACACATCCTCATACTACCATCCTTTTTCGGAACCAAAAGAGCAGGAACAGCACACGGACTTAAGGATTCTCGTACCAATCCCTTGAATATCAGTTCTTCAGCTTGACGCTGAATCTCTTGAGTTTCTTTGGGATTTGTCCTGTAGGCTGGTTTATTAGGTAGAATGGATCCTGGGATAAGGTCAATATGATGTTGAACATCACGCTTTGGGGGTAAACCCGAAGGTATCTCATCTGGAAATAGATGACTGAACTGATTCAATATGACCTTGTCTATGGGATGGGATGGAAGTGGTGTTTCTGGCTCATCTTGTGCTTGCAATATCCATTCTTTCAAGGCCTTGAAATCATGTTGAGAGGCCTTTAAAAGCGGCTCAACATATGTCAAAAGCAAGTCAGATTGATTTTGGCTTTTTTGTGGTTTCATTTTGTGGAGTTCGGATGGTGACATAGGATTCAGGGTAATCTTCTTGCCATTTTTGGTAAAAGAATAAGTATTAAGATAACCATTATGCATAACCTCCCTGTCATACATCCATGGCCGCCCTAACAGAATATGACAAGCATCCATGGGGATAACATCACACCAAAGTTCATCTTGGTAGTTCTTACCAAGGGAGAATGAAATCAAGCAACGAGAGTTAACTTGTAATCCCTTGCCTTGATTTAGCCATTGAATGTTGTATGGGTGTGGGTGTGCTGTGGACTGAAGGCCCAGTTTCTCAATCATGCTTAATGAAACAACGTTGGCACAACTTCCTCCATCGATGATTAACGAGCACACTTTGCCTTGGACTGTACACCGTGACTGAAAGATATTCTCACATTGTTCATCCTTAGCAACTCGTTGATTGCTCAATACCCTTCGAATTACTAGCATCTCACCTTCATCAGCGTTTTCCACAAACTCCTCCTGATCATCTTCATGATCGCTCTCTGCATCTTCTGCCTTTTCCTCTTCTTTCTCCTCGGCAAATTCTCCCTCTATGGCTTCCCATTCAGCTAAGGTGACTGCCTTTCGACTAGGACAATCAGAAGCAATATGTCCTAAGCCTTGGCACTTGTAACACCTTCTTTGGCTTACAGGGTATGGGTTTGGACGTGGGGGGTTTGGCGGTGGTGGCCTTTGAGGAGCTTGGTTCTTTTGTGGGTTAGATGGGAAAGGGGTAGATGATTTAGGCTGAGGTGTGGTACTCCCCTTGTTTAAGGGTTGCCCACGGTTTGGTGCAGAGTAGGGCTTGAATGAATCACGAACATTCATCCTAGACTTTCTTTGTTGCTCCACCTTGTGTGCTAGGACACACACTTCATCAAGGGTGGTGTAAGCTTACAATTCAACCACGTTGGCTATTCTAGGATCAAGCCCTCCTAGATAACGAACCATGGTTTGTTCTTCAGGCTCATGAATGTCACATTTGATAATGAGTTTCTCAAACTCACGAGTATATTCTTCAACACTCATCTTGCCCTGATTCAAATGGTGAAAGAGCATGTATTGATCTTGGATATATGTGGAAGGCAAAAACCGTGCCTTCATCTTGGATTTCAGCTTGTCCCAAGTGTTGATTTTGCTCTTCCTTTCTTTAGTTCTCTTAGCATTAAGGTTTGTCCACCATAAGGAGGCATATTTCCTTAGTCTAAGAGCAACTATTTTGACTTTCTTATCCTCTGGAATCTCCTTGAACTCAAAGATACGTTCCACTGTTTGTAACCATTCAATGAACTCATCAGGATCTAGCTTACCCTCGAACTCAGGAATGTCGACCTTGATCTCATTAGAGTTGAAAGTAGGCCGTGCTCTTCTTTGTATTCTTTCAAATGGCACTTCCTCTTCAGATAACGCATTGCTAGCTTCCTCTTCATAGCCATAATCTGTTCCAATCCGAATGCTTGGTGATTCTTGAAGTTTCTGCTTTTGTTTCATGTGGCTTCCAAGCTATTTCCTCAAGTACTCATTTCGAGTCTTAAGTTCTTGATTACTCACACTTAGTTCTTGTATTTGCTTGGACAGAACCTCAGGTCTTTCTTCCACAGACATGCTAGCACTCATTGTGATCGCAGGAAGGAACGGTTTATGCTTGACTGTGTTTGAAATGATTTCAGAGATAGGCTGGGAATGGCGTGGGGTTCAGGCCAAGTTCTGAACTTGCTCTGATACCAAAATTGATGTAAGTCTCAAGGGAAAGAAGCAACCCAAGTTACTTACGTCAAGGGATACTAGAAAACAAACAAACACTCACGGCCAGGGGGGGCACGGTCGTGCTTGGAGGCACGGGGGGCCGTGCCAACTTGCTGCCTAGCTTGCCTAGGAAGTTCCTTCTTCACGGTTTGAGGTAGCTTTGAAGATTAATGGAAGTTTGATGCAATTAGCTTTGTCATGGTCTTGATTTTGTGGGGAAATGAGTAAGCAAAGGAGTAAGGAAAGTGAGGAAAGAAAGGAGGATTCAAAACACTAAGAAGATCAAGAGGGAGCTCACGGTTTGAGAGGAGAGAAACCAAGAGCTAGCTTAAGAACTTCAAGTGTGTTTAATGAATTTTGGGTAGTTCTAAGCTAGATGATTAGATTAGATACACCAGTAATCACTTAGCTTAGGGCCCTTAATCTTGGATTAGGATAAGATACACCACCAAATCAAAGATCAAGATTGACTTGGTCACCACCTTAATCGGCCACAATTAAGGATAAGCAAGTTAAGTGTTTAAGAAATCACAAGACACAAAGTCTTTGCTCTCAACTGAATTATCAACTCTCTTTCTTCAAATGAACATACAAGGCTTTTATATGGCCTTGAGAGTACACAAATGAGCTTTCCTTCCAAGGGAGGAAAGTCATTAAGCTTGCTAATCACTACCTAGCACACGGTTTAATCTAATACAAACCAAAGCTGAAAGTTATATTACAAAGCACTTAATTTATCTTCCTAAGCCTTTTCCTTTGCATTAAGGAATGTAAATGACTCAATTTCCTAGCTAGGAAGGCAAGAGTGCACGGCTAGCCACCTCAAAAGGACTGAAAAATGCATGTGTGCCATGTCATGCTTGAGTGGTCGAATGAGAGCTTGCAAAATGGTGGTGTTTCACTTGCTCCACGTGTCTCTCTCACAAGTAGCTAAGTGGTGTTTCATCAAGAAGCTCAAAAGGACCTAGTTGGCAGTCTTCCACCTTAAGCAAACCCCTTGAAGGAGGAAAACTACTAGGCTAAGTAACCGGGTGTCAGTCAGCCGGTTTCTACCTCAACTTGCAACGCATGCTTGACACCTCAAATGATGACTAATTGCTGCGTTTCTTACATGGTTGGAAGCCTCAAGATGTCTAGTTTGCCCTCCAATTGGAATCTTAGCATTTGGACGTCATTTGCCCCCTGAACAAACCAGAAAACCAAAACCATGCACTTTGCAGTGCAATCTGGATAGGTTCAAGAGATGAACTGTTTTAAGTAGCCAATTGAATTTCAAATGATATGAAACCAATTGGACTTAAAAGCTAACATCATGAACTTGATAATCATCCAAAAAAGGGGCACCAAAATGTGGCTTAGGCCGATGTAATAAGATAACAAAAACCGGGTAAAAATCTGAATGAGAACCCGGGTGCATCACCTTGTGTGTTTTCCATCAAGTGACTCATGGCCGTGACTTTGGAGTTGATTTATTGATTATTTTGGATCAATGAAACATTATTAGACCTTGAGGATGGACCTCCATCACTAACTTAACCGTTTTATCTTCTAGAACATCTTTGTACTCAAAAACTCGCTCAATAGTATGCAACCAACCCAAGAATTCCTCAGGATCAGGCTTACCTTCAAACTCCAGGATTTCAACTTTGAAATCATTAGTATTGGCTTGAAACTGTGGTTCTAGTGTAGCCATTCTTAATGGTTTATCATCACTAGAAGAATCAATGGTATGACTAAACACTTGTTCATGCCTTCTTGGTTCAGATTGGAGAGGTTCTTCGTTTACTTTTCGCTTTTGCTCAAGAAGGCACCAAATTATTTTTGTAGGCACTCATTCTGAGCTGTAGTTTCTGATTCACATTGAGCATCTTCATGGATTTTCTTGATTAACATCTCATAATGCCTCGTGAGAGCATCAAACTTCCCTTCCAAACTCGTGCTAGAACTCATCTTTCTTTCAGATTGTGTTTAAGCTCAAACAACGAATGTGTCTGGAATTGAATGGAGAAATGAATATGGGAAGGTGGAAGGGATACCAGCCCTGGGAGAAACCAAAGCTCTGATACCAAATATGATGGAACTATAAAGGGAACTCACAAATACTCAAGGCTTATTCCAAAAGCTAAATTAAGCAAACTGAAATCAAAGTTGAGTTTAAGTGAGATCACGAATGAATGAATGAATGAAGGATAATCTAAACCCTTGCTTAGATATAGAAACACCACTGAGCTTGAGCTTAGGGTCCCTAACCTTAATTAGGATATAGAAATACCACCCAACGAAGTGTCAAGACTTACTTGATCACCACCTTAATCGATCAAATTAAGGATAATCAAGTGAAATATTTAGAGGAAACAAAAGCAAAATGCTCTCTATTCTAGTTGTATTCAATATTAAAGTATGAATTACAAAAATGGAATAGTCTAGAAAGCAGTAAATTAGATTTTCTCCCCAGGAAGGAAACATATAAACAAGCTTAGTTAAGCGCTTGAGACTAATCTAGTTTATATGCTTGATTAATCTAAGCTAATTAAAACCAGAATGCACAAAAAGCACGGCAAATGATGATACTTAACCTTAATGCACTTAAATTAAGCTAACACATCAGTTTACCAGCAAAGAAGTAAAGAAAAGCAGCCGTAAAGTCGGAGCAGTTTTTGGCTAACCAATCTAGTTCCAAGGTGGGATTTCTTCCTTTATTTTATCATTGGCTAGGCTCTTCCTAAGTAAAATTTACAGCGTATCATTGTGTTTTTGGCTATCTTAGACCATGACTGGAGTAAGCAAGCAAGAAAATAGCTAAGGAAACCCTTGAAAGGAGGAAAGCCATGCAGCTACTTAACCGGGTTCTAGAAACAGTTTTAAGCCTGGTTCTATGCCCTTTTTTCCACCAATCAGAAGCGGCATGATTTTAGTTTCAGGCCATGAGGGGAATCCTTAGGTTGTGTACAAACCCCCTGTAAAGAAATCAAGGTTAAATCATGTTTAAGTAAGAGATTTCCACCAAAACATTCCACCATGCAGTTTTGCACCAAAACTGACAGGCTGAACAAAATGGCTTGATCTCTTCACCTCGACTTAGCATGATTGACTTTAAATGCTTGGCCTGAAAGTAACATCTCAAGGATCCCAAAAATGTAAAAATATTAAATTTAAACCATAATGCAGCTTAAGAAATCAGATGAATAAAACCGGGAACATTCTGGTCGTTTAACCCGGTTGCATCAGTTTGGCTGTTTTCTAAAATGTGAGCCATTGCTTGAACTTTAGAGCTTGCATTTAACCTTAGCAGACTCGTAGGACATTCTTTAATGTCTTGGCTTAAGGGGACTGCATCACAAAGATTACAATCATCCTAAGCAAGCAAGCAAACAAACAGCTCCCCTCATGTGAGAGAAAAGCAAAAAGTGGCTTGTCCCCTTTGCACTTTACGGCTAGCCGATAGGCACCTTGCTGCCTTCCTTCATTTGTTTCTCTTGGTTCCCTTTCTGGTTATGTAGAAGGCTTCATGATTATGTCTAAACTCCTTTAAGCAGCCTAAACAGCCTGTTTAGACATAACTTGACCCTTAGATTGCTGAGAACTATTTACAGTTGCAGCTAGCAATACTAGGTAGTTTTCTGATTGGTTTCGGACGCCATATTTTACATGAAAAATGAGGGGATGATCTGGATTTCCTTATACAGAAGGAAACCTTAAGATGTCTTCTAACTTTGTTAGGTTAAAATTTAGCTTTTGGACTTGATTTGTTGCCCCTAATCCTTAGAAACTTCAGACTGCTTAAAACAAGGTCCAGTCTTTATAGTTTATAAAAATAGCCTGGTTCTCCTATTTTTACATGCCTTAACCTAGATCTTTTTACATGCTTTAAAAGAGAAGATCGTAAAGAACCAAAATATCAAAAAAACATCAAACTTAAACATCAAGGAAGTGTAAGTAATTAAGCACACAAAACTGGGTACATTTTGGTTCAACCGGGCAGTTTGGACTGTTTGGCTTAAAAGGATGAGTTGGATAGGCAAATGAAGTCCAAAAGACTTGGAACTTACTTTATTAGAAATCTGACTTCCTGAACTTCAAACTCATAGCAAAATATTAAAGTTAAATCTCATGGTAGTTAAAGTAATAAAGTACACAAAACCAAGCGTATATTTTGACTTGAACCCAAAACCTTCTATTTTTGTGTTCCTAGCAAAAATATGGGTTTTTCTTGGTTTGGGATGTTGAAATCTTATTACCTTAACTAACAACCATTGAGCCTATTTAATCTTCATAGTTAAAGTTAAGCTAGATACTAAGCAAGTAATTAAGCAAAAGAGCCAGCTGAGCATATGAGGAAGAAAAGAGAAAAGCTGTTTGGTCCCAGTTCCCCTCTACAGCTAGCCAATGGCTGAGTTTCTACCTTTCTCTCCTCATTCTTTATTAGATAACCAGGTGGTTGGTTCATGAGTGTGTCTAACGGCCTTCTAATTGCTCAACCATGCAGCTAGAAAAGAATTGGACGCTGGAAAAGACTTCAACCACCAAATGCACCAATTGTGTGCAACTGGGTAGCAACTGGCAGATTGTAGGCTATGATTGGTGTCCACGTTTCTCATGCAAAATGTGGGCATGATTTGGCTTGCCATATATAGTTGGAAAGCTCAGAATGTCTTCTAACTCCTTCAGGCGGAATCACATGTTTTGAAGTTCATTTGCCCAATAGAAAGCCGAGAATACTTGGGACTAGTCCAAACCAAGTTCCAGCCTGCATGGTCTGACAAAAGTACCTGGTTCTTCAACTTCTACTTGATTTAACTTAAATTAATCACTTGGACTAGGTAAATAACATCTTGCGAATCCAGGATATGCAAAATTCAGGACTTAAACCTCATGGAGGCCTCGGTAATTAAGAACATAAAATTGGGTTTAAAAACTGACTTGTACGCAGTTGCTTCTATTTGTGCTTCCCGCAAAAGGTGAGCCATCCTTTGAACCTGTGACCTTGTTGTTGGACCTTCTAGATTTTCATGATCGTGATTGAGGTCTTCGATAGGTAGGACTCCATCATCCTCCCCTTGTTGAAGAGATTTGATCCTCAAATCTGCCAGGAAGTCATCTAAATGGTAGGGGCTCAAGTCTGCCATATTGAACGTGGCTGGAACATCATAATCTTTTGGTAAATTAACCTTGTAAGCATTATCAACTACCTTCTCTAAGACCTCAAATGGACCTGCAGCTCTTGCCATCAATTTGTTCTTTCTTTTGGAAGGAAATCTCTCCTTTCTTAAGTGGATCCATACTAGGTCTCGAGGTGGAAACACCATCTTTCTCCTATGCTTGTTGGCTTGGGCTTCATAGGATGCATTAGTCTTCTTAATTCTAGCCTTAACCAACTCATGGAGCTTCTGAATCTCTTCCACTCTAGCTGCTGCATCTGCACTTAGTTTCTGATCTAAACGTCTTGGAGTAAGATCAGGGGTACTTAGGGGATCAATCCCATATACCGTCTTAAAAGGGGATAGACCAGTAGCCTTGCTGGGAGCCTTGTTATAAGCAAACTCAGCATGTCGTAACAGCAAATCCCAAGATTTGGGATGAGGTTTAATCAAAGCCTGTAGGAGAGTGCCTAGGGTTCAATTAGTCACCTCAGTTTGCCCATTAATTTGGGGGTGAGAGGTGGTACTATATATGAGTTTAGTACCAATCTTTTTCCATAAGGTAAGCCAAAAATGACTTAAAAACTTTATATCCCTATTAGAAACAATAGACTTAGGGATACTATGTAATCTGGTTACCTCCTTGAAATACAACTTAGTGATGTGTGCAGCATCATTGGTCTTATTGCATGGTATGAAATGTGCCATCTTTAAAAATTTGTCCACCACCACAAATATGGAATCATTGGTACTTTAGGTCTTAGCTAAACCCAAAATGAAATCCATGCTTACATCCACCCAAGGTAAGGAAGGAATGGGCAGGGGTCTGTATAAGCCGTGGGGAAGAGAATAACTCTTGGCTGCTTGGCATGTTCCACTTCTTCTTATGATGTCTTGAACATCCTTCTCCATTCTAGGCCAATAGTAATGTTCCCTTAGCATGGTAAAGGTCTTGTATTCTCCAAAATGACCAGCCAAAGAACCACCATATGCTTCTCTAATCAATAGCTCATGGGTGCTACAGTTTGGAATACACCCTCGTGTACCCTTAAATAGATTGCCTTCTTAGACTAAGAAATCCCCCTTGGGATGCTTATGGCACATAGAATATGACTCCCCTGGGTCTTGATCATCAGAATATAAACTTTTAAATTGCTCAAAACCAAGTATAAGAGCATCTAACTGAAATAGGAAGAGATATCTCCTCAATAATGCATCAGCCCCTTGGTGTAACTTTTCAGACTTGTGCTTGATTACAAAGTGAAATGACTGGAGAAGCTCAACCCACTTTGTATAACGTAAGTCTAACTTATGTTGGCCTTGAATATACTTCAAAACCTCATGATCTGAATGCAAAATAAACTCACTAGCCATGAGATAATGACTTCAGTGCTCGAGACATCGCACAATACCATAGAATTCCTTGTCATAGGTGGAATACTTCAATCTTGAATCACACAATTTCTCACTAAAGAAGGCCAAAGGCTTGCCTTCCTGAGTAATAACACCACCTATACCAACACCAGATGCATCACATTCAACCTCAAAGACTTTCTTAAAGTACGATAAAGCAAGAACAGGTGCTTGAGTTAGCCTTCTCTTTACTTCCTCAAAGGCAGATTTGGCTTTATGGGTCCATTTGAATGACGTACCCATATTAATTTCAGTCATGGGAGCCATTATGGTGATAAAGCTCTAAATAAACCTCCTGTAAAAGGAAGCTAATCTATAAAAGCTTCGACCATCATGTATACTTTGTGGGAGAGGCCATGATCGAATAGCCTCTAACTCACTTTCATCTGCCTCGATTCCTTCACCAGAAACAATGTAACCTAAGAATGTTACCTCATGAGTGAAAAAGGTACATTTCTTAAGGTTACCAAACAACCTTTCATTTTCAAGAACAAGCATAATCTGATTGAGATGATCTTGATGCTCTTGCTTGCTCTTAGAATAGATCAGAATGTCCTCGAAGTAAACTACCACAAACTTCCCGATGTATGGCCTGCATACTTGATTCATTAGCGATATGAATGTACTAGAAGCACTAAAAAGACCAAAGGGCATAACAAGCCATTCATACAACCCTCCCTTGGTCTTGAAAGTCATTTTCCATTCATCTCCCTCCCGGATTCTGATTTGGTCGTATCCACATCGATGGTTGATCTTTGAAAACACTTTTGAGCTATGTAGTTCATCTAGCGCATCTTCTAGCCTAGGTATGGGATACCTATACTTGATTGTGATTTGTTCATGGTTCTGCTGTCCACACCCATATGTTGAGTACCATCCTTATTAGGAACTAACAAGGCAGGCACAGCACAAGGGCTTAAGGACTCACGTACAAGCCCTTTTGACATCAGTTCCTATACTGCCTTTGAATCTCCATAGTTTCCTTTAGGTGTATTCTAGATGCTGGCTTGTTTGGAAGGATAGCACCTGGAATGAGGTCAATATGGTGTTGGATATCCCTTTTGGGCGGTAAACCCATGGGTATCGCCTTAGGAAACAAATGACAGAACTTTTGTATGAGTGCTTTGGCTACAAGGTTAGTAGGTAAGGGAGTTTCTGGTTCATCTTGTATGCTCAATATACACTCTCTAAAGGCCTTGAATTCATGATGGAAGGCCTTTCACAAAGGCTCACTAAAGATAAGAAGCGAATTAGATTACTTGGGTTTCATTTGGGGCTCATATTGATGGAGCTCAGATGGGGATAAAGGAGTTAGGGTAATCTTCTTGCCATCATTGGTAAAGGAGTAAGTATTCAAGTAACCATTATGCATAACTGGTGGAGATCTCTCCATACCTCTAAACTTGGACAATCAAATCAGTCAAGATAACCTTATTTTGCTGGCCAAAAGTTAAATAAATTATCCACATTTTGTTGAAGTAAAATAGTAGATCACGGGTTAATTCCAACAGCAAACCTAATTTTCGAGAGCTGAATTACTTAGGCCTCTTTGAGGTTTCAATCTAATATTTAAAATGCATTTGAATTTCAAGAAGTTAGCTTTCCAGCAAAACAATTTTTAGCTCATTTGGGCTTCATTTGCCCATCCAAATCATCTTTTTAATCCAAAGTGTACAAACTGCATGGTTAAACCAGAATGTACCTGGTTTTGTGCGCTTATTTACTTAGGCCATCTTGAGGTTTAAGTTTGATATTTTTCGATATTTTGGTTCTTTAAGATCTTATCTTTCAGGCATACAAAAATATTTGGGTTAAGTTGTGCAAAAATAGAAGAACCAGGCTATTTTTATAAACTGTGCAGACTGGACCTAGTTTTAAGCAGTCCGAAGTTTCTAAGGTGGTTAGGCAGCATCAAGTCCAAAAGCTAAATTTACACCTAGAAAAGTTAGAAGACTTCTCAAGGTTTCCTCCCATGTAAAGAAATCCCAATCATCCCCTCTTTTTGCATGTGAAATTGGCGTTCAAATCCAGCCAGAAAACTGCCCAGTACTACTACCTACTGCCGTGGAGAGTTCTTAGCAATCTAAGGGTCAAGTCACATCTAAACAACTTGCTTGAACTTGCTTAAAGGGGTTTAGATATAATCATGAAGCTTTCTACTTAACCCCAAAGGGAACCAACAAAAAACAAGTGAAGATGGGCAGCTTTGCTCCCATTGGGCAGTCGTAAAGTGTAAAGGAGACAAACCACTTTTTTGCTTTTTTCTCTCACATAAGGGGAGCTGTTTGTTTACTTGTTCATTTGTTTGCTTGCCTAGGCTAATTATAATCAGTGTAATTCAGCTTATTCTGATGCATAAAGTTGTAATTAGCTTAGTTTAATCATGCTTAATTGTAACTGGTTTGCTAAGCTAAATTTAAAGCTGGATTAAGTTAAGCTAAAGGTTTCCTCCTTAGGACGGAAACCTCCTAAGCCCCATAGCTGCCTTAGAACATGTATTCAAGGCCTTTAGAAGACTCATTTCATACTCAGCTTTGAATATATAACTTTAAAAGTGAATTGAGAGTTTTGCTCCTTTCATTCCTTAAACACTTTGCTTGCTTATCCTTAATTAGGCGGGTTAAGGTGGTGATCAAGTAAAGTCTTAAGTCTTAATTAGGTGGTATTTCTATGTCCTAGTTAAGGTTAGGTGCCCTAAGCTCTAACTGAGTGGTGTTTCTGTATCTAAGTAAGAGTTTAGATTATCAATTATCCCTTCATTCATTCATGGATTCACTTAAACTCAACATTGATTTCGGTTTGCTTACCCTTGCATTTGTAATCAGTTTTGAGCATTTGCGATTCTCCCCCACAGATACATCATATTTGATATCAAAGCTTAGGTTTCTACTTATCCTGGTATGTCCCTCTGCTTCCAGATTCATTTCCAGTCATTTCCAAACACATTCCTTGCCCTAGCTTAAACACACATCTGAATACACCGTGAGTAACTAGTACAAGTTTGGAAGAGAAATTTGATGTAGTTTTGAAGAATTGTCAAACACTTTCAGCACAAAATGAGTTATTAATGAGAAAACTCAATCAGGGTGTTCAATGTGACCATGAGTACCAATACAGGGTTAGGGGGACTTGATCCTAGGTATGCTAATGTGGTTGATTTGCAAGCCTATACTACTCTTCGTGGGGCATATGTCCTTGCTCAGAAGGCTGAGTGACAAAAAAAAAAAATCGAGGCATTAAACTCACCGTTCCCCCACGCTCCACCCCACAAAAAACCCCAGCCCCAGTAAACAGCCTACCACCTCCTAAAAGAACTAAACCCAATCCTAAGGGAATCCAAAGATGTTTTAAGTGCCAAGGATTTAGATAGTTTACATTAGATTATACAAATTAAAGGATCGTTACATTAGCCAAATAAAAAGTCGTGGTAAAGAAGGAAATGAGGAGGAAATTGAGGGTGATTTTGAGAAAACTCTAGAGGAGATAGCAGTGGAAGTGGATGAGGGTGAAATGCTTACTTTGGCCACCAACCATCCACCAAGGAGCCACGAGCATCTAAGCCTTTTTCCTAGTTTTGGTGAACCATTACTTAAAGCTCCTAATTCTGAATTAAGTGCATTTAAGGAAAGGGTTCAAGGCAAGCCCAAATGGTCCCCTCCAAACCAGGTTCAAATCAACAAGGGGAATGAATGGAAAAGAGTCTCTAGGATTAATAGAGACTTACTTGCATGGATGATCTTATTTCAGCCAGAATTGAGCTAAGTATAGAAGATGATTACCTAAACCGATCAGAGGTCAAAACTTTTTCAATAAGGGAGAATGATGGAGATCTCTCCATGCCTCTTAATTTGGAGAGTGAATTCAATCAATGTAATCTTATTTTGCTGGCCAACTATTAAATAAATCATCAACGTTTTCTTAAAGATGCAAAACAACAGGTCATAGATTAATTCTAATGGAAAACCTAGTTTTGAAAGATTAATTACTTAGGCCTCTTTGAGGTTTAAGTTTAATAGTTTATAATGGGGTTGAATTTTCGGAAGTTAGCTTTCCATTAAAACATGTTTCAGCTCATTTGGATGTCATTTGCCCATCCAAATCATCATTTTAATCAAAACTTTCTAAACTACTTGGCTGAACCAGAATGTACCCGGTCTTGTGTGCTTAATTACATAGGCCTCCTTGAGGTTTAAATTTGATATTTTTTGATATTTTGGTTCTTTAAGATCTTATCATTTAGGTCATGTAAAAATACTTGGATTAAGCCATGTAAAAATAGGAGAACGAGGCTGTTTTTTTGAACCGTGCAGACTGGACTTGGTTTTGAGCAGTCTAAAGTTTCTAAGGAGTTGGAAGCCGCAAATCAAGTCCAAAAGATGAATTTCCACCTGGAGGAGTTAGAAGACATCTTAAGGTTTCCTCCCATGTAAGGAAATCTATATTGTCCCCTCTTTTTGCAAGTGAAATATCGCATCCAAAACCAGCCAGAAAACTGCCCAATACTGCTAGTTGCTGATGTGGAGAGTTCTCAGTAATCTAAGGGTCAAGTCATGTATAAAAAGCTTGCTTAGGTTGCTTAGAGGAGTTTAGACATAATCACAAAGTTTTTTACTTAGCCCCAAAGGGAACCAATGAAAAACAAATGTAGAAAGATAGCTTTACTCCCATTAGCCAGTCGCAAAGTGCAGTGGAGACAAACCACTTTTTACTTTTTCTCTCACATAAGGGGAGCTGCTTTTTTGCTTACATAGGCTGATTATAATTAGTGTATTTTAGCTTATTCTGATGCATAAGGTTGTAATTAACTTAGCTTAATCATGCTTGATTGCAACCAATTTGCTAAGCTAAGTTTAAAGCTATATTAAGTTCAGTTGGAAGTTTCCTCCTTAGGAAGGAAACCTGTTAAACCACCTAGCTACCTTAGAATGTTTATTTAAGGCCTTTAGAAGGCTCATTTTGTACTCAACTTTGAATATACAGCTGTGAAAGTGACTTAAGAGCTTTGCTCCTTTCATTCCTTAAACACTTCGCTTGCTTGTCCTTAACTAAGCCGGTTAAGGTGGTGACCAAGTAAAGTCTTAACTCTTAATTAGGTGGTGTCTCTGTATCCTAATTAACGTTAGGGGCCCTAAACTCTAACTTAGTGGTGTCTCTATATCTAAATGAGAGTTTAGATTATTAATTATCCCTTCATTCATTCATGGATTCACTCAAACTCGACCTTGATTTCATTTTGCTTATCCTTGCATTTACAATCAGTTCTGCGTATTTGTGACTCTCCCCCATAGATACATCATATTTGGTATCAGAGCATAGGTTTCTCCTTGGCTTGGTACGTCCCTTGAGTCCCAGAATGATTTCCAGCCGTTTCAAAACACATCCCCCATTCCAGCTTAAACAAACATCCGAATACACCATGCGTACTTGTACAAGTTTGGAAGAGAAATTTGATGCAGCTTTAAAGAATTGTCAAACCCTTTCAGCCCAAAACGAGTTGTTAATGAGAAAATTCAATGAGGGTGTTCAACATGACCAAGAACTTTAAGCTCAGAATGACTACCTATGGAAGCAACTTGGAGCCGTTTTGAAGCAAAAGCTAAAAGTGAATGAAGAGCCTCTCCAATCTTATCCTAGGAGGCAAGGCCAAGTTTTTAGCCATAATGTGGATTCATCTTGTGAGGATGAATCTTTAAGAATGGCTAGACCAGAACCAAGGTTTCAAGCTAATACCAATGATTTCAAGGCTGTAATCCCGGAGTATGAAGGTAAGCTTGATCCTGAGGAATTCCTAGATTGGTTACATGCTGTTGAATGTGTTTTTAAGTGTAAAATGTTCCTGAAGACAAAAAGGTATCATAAAATATGCCTCACTATGGTGGAAGAGTGCACACGTGAGTTTGAGAAGCTGGCAATCAAGTGCGATCTTCAGGAGCCAGAAGAGCAAACAATTGTTACGTACTTAGGAGGACTTGATCCTAGGTATGCTAATGTGGTTGATTTGCAAGCCTATACCACTTTTGATGAGGTATGTGTCCTTTCTTACAAGGTTGAGCAATAAAAAAATTCAAGCCCCCTTAAGCATGAGTTTCCAAAACCCCCACTTTAGAACAAACCCATTAACAAGGGGAGCCCCATTCGTCTTCATAAACCCACGGTTCCCCTACCCTCCACCCCGCAAAAAACCTCAGCCCTGCTAAATGGCCAACCACCTCCAAATAGACCTAAACCCATTCTTAAGGGGCATCCAAAGATGTTTTAAGTGCTTAGAATTTTGACGCTTAACATCAGATTGTACAAGCCGAAGGATCGTTACATTAGCTAGATGGAAAGCTGTGGAAGAGGAGGAAAATGTGGAGGAAATTGAGGGTGCTTTTGAGGAAACTCTAGAAGAGATAGTAGTGGAAGTGGATGAAGGTGAAATGCTTACATTGGGCACCAACCATCCACCAAGGAGCCATGAGCATCTAAGCCTTTTCCTCACTTTTAGTGAACCATTGCTTGAAGCTCCTAATTTTGAATTAAGAGCATTTAAGGAAAGGGCTCAAGGCAAGCCCGAAGGGTCCCCTCCAAACCAAATTCAAGTCAACAAGGGGAATGAATGAGTCTCTAGGATTAAGAGAGACTTCTTTGAATGGATGACCTTATTTCAGCTACAATTGAGCTAAGTATGAAAGATGATTGCCTAAATCAATCTGAGGTCAAATCTTTCTCAACAAAGGGAGAATGATAGAGATCTCTCTGTGCCTCTTAATTTAGAGAATCGAATCAGTAAATGTAACCTTATTTTACGGGCCAACAGATTAAATAAACCATCCACATTTTATTAAAGAAGAAAAACAGCAGGTCAGAGGTTAATTCCAGCAACAAACCTGGTTTTTGAGCGCTTAATTACTTAGGCAGGCCTCTTTGAGCTTTAAGTCTAACAGTTTACAATGGGTTTGAATTCGAGGAAGTTAGCTTTCCAGCAAAACAAGTTTCAGCTCATTTGGTGTAAAGCCCGTGTACCTTGTTTTCTATCAAGTGATCCGTAACGCCTTTTTACGCTATAAAAACCTATTTTATTTAAGGATACGATTTAAATTAATTGGTGACGTGCTTATGTGAGTGATGATTTTACTAGAAACAATATTTTCATCGGCAGTGTAATATTATTATTATTAATTTGGAAAATCCTTCAATGATTTATATTAATCATTGTTAACGGTTATTAACGAGTATTAAATCGATCAGGAAATCAAACACAATCAGGTTGTCAATCTTAGGAGTAGTTCGATGCTTAATAAATCGAACCTGGCTGTATTTGGGAACGAGTAATCGATAAAACATTATATTGTCGATTTGGGTTTAGAATTCGGGTTTCGAATTAAACTAGCGGTACCGAATATGAATCAGCCTAGACCAAAAATAAACGAAAGAGAGTAGGGAGGGGAAAATTAGTAATTCGCACCTGACCCCCATTTTTTCTCCACATGCCGCGACCCCCCCGACACTCTCTCTCTCCTGTCACTCTGCTGCCCGTCTTCTTCCTCCTCCTCTCCCCCTCCATTAACGTCACTTCCAAGCTCAAGCCCAGTAGATTTTCATCCCACATTACCGTAAATTCATCCCATCTGACCTCCCCTACTAGTTGGCCACCCATTTCATACAAATTGGGCTGAAATTCGAACAAGCCAGCCACTTTTCATGGCACTAAATTGCAGGTCGAACTCATCCCCCAGGTATGGCCATGAACTTCACCGCTTAATTGCTTCAATTTTCTATAAATTAGGTTAGAAATCGCTGCTTTTAAACCCCAATTCAACCTCAAATCAGTACGTGAGTTTGGGTCTGTTTTAGGGTCCTAATTTCGGGAATTTGGGCACGATTTGGGTCCTGTTCGAGAATGGGTAAGCAAGAGGCGAAGGATTGGAGTTGTTCAAACCCCTAAAGTCGACCCCACGTTTGTGAATCGAACCTCTAGCTTGGGTTCAAGGTGAGGGTTTCTTTCCTCCTAAATTACCACTATTTTCAATGAATTTAACTAAATGTGGATAGTGCACGTTTATTTTGAAGTTAGAAATCAGTTTGGCTAAATTTAGATTTGAGATTGAGGAATTATGAACATGGCGCTGATTTTAGGTCATTTAGATGTCGAATTGATGCTGAATGTTAACAACTAGATAGTAGAGAAATGTTTAATGAGCAACATGTTAGCATAGCACTGTGTTTCCAATAATTCATTAGTTCGAATTCCGTTTTGAAGCTTGAGAATGCTAATTGAAGTAGTAGTGGAATGAACGGAATTGTGTGTAAAGGTTATGGTTACATCAGTTTGGGCACGTTAATAGTCTATTCGTAATAATTACTATGAGATGCTATGCCTAGCGATATCGGTTTGTGAACTAGAAAGTAAATATTGCTTTAAAATTTCTATTTGCATCAGTATAGTATACGTTGAATTCTAAGTTGGCTATTAAGCATGAATGCCATATCTATATACGATCGTTTTATGTACTGTTGGTTTGTCTATGACAATATTAAACTGGGTTGGAAGTTGGATGGCTCAGGGTAGAACTATTGAGTGGTTTGAGGTTCTTGTGATCGGTGCTGTGTGAGGAGGGAGTTAGGGTTGTGAATTGCCACAATTGTGTGGATTGTGAGGCCATGCGTGGCTTAATGGGCAGAATCTGCCGAGTTGTGATATGAAGTGTATGAAGGTGCTATGTATGAACCCTTTTCCCCCGATATGCTACATGACGTTATGTGATTAATTCTTGTAACCTTAGACGTCTTGGAAAAGAAAAGGTCATTTAGAAAGTTTGCTTTACATGTTTAAAAATGCTTTTAAGTTTGTCAGTCGTCCATTCGCCTGTTAGGATGTCTAAGGTGTAAAAAGGTCCTAAATCGTCGAACTATCCAGTTGGTGACTCGACTGAAAAGGCGATAGGTTTAGGAAGTTTAAAAGTGAAGCAAAAGTGAATTTGAAAATGTTTAAAGCATTGGTTTGTTTATAAATTCTCCTTGTGTTGAAAAGAATTTAAACGACCTGGAAAAGAGCACCTTAAGGTGCTAATTATGAAGTTTAGCTAATTTGCATACTAGTTGCTTGCGTAAGTCTCTATTGAGTTTTAACTTACGAGCATGTAAAACCATTATACTTTAAGGAGTGTTTACATTGAAATGTTACGAAGAAAACTTGTTTGCCTTATAAACGAGCCAAGTACCTTAAGTTTTTGAATTATAACAAGTTTGGAACGCTTTAAGTATTCAGTTTATTTTTATGCCCTCCTTTGAGTTTTAAAAGGGTTAAAACGAGTTATAAAATGACAACTGAGGGTTTTATTACGAACCTAGTTTGAGTTAAACGCTAACTAAGTACTTTAAGTTCCAAATAGGTTTCGTTTTACGAATTAATAAACGTATTATGTTATGAAGAAACTTTTAAGTTAATAACAAGATCATTTTACGATTTAGCAAACTTAATATGTTTATACGAAACTTTTAAGTTGAAAACAAAGTCGTTTAACGGTTTAGCAACCTTATTATGTTTATACGAAGCCTTCAAGTTAGAAACGAAGTCGTTTTATGATTTAGCAACCTTATTACGGTTATACGAAGCTTTTAAGTTAGAAACAGAGTTGTTTTACGATTTAGCAAACTTATTACGTTCGTACAAAGCATTTAAGTGAGAAACTACGTCGTTCAACGATTTAGTAAACCTATTACATTTATAAGAGGCTTTTAAATTCAAAGGGAAGTCAGTTAACGTATTAACAAGCTTATTACATTTTTAAGAAACTTTTAAGGTTCAAAGGAGGTCGATTTATGTGTTAATCAACTTATTACGTCTATAAGATGCTTTTAATCTATTTACGAAGTTGAGTTACGAGTTAGCAAACTTATTCCATTTATAAGACGTTTTTAGGCCAAAAATGAATGAACTATAAACATTTCGAAATGTTATGGTCATTTTGTTTAAAAATAATATTTTAACAAAGTTAGCATCCAAAAAAGAGAAACGTAATGCGATATTGAATGCTAAGAAACTGCGAGGCAAGTGGCCAGACCTCGAGGGTGGGAATTGGATGCAAAGATGGCGTGAGCTGCTTCCCCCTAAGGTAATGTTGGGTGCTGGGCACAAAGTTGGCAGGAGCTGCTCCCCTGAGCTAGACTCAAGATACGATTATCTCGGTGTGGGCTATTCCCTAATGTGTGACAAAACCTTGAGACGGGCTGGACTCAGGATATGATTATCCTGGTGTTAGCTATTGTCCCACAGAGGACAGTATCGAGGTCAGAGTTGCTCTGCTAAGACGCGTTTTGGCCAAAAGTTAAGTACGTATACCCAGGGATCACGTAGATTAAGAGTGACGATCTCACTTAAGGGCGGTGTTGACCTCCCTTAGCCAGCACAATAAGATGTTTTTATGTTATAAGTAAGTTCCTGATAAAAAGAAGATTTGGCTTTTTGCCATTCTAAGCAGTTCAAAAAAGAAAAGAAGTTCTTTTAAAGGAATACGAGCCTTAAGAGGCGAAGTAAAGCATTTTTAAGAAAAGAAGAAAGCTTTCAAATGTACGTAACCTGCATATATTTTATGAATGTGTTCTGAATATAGTTTAAATGAAATTTCTAATGAAGTATAGTTACATCCTAGTAATCCATCGTACATTCAAGCTTTCCGATGTCCATATTCGATGAAAGAATATTTCTTGACAAGTCTTTCTTGCCAGTTTAGATGTTTTGAGTACTTTCTGAAAGAATTATATGCCTTAAAGAAGTTGGCATGAATTATAAACCAATCTTGGAATATATGAAGAGTCACTGCGTTTTCAAAAGTATGTTTGAAAGCTTCAACCTCAATCCTTGTTGGTTGTTTGATTATGTCCCTAACTATTTGTTAGCATAGAAGCTTGGCTGATTAGGGCCTAGAAACGAGTTGAGGGGTTAGTGATGTATAAGTGGGTGGTAAGTGAACCAAATCAAACTCAAATAAACCCAAATAAGAATTGAACCAAAGTAAAGAGAAAATGGAAGGTTGATTGAGATGGAATGAAAATAATAACAAAAAAGAACAAAGGATAAACAAGACCTTGCACTTGAGATAATCCTTCGCGGAGCCACTCAAGGACTTGATCTTGGGCAAATCCTCTTGTCTTCACCAAGGAATCACTCCAATTGGAAAAGAAAAGAGAACCTAGAACACCACTTGAACTTGCCAAAATTCAAGATATAGAACTAGGGATTTTTTTTGGGACACAAATGAGAATCACTCTCAAGGTGTTTGTACTACTCTTGGAAAAGCTTACAACTCTAAATTGAAAAACACTTCACGCCCCCACCATATATAGGCAACAACAAGACAAGCAAAAGACACAAACTCCTAGCAATTTAAAGCTAGAAAATTGAAAAGACTTAGGAAAAATAAAAAGACACAACTTAAAGGAATGGGGGAGGTTACAATGAACATTCTAGACTTCCTATCAGCTGAAGAAATCCATCCAAGTCGTGCATGATGTCAGCAAGGTGATGTCATGTAACCTATGTCTCTTCACTTGCCCAGCATTAACTCCATGCAGTAGCCTTCACTTCAACAGAGCATTTCTCTCAGCTCACACGTCCAAATAAGTTGCTTTTAGGCTTGTGGGAAAGCCCTGGAAATCTATTTTCCCGAATGGGCTCATTTGCTCAATTTGGATAAGTAGATCAAAAGTTATGATCCGAACATTATACCTATATCAGAACTGGACTGGAATAGGACATGTCTTCTTTGAGTAATATTTAGCCCAACCAAACGACGTCCAAATTAAACATAATTAGGCTTGTTTGAAAGCTGAGATCTTAAACTTCAAAACCATGTGGCCCCTCAAGTTGTGGGTCTGCTTGAGCTAGTCCAAAAAATGAGCACAAAAAAAAATTATCTTCCGCAGGGATGAATCGGGCACCAATTCTTCCGAAAGGAATATGAGTTTTATCCAGATTTTCGCCACTTGCTTGACTTCTTCATGATGTCTAAAGTCCTTGAACTCACATAATAAGAGAAAATATGAGAGTTTCCATGCACGCTCTTGTTTGACACTTTTCTTCTTGGAAGTTGACCTTAAATAAAAATGATGCATATGGGAATATGCATCATACTCCCCGGGTGGTTTTGAGTTTGTCCTCAAACTCAAAGGGTTAGCAAGCCTCTCAAGAAAGGGGTCATGCTCACAATATGGGAGCTTTTGGGGAAGGAGGTCACAGGGCATCACCTCTAGAGAGATATAGAAGAGGGTGAGGGGAGGATGATAAAACGGGTCATACCTGGTGAGGAGAAGAGGCGGAAGTGAGAAATCTTCTTTGGGGCAAGGGTTTGGGAAGGATGAATGAGGGTTAAGGCTTGTCGGTCCTTTTGTGGCTTGGGGCTTTGGCACGATGGAATAGGGGTCAAGGTGATTTTCTTCTCATCCTTAATAAAAGAGTAGGTGTTGAGGCGCCCATGATGAATTACATGGCGATCAAACATCCATGGTCTACCCAATAATATATGGCTTGCATCCATAGGAAGAATGTCACACAATATCTCATCCTTATAGTGGTCTCAATAGAAAGAGAAATGAGGCACTGATGAGAAATGTATATACCTTTGCCTTGATTTAGCCATTGGATGCTATAAGGCTTAGGATGGGGTGTAGTCGCAAGTTTGAGCTTGTCCACCATGGTTTTGGATGCAACATTTGTACAACTACCTCCATCGATGATGAGGGTACAAACTTTCCCTTGAATAGTGCACCTTGTGTGGAAAATCGCCTCTCTTTGCTCTAAGCCTTCTTGAATAGCAAATCCACTCAATGCTCGCCTAATGACAAGCAACTCACCTTCATCGGGGCCTATGATAACCTCTTCTTCTTTTTCTTCCAAGCTTTCCTCTTCTTCATGTTCATGCTCCTAAAAAGAAGCTTGGTACTCAGCCAGGGAAACAATCCTCTTGTTAGGACAATCAGATGCAAAATGTCCCATACCTTGACAACGGAAACACCGAACTTGGTCTTTTGGCCGTGAGGGCACTTTTGTGGGAGGTGGAGGGGTGATGGGAGGGTGTTGGGCAGCAAGCTTAGGCCTAGGGAAGCCTTGGCTCTGATACCAATTGATGTAAAAGTGGGTGGTAAGTGAACCAAATCAAACTCAAATAAACCCAAATAAGAATTGAACCAAAGTAAAGAGAAAATGGAAGGTTGATTGAGATGGAATGAAAATAACAAAAAAAGAACAAAGGATAAACAAGACCTTGCACTTGAGATAATCCTTCGCGGAGCCACTCAAGGACTTGATCTTGGGCAAATCCTCTTGTCTTCACCAAGGAATCACTCTAATTGGAAAAGAAAAAGAGAACCTAGAACACCACTTGAACTTGCCAAAATTCAAGATATAGAACTAGGGATTTTTTTTTGGACACAAATGATAATCACTCTCAAGGTATTTGTACTACTCTTGGAAAAGCTTACAACTCTGAATTGAAAAACACTTCACACCCCCACTATATATAGGCAACAACAAGACAAGCAAAAGACACAAACTCCTAGCAATTTAAAGCTAGAAAATTGAAAAGACTTAGGAAAAATAAAAAGACACAACTTAAAGGAATGGGGGAGGTTACAATGAACATTCTAGACTTCCTACCAGCTGAAGAAATCCATCCAAGTCGTGAATGATGTCAGCAAGGTGATGTCATGTAACCTATGTCTCTTCATTTGACCAGCATTAACTCCATGCAGCAGCCTTCACTTCAACTGAGTATTTCTCTCAGATCACACGTCAAAATAAGGTGATTGTGGGCTTGTGGGAAAGCCCTGGAAATCTATTTTCCCGAATGGGCTCATTTGCTCAATTTGGATAAGTAGATCAAAAGTTATGGTCCGAACATTACACCTATATCAGAACTGGACTAGAACAGGACATGTCTTCTTTGAGTAATATTTAGCCCAACCAAACGACGTCCAAATTAAACATAATTGGGCTTGTTTGAAAGCTGAGATCTTAAACTTCAAAACCATGTGGCCCTTCAAGTTGTGGGTCCACTTGAGCTAGTCCAAAAAATGAGCACAAAAAAAAAATTACCTTCCGCAGGGATGAATCGGGCACCAATTCTTCCGGAAGGAATATGAGTTTTATCCAGATTTTCGCCACTTGCTTGACTTCTTCATGGTGTCTAAAGTCCTTGAACTCACATAATAAGAGAAAATATGAGAGTTCCCATGCACGCTCTTGTTTGACACTTTTCTTCTTGAAAGTTGACCTTAAATAAAAATGATGCATATGGGAATATGCATCAGTTAGAATGAAGTTTTAAGGGTGGTGATCTTTCCTTGGGGATTTTGATTGCCTAATATGATAATAAAGTATGGATGCATGATATGTGGCTGTCATTACTATTATTACCTGCAACTGTTTTGTGTTTTAAGGAGTAAGGGCATTCTCACTGAGCGTGTGGTTGCTCATCCCTTTATTATTTCCCTTTTTCCCAGGTTTAATTTGAGCAGGTATAAGAGATCCTTGGAAGTTATTTGTTGCCAACCCCTCAGAAGCCTCTGCCAGCTTTGCAAAGTGTCTGATGCCTACCACGTTGTAAATTTTTAAGTTTATTGTTGTATGTGAAAGCATGTAGCCAGCTCTGTACCTGTATATGTAGCATTCTAGCCCTTATTTTAGTTGTTTGATCATTAGTGATCTAGGCGAGTGGCCCGAGGTAGTGAACTTGGGTTATTTTAGCATGCTTTATACCTTATTACCAGTTTACAGGTACCCTTAGCTGAGCTAAGACCCTAAAATATTGCTAAAACAGGTGAAACTCTATTAGTTTGATTTTAGATTGACTATCTAAATACTAATCCAAGCCCTCGATCTTCAAGAGCTTTAAGGATTTCCCTCAAGGAAGTCCTGCGGCGTGACTCTCCCTAGGTTGGGGCTGTTACATTAGGTGGTATCAGAGCCATAAGTTTGCATTGTGCATTTAGACAGTATAATAGGCGTGTGCTATGTGAAGATACGTGACTTCTGTGCCTATATGATCTATCTTCCTTGGTATTACTTGTGGTGAGGAGGGTACGACGTATAATATGTATGTATATGCTGGTTCTTCCCTTACTATCAAAATGGCAGTGTAGGACGGTTTTCCACATCCTCGATCACGTTTACCTCCCTCTTTGGTTGGCCGCATAGAATATGGTCATATTCTGGCATGCAATGGATGATGGGGAAGAAGCTGAGGAGGGATACTTTAATTTTTGTGAAGCGGTTTGGTTCCATTGCAAGAAAATCAGCTATAGAAGCGGTAAATCTTATGAGATGACTTATGAAACTCTAGAGGGGTAGAAGAAAAGGATTTGTATATGGTGTTTATTTATATTGAGAAGGCCTACGATAGGGTGTCTTGAGAAGTCCGTTGGAATTAGGAAGAAAGAATTATTTACCTTTTTATTATGTTCATTGAAGATATGCATGAGGGAGTAGAGACTAAGGATTAGGATGCTAGAAAGAGACCTACAGGACTTCCCTGTTGATATTAGGTTATATCAAGCATTGGCTTTAAGCCCTTTTTCAATCATCTCGGATGAGTTCACAAGTGACATGTAGGATGAAATACCGTGGTGGATGTTGTTTGCTACCTATATTGTCTTAATAGAAAGACGCTCGAAGGAACCTAACAATATGTTAGAAAAGTAGAGAGGTATTTTGGAGTTTAAACGTTTTAGATTAAGTACTTGGAATGTAAGTCAAGTGAAAAGAATGAAGAGGCACGTGAGGAAGTCACCATTGATATGATGATACCGAAGCTTAAGAAGTTTAAATACTTGGATTGATCACACACGGTAATGAAGATATCGATACGGACATTGGCTTCGCAACATGAGGTTGGGATGATAAAAATGGAGGCATACATTTAGAGTGTTGTGTGATAAGAGGATCCCAGGTTATAGGAGAGATGAGTAGAATTGGATTGATGTGTAGTTATGTAAGATTGGATTAGATCAGTAATAAAGTTTGTAAAGGGAATGTATGAGTGACACCTAAAGAGCATAAGATGAGGGGAGTAAGGCTTAGATGATTGGTCACATCAAGAGAAAGGATACAGCTGCACTTGCAAAGGTGTGAGAGCATTGCCCTTCGGGCCTGTAACTGGTATAGAGGAAGACTTGTTTGAGATCATGGAGTGCCCTGAGAGGTTCAAGGGCACCTGGCCACCTATCAATTTGAAAAACAAGCTGAGTTCTGGTGGGGGTCAGTGAAACCTAGCGTAGGTGAACCTGTGTTAACCTGGAATCAACTGAAAGCCTTAATAGACGCTCAATATTACCCCCGAGATGTAAGAAGAGTTAAGGAACGGGAGCTATTATGCTTAAAACAAGGAAAAATGAGCGTGATGGAATATGCGGCGAAGTTCAATGAGCTGACCCGATTTGCTGCAAATCAGGTGGCCACCGAAGAAATGAGAATGGACCACTTCGAACAGGGATCAAGAGGGCAAGTGAAACAGATAATAGCAAGATATACTTATAGTAGTTTCCAACAAATGTACCAGAAGGCGGTGAAAATAGCCCGCATCATGAGCGATACCGAGATTGAGAATAGAGAGAAGGACCAAGTAGAGGAATTTGGCCCTTGAGGATCCAATTCTCAGGGACGCAGAAACTTCAGGAGGTTCAAACATGGGATGAAATAGGACAAAGGAAAGCAAGCCGCCCAATGAAAACCGAAGGAATTTGTTAGTAAACCTCATGAGATGCGTATCTAACGTTACATAACCTCTTCCTTAGAAACTATTTGCCATATCGATCATACTTGCAAAGATTGAGTTATTTTAGTGCAAGGAAAAAACGCTCCCTGATGATTTGGTACGACCAGAAATCCAATGATGGGATGCTATCGTAAAGACGAAATGAATAGCTACACATAAAGTGACTTGGATTGTGAAAGAAATGCGGGTGAAGTACCCCATTAATTCCTCTAAGTAAGTAATTTCTAGGACGAAATTCTTTTAGGGGGGAGTGTAAGGCCTGCGCACCTTATTTTCTATCAAGCGCTCCATAACGCCTTTTTACGTTATAAAAACCTATTTTATTTAACGATATGAGTTAAATTAATTATTGACGTGCTTATGTGAGCGATGATTTTACTATAAAGAATATTTTTGGCGCCAGTTATAATATTATTATTATTATTAGTTTTGAAAATCCTTCAATGACTTTTAATAAGCATTATTAATGGTTATTAACGAGTATTAAATCGATTAGGAACCCGAATACAATTAGGCTGCCAACCTTAGGAGTAGTTTGATGTTTATTAAATCGAACCTGGCTGTATATGGGAATGAGTAATCGATGAAACATTATATTGTCGATTTGGGTTTAGAATTCGGGTTTCGAATTAGACTAGCGGTACCGAATATGAATCAGCCTAGACCAAAAATAAACGGAAGAGAGTACGGAGGGGCAAATTACTAATTTGCGCGTGACCCTCCCTTCTTTCTCCAGCTGCCGCAACCCCCCGACACTCTCTCTCCTCTCACTCTGCTGCCCGTCTTCTTCCTCCTCCTCTCCTCCTTCATTAACATCACTTCCAAGCTCAAGCCTAGCAGATTTTCGCCCCACACAACCGTAAATTCATCCCATTCGACCTTCCCTATGAGTTGGCCACCCATTTGATGCGAATTGAGCTGAAATTCGAACAAGCTAGCCACTTGTCTTAGCACTAAATTGAAGCTCGAACGCATGCCCCAGGTATGGCCATGAACTTCACCTCTTAGCTGCTTCAATTTTCTATAAATTAGGGTGGAAATCGCTGCTTTCAAACCCCAACTCAACCTCGAATCAGCAAGTGAGTTTGGGTCTATTTTAGGGTTCGATTTCCGAGAATTTGGCCCGATTTGAGTCCAGTTCAAGCGTGGGTAAGTAAGTGGTGAAGGATTGGAGTTATTCGAGCCCCTTAAGTCGAGCCCACGGCCATGAATCGAACCTCTAGCTTGGGTTCAAGGTGAGGGTTCCTCTCCTCCTAAATTACTACTATTTTCAATGAATTTAACTAAATTTAGATAGTGCATGTTGATTTTGAAGTTAGAAATCAGTTTGGGTAAATTGAGATTTGAGATTGAGGAATTACAAACATGGTGCTGATTTTGGGTCATTTGGATGTCGAATTAATGCTGAATGTTAATAACTAGGCAGTAGAGAAATGTTTAATGAACAGAATGTTAGCATAACGCTGTGTTTCCAATAATTCATTAGTTCGAATTTCGTTTTGAAGCTTGAGAATGCTAATTGAAGTAGCTGTGGAATTTACTGAATTGTGTCTAAAGTCTATGGGTACATCGGCTTGGCCATGTGAATAGGCTATTCGTAGTAATTACTATGAGATACTATGCCTAGGGATATCGGTTTGCGAACTAGCAAGTAAATATTACTTTGAAGTTTCTATTTGCATTAGTTTAGTATACGTTAAATTCTAGGTTGGCTATTAAGCATGAATGCCATACCTAATGCACGATCGTTTTTTGTATTGTTAGTTTGTTTATGACAATATTAAACCGAGTTGGAAGTTCGATGGCTCGAGGTGGAACTATTGAGTGGTTTGAGGTTCTTGTGGTCGGTGCTGTGTGAGGAGGGAGTTAGGATTGTGAATTGCTGCAATCGTGCGGATTGCGAGGCCATGTGTGGCTTAATGGGCAGATTCTGCCGAGTTGTGATATGAAGTGTATGAATGTGCTGTGTGTGAACCCTTTTCCCCCGATATGCTACGTGATGTTATGTGATTAATTCTTGAAGCTTTAGGCGTCTTAAAAAAGAAAAAGTTCATTTAGAAAGTTTGCTTTACACATTTGAAAATGCTTTTAAGTTTGTCAGCCGTCTATTTGGTTGTTAGGATGTCTAAGGTGTAAAAGGGTCTTAAATCGTCGAACTATTCAGTTAGTGACCCGACTGAATAGTTGATAGATTTAGGAAGTTTAAAAGTGAACCAAAAGTGAATTTGAAAATGTTTAAAGTATTGGTTTGTTTATAAATTCTCCTTGTGTTGAAAAGAATTTAAACGACCTGGAAAAGAGCACCTTAGGTTGCTAATTTTGAAGTTCAGCTAATTTATATACTAGTTGCTTGCATAAGTCTCTATTCAGTTTCAAGTTATGAGCATGTAAAACCATTATATTTTGAGGAGCATTTACATTGAAAGGTTATGAACAAAGCTTGTTTACCTTATAAACGAGCCAAGTACCTTAAGTTCCCGAATAATAACAAGTTTGGAATGCTTTAAGTACTCAGTTTACTTTTATGAGCCCCTTTGAGTTTTAAAAGGGGTTGAAACGAGTTATAAAATGACAACTGAGGGTTTTGTTACGAACCTGGTTTGAGTTAAATGCTGACTAAGTACTTTAAGTTCCAAATGGGTTTCGTTTTACAAAATAATTAACGTATTATGTTATTAAGAAGCTTTTAAGTTAAAAACAAGATTGTTTAACGATTTAGCAAACTTAATACATTTATACAAAGCTTTTAAGTTGAAAACAAAATCGTTTTATGATATAGCAACCTTATTAGGTTTATACGAAGCTTTTAAATTGGAAGCGAAGTCGTTTTATGATTTCACAACCTTATTACGTTTATACAACGCTTTTAAGTTAGAAACGAAGTCGTTTTATAATTTAGCAAACTTATTACATTCGTACGAAGCATTTGAGTTAGAAACTGAGTCGTTTTGCGATTTAGTAAACGTATTACGTTTATAAGAAGCTTTTAAGTTTAAAGCGAAGTCGGTTTACGTATTAACAAGCTTACTACGTTTTTAAGAAGCTTTTAAGGTTCAAAGGAAGTCGATTTACGTGTTAATAAACTTATTACGTCCATAAGGAGCTTTTAAGCTATTTACAAAGCAATTTACGAGTTTACAAATTTATTCCGTTTGCAAGAAGTTTTTAAGCCAAAAATTAGTGAATTCGAATTGTTTAAAAGTAAGATTTTAACAAAGTAAGCATCTGAAAAAGAGAAATGTAATATGACCTTGTAGGCTAAGAAAGTGCTAGGCAAGTGGCCAGACCTTGAGGGTGGGAATTGGACGTAAAGATGGCATGAGCTGTTTCCCACTATGGTAATGCTGGGAGCTGGGCACAAAGATGGAGTAAGCTGTTCCGGGATCTGGGCTCAAGATATGATTATCTTGGTGTGAGCTGTTTCATAATATGTGACGCGTAAGAAAACCTTGAGGGGGGTTGGACTCTGGATATGATTACCCTGGTGTGAGCTGTTGCCCCACAGAGGACTGTATCGAGGTTAGAGTGGCTCTACTAAGACGCGTTTTGGCCAAAAGTTAAGTACGTATACCCCGAGGATGACGTAGATTAAGAGTGACGATCGTACTTACGGGCGGTGTTGACCTCCCCTAGCCAACACAATAAGATGTTTTTTTTGTTATAAGTAAGTTCCAGATAAAAAGGAGATTTACCTTTTTGCCATTCTAAGCAGTTCAGAAAAGAAAAGAAATTCTTTTAAAGGAATACGAGCCTTAAGAGGACAAGTAAAGCATTTTTACGAAAAGAAGAAAGCTTTCAAATATACATAACCTGCATATATTTTATGAACGTTTTATGAATAAAGTTTAAATGAAATTTCAAACGAAGTATAGTTACATCCTATTAATGCATCGTACATTCAAGCTTTTCAATGTGCATACTCGATGAAAGAATATTTCTTGCCAAGTCTTTCTTACCAGTTTAGATGTTTTAAGCACTTTCAGAAAGAATTATAAGCCTTAAAGAAGTTGGCGTGAATTATAAACCAATCTTGGAATATATGAAGAGTCACTGTGTTTTCAAAAGTACGTTTGAAAGCTTCAAACTCAATCCTTGTTGCTTGTTTGATTATGTGCCTAACTATTTATTAGTAGGGAAGCTTGGCCGTTTAGGGCCTAGAAACGGGTTGAGGGGTTAGAATGAAGTTTTAAGGGTGGTGATCTTTCCTTGGGGATTTTGATTGCCTAATATGGCAGTAATGTATAAATGCGTGACATGTGGCTATTATTAATATTATTGCATATAACTGTTTTGGGTTTTAAGGAGTAGGGGAATTCTCACTGAGTGTGTGGTTGCTCATCCCTTTAGTATTCCCCTTTTTCCCAGGTTCAATTTGAGCAGGTATAAGAGATCCTTTGAAGTTATTTGTTGCCGACCCCTGAGAAGCCTCTGCCAGCTTTGCAAAGTGTCTGATGCCTACCACGTTGTAAACTTTTAAGTTTATTGTTGCATGTGAAGGCATGTAGTTGGCTCTATACCTGTACATGTAGCATTCTAACCCTTGTTTTAGTTGTTTGATCATTAGTGATGCAGGCGAGTGGCTTGAGGTAATGAACTTGGGTTGTTTTAGCATATGTTATACCTTATTACCAGTTCACAAGTACCCTTAGCTGAGCTAAGGCCCTTAAATGTTGCTAAAACAGGGGAAACTCTTTCAGTTTGTTTTTGATTGACCATCTAAATGCTAATCCAACTCCTCGATCTTCAAGAGCCTTAAGGATTTTCCACTAGGAAGTCCTTGGGGTGTGACTCTCCCAAGGTTGGGGGCATTGCATTTAGACTTCTTTTGCCGATCCAAATCTTCCATTTAATCTAAACTGTCCAAACTACCCAGTTGAACCATAATGTACCCGATTTTGTGTGCTTCATTATTTAGGACTCCATTAAGTTTAAGTTCCATATTTTTGGATATTTTGGTTCTTTAGGATCTTATCTTTTAGAGAATGTGGAAAGATTTACGTTAAGTGGTGTAAAAATAGGAGAACTATGTTCTTTTTATAAACCATGCAGACTGGACCTGGTTTTGAATAGCCAGAAGTTTCTATGGACTTGGGGTAGGAAGTCAGGTCTAAATGCTGAATTTTCACTTGAAGGAGTTAGAGGACATCTCAAGGTTTCCTCCCATGTAAGGAAATCCATATCATCCCCTCTTTTTACATCTGAAACACGGCATCTAAGATTAGCCAAAAAACTGCCCAGTACTACTAGCTGCTGCGGTGGAGAGTTCTCAAGAATCTAAGAGTTAAGTTATGTCTAAACAACTTGCTTAGATTGCTTAAAGGGGTTCACACATAATCATGAATCTTTCTACTTAACCCCAAATGGAACCAATGAAAAACAAGTGAAGAAAGGCGGCTTTGCTCCCATTGGCCAATCGTAAAGTGCAAAGGAGACAAACCACTTTTAGCTTTTTCTCGATAAGTGGAGCTGCTTGTTTGCTTGTTCACTTGTTTGCTTGCCTAGGACGATTATAATTAGTGTAATTTAGCTTATTTTGATGCATAAAGTTATAATTAGCTTAGTTTAATCATGCTTGATTGCAACCGGTTTGCTAAGCTGAGTTTAAAGCTATATTAAGTTAAAGGTTTCCTCCTTGGGAAGGAAACCTTTTAAACCACTAGCTTCCTTAGAACGTTTATTTAAGGCCTTTAGAAGGGTTATTTTGTGCTTAGCTTTGAATATACAACTTTGGAAGTGAATTGAGAGCTTTGCTCCTTTAATTCCTTAAACGCTTCCCTTGTCTATCCTTAACTAGGTCGGTTAAGGTGGTGATCAAGTAATGTCTTAACTCTTAATTAGGTGGTGCTTTTATATCCTAACTAAGGTTACAGGCCTTAAACTCTAACTTAGTGGTGTTTTTGTATCAATTGAGAGGTTAGATTATCAATTATCCCCTCATTCATTTATGGATTCACCTAAACTCTACATTGATTTCAGTTTGCTTATCCTTGCATTTGCAATCAATTTTGAGCATTTGTGATTCTCCCCCACGGATACATTATATTTTGTATCAAAGCTTAGGTTACTCCTTGGCATGGTATGTCCCTCCACTTCTAGAATCATTTCCAGCCATTTCCAAACACATCCCTCGTTTTAGCATAAACACACATCCGAATACACCATGAGTACTTGTACAAGTTTGAAAGAGATTTTTGATGCAGTTTCGAAGAATCGTCAAACACTTTCAGCCCAAAATGAGTTACTAATGAGAAAACTCAATGAGGGTGTTCAACATGGCCAAGAACTCCAAGCTCAGAATGACTACCTGTGGGAGCAACTTGGAGCCATTTTAAAGCAAAAGCTAAAAGTGAATGAAGAGCCTCTCTAATCTGATGCTAAGAGGAAAGAATAGATTTTTAGCCATAATGTGGATTCATCTAGTGAGGATGAACCTTTAAGCATGGCTAGACTAGAACGAAGGTTTCAAGCCAATACTAATGATTTCATGGTTGAAATCCCTGATATGAAGGTAAGCTTGATCTTGAGGAATTCTTAGACTGGTTACATACTGTTGAGCATGTTTTTGAATATAAAGATGTTTCCGAAGATAAAAAGGTCTCAGAAAATACGCCTTACTATGGCTGACCAACTTGTGTGCTAAACGGGTTAGAGGGAGGAAAGTCCAAGATCAGAACGTGGGAGAAGATAAAATCCAAACTTAAGGCTCATCTTCTTTCCCCAACTTATGTCCAAGATTGCTATTCTCAACTCCACAACCTTACTTATGGTAATTTGAATGTGGAAGAGTACACACGTGAGTTTGAAAAACTAGCAATCAAGTGTGATCTTTAAGAGCTAGAATAGCAAATAATTGTTAGGTACTTAGGAGGACTTGATCCTAGGTATGCCAATGTGCTTGATTTACAAGCCTATACTACTTTTAATGAGGTATGTGTCCTTGCTCGCAAGGTTGAGCAACCGAAAAATTCAAGGCCCCTTACACATGAGTTTTCAAAACCCCCACTTCGGAACGAACCCATTAATAAGGGGAGCCATATTCCCCTTCATAAACCCAGGGTTCCTCCACCCTACACCCCACAAAAAACCCCAGCCCCACTAAATTGCCAACCACCTCCAAATAGACCTAAATCCATTCCTAAGGGCATCCAAAGGTGTTTTAAGTGCCAAGGATTTGGACACTTAGCATCAGATTGTATAAACTGAAGGATCGTTACATCAGCCAAATGGAAAGCTGTGGAAGAGGAGGAAAAAGAGGAGGAAATTGAGGGTGATCTTGAGAAAACTCTGGAGGAGATAGTAGTGGAAGCAGATGAAGGTGAAATGCTTACTTTGGGCACCAACCATCCACCAAGGAGCCATAAGCATCTCAGCCTTTTTCTCACTTTTAGTGAACTGTTACTTAAAGCTCCTAATTCTAAATTAAGAGCATTTAAGGAAAGGGCTCAAGGCAAGCCCGAAGGGACCCCTCCAAACCAAATTCAAATCAACAAGGGGAATGAATGGAAAAGAGTCTTTAGAGAGACTTATTTGAATGGATGATCTCATTTCAGCTAGAATTGAGCAAAGTATGGAAGATGATTACCTAAACCGATTTAAGGTCAAATCTTTCTCAACAAGGGAAGAATGATGAGGATCTCTCCATGCCTCTTAATTTGGGGAATCTTATCAGTCAGGGTAATCTTATTTTGTGGGCTAAAAGTTAAGTAAATGATCCATATTTTGTTTAAGAAGCAAGACAGTAGGTTACAGGCTAATTCTAGCCGTGAACTCGATTTTTTAGAGCTTAATTACCTATGCCTCCTTGAGGTTTTAGTCTAACAGTTTACAACAGGTTTGTCTTTTAAGATGTTAGGTTTCTGGAAAAATAAGTTTCAGCTCATTTAGACTTCTTTTGCCTATCCATGTCATCGTTTTAATCCAAACTTTCCAAACTGCCCTGTTGAACCAGAATGCACCTAGTTTTGTGTGCTTAATTACTTAGGCCTCCTTGAGGTTTACGTTTTATATTTTTTGATATTTTGGTTCTTGAGGATCTTATCTTTCAGCGCATGCAAAAAATTTTGGGTTAAGTGGTGCAAAAATAGGAGAACTAGGCAGTTTTTATAAATCGTACAGATTGGACCTGGTTTGAACAGTCTTACGTTTCTGAGGAGTTGGAATAGGGAGTTAAGTCCAAATGCTAAATTTCCACCTAAAGGAGTTAGAAGACAACTCAAGGTTTCCTCCCATGTAAGGAAATCCAGATCATCCCCTCTTTTTACATGTGAAACATGGCATCCAAGACTAGTCAAAAAACTGCCCAGCACTGCTACCTGCTGCTGTTGAGAGTTCTCCACAATCTGGGGTCATGTCTAAACAGCTTGCTTAGATTGCTTAAACGAAAGAAAAACAAGTGAAGAAAGATAGCTCTGCTCCCATTGGCCAGTCGTAAAGTGCAAAGCAGACAAACCACTTTTTCCTTTTCCTATCACATAAGGGGAGCTGCTTGTTTGCTTGTTCACTTGTTTGCTTGCCTAGGATGATTATAATCAGTATAATTTAGCTTATTTCGATGCATAAAGCGATAATTAGCTTAGTTTAATCATGCTTGATTGTAACCGGTTTGTTAAGCTAAGTTTTAAGCTGTGTTATGTTGAAGGTTTCCTCATTAGGAAGGAAACCTCCTAAACCCCCTAGCTTCATTAGAATGTATATTTAAGGCCTTTAGAAGGCTCATTTTGCACTTAGCTTTGAATATACAACTTTGGAAGTGAATTGAGAGCCTTGCCCCTTTCATTCCTTAAATACTTCGCTTGCCTATCCTTAACTAGGCCTGTTGAGGTGGTGATCAAGTAAAGTCTTAACTCTTAATTAGGTGGTGTTTCTATACCCTAATTAAGGTTAGGAGCCCTAAACTCTAACTTTGTGGTGTTGCGGTACCAAGTGAGAGTTTAGATTACTAATTATCCCTTTATTCATTTGCGGATTCACTTAAACTCAACCTTGAGTTCAGTTTGCTTATCCTTGCATTTGCAATCAGTTTTGAGTATTTGTGATTCTCCCCCATAGATACATCATATTTGGTATCAGAGCTTAGGTTACTCATTGGCCTGGAATGTCCCTCCACTTCTAGAATCATTTCCAGCCATTTCCAAACACACCCCTCGTTCTAGCTTAAAGACATATCCCAATACACCATAAGTACTTGTACAAGTTTAGAAGAGAAATTTGATGCGGTTTTGGAGAACTATAAAACACTTCTAGCCCAAAATGAGTTACAACTGAGAAAACTCAATGAGGGTGTTCAACATGACCAAGAACTCAAAGCTCAGAATGACTACCTATGGAAGCAACATCGAGCCATTTTGAAGCAAAAGCTGAAAGTGAATGAAAAGCCTCTCCAATCTAATCGCAAGAGCCGAGAACAAGTTTTTTGCCATAATGTGCATTCATCTGGTGAGGACAAACCTTTAAGAATGGCGAGACCAGAACCAAGGTTTCAAGCCAATACTAATGATTTCATGGTTGAAATCCCGGAGTATGAAGGTAAGCTTAGTCCTGAGGAATTCTTAGACTGGTTCCATACTTTTGAGCGTGTTTTTAAGTGTAAAGATGTTCTTGAAGATAAAAAGGTCTAAGAAAATACGCCTCACTATGGTTGACCAACCTGTCTGCTAAACGGGTTAGAGAGGGGAAAGTTCAAGATGAAAACATGGGAGAAGATAAAATCCAAACTTAAGGCTCGTTTTCCTCCCGTAACTTATGTCCAAGATTGCTACTCTCAACTCCACAACCTTACTCAAGGTAATCTGAATATGGAAGTGTATACACATGAGTTTGAGAAACTAGTAATCAAGTGTGATATTCAAGAGCCAGAATAGCAAACAATCATTAGGTATTTAGGCGGACTTGATCCTAGGTATGCTAATGTGGTTGATATATGAGCCTATACTTCTTTTGATGAGGTTTGTGTCCTTGCTCACAAGGTTAAGCAACAAAAAAATTCAAGGCCCCTTAAGCATGAATTTCCAAAACGCCGACTTCTGAACGAACCCATTAACAAGGGGAGCCCTATTCCCCTTCATAAACCCACGATTCCCCCACTCTCCACCCCACAAAAAACCCCAGCCCCACTAAATGGCTAACCACCTCCAAATAGACAAAAGCCCATTCCTAAGGGCATCTAAAGATGTTTTAAGTGCCAAGGATTTGGACAATCAGATTATACAAACCGAAGGATCGCTACATTAGCCAAATCAAAAGTCGTGGGAGAGGAGGAAGAAGAGATGGAAATTGGGGGTGATTTTGAGAAAACCCCAGAGAAGATAGTAGTGAAAGCGGATGAAGGTGAAATGCTTACTTTGGGCACCAACCATCCACCAAGGAGCCATGAGCATCTAAGCCTTTTTCTCACTTTTAGCGAACCATTACCTAAAGCTCCTAATTCTAAATTAGCAGCATTTAAGGATAGGGCTCACGGTAAGCCCGAAGGGTCCCCTCTAAACCAGATTCAAATCAATAAGGGGAATGAGTAGAAAAGCGTCTCTAGGATCGAGGGGGACTTATTTGAATGGATGATCTTATTTCAGCCAGAATTGAGCCAAGTATGGAAGATGATTATCAAAATCGATTTGAGGGCAAATCTTTCTCAATAAGGGAAGAATGATGAAGATCTCTCCATGCCTTTTAGTTTGGATAATCTAATCAGTCACGGTGATCTTATTTTGCAGGCCAAAAGTTAAATAAATTATCCACATTTTGTTAAAGAAGCAAAACAGCAGGTCACAGGCCGTAAACTCAATTTGAGAGCTTAATTACCTACGCCTCTTTGAGGTTTAAGTCTAATAGTTTACAATAGGTTTGTCTTTCAAGTTGTTAGCTTTCCATAAAAATAGGTTTCAGCTCATTTAGACTTCATTTGCCCATCCATATCAGCCTTTTAATCAAAACTTTCTAAACTGCCGGGTTGAACCAGAATGTACCCAGTTTTATGTGCTTAATTACTTTGGCCTCCTTGAGGTTTAATTTCATATTTTTGAAATTTTGGTTCTTTAAGATCATATCTTTTAGGCCATACAAAAAGATTTGGGTTAAGTGGTGTAAAAACAGGAGAACCCGGATGTTTCTATAAACCGTGCAGACTGGACCTGGTTTTCAACAGTCTAAAGTTTCTAAGGAGTTGGGGCAGGAAGTCAAGTCCAAATGTTGAATTTCCAGCTGAAGAGTTAGAAGACATCTCAAGGTTTCCTCTCATGTAACGAAATCTAGATCATCCCCTCTTTTTATATATGAAACGTGGTATCCAAGACTAGCCAAAAAACTGCCCTGTACTACTAGCTGTTGTTATGGAGAGTTCTCAGCAGCCTAAGGGTCAAGTCATGTCTAAACAGCTTACTTAGATTGCTTAAAGGGGTTCGCACATAATCATGAATCTTTCTACTTAACCCCAAATGGAACCAATGAAAAACAAGTGAAGAAAGGCAGCTTTGCTCCCATTGGCCAGTCGCAAAGTACAAAGGAGACAAACCACTTCTTGCTTTTTCTATCACATAAGGGGAGCTGCTTGTTTGCTTGATCACTTGTTTGCTTGCTTAGAATGATTATAATTTATGTAATTTAGCTTATTTTGATGTATAAACTTCTAATTAGCTTAGTTCAATCATGCTTGATTGTAACCAGTTTGCGAAGCTAAGTTTAAAGCTATATCAAGTTAAAGGTTTCCTCCTTGGGAAGGAAACCTCTTAAACCCCCTAGCTTCCTTAGAAAGTTTATTTAAGGCATTCAGAAGGCTCATTTTATACCTAGCTTTGAATATACAACTTTGGAAGTGAATTAAGAGCCTTCCTCCTTTTATTCCTTAAACGCTTTGCTTGCGTATCCTTAACTTGACCAGTTAAGGTGGTGATCAAGTAAAGTCTTAACCCTTAATTAGATGGTGTTTCTATATCCTAATTAAGGTTAGGGGCCCTAAACTCTAACTTACTGGTGTTTCTGTATTAATTAAGAGCTTAGATTATCAATTATCCCTTCATTCACTTGTGGATTCACTTAAACTCAACCTTGATTTCAGCTTGCTTATCCTTGCATTTGCGATCAGTTTTAAGCATTTGTGAGTCTCCCCCACAGATACATCATATTTCGTAGCAAAGCTTAGGTTACTCCTTGCCCTAGTCTGTCCCTCCACTTCCAGAATCATTTCTAGCCATTTGCAAACACATCCCTCGTTCTAGCGTAATCACAGATCCGAATACACCATGAGTACTCGCACAAGTTTGGAAGAGAAATTTGATGCAGTTTTAGAGAATTGTCAAACACTTTTAGCCCAAAATGAGTTACTAATGAGAAAACTCAATGAGGGTGTTCAATATGACCAAGAACTCTAAGCTCAAAATGGCTACCTATGGAAACAACCTGGAGCCTTTTTGAACCAAAAGCTGAAGGTGAATGAATAGCCTCTCCAATCTGATCCTACGAGGCAAGGACAAGTTTTTAGCCATAATGTGGATTTGTCTAATGAGGAAGAACCTTTAACAATGGCTAGAGCACAACCAAGGTTTCAAGCTAATACCAATGATTTCATGGTTGAAATCCCAGAGTATGAAGGTAAGCTTTATCCTGAGGAATTCTTGGACTGGTTACATACTGTTGAGTGTGTTTTTGAGTATAAAGATGTTCCTAAAGGTAAAAAGGTCTCAGAAAATACGCCTCACTATGGTTGACCAACACCGTGTCCTAAACGGGTTAAAGAGAGGAAAGTCAAGGATCAGAACATGGGAGAAGATAAATCCTAAACTTAAGGCTCATTTTCTTCCCCCAACTTATGTCCAAGATTGCAATTCTTAACTCCACAACCTTACTCAAGGTAATTTGAATGTGGAAGGGCATACACGTGAGTTTGAGAAACTAGTAATCAATTGTGATCTTCAAGAGCCAGAACAGTAAACAATCGTTAGGTACTTAAAAGGACTTAATCCTAGGTATGCTAATGTGGTTGATTAACAAGCCTATACTACTTTTGATGAGGTATGTGCCCTTGCTCACAAGGTTAAGCAGCAAAAAAATTCAAAGCCCCTCAAGCATGAGTTTCTAAAACCCCCACTTCAGAACAAACCCATTAACAAGGGGAGCCCCATTCCCCTTCATAAACCTATAGCTCCACCACCCTCCACCGCAGCAAAAGCCCTAGCCCCAGTAAATAGCTAAACACCTCCAAATAGACCTAAACCCATTCCTAAGGGCACCCAAAGATGTTTTATATCCAAAGGATTTGGACACTTGGCATCAAATTGTACAAACCGAAGGATCGTTACATTAACCGAATGGAAAGCCGTGGAAGAGGAGGAAAAAGAGGAGGAAATTAAGGGTGATTTTGAGAAAACTCTAGAGGAGATAGTAGTGGAAGCGGATGAAGGCGAAATGTTTACTTTGGGCACCAACCATCCACCAAGGAGCCATGAGCATCTAAGCCTTTCTCTCACTTTTAGTGAACCATTACTTAAAGCTCCTAATTCTGAATGAAGAGCATTTAGGGAAAGGGCTCAGGGCAAGCCCAAAGGGTCCCCTCCAAACCACATTCAGATCAACAAGGGGAAGGAATGAAAAAGAGTCTCCAGGATCAAGAGAGACTTATTTGAATGGATGATCTTATTTAAGCCAAAATTGAGCCAAGTATCGAAGATAATTACCTAAACCAATTTGAGGTCAAATCTTTCTCAACAAGGGAAGAATGATGAAAATCTCTCCATTCCTCTTAATTTGAAGAATCTAGTTAGTCACGGTAATCTTATTTTGCTGGCCAAAAATTAAATAAATGATCCACGTTTTGTTAAAGAAGTAAAACGGTAGGTCATAAGCAAATTTTGGCGGCAAACGCAGTTTTTGAGAGCTTAATTACCTGTGCCTCTTTGAGGTTTTAGTCTAATAGTTTATAGTACGTTTGTCTTTTAAGATGTTAGCTATCTAGAAAAATAAGTTTTAGCTCATTTGGACTTCATTTGCCCATCCATACCAATCTTTTGATCCAAACTTTCTAAATGACTTGATTGAACCAGAATGTACTCGGTTTTATGTGCTTAATTACTTACGCCTCTTTGAGGTTTATGTTTGATATTTTTTGATATTTTGGTTCTTTAAGATCTTATCTTTAGGGCTTGCAAAAGGATTTGGCTTAAGTCATGTGAAAGTAGGAGAACCAGGCTATTTTTACAAACCGTGCATACTGGATCTGGTATTAAGTAGTCCGAAGATTTTAAGGCTTTAGGGCTGTAAATCAAGTCCAAAAGCTGAATTTCCACCTAAAGGAGTTAGAAGACATGTCAAGGTTTCCTCCCTTGTAAGGAAATCTAGATCACCCCTCTCTTTAAATATGAAATGTGGTGTCCAAAACTAACCAGAAAGCTGCCCAGTACTGCTAGCTGCTACTGTGGAGAGTTCTCAGCAATCTAAAGGTCAAGTCATGTCTAAACAGCTTGCTTAGGTTGCTTAAAGGGGTTTACAAATAATCATGAACCTTTCTACTTAACGGCAAAGGGAACCAATGAAAAACAAGTAAAGAAAGGCAGCTTTCCTCCCGTTGGCCAGTCGTAAAGTGCAATGGAGACAAACTGCTTTTTGCTTTTTCTCTCACATAAGGGGAGCTGCTTGTTTACTTGTTCACTTGTTTGCTTGCCTAGGCTACTTATAATCAGTGTAATTTAGCTTATTCTGTTGCATAAAGTTGTCATTAGCTTAGTTTAATCATGCATGAATGTAACCGGTTTGCTAAGCTAAGTTTAAAGTGATATTAAGTTAAGTTAAAGGTTTCCTCCTTAGGAAGGAAACCTCCTAAGGCCGCTAGCTACCTTAGAACATTTATTTAAGGCCTTTAGAAGGCTCATTTTGTACTTATCTTTGAATATACAACTTTAAAAGTGAACTGAGAGCTTTGCTCCTTTCATTCCTTAAACACTTTGCTTAGTTATCCTTAACAAGGCCGGCTAAGGTGGCGATAAAGTAAAGTCTTAACATTTAATTAGGTGGTGTTTCTGTATTCTAATTAAGGTTAGGGGCCCTAAATGCTAACATATGGGGTTTTTGTATCTAAGCGAGAGTTTAGATTATCAATTATCCCTTCATTTATTCGTGAATTCACTTAAACTTAACCTTGATTTCGGGTTGCTTATCCTTGTATTTGCAATAAGTTTTGTGTATCTGTGATTCTCCCCCACAGATACATCACATTTGCTATCAAAGCCTAGGTTTCTCCTTGGCCTGGTACGTCCCTCCACTTCCAGAATCATTTCCAACCATTTCTAAACACATCCCTCATTCTAGCTTAAAGACACATCTGAATACACCATGAGTACTATAACAAGTTTGGGAGAGAAATTTGATGCAGTTTTGAAGAATTGTCAAGCACTATCAGCCCAAAATGAGTTATTAATGAGAAAACTCAATGAGGGTGTTCAATGTGACTAAGAATTCCAAGCTTAGAATGACTACCTACAGAAGCAACTTGTAGCCGTTTTGAAGCAAATGTTGAAAGTGTATGAACCGCATCTCCAATCCGAACCTTGGAGGCAAGAACAAGTTTTTAACCTTAGTGTGGATTTATCTAGTAAGGATGAACATTTAAGAATGGCTAGACCAGAACCAAGGTTTCAAGTTAATACCAATGATTTCAAGGTTGAAATGTCGGAGTATGAAGGCGAGCTTGATCCTGAGGAATTCTTATATTGGTTACATACTGTTGAGCGTGTTTTTGAGTATAAAGATGTTCCTGAAGATAAAATGGTCTCAAAAAATACACCTCACTATGGTGGACCAACCTGTGTGCTAAACAGGACAAAGGGAGGAAGTCCAATATCCGATCATGGGGGAAGATGAAATCCAAGCTTAAGGATCGCTTTCTTCCCCCAACTTATATCCGAGATTGCTCTTGTCAACTCCATACCCTTACTTAAGGTAATCTGAATATGAAAGAGTATGCGTATGAGTTTTAGAATCTAGTAATCAGGTGTGATCTTCAAGAGCCAGAAGAGCAAACAACCGTTAGGTACTTAGGAGGGCTTGATCCTAGGCATGCGAATGTGGTTTATTTACAAGCCCATACTACTTTTGATGAGGTATGTGTCTTTGGTCACAAGGTTATGCAACAAAAAAATTCAAGGCCCCTTAAACATGAGTTTCTAAAACCTCCACTTCATAACAAACCTATTAACAAGTGGGAGCTCCCCCTTTATAAACCTATGGTTCCCCCACCCTCCACCCCACAAAAACCCAGCCCCACTAAATAGCCAACCACCTCCAAATAGACCTAAGCCCATTCCTAATGGCATCCAAAGATGTTTCAAGTGCCAAGGTTTTAGACATGTAGCATCAGATTGTACAAAAGGAAGAAAGGCAGCTTCGCTCCTATTAGCCAGTCGTAAAGTGCAATGAAGACAAACCACTTTTTGCTTTTTCTCTCATATAAGGAGAGCTGCTTGTTTGCTTGCCAAGGCTGATTATAATCAACGTAATTTAGCGTATTTTGATGCACAAAGTCATAATTAGCTTAGTTTAATCATGGTTTTTTGTAACCGGTTTGCTAAGCTATGTTTAAAGCTATATTAAGTTAAGTTAAATGTTTCCTCCGAAGGAAGGAAACTCCTAAGCCCCCTAGCTAACTTGGAACATTTATTTTAGGCCTTTAGAAGGCTCATTTTGTACGCAGCTTTGAATATACAACTTTGAAAGTGAATTGAGAGCTTTGCTCTTTTCATTCCTTAAACACTTCACTTACTTATCCTTAACTAGGCAAATTAAGGTGGTGATCAAGTAAAGTCTTAACTCTTAATTATGTGATGTTTCTGCATCGTAATTAAGGTTAGCGGCCTAAACTCTAACTTAGTGGTGTTTTTGTATCCAAGTGAGAGTTTAGATCATCAATTGTCCCCTCATTCATTCATGGATTCACTTAACCTTGATTTCAGTTTGCTTATCCTTGCATTTGCAACCTTGATTTCAGTTTGCTTATCCTTGCATTTGCAATCAGATTTGAGTATTTGTGATTCTTCCCCACAGACACATTATATTTGGTATCAGAGCTTAGGCTTCTCTGTGGCAGGGTACGTCCCTTCACTTCTAGAATGATTTCTATCCATTTCTAAACACATCCCTCATTCTAGCTTAAACACACTTCCGAATACACCATGAGTGCTAGTACAAATTTGGAAGTGAAATTTGATGCAGTTTTAAAGAATTGTTAGACACTTTAAGCCTAACATGAGTTGTTAATGAGAAAACTCAATGCGAGCGTTCAATGTGACCAATAACTTCAAGCTCAGAATGACTACCTAAGGCAACAACTTGAAGTCGTTTTGAAGTAGAAGCTGAAAGTGAATGAAGAGCCTCTCTAGTATGATCCTAGGAGGAAAGAACAAGTTTTTAGCCATAATGTGGATTCATCTAGTGAGGATGAACCTTTAAGAATGGCTAGACCAGAACCAAGGTTTCAGGCTAATACCAACGATTTCAAGGTTGAAATCCCGGAGTATGATGGTAAGCTTGATCCTGAGGAATTCTTGGATTGGTTACATACAGTTGAGCATGCTTTTGAGCATAACGATGTTCCTGAGCATAAAAAGGTCACAGAGAATATGCCTCACTATGGTGGGCCAACGTGTGTGCTAAACGCGTTAGAGAGAGGAAGTCTAAGATCAGAATATGGGAGAAGATGAAATCCAAGCTTAAGGCTCGCTTTCTTGCCCCTACGTATATCCAAGATTGTGATTCTCAACTCCACAACCTTACTCAAGGTATTCTGAATGTGGAAGAGTATGCCCGTGAGTTTGAGGAACTAGTAATCACGTGTGATTTTCAAGAGCCAGAAGAGTAAACAATCGTTAGGTACTTATTAGGAGTTGATGCTAGGTATGCTAATGTTGTTGATTTGCAAGCCTATATTACATTTGGTGAGGTATGTTTCCTTGCTCCCAAGGTTGAGCAACAAAAAAATTCAAGGCCCTTAAGCATGAGTTTTCGAAACCCCCACTTCAGAATGAACTCATTAATAAGGGGACCCCCATTCCCCTTCACAAGCCCACATTTCCCCTATCGACCACTCCACAAAAAACTCTAGACCAACTAACAGCCAACCACCTCCAAATAAACATAAACCCAGTCCTAAGGGCATCCAAAGAAGTTTTAAGTGTCAAGGATTTGGACACTTAGCATCAGATTTTACAAACTGAAGGATCGTTAAACCATGCAGACTGGACCCGGTTTTGAGCAGTCTGAAGTTTCTAAGAAGTTAGGGTAGTAAATTAAGTCTAAAAGCTGAATTTCCACCAGGAGGAATTACAAGACATCGTAAGGTTTCCTCGCATGTAAGGCATTCCAAATCATCCCCTCCTTTTCCATGTGAAATGTGGCATCCAAAACCAGCCAGAAAACTGCCCAATACTGCTAGCTGGTGCTGTGGAGAGTTCTCAGCAATCTAAGGTTCAAGTTATGCCTAAACAACTTGGCTAGCTTGCTTAAAGGGGTTTAGACATAATCATGAAGCTTTCTACTTAACCCCAAAGGGAACCAATGGAAAACAAGTGAAGAAAGGCAGCTTTGCTCCCATGGGCCAGTCGTAAAGTGCAAAGGACAAAAACCACTTTTTGCTTTTTCTCTCACATAAGGGGCGTTGCTTGTTTGCTTGTTCACTTGTTTGCTTGCTTAGGCTGATTATGATCAGTGTCATTTTGCTTATTTTAATGCATGAAGTTATAATGAGCTTAGTTTAATCATGCTTGATTGTAACCGGTTTACTTAGCTAAGTTTAAAGCTATATTAAGTTAAGCTAAAGCTTTCCTCCTTAGGAAGCAAACCTCTTAAACCCCTTAGTTGCCTTAGAATGTTTATTTAAGGCCTTTAGAGGGCTCATTTTGTACTCAGCTTTTAATATACAAGTTTAAAAGTGAATTAAGAGCTTCGCTCCTTTCATTCCTTAAAACACTTCGCTTGCTTATCCTTAACTAGGCCAGTTAAGGCGGTGATAAAGTAAAGTCTTAACATTTAATTAGGTGGCGTTTCTATATCCTAATTAAGGTTAGGGGCCCTAAACTTTAACTTAGTGCTGTTTTTGTATCTAAGTGGTAGTTAAGATTGTCAATTACCCCTTCATTCATTCATGGATTCACTTAAACTCAATGTTGATTTCAATTTGCTTATCCCTACATTTGCAATCAGTTTTGAATATTTGTGATTCTCCCCCACAAATGCATCATATATGGTACTAAATCTTAGGTTTCTAACTGGCCTAGTACGTCCCTCTACTTCCAAAAGCATTTCTAGCCATTTCCAAAGACACCCCTCGTTCCGGCTTAAACACACATCCGAATACACCATGAGTATAGTACAAGTTTGGAAGAGAAATTTGATGCAGTTTTGAAGAATTGTCAAGCGCTTTTGGCCCAAAACGAGTTATTAATGCGAAAACTCAATGAGGGAGTTCAACATGACCGAGAACTCCAAGCTCAGAATGATTGCCTACGGAAGCAACTTGGAGCCGTTTTGAAGCAAAAGCTGAAAGTGAATGAACAGCCTCTCCAATATGATCCTAGGAGGCAAGAATAAGTTTTCAGCCATTATGTCAATTCATCTAGTGAGGATGAACCTTTAAGAATTACTAGACTAGAACCAAGGTTTCAAGCTAATACCAATGATTTCAAGGTTGAAATCCCGGAGTATGAAGGAAAGCTTGATCCTGAGGAATTCTTAGAGTGGGTACTTACTGTTTAGTGTGTTTTTAAGTGTAAAGATGTTCCTGAAGATCAAAAGGTTATAAAAAATACGCCTTACTATGGTGGACCAACCTGTGTGCTAAACAGGTCAGAGAGAGTAAGTCCAAGATCAGAACATGGGAGAAGATGAAATCCAAGCTTATGGCTCATTTTCTTCCCCCAATTTATGTCCAAGATTGCTATTCTCAACTCCACAATCTTACTTAGGTAATCTGAATGTGGAAGAGTATACACATGAGTTTGAGAAACTAGTAATCAAGTGTGATCTTCAAGAGCCAAAAGAGCAAACAATCATTAGGTGCTTAGGAGGACTTGATCCTAGCTATGCTAATGCAGTTGATTTACAAGCCTATGCTACTTTTGTTGAGGTATCTATCGTTGCTCACAAGGTTGAGCAATAAAAATATTCAAGGCCCCTTAAGCATGGGTTTCCAGAACCCCTACTTCAGAACAAACCCATTAGCAAGGGAGGCCCCGTTCCCCTTCATAAACCCACGGTTCCCATACTAATGCATATCCCTTCATGGCCCTTGATTCAAAAGGATGCAAATCAATTAGGTAATCTTATTATGCTGGTTTAAGGATGAATAACTCATCCAAGTTTTGTTTAAGCATTGAAACTGCAGGGCAAGGGTTAATTCCAGCAGCTAACCTGTTTTTGTATGCTTTATTACTCAACCATCCTAAGGGTTTAATCTAATATTTTTCATTGGGATTGAAGTTCAGGAAGTTAGCTTCGCATGAAATCAAATTTCATCCCATTTGGACTTCATTTACCCATTCATATTAGCAAATAATCCCAAGGTGTCAAAACTGCCCAGTAGGGTCAGAATGTACCCGGTTTTGTTCTTTTCATTTCTTAAGCTATATTTTGGTATAAGTCTTGTATGTTTACATATTTTGGGTCCCCAAGATGTTAAATACGTGGTCTAAGTGTTAAAATCAAGTTAAGTCAAGTGGAAGATGAAGAACCAGGTCAATCTTCCAAACCGTGCAGACTGAGACTTGGTTCAGACCAGCCTGGCCATTTTGATATTTTGATCAGGCAAATGAACTCCAAATTGAGTAATTCCACTTGGCGCTGTTAGACGACTTCTCAAGCTTTCCAACGATGTGTGGATAGACAAGTTATGACTGCCGTTGCTCTGGGAAACGTGGCCTGCAATCAGACCCTACATTCTGCCAGCACAACCCAGTTTACAGCCGCAGCTAGTTTTCCTTCTCAAGTGGATTTCCTTTGGCTTGGTTGCTTCCAATGCTGAGTGGAACACTTTCCTAGGCTTGGCACACGTCCCTAAGCCCTCTCAAGATAGGATGCTGCCTTGAAATGCTCAACCAATGAAGAACAAGGAGCCATCTTTTGGTCTGTTGCGTGTGATTGGCTAGCCGTAAAGTAACACTTGCTTTTTGGCTATCCAATGGGAATTCAGCAAATCTTCAGCATGTTTTAGCTTTGATTATGAGTAAATAATTGTATAATAAGTATTAGTATTATTTTACTTCATATTTAGAATGTATTAGATTCGTTTAAACAAGCTTGTACTTAGTTTAGCACAAATCAGATTGTATTAGTGCTTAATACCTTTCCCAGCTAGTAAGGAAAACTAGAGGTGTATGCTAGTGTGTGTGCTTGCTACGCTCAGGTCCATTTAAAGCATCACATGGCCCCCTTGAATATCATCTTCCAACTTTGAATGAAAATTAGTTTTGAGAGCTTGTAGCTTTCGTGCCTTAGTGCAACCAAATACTAAACTTGCTTATCCTTAACTAGCCCAGTTAAGGTGGTGATCAAGTGTAGTCTTAAACTTGATTAAGTAGTGATATCTGTATCTTAATCATAGTTTAAGGGCCCTAAACTTAAGTTTGGTGGGGTTTGTGTATGCAAACATTGAGTTCAGAACTATCCATCTACCTTGATAATCTTCAAGTATTCAAAGAGAATTAAGGATAGTTTGCTAGCTTAATCTTGAGTTAGTAAATCTTATCTTTGATTCCCTTCCACTTTCTCCCAAACACAAGCCATTCACATATCCATTTCCATGCTTATTCAAGGCTTAGACTACCACTAATAGTTTAGCTTCCATCACAAACTCCAAAGCAAGCTCAACCGTGCAAAGTAAGAAAACATGGCACCACGAACCAGCAAAGTGGCACGGCCTACCCGTGCCTAAGAGCACGACTGGGCCACCCTCAAGTCGTGTATAATTCATCATTTTGAGTTGTGCTTTTGAAGTGTTTAGCTTGGGTTCCTTCTATCCTTCATACATACATCATAATCCCTTGAAGATACATCAAGTTCTCTTTTTATTCTCACTTAGAATCACTTGATTTTAAGTTCCATTCCTCCCTCACGTGTTTGTTGCCTCACAACCAACACATTACGTGCCATTTTCCTTTGGTTTCCCTTGATAGTATGCTCCCTTGGTTTGTAAGCTTTCACTCTTCAATTGAGTCTTCGCTTCGACCCTCGGGACATACATCATATTTGGCATCAAAGCAAGTTCAGATCCTTTCCTGAATCCCACGCTCCCAAATTCCATCCAAACACACTACCTAAAACCATCCACAAATCATTCCCAAGCACATATGGTTCTACCATGAGTTTCAACATGAGCTTGGAAGAAAGATTTGATGCACTCATGAAACAACATGAGTTGATGTTCGGGGAAAGCCTAGTCCCTCCAAACAAAAGGTGCTCTAAGTGTCAAGGTCTTGGCCACACACCCTCGATCTGCCCCAACAAGGAATTCATCACCTTGGCCGAATGGGAAGCAGCCATGGAGGAAGAGAATAAGAAAGAACAGAAGGCTTCTTTGATAAAATATCAAAAGGAGAACCAAAAAGAAGATGAGAAAAGAGCTAAAGAAGGAGAAAAGCCTCTTTTGGAGAGAGTTTCAAGTGATTATCAAACTAATGAGGATGAACTTGAAGAAACTCTAGAGGAGACAATGGCAGAAGCGAATGAAGGTGAAATGCTCACCTTAGACACTTACCACCCACCAAAATGCAAAGAGAATCGAAGTATTCTATTCATAATCTTTGGTGAACCATCAACCCTTTCCCCCACTCCATGCACACCCAAAGCACTCAAACAAACCTTCTGTCAATTCAATTCAAAATCATTCCTTACAGCTCCTAATCCTGAATTAAGAGCATGTGAGAAAGTGGTTCCAAGCATGTTCAAGGAGTGCCCTTCGTCCACCATTCCAATCGGCAAGGGGAAGGTAGAGAAAAGAGTCCCTAAGTTCAAAAGAGACTTGTTTGATTGGCTGATTTTATTTCAGCCAAACTTGATTTAAAAAGGGAAGGTAATTACTTAATTAGATTTGTGGGCAAATCTTTTTAACAAGGGGAGAATGATGCATATCCCTTCATGCCCCTTGATTCAAAAGGATGCAAATCAATTAGATAATCTTATTATGCTGGTTTAAGGATGAATAACTCATCCAAGTTTTGTTTGAGCGTTAAAATTGCAGGGCAAGGGTTAATTCCAGCAGCTAACCCATTTTTGTACGCTTCATTACTCAACCATCCTAAGGGTTTAAGTCTAATATTTTTCATTAGGATTGAAGCTCAGAAAGTTAGCTTCGCACCAAATCAAATTTCATCCCATTTGGACTTCATTTACCCATTCAAATTAGCAAATAATCCCAAGGTGTCAAAACTGCCCAGCAGGGTCAGAATGTACCCGGTTTTGTTCTTTTCATTTCTTAAGCTATATTTTGGTATAAGTCTTGTATTTTTACATATTTTGGGTCCCCAAGATGTTAACTACGTGGTCCAAGTGATAAAATCAAGTTAAGTCAAGTGGAAGATGAAGAACCAGGTCAATCTTCCAAACCATGCAGACTGAGACCCGGTTCAGACCAGCCTAGACAGTTTGATATTTTGATCAGGAAAATGAACTCCAAATTGAGTAATTCCACTTGGATCTGTTAGAGGACTTCTCGAGCTTTCCAACCATGTGTGGCAAGACAAGTTATGACCATGTTTGCTCCGGGAAACGTGGCCTGCAATCAGACCCGGCATTCTGCTAGCACAACCCAGTTTACAGCAGCAGCTAGTTTTCCTTCTCAAGTGGGTGTCCTTTGGCTTGGTTGCTTCCAATGCTGAGTGGCACACTTTCCTAGGCTTGGAACACATCCCTAAGCCCTCTCAAGATAGGATGCTGCCTTGAAATGCTAAACCAATGAAGAACAAGTAGCCATCTTTTGGTCACTTGCGTGTGATTGGCTAGCCCTAAAGTAACACTTGCTTTTCGGCTATCCAATGGGAATTCAGCAAATCTTCAGCATGTTTTAGCTTTGATTATGAGTAAATAATTGTATAATAAGTATTAGTATTATTTTAGTTCATATTTAGAATGTATTAGATTCGTTTAAACAAGCTTGTACTTAGTTTGGCACAAATCAGATTGTATTAGTGCTTAATACCTTTCCTAGTTAGTAAGCAAAACTAGAGGTGTATGCTAGGGTGTGTGCTTGCTAGGCTCAGGTCTATTTAAAGCATCACACGGCCCCCTTGAATATGGTATTCCAACTTTGAATGAAAATTAGTTTTGAGAGCTTGTAGCTTTCGTGCCTTAGTGCAACCAAATACTAAACTTGCTTATCCTTAACTAGGCCGGTTAAGGTGGTGATCAAGTGTAGTCTTAAACTTGATTAAGTAGTGATATCTGTATCTTAATCATAGTTTAAGGGCCCTAAACTTGAGTTTGGTGGTGTTTCTGTACCCAAACATTGAGTTTAGAACTATCCATCTACCTTGATAATCTTTAAGTATTCAAAGAGAATTAAGGATAGTTTGCTAGCTTAATCTTGAGTTAGTAAATCTTATCTTTGATTCCCTTCCACTTTCTCCCAAACACAAGCCATTCACATATCCATTTCCATGCTTATTCAAGGCTTAGACTACCTCTAATAGTCTAGCTTCCATCACAAACTCCAAAGCAAGCTCAACCGTGCAAAGTAAGAAAACATGGCACCACGAACCAGCAAAGTGGCACGGCCTGCCCGTGCCTAAGGGCACAATCGTGCCACCCTCAAGCCGTGTATAATTCATCGTTTTGAGTTGTGTTTTTGAAGTGTTTAGCTTGGGTTCCTTCTATCCTTCGTACATACATCATAATCCCTTGACGATACATCAAGTTCTCCTTTTATTCTCACTTAGAATCACTTGATTCTAAGTTCCATTCCTCCCTCACGTGTTTGTTGCCTCACAACCAACATATTACGTGCCATTTTCCTTTGGTTTCCCTTGATAGTATGCTCTCTTGGTTTGTAAGCTTTCACTCTTTAATTGAGTCTTAGCTTGGACCCTCGGGACATACATCACATACCCTCCACCCCAAAAAGAACCCCAGCCCCACTAAATAGCCAGCCACCCCTAAATAGACCTAAACCCATTCCTAAGGCCATCCGAAGATGTTGTAAGTGCCAAGGATTTGGACACTTAGCATCAAATTGTACAAACCGAAGGATCATTGCATTAGTCGAATGGAAAGCCGTGGAAGGGAGCAAAATGAGGTGGAAAATAAGGGTGATTTTGAGGAAACTCTAACGCAGATGGTAGTGGAAGCGGATGAAGGTGAAATGTTACTTTGGGCACCAACCATCCGCTAAGGAGCCATGAGCGTCTAAGCCTTTTTCTCACTTTTAATGAACCATTACTTAAAGCTCCTAATTCTGAATTAAGAGCATTTAAGGAAAGGGCTCTGATATACCATGCTCACGCCCTGACACCCAAATTGATGTAGTCACGCTATGAAGGAGAGGGAATGAAAGGAAAGCTTAAGTGTTTAGTGAACGAAGAGAAGATGGCATGGCGAAACAATGAAAATGGCGTGGAGAAGGAAGGAGAAAAGAGTGCCCTGACACGGTTCAATGGCTTGAACTGAAAGATCGGTAAAATTGAAATGTTTCTTAGATACAAATTTCACCACTAAGAACTATTTCAGGGCCCTTAATCCAAGATTAGGATATAGATTTCACCACCTAATCATGATTAAGACTCAATTGAACACCACTCTAATTGGCCGAATTACAAATAAGCAAGTAGAGAATTTAAAGTAACACATAGAGGAGTTTATACTCAACTTTTGATTTCAATTCTTTAACACCCTTTACAAAAGGGACATCCACCCTTCTCATAAGGCACATCTAGCCCTTTCCTTAATCATTAGGTAATCCTTAATTGATTACTTAATGTTTAGGAAAGTCACTAAGTATGGTTAACTAGCAAAACATATAGTTTAGTACATAACTAAACTAAAACAAGCATAAATGAATGCAATGGCTTAAAAGTAATTAACTTCAGCTAATCTTTGCTGATTCTAGGCTGCATGGGTCATGTTTCCCCCCTTAAAAGAAAAGAACACATGGCTGCCACCTCAAAGGCACAAGAGGAATGCATGCGTGACACCTCATGCTGAAGTGGATGAATGAATGCTTGCAAAATAGGTGAATCTTCCTCTTCCACATGGCACTTGCTACCTTCATGAGCCACCTAGTGACTCAGCTCAAACTTCCAACCAAGCACACACACACCTTGAAGGAGAAAACCCACCTAAGAGGGAAAACTCCTAGGCTAAGCAAATGGCTGCTTGGGTGACGCATGCAGGATGATCTTCAATGCTATTGGGCCGCTGCATTTTGATGACTAAGCTGTGGTTTCCTTTAAGGGGGAAACCTCAGGATGTCTAGAACCCCCCCTTCTTGAAAAGCTTGATTTGGACGTCATTAAGTGCCTTAATCCCCATGATCTTTTAGATCGCGCAAATGCTAATGCCTACTGGGTAGCTTTGATAAATTGACTAAATTGACCCCTTTAACGTGCTTGTCTACCTTTGTGCTTAACATAAAAAATAAACTAAATATCCACACAAAACTAACGAAAAATGAATTACATGATTTGGATGCCGTTTGGACTAAGAAATAATAAAAACAAATCCGGATACGTGCACTGGGGTGAACCCGGTTACCATCTCCTTTTGGACTTGCAAAATGGAACTTGTTCCATGGACTTGGACTTGTGTAACCGAACTACCTTAACTTGGGGAATTTAACTGGGATGTGTCTAATTGAGTTACATCATCCTCCCCTTGTCTGAAATGATTTAACCACAAATTGTATAAGTAATCATCTTCTTTGTATGGACTCAAATCGGCTACATTGAACGTAGCTGAAACTCCATAGTCCCTGGGGAGATCCACCTTGTAAGCATTGTCGTTGATGTGTTCTCAGATCTCAAATGGACCATCTACTGTTGGCATAAGCTTGTTCTTGTCTCTTGCTGGAAAACGCTCTTTTCTGAGATGGATCCAAGCCAAATCTTCGGGCTAGAACGTCTTCTACTTCTTTTTCCTGTTTGCGCCTAAATGCGGCACTCAAGAACTTCTGATTCGAGAAGTCCATGGAGGATCATTAGCAGATCATTATGGTGTGACTAAAACTCTCACCATTTTGAAAGAACATTATTTGACGATGGATGTCAGCCCATGTAATCCTCAATTAGACGTAATCATTTTTTTTAAACCTGTTTCAATTTTAAGTTGATTCATCAACTAAAACTTAATTTAACATTGATTTCTTCGCAAAGAGAGTTTATTATCATCGTAATAAACTCAATTATGCAATTAAGTTAGTTTAAAATTAAGTATTTTTATCCAAACTATCAAAGGACTTCAAACAGAAGGTTCTGTATTTAAGGCAATGCAGTAGCCTGATTTTGGGAACCTAATATTTTCAACTTCCATGGGATTTTAGTCCAATATTTTGCCATGCGCTTGAAGTTGAAGAAGTTAGATTCCTAACAGAACAAGTTTCAACTCATCTGGACTTCAGTTACCTATCTAAATCAGTCTTTTTATCCAAACTGTCAAAACTGTCGGTTTAGACAAAAATGAGTCTGGTGTTGTGTACTGTATTCTTTTGACTTATTTTGGGTTTACATTTGAAATCTTTACATATTTTGGTTCCTTAATGTCCTAGATACATAGGCATGTAAATAAATCTAGTTTATATTAGGTAGACTAGGAGAACCAATGCATTTTGTTAAACAGTGCATGCTGCACCTGGTTTGGACCAGTCTGAGTATTCTATGGCTCTTGATGGGCAAATGATCTCCAAAGGGTGTGATTCCACCTGGAGGATTTAGAAGACATCCTATGCTTTCCATCCATATGTGGCAATCCAAATCATACCCACATTTTACATGTGAAAGGTGGCATCGAAACAAAGCTTGCAAACTGCAGTATTCTGCCTAGTTAAGCACCTAGGTGTTTTTTCCTTCTCAAGTGGGTTTGGTTAGCTTCTACCTTGCTTGCTTGCTTCAAACACATTCAAGGCTGCAAGAAACACCATCATATGCTACAAATAAGCCTTAGAAAGAGACTAGTCAATGAGAAAACAAAGGAAGATTCAGCACCTTCCAATCTGATTGGCTAGTCGAAAAGGGGAAAAGCACTCTACGACTGTTGTTTGTTTAGTTTTTCTAGTATTCTGATGTATTAAGCTAAATTAAGTGTTTTAATGTTAAGCTTAGTCATTTATTTTGTATTACTAAGCTTACATGTTGTAATTAGCTTAGACTAATCAAGCTTGTAAACTAGATTAGTCGTAAGCACCTAGTTAAGCTTACTTAGACGTTTCCTTCCTATGAAGGAAACCTCCTTTGCTAGCACTCTGCCTAAGGACGTTTATATAAAGGCCTTAGAATGCTCATTTTTTAGCCAAGCTTTGAATATCAATTGAAATCAGATTTAAGAGCATTGCTCTTATTTCTCTTAAAACACTAAGCTTGCTTATTCTTAACTAGGCCGGTTAGGGTTGTGTTAAAGTGTAGTCTTAAACTTGATTAAGTGGTGTTTCTGTGTCTTAATCAGAGTTTAAGGGCCCTACTCTTGTTCTTGGTGGTGTTTCTATATCCTTGAACAAGCTTAGTTCTATCTAGATTAGTCTTTGGTGGTAATATCTGTATCCAAAGACTAGTTTAGTGTCTATCCTTACTTTTCTTTTTTCCATTTAGATTCCCTTAATTCTAAATCCATTTCCCTCCTTACGTTTTAGTTGATTCACAAACAGCTTATAACGTGTTATTCTCTTGAGTTTTCCTTGATTATACTCTCTCTTGGTTTTAAGTTTTTGCTCTTGAATTGAGTTTTAGCATAGACCCTCCAGAGATACATCATATTGGTATATGATGTATCTCCTGAGGGTCTATGCTAAAACTCAATTCAAGAGTAAAAACTTAAAACCAAGAGAAAGTACAATCAAGGAAAACTCAAGAGAATGACACGTTATACGCAGGTTGTGAATCACTAAAACGTAAGGAGGGGAATGGATTTAGAATTAAGGGATTCTAAATGGGAAAAGGAAAAGAAAGGATAGATACTAAATAATCTTTGGATATAGATATCACCACCAAAGACTAATCTAGGTAGAAATAAGCTTGTTCAAGGATACAAAAACACCACCAAGAACAAGATCAGGGCCCTTAAACTGTGATTAAGATACAGAAACATCACTTAATCAAGTTTAAGACTACACTTGAAGAAGTTTAAGATTACACTTGAACACCAGCCTAACCGGCCTAGTTAAGGATAAGCAAGTTTAGTGTTTTAAAAGAAATAAGAGCAATGCTCCCAAATCTGATTTCAATTGATATTCAAAGCTTAGTTATAAAATGAGCATTCTAAGGCCTTTATAAAAACATCCTTAGGCAGAATGCTAGCAAAAGAGGTTTTCTCAATAGGAAGGAAACGTCTAAGTAAGCTTAGCTAGGTGCTTAGGACTAATCTAGTTTATAGGCTTGATTAATCTAAGCTAATCATGACCTGTAAGCTTAGTAATGCAAAATAAATGACTAAGCCTAACATTAAAACACTTAATTTAGCTTACTACATCAGAACACTAGTGAAAATAAACAAACAGCAGCCGTAAAGTGCTTTTCCCCTTTTCGGCTAGCAAATCAGATTGTAAGGTGCTCTTTGTTTTCTCATTGGCTAGGCTCTTTTCAAGGCTTATTTTCAGCATATCATGGTGTTCCTTACAACCTTGAATGTGTTTGAAGTAAGCAAGCAAGGCAGAAGCTAAGCAAACCCACTTGAGAAGGGAAAAGCACCTAGGTGCATAACTAGGTGGAATACTATAGTTTGCAAGCTTTGTATGGGCACCACCTTTCACATGGAAAACATGGCCATGATTTGGATTGCCACACATGGTTGGAAAGCTTAGGATGTCTTCTAACTCTGTCAGGTGGAAGCACATGTTTTGGAGATCATTTTCCTGTCAAAATCCATAGAATACTCAGACTAGTCCGAAACTAGGTCCGGCCTACACTGTTTAACAAAATGCCTTACTTCTCCTAGTCTACTTAATATAAACTAGATTTATTTACATGCTTACGTAGCTAGGACATTAAGAAACCAAAATATCTAAAAATTTCAGACTTAAACCCAAAATACGTCAAAGGAATACAAATTATACAACTCAACCGGCAGTTTTGACAGTTTGGATTAAAAGACTGATTTGAATGGATAAATGAAGTCCAAATGAGTTGAAACGTGTTTTGTTGGAAAGATAACTTCTTGAACTTCAACCTCATGGAAAAATATTGGACTTAAATTCCATGGAAGTTGAAAATATTGGGCTTCCAAAACCAGACTACTGCATTGCGTTCAACCTAGAACCTTCTATTTTAAGTCCTTTGATAGTTTGGACAAAAAGACTTACTTTAAAACTGACTTAATTGCATAATTGAGTTTATTAGGATGTTAATAAACACTTTTTACAAAGAAATCAAATTTAAATCAAGTTTAAGTTGACGAATCAACTTTAAAACTGGAAATGGATCAAAATGGCCTAAACTAAAAAGTGTTTAGTTTAGGACTTAAAAATTCCCATGCTTTCTTGGTTTTGACATGACTCTTAGGCACGGTTTGAAGGTTACGGATGTCAATTAACATCTTAACCTTAAGAAAAAGCTCTAAACCTCCTAGAGGTATAGGAAAATAGATGCACAAGTCGGATTGTGCATGAACTCCCAAAAAAAAAAAAAAATTGATTAGGGCTAATTGAGGACCATTGACCGATCTACATCATCCTTCCCTTGTTAGAAGGTTGGTTATGGAGTGGGGGGCAAAAGTAGGGAAACATGTTTGAAGATGCAAGAGGGTGGGCTAAAGGCAGCCATTAGCTTACTTCTCATCTTCTTCCAAGTTCTCACTATCTCTTTTCCTTTCTTTCTTCTCTTAATCTTGTAATTCTGCCGCCATTGAAATGCACAACCTCTCAATCTTAAAATAACCACTTTGAACTTCTCTTGATCGTCAAGGATACAACAAGCAAAAACTCGTTCCACCTTAGACAACCAACCTGTGAACTCTTCCTCTTGGCCATGAAATTTTGGAATTTCAAAGCAAGCATATCTAATATCAATCAAAGCTAGTTCTTTCTCTAAGCTCATTGATGATGGCATGATGGACGAGGTGTCGGGTTCTTTGTGGGCTGATTTGAAATGTAAGTAGGCCGTCTGTGTTTGGATTTTGTTTGGGAGCGTGGGGCTCAGGCAAGGATCTGAACTTGCTCTGATATCAAAATTAATGTACCATGCTCGTACTCTGATACCCAAATTGATGTAGTCACACTAGGAAGGAGAGGGAATGAATAGAAAGCTTAAGTGTTTAGTGAAAGAAGAGAAGATGGTGTAGGGAAACAATGAAAATAGCGCAGAGAAGGAAGGGGAAAAAAGTGCCTTGAACAGGGTTCAATGGCCTGAATTGAAAGATCCATAAAACTGCAACATCTCTTAGATACAGATTTAACCACTAAGAACTGTTTCAAGGCCCTTAATCCTACATTAGGATACAGATTTCACCACCTAATCAAGGCTAAGACTCACTTGAACGCTGCTCTAGTTGGCCGAATTAGGGATAAGCAAGTAGAGAATTTAAAGTAACACACAGAGGAGTTTATACTCAACTTCTGATTTCAATTCTTCAACACCCTTTATAAAAGAGGCATCCACCCTTCTTAAAAGGCTTGTCTAGGCCTTTCCTTAATCATTAGGTAATCCTTAATTTATTACTTAATGTTTAGGAAAGTCACAAAGCACGGTTAACTAGCAAAACATACGGTTTAATACATAACTAAACTAAAACAAGCACAAACGAATGTAATGGCTTAAAACTAATTAACTTAAGCTAATATTTACTGATTCTAGGCTGTACGAGTCATGTTCCCCCCTTGGAAGGAAAGAACACATGGATGCCACCTGAAAAGCGCAAGAGGACTGCATATGTGACACCTAGTGCTGAAGTGGACGAATGAATGCTTGCAAAATGGGTGAATCTTCCTCTTCCATGTGGCACTTGCTGCCTTCATGAGTCACCTACTGAGTCCGCTCAAGTTTTCATCCAAGCACGCATGCACCTTGAAGGAGAAAACCCACCTAAGAGGAAAAACTCTTAGCCTAAGCAAACGGCTGCCTGGGTGGCACATGCAGGCCGATCTTCTATGCTATTGGGCCACTACGTTTTGATGACTAAGCTGGGGTTTCCTTCAGGGCGGAAACCTCAAGATGTCTAGAAGCCCCCCTTTTGAAAATTTTGATTTGGACGTCATTAAGTGCCTTAATCCCCATGATCTTTCAAACCGTGCAAATCCTAATGCCTGCTGGGTAGCTTTGATAAATTGACTGAATTGACCCTTCAACGTGCTTATATGGCTTTGTGCTTAACATAAGAAATAAACTAGACATCCAACCAGAAGTAATAAAAAAGGAATTACATGATTTGGATGTCCTTTGAACTAAGAAACAGTAAAAACAAAACCGGGTACATGCATGGGGGTAGATCCGGGTACCATCTCTTTTTGGACTTGCAAAATGGAACTTGCTCCATGGACTTGGACTTATGTAACTAGACTACCTTGACTTGAGGAATTTAACTGGGATGTGTCTGATTGAATTACATTAGGCTCAAGGCAATCCCGAGTGGTCCTTTCTGAACCAAATTCAAATCAACAAGAGGAATGAATGGAAAGGAGTCTCTAGGATCAAGAGAGACTTATTTGAATGGATGATCTTATTTCAGACAAAATTAAGCCAAGTATGCAAGATGATTACCTAAATCAATTTGAGGTCAAATCTTTGTCAACAAGGGGAGAATGATGGAGATCTCTCCAGGCCTCTTAATTTGGAGAACCAAATCAGTCAGGGCAATCTTATTTTACTGGCCAAAAGTTAAATAAATCATCCAAATTTTGTTAAAGAAGCAAAACAGCAGATAACGGGTTAATTGTAGCAGCAAACTCGATTTTTAAGAGCTTAATTACCTAGACGTCTTTGAGGTTTAAGTCTAACAGCTTATAATGGGTATGACTTCCAAGATGTTATCTTTCCACCAAAACAAGTTTCAGCTCATTTAGACTTCAGTTGCCCATCCAGATCATCCTTTTAATCCAAACTTTCGAAACTGCCCGGTTGAACTGGAATGTACCCGATTTTGTGTGCTTAATTACTCAGGCCTCCTGGGGGTTTAAGTTTGATATTTTTTGATATTTTGGTTCTTTAAGATCTTATGTTTTGGGGCATGTAAAAATATTTTGGTTAAGTCATGTAAAAGTTAGAGAACCAGGTTGTTTTTATAAACCGTGCAGACTGGACATATGGTTTTGAGCTGTCCGAAGTTTCTAAGGGGTTGGGGTAGTAAATCAAGTCCAAACGCTGAATTTCCACCTGAAGGAGTTAGAAGATATCTCAAGGTCCTCCCATGCAAGGCAATCCAGATCATTCCCTATGTTTGCATGTGAAATGTACCGTCCAAAACCAGCGAGAAAATTGCCCAGTACTGCTGGCAACTGCTGTAGAGAGTTCTCAGCAATCTAAGGGTCAAGTCATGTCTAAACACCTTGCTTAGCTTGCTTAAAGGGGTTTAGCCATAATCACGAAGCTTTCTGCTCAACCCCAAAGAGATCCAACAAAAAACAAGTGAATAAAGGCAGCTTTGCTCCCATTGGCCAGTCGTATAGTGTAATGGAGACAAACCACTTTTTGCTCTTTATCTCGCATAAGCGGAGCTTCTTGTTTGCTTGTTCACTTATTTGGTTGCCTAGGCTGATTATAATCAGTGCAAGTTAGCTTATTCTGCTACATAAAGTTGGAATTAGCTTAGTTTAATCATGCTTGATTGTAACCAGTTTGCTAAGAAAAGTTTAAAGCTATATTAAGTTAAGTTAAAGGTTTCCTCCTTAGGAACAAAACCTCCTAAGCCCCGTAGTAGCCTCAGAACATTCATTAAAGGCCTTTAGTAGGCCTACTTTGTACTCAGCATTGAATGTATAACTTTGAAAGTGAATTGAAAGCTTTGGTCCTTTCACTCCTTAAAAACTTCGCTTGCTCATCCTTAACTAGGCCGGTTAAGCTGGTGCTCAAGTAAAGTCTTAACTCTTAATTCGGTGGTGTTTCTATATCCTAATTAAGGTTAGGGGCCTAAACTCTATCCTAGTGGTGTTTCAATACCTAAGTGAGAGTTTAGATTATCACTTATCCCCTCATTCATTCATGGATTCACTTAGACTCAACCTTGATTTCAGTTTGCTTATCCTTACATTTGCAATCAGTTTTGAGTATTTGTGATTCTCCCCCACAGATACATCATATTTGGTATCAGAGCTTAGGTTTCTCCTTTGCCTGGTATGTCCCTCCACTTCCAGAATCATTTCCAGCCATTTCCAAACATATCACTCATTCTAGCTCAAGCACACATCCGAATACGCCATGAGTACTAGTACAAGTTTAGAAGAGAAATTTAATGTAGTTTTGAAAAATTGCCGAACACTTTCAGCCCACAATAAGTTAGTAATGAGAAAACTCAATGAGGGCGTTCAATGCGACCAATAACTCCAGGCTCGGAATGACTACGTACGGAAGCAACTGGGATCCTTTTTGGAGCGAAAGCTGAAAGTGAATAAAGAACCTCTCCTATCCGATCCTAGGAGGCAAGAACAAGTTTTTAGCCATAACGTGGATTCATCTAGTGAGGATGAACATTTAAGAATGGCTAGACCAGAACCAAGGTTTCAAACTAATACCATGATTTCAAGGTTTAAATCCCCGAGTGTGATGCTAAGCTTGATCCTGATCTATTCTTAGATTGGTTACATACTGTTGAGCCTTTTTTTAAGCATAAAGATGTTCCTGAAGACAAAAAGGTCTCGTAAAATACGCCTCACTATGGTGGACCAACCTGTGTGCTAAACGGGTTAGAGAGAGCAAGTCAAAGATCAGAACATGGGAGAAGATGAAATCTAAGCTTAAGGCTCATTTTCTTCCCCCAACTTATGTCCAAGATTGCTATTCTCAACTACACAACCTTACTTAAGGTAATCCGAATGAGGAAGAGTACACACATGAGTTTGAGAAACTAGTAATCAAGTGTGATCTTCAAGAGGCAGAAGAGGAAACAATCGTTAGGTACTTAGGAGGACTTGATCCTAGGTATGCTAATGTGGTTGATTTGTAAGCCTATACTACTTTTGATGAGATATGTGTCCTTGGTCACAAGGCTGAGTAATAACAAAATATAAGGCCCCTTACGCATGAGTTTCTAAACCCCGCACTACAGAACGCACCCATTAACAAGGGGAGCCCCATTCCCCTTTTTAAACCCGCAGTTCCGCCACCCTCCACCCCACAAAAAACCCCAGCCCCACTGAATAGCCAACCACCTCCACATAGACCTACACCCATTCATAAGGGCATCCAAGGATGTTTTAAGTGCTAAGGATTGGACACTTAGCATCAGATTGTACAAACTGAAGGATCGTTATATTAGGTGAATGGAAAGTCGGGGAAGAGGAGGAAAATGATAGGGAAATTAAGGGTAATTTTGAGGAAACTCTGGAGGAGATAGTAATGAAAGCGGATGAAGGTGAAATGTTTACTTTGGGCACCAACCATCCACCAAAGGAGTCATGAGCATCTAAACCTTTTTCTCACTTTTAGTGAACCATTACTTAAGGCTCTTAATTCTGAAATAAGAGCATTTAAGGAAAGGGCTTAACGCACGCCCAAAGGGTCCCCTCTAAGCCGGATTCAAATCCACAAGGGGAATGAATAGAAAAGAGCCCCTAGGATCAAGAGAGACTTATTTGAATGGATGATCTTATTTCAGCCAGAATTGAGCCAAGTATGAAAGATGATTACATTAATCAATTTGAGGTCAAATCTTTCTCAACAAGGGTGGAATGACGGAGATCTCTCCCTGCCTCTTAATTTGGAGAATCAAATCAGTCAATAAAATCTTATTTTGCTAGCCAAAAGTTAAATAAATCATCCACATTTTGTTAAAGAAATAAAACAGCAGATTACAGGCTAGTTCCAGCAGCAAACCTCATTTTTGAGACCTTAATTACTTAGGCCTCTTTGAGGTTTAAGTCTAATAGTTTATAGTGGATATGACTTTCAAGAAGTTGGCTTTGTAGCAAAATAAGTTCTAGCGCATTTAGACTTCATTTGCCCATCCATATCATCGCTTTAATCCAAACTTTCCAAACTACCTGGTTGAACCAGAATGTACCTGGTTTTGTGTGCTTAATTACTTAGGCCTCCTTGGGGTTTAAGTTTGATATTTTTTGATATTTTGGTTCTTTAAGATCTTTCTTTGAGGGAATGTAAAACGATTTGGGTTAAGTTGTGTAAAAATAGGAGAACCAGGCTGTTTTTATAAACCGTGCAGACTGGACTCGGTTTTAAGCTGTATGAAGTTTCTAAGGAGTTGGGGTAGCCAATCGAGTCCAAAAGCTGAATTTCCACCTGCATGAGTTAGAAGACTCTCAAGGTTTCCTACCATGCAAGGCAATCTAGATCATCTCTTCCTTTTGCATGTCAAATGTGGCGCCCAAGACCACTCAGAAAATTACCCAGTACTGCTAGCTGCTGCTGCAGAGCGTTCTCAACAATCTCATGGTCAAGTCATGCCTAAACAGCTTACTTAGCTTGCTTAAAGGGGTTTAAACATAATCATGAAGCTTTCTACTTAGCCTCAAAGGGAACCAATGAAAAACAAGTGAAGAAAGGGAACTTTGCTCCCATTGGCCAATCGTAAAGTGCAATGGAGACAAACCGCTTTTTGCTTTTTCTCTCGCATAAGGTGAGCTGCTTGCTTTCTTGTTCACTTGTTTGCTTGCCTAGGCTGATTATAACCAATGTAATTTAGCTTATTCTGATGCATAAAGTTGTAATTAGCTTAGTTTTATCATGCTTGATGGTAATCGGTTTGCTAAGCTAATTTTAAAGCAATATTAAGTTAAAGGTTTCTGCCTTAGGAAGGAAACCCCCCAAGCCCCTTTGCTGCCCTAGAACCCTTATTTAAGGCCTTTAGAAGGCTTATTTTATACTCAACTTTGAATATGCAACTTTGAAAGCGAATTAAGGCCTTTTCTCCTTTCCTTCCTTAAATGCTTCACTTGCCTATCCTTAACTAGGCCGGCTAAGGTGGTGATCAAGTAAAGTCTTAACTCTTAATTAGGTGGTATTTCTATATCCTGATTAAGGTTAGGGGCCCTAAACTACAACTTAGTGGTGTTTTCGCACGTAAGTGGGTGCCTTGATTATCAATTACCCCCTCATTCATTCAGGGATTCACTTAAACTCAACCTTGATTTCAGTTTGCTTATCCTTGTATTTGCAATTAGTTTTGAGTATTTGTGATTCTCCCCCACCGATACATCATACTTAGTATCAGTGCTTAGGTGTCTCCTTGGCCTGGCACGGCCCTCCCCTTCTAGAATCATTTCTAGCCATTTCCAAACACATCCCTCGTTCTAGCTTAAACACACATCCAAACACACCATGGGTACGGGTACAAGTTTGGAAGGGAAATTTGACGCAGTTTTGAATAATTGTCAGACACTTTTAGCCCAAAATGGGTTATTAATGAGAAAACTCAATGAGGGTGTTCAACGTGACTAAGAACTCCATGCTCAAAATGTCTACCTATGAAAGCAACTTAGAGCTATTCTAAAGCAAAAGCTGAAAGTGAATGAAGAGCCTGTCCGATCTAATCCTAGGAGGCAAGAACAAGTTTTCAGCCATAATATGGATTCATCTACTGAGGGTGAACCTTTAAGAATGGCTAGACCAGAGCAAAGGTTTCAAGCCAATACCAATGATTTCAAGGTTGAAATCCCGGTTTATGAAGGAAAGCTTGATCATAAGGAATTCTTTGATTGCTTACATACCGCTGAGCATGTTTTTGAGCGTAAAAATATTCCTGAAGGTAAAAAGGTATCAGAAAATACGCCTTACTATGGTGGACCAACTTGTGTGCTAAATGGTTCATAGATAGGAAGTCTAAGATCAGAACATGGGAGAAGATGAAATTGAAGATTAATGCTCGTATTCTTTCCCCAACTTATGCCCAAGATTGCTATTCTCAACTCCACAACCTTACTTAAGGTAATCTAAATGTGGAAGAGTATACACATGAGTTTGAGAAACTAGTAATCAAGTGTGATCTTCAAGAGCTAGAAGAGCAAACAATCGGTAGGTACTTAAGAGGACTTGATTCTAGGTATGCTAATGTGGTTGATTTACAAGCCTATACTACTTTTGACGAGGTATGTGTTGTTGTTCACGCAGTTAAGTAATAAAAATATTCAAGGCCCCTTGAGCATGAGTTTCTAAAACCCCCACTTCGGAATGAACCCATTAATAAGGGAGGCCTCATTCCCCTTCATAAACCCATGGTTCCCCCACCCTCCACCCTAAAAAAACTCCAACCCTACTAAATAGCCAACCACCTCCAAATAGACCTAAACCCATTCTTAAGGGCATATAAAAATGTTTTAAGTGCCAAGGATTTGGACACTTAGCATCAGATTGTACAAACCAAAAGATTGTTACATTCATCGTGGAAGAGGAGGAAAATGAGGGGGATTTTGAGGAAACTCTAGAGAAGATAGTAGTGGAAGGTAATGAAGGTGAAATTCTTACTTTAGGCGCTAACCATCCGCCAAGGAGCCATGAGCATCTAAGCCTTTCTTTCACTTTTAGTGAACCCTTACTTAGCGCTCCTAATTCTAAATTAAGAGCATTTAAGGAAAGGGGTCAAGACAAGCCCGAAGGGTCTCCTCCAAACCCAATTCAAATCGATAAGGGGAATGAATGGAAAAGAGTCTCTAGGATTAAGAGAGACTTATTTGAATGGATGATCTTATTTCAGCCAGAATTGAGCTAAATATGAAAGATGATTACCTAAATCGATTTGAGGGCATATCTTTCTGAACAATGCGAGAATGATCGAGATCTCTCCATGCCTCTTAATTTGGAGAATCAAATCAGTCAAGGCAATCTTATTTTCCTAGCCAAAAGTTAAATAAATCATCAACATTTTATTAAAGAAGCAAAACAGCAGGTCACGGGTTAATTCCAGCAGCAAACCTAGTTTTTGAGAACTAAATTGCCCAGGCCTCTTTGAGGTTTAAGTCTAATACATTACAATTGGTTTGACTTTCAAGAAGTTAGCTTTCCAACAAAATAAGTTTCGGCACATTTAGACTTCATTTGCCCACCCATATCATCCTTTTAATCCAAACTTTTCAAACTGCCCGGTTGAACTAGAATGTACCTGGTTTTGTGTGCTTAATTACTTAGGCCTCCTTGAGGTTTAAGTTTGATCTTTTTTGATATTTTGACTCTTTAAGATCTTATCTTTTAGGGCATTCAAAAAGATTTGTGTTAAGTCTTGTAAAAATAGGAGAACCAGGTATTTTTATAAACCGTGCAAACTGGACCAGGTTTCTAAGCAGTCTGAAGTTTCTAAGGAGTTGGGGCAGTAAGTCAAGTCCAAAAGCTAAATTTCCACCTAGAGGAGTTAGAAGACATCTCGAGGTATCCTCCCATGTAAGGCAATCTAGATCATCGCCTCCTTTTGCATGTGAAATGTGGTGCCAAAAACCAGCTAAAAAACTATCCAATACTGCTAGCTACTGCTGTGGAGAGTTCTCAGCAATCTAAGCTTTGCTTAGCTTGCTTAAAGGGGTTTAGAATCATGGAGCTTTCTACTCAACCCTAAAGGGATCCAATGAAAAACAAGTGAAGAAGAGCAGCATTGCTCCCATTGGCCCGTCGTGCAGTGCAATGGAGACAAACCACTTTTTACTTTTTCTCTCGCATAAGGGAGCTACTTGTTTGCTTGTTCACTTATTTGCCTACCTAGGTTGATTACAATCAGTGTAATTGAGCTTATTCTGATGCATAAAGTTGCAATTAGCTTAGTTAGTCATGCTTGATTGAAACCAGTTTGCTAAGCTAAGTTTTAAGCTATATTAAGTTAAAGGTTTCCCCCTAAGGAAAGAAACCTCCTATGCCCCCTGGCAGCCTTAGAATGTTTATTTAAGGCCTTTAGAAGGCTTATTTTGTACTTAACTTTAAATATACAACTTTGAAAATGAATTGAGAACTTTGCTCCTTTCATTCCTTAAACACGTTGCTTGCTTATCCTTAACTAGGCCGATTAAGGTGGTGATCAAGTAAAGTTTGGAGCTCTTATTCAGGTGGCGTTTCTATATCCTAACTGAGGTTAGGGGCCTAACCTCGAACTTAGTGGTAATTCTGTATCTAAATAACAGTTTAGGTTATCATTTATCCCCTCATTCACTCACGGATTCACTTAAACTCAACCTTGATTTCGGTTTGCCCACCCTTGCATTTGCAATCAGTTTTGAGTATTTGTGATTCTCCCCTATAGATACATCATATTTGGTATCAAAGCTTAGGTTTCTCCTTAGCCTAGTACGTCCCTCCACTTCTAGAATCATTTCCAGCGATTTCCAAACACAACCCTCATTCTAGCTTAAACACACATCCGAATACACCATGAGCACTAGTACAAGTTTAGAAGAGAAATTTAATGCAGTTTTGAAAAATTGTAAAACACTTTCAGCCCAAAACGAGTTATTACTGTGAAAACTCAATGAGGGTGTTCAATGTGATGAAGAACTCTAAGCTCAGAATGACTGCCTACGGAAGCAACTTGAAGCCGTTTTGAAGCAAAAGTTAAAAGTGAATGAAGAGCCTCTCCAATCCGATCCTAAGAGGCAAGATTAAGTTTTTAGCCATAATGTGGATTCATGTAGTGAGGATGAACCTTTAAGAATGGCTAGACTAGAACCAAGGCTTCAAGCTAATGCCAATGATTTCAAGGTTGAAAACCTGGTGTATGAAGGTAAGCTTGATCCTAAGGAATTCTTAGAATGGTTACATACTGTTGAGCATGTTTTCGAGTATAAAGATGTTCCTGAATGTAAAAATGTCTCAGAAAACACGCCTCACTATGGTGGACCAACCTGTGTGTTAAACGGGGTTAGAGAGAGGAAGTCCAAGATCAGAACATGGGAGAAGATGAAATCCAAGCTTAAGGCTCGCTTTGTTCCCCTAACTTATATCCAAGATTGCTATTCTGAACTCCCTAACCTTACTTAAAGTAATCTGAATGTGGAAGAGTATGCACGTGAGTCCGAGAAACTAGTAATGAAGTGTGATCTTCAAGAGCCAGAAGAGCAAACAATTGTTAGGTACTTAGGATGACTTTATCCTAGCTATGCTAATGTGGTTGATTTATAAGCCTATGCTACTTTTGATGAGGTACATGTCCATGCTCTTAAGGCAAAGTAAAAAAAAAAATTCAAGGCCCCTTAAGCATGCGTTTCCAAAACCCCCACTTCAAAACGAACCCATTAACAAGGGGAGCCCTTATTCCCCTTCATATACCCACGGTTCCCCCACCGTCGACCCTACAAAAAATCCTAGCCCCCATAAACAGCCAACCGCCTCCAAATAGACCTAAACCCATTCCTATGGGCATCTAAAGATGTTTTAAGTGCCAAGGATTTGGACACTTAGCATCAGATTGTACAAACCGAAGGGTCATTACATTAGGCGAACAGAAAGCCAAGGAAAAGGAGGAAAATGAGGAGGAAATTGAGGATGATTCTGAGGAAACTCTATTACAGATGGTTGTGGAAGCAGATAACGGTGAAATACTTACTTTGGGCACTAACCATCCACTATAGAGCTATGAGCATCTAAGCCTTTTTCTCACTTTTAGTGAACCATTACCTAAAGCTCCTAATTTTGAATGAACAGCATTTATGGAAGGGGCTCAGGGCAAGCCGAAAGGTCCCCTGCAAACTAGATTCAAATCAACAAGGGGAATAAATGGAAAAAAGTCTCTAGGATCAAGAGAGACTTATTTGAATGGATGATCTTATTTCAGCAAGAATTAAGCAAAGTATGGAAGCTGATTACCTTAACCAATTTGAGGTCGAATCTTTCTCAATAAGGGGAGAATGATAGAGATCTCTCAATGCCTCTTAATTTGGAGAATCAAATCAGTCAAGGTAATCTTAATTTGCAGGCCAAAAGTTGAATAAATCATCAACATTATGTTAAAGAAACAAAGTAGCAGGCCATGGGTTAATTCCAGCAGCAAACCCGGTCTGTGAGAGCTCAATTACTTAGGCCTCTTTAATGATTATGTCTAATAGTTTGTCGTGGGTTTGACTTTTAAGAAGTTAGCTTTCTGCAAAACAAGTTTCAGCTCATTTAGACTTCATTTGTCCATTTATATCATCCGTTTAATCTAAACTTTCCAAACTGCCTAGTTGAACCAGAATGTACCCGATTTTGTGTGCTTAATTACTTACACCTCCTTGAGGTTTAAGCTTGATATTTTTGGATATTTTGGTTCTTTACAATCTTATATTTTAGCGTATGCAAAAAGATTGGGGTTAAGTCTTGTAAAAATAGGAGAACTAGGCTATTTTTATAAACCGTGCAGACTAGGCCTGGTTTTGAGCAGTCTGAAGTTTGTAAGGAGTTAGGGGAATAAATCAAGTCCAAAAGCTGAATTTCCACCTAGAAGAGTTAGAAGACATCTCAAGGGTTTCTCCCATATAAGGAAATCCAGATCAACCCCTCATTTTCGGTGTGAAATATAGCATCCAGGGCTAGCCAGAAAACTGCCCAGTATTGGTAGCTGCCACTATGGAGAGTTCTCAGCAATCAAAGGGTCAAGTCATGTCTAAACAGCTTGCTTAGCTTGCTTAAAGGGGTTTAGACATAATCACAAAGCTTTCTACTTAACCCCAAGGGGAACCACTGAAAAACAAGTGAAGAAAGGTAGCTTTGCTCCTATTGGGCAATTGTAAAGTGCAAAGGAGACAAACCACTTTTTACTTTTTTTCTCTCACATAAGGGGAGCTACTTATTTGCTTGTTCACTTGTTTACTTGCCTAGGATAATTATAATCAGTGCAATTTAGCTTATTCTAATCTATAAAGTTATAATTAGCTTAGTTTAATCATGCTTGATTGTAACTGGTTTGCTAAGCTAAGTTTAAAGCTTTATTAACTTAAGTTAAAGGTTTCCTCCCTTGGAACGAAACCTCCTAAACCCCTTAGCTGCCTTAGAACGTTTATTTAAGGCCTTTAGAAGGCTCATTTTGTACTCCACTTTGAATATGCAACTTTAAAAGTGAATTGAGAGCTTTGCTCCTTTTATTCCTTAAACACTTCGCTTGCTTATCCTTAACGAGGACGGTTAAGGTCCTGATCAAGTAAAGTCTTAACTCTATTAGGTGGCATTTCTGTATCCTAATTAAAGTTAAAGGCCATAAACTCTAGCTTAGTGGTGTTTCTATATCTAAGTGAGAGTTTAGATTTTCAATTGTCCCTTCATCCATTCGTGGATTCACTTAAACGCAACCTTGATTTTAGTTTGCTTATCCTTGCATTTACAATCAGTTTTGAGTATTTGTGATTCTCCCCCACAGATACATCATATTTGGTATTAGAGCTCAGGTTTCTCCTTGGCCGGGTACATCCCTCCACATCCAAAATCATTTCTAGCCATTTATAAACACATCCCTCGTTCTAGCTTAAACACATATCCGAATACACCCTAAGTACTAGTATAAGTTTGGAAGAGAAATTTGATGCTGTTGTGAAGAATTGTCAAACACTTTCAATGTAAAATGAGTTATTAATGAGAAAACTCAATGAGGGTGTTCGATGTGACCAAGAACTCCAAGCTTAGAATGACTACCTACGAAAACAACTTGGAGCAACTTTGAAGCAAAAGCTGAAAGTGAATAAACAGCCTCTCCAATCTGATTCCAAGAGGACAGAACAAGTTTTTAGCCATAATGTGGATTCATCTAGTGAGGGTGAACCTTCAAGAATAGCTAGACCAGAACCAAGGTTTCAAGCTAATACCAATGATTTCAATGTTGAAATCCTGAAGTATGAAGGTAAGCTTGATCCTGAGGAATTCTTAGTTTGGTTGCATACTGTTGAGCATGTTTTGGAGTATAAAGATGTTCCTAAAGATAAAAAGGACTCTGAAAATATGCCTCACTATGGCAGACCAACCTGTGTGCTTAACGGGTTAGAGAGAGGAAGTCCAAGATCAGAACATGGGAGAAGATGAAATCTAAGCTTAAGGCTCATCTTCTACCCCCAACTTATGTGAAAGATTGCTATTCTTAACACCACAACCTTGCTCAAGGTAATCTGCATGTGGAAGAGTATACACGAGAGTTTGAGAAACTAGCAATCAAGTGTGATCTTGAAGAGCCAAAAGAGCAAACTATCATTACGTACCTAGGAGGACTGGATCCTAGGTATGCTAATGTAGTGGATTTGCAAGCCTATACTACTTTTGATGAGGTATGTGTCCTTTAGCCCAAGGTTGAGCAACAAAAAAATTCAAGCCCCCCTAAGCATGAGTTTCCAAAACCCCCACTTTAGAATGAACCCATTAACAAGGGGAGCCCCATTCCCCTACATAACCCACCGTTCCCCCACCCTCCATCCTACAGAAAACTCCAGCCTCACTAAAGAGCCAACCACCTCAAAATAGACCTAAACCCATTCCTAAGGGCACCAAAAGATCCTTTAAGTGCCAAGGATTTGTACACTTAGCATCAGATTGTATAAACCGAAGGATCTTTAAATTGTGCAGATTGGACCCAGTTTTGAGTAATCTTAAGTTCCTAAGTAGTTGGGGTAGCAAATCAAATCCAAAAGCCGAATTTCCACCTGGAGGAGTTAAAAGACATCTCAAGGTTTCCTCCCATGTAAGGAAATCTAGATCATCCAACTTTTTGCGTATAAAATGCGGCATCTAAAACTAGCCAGAAAACTGCCCAGGCCTGGTAGCTACTGTTGTGGAGAATTGCCAACAATCTACGGGTCAAGTCATGTCTAAATAGCTTCCTTAACTTGCTTACAAGGGTTTAGACATAATCATGAAGCTTTCTACTTAGCCCCAAAGGGAACCAATGAAAAACAAGTGAAGAAAGGCAGCTTTGCTCCCATTGGCCAATCGTAAATTGAAATGGTGACAAACCACTTTTTGCTTTTTCTCTCACATAAGGGAGCTGCTTTTTTGGTTGTTCACTTGTTTGCTTGCCTAGGCTAATCATAATCAATGTAATTTAGCTTATTCTGATGTATACAGTTATAATTAGCTTAGTTCAATCATGCTTGATTGTAACCGATTTTCCAAGCTAAGTTTAAAGCAATATTAATTTAAGTTAAAGGTTTCCTCCTTATGAAGGAAACCTCCTAAGCCCTCTAGCCGCCTTGGAACATTTAATTAAGGCTTTTAGAAGGTTCATTTTGTACTCAGCTTTGAATATATAACATTAAAAGTGAATTGAGAGCTTTGCTCCTTTCATTCCTTAAACACTTCGCTTGCTTATCCTCAACTAGGCTGGTTAAGGTGGTGATCAAGCAAAGTCTTAACTCTTAGTTAGGTGGTGTTTTTGTATCCTAATTAAGATTAGGGGTCTAAACTCCAACTTAGGGGTGTTTCTGTATCTAAGTGAGAGTTTAGATTATAAATTATCCCCGTATTCATCCATGGATTCACTTAAACTCAACCTTGATTTTAGTTTGCTCATCCTTCCATTTGCAATCAGATTAGAGTCCGTGTCATTCTCCCCTATGGACACATCATATTTGGTGTTAGAGCTTAGGTTTCTCCGTGGACTGCTACGTCCCTTCACTTCCAGAATCCTTTCCAGCTACTTCCAAACACATCCCTCGTTCTAGCTTAAACACAATCCAAATACACTATGGGTACTAATATAAGCTTGGAAGAGAAATTTGATGCAGTTTTGGAGAATTGTCAAACACTTTCAGCCCAAAATGAGTTATTAAAGAGAAAACTCAATGAGGGTGTTCAATGTGACCAAGAACTACAAGCTCAGAATAACTACCTACGGAAGCAGCTTGGAGCCGTTTTGAAGCAAAAGCTAAAAGTGAATAAAGAGCCCCTCCAATATGATCCTAGGAGGCAAGAACAAGTTTTTAGCCACAATGTTGATTTATCTAATGAGGATGAATCTCTAAGAATGGCAAGACCAGCACCAAGGTTTCAAGCTAATACCAACGATTTCATGGTTGAAATCCTGGAGTATGAAGGTAAACTTGTTCTTGAGGAATTCTTAGATTAGTTACATATTGTTGAGCATGTATTTGGGTATAAAGATGTCAAAATGTCTCAGAAAATATGCCTCACTATGGTGGACCAACGTGTGTGCTTAACGGGTTAGAGAGAGGAAGTCTAAGATCAGAACATGGGAGAAGATGAAATCCAAGCTTAAGGCTCATTTTCTTCCCCCAACTTATGTCAAAGATTGGTATTCTCAACTCCACAACCTTACTCGAGGTAATCTGAATGTGAAAGAGTACACACATTAGTTTGAGAAACTAATAATCAAGTGCGATCTTCAAGAGCCAGAAGAGCAAACAATTGTTATGCACTTAGAAGGACTTGATCATAGGTATGTTAATGTGGTTGATTTGCAGGCCTATACTGGTTTTGATAGGGTAAGTGTCCTAGATCCCAAGGTTGAGCAACAAGAAAATTGAAGGCCCTCAAGCATGAGTTTCTAAAACCCCCACTTCAAAATGAACCCATTAACAAGGGGAGCCTAATTCCCCTTCATAAACCCACGGTTCCCTCACCCTCCACCCCATAAAAATCCCCAGCCCCACTACACAGCCAACCACCTCGAAATAGACCTAAACCACTTCCTAAGGGCATCCAAAGATGTTTTAAGTGCCAAGGATTTGGACACTTAGCATCAAATTGCACAAACCGAAGGATCGTTAAACCGTCCAGACTAGACCCGGTTTTGAGCAATCACAAGTTTTTAAGGAGTTGGGGTAGCAAATCAAATCCAAAAGCTTAATTTCCACCTGGAGGAGTTAGAAGACATCCCAAGGTTTTCGCCCATGTAAGGAAATCTAGATCATCCCCTCTTTTTGCATGTGAAGTGTGGCGTCCAAAACCTGCTAGAAAACTGCCCAGTACTAGTAGCTGCTGCTTTAGAGAGTTCTCAGCAATCTAAGGGGCAAGTCATGTCTAAACACCTTACTTAGCTTGCTTAAAAGGGTCTAGACATAATCATGAAGCTTTGTACTTAACCCCAAAGGGAACCAATGAATAACAAGTGAAGAAAGGCAGCTTTGCTCCCATTGGCCAGTCATCAATTGAAATGGTGACAAACCACCTTTTGCTTTTTCTCTTACATAAGGGGCGCTGCTTGCTTGCTTGTTCACTTGTTTACTTGCCTAGGCTGATTATAATCAATGTAATTTAGCTTATTCTAATGCATAAAGTTGTAATTAGCTTAGTTTAATCATGGTTGATTGTAACCGGTTTGCTCAGCTAAGTTTAAAGCTATATTAGGTTAAGTTAAAGGTTTCCTCCTTGTGATGGAAACCTCCTAAGCCCCCTAGCTACCTTGGAACATTTATTTAAGGCTTTTAGAAGGCCCATTTTGTACTCAGCTTTGAATATACAACTTTGAAAATGAATTGAGCGCTTTGCTCCTTTCATTCCTTCAACACTTCGCTTGCCTATCCTCAACTAGGCCTGTTAAGGTGGTTATCAAGTAAAGTCTTTACTCTTAATGTGGTGGTGTTTTTGTATCCTAATTAAGGTTAGGGGCCTAAACTCTAACTTAGTGAAGTTTCTGTATCTAAGTGAGAGGTTAGATTATCACTTATCCCCTCATTCATCCATGGATTCACTTAACCTTGATTTCAGTTTGCCTACCCTTGCATTTGCAATCAGATTAGAGTCCTTGTGATTCTCCCCAATAGACACATCATATTTGGTATTAGAGCATAGGTTGCTCCGTGGCCTGCTACGTTCGTCCACTTCCAGAATCCTTTCCAACCATTTCCAAACACGTCCGTCGTTCTAGCTAAAACACAATCCGAATACACTATGGGTACTAATACAAACTTGGAAGAGAAATTTGATGCAGTTTGGAGTAATTGTCGAGCACTTTTAGCCCAAAATGAGTTGTTAATGAGAAAACTCAATGAGGGTGTTCAATGTGACCAAGAACTACAAGCTCAGAATGACTGCCTATGGAAGCAACTTGGAGCCATTTTGAAGCAAAAGCTGAAAGGTGAATAAAGGGCCTCTCCAATCTAGTCCTAGGAGGCAAGAGCAAGTTTTTAGCCATAATGTGGATTTATCTAATGAGGGTGAACTTCTATGAATGGCTAGACCAGAAGCAAGGTTTCAAGCTAATACCAATGATTTGAAGGTTGAAATCCCAGAGCATGAAGGCAAGCTTGATCCTGAGGAATTCTTAGATTGGTTACATACTATTGAGCATGTTTTTGGATATAATGATGTTCCCAAAGATGAAAAGGTCTAAAAAATTATGCCTCACTATAGTGGACCAACCTGTGTGCTTAGCGGGTTAGAGGGAGGAAGTCTAAGATCAGAACATGGGAGAAGATGAAATCCAACCTTAAGGCCCATTTTCTTCCCCGAACTTATGTCAAAGATTGCTATCCTCAACTCAACAAAATAACTCAAGGCAATCTGAATGTGAAGAGTACACAAGTGAGCTTGACATACTAGTAATCAAGTGCAATCTTCAAGAGCCATAAGAGCAAACAATCATTAGGCACTTAGGAGGACTTGATCTTAGGTATGTTAATGTGGTTGATTTGCCGGCCTATACTGCTTTTGATGGGGTATGCGTCCTTGTTCCCAAGGTTGAGCAACAAAAAAATTTAAGGCCCTTAAGCATGAGTTTCCAAAACCCCCACTTTAGAATGAAACCATTAACAAGAGGAGCCCTATTCCCTTTCATAAACCCACGGTTCCCTCACCCTCCACCCAAAAAAAAACCCCAGCCCTACTAAACAGCCAACCATCGCGAAATGGACCTAAACCCTTTCCTAAGGGCATCCAAAGATGTTTTAAGAGCAAAAGATTTGGACACTTAGCATTAGATTGTGCAAACTAAAGGATCGTTAAACCGTGCAGACTAGACCAAGTTTTGAGCAATCTCAAGTTTTTAAGGAGTTGGGGTAGTAAATCAAATCCAAAAGATCCATTTTCACCTAGAGGAGTTATAAGACATCTTAAGGTTTCCTCCCCTGTAACGAAATCCAGATCATCCCCTCTTTTTTCAAGTGAAACGTGGCATCCAGAACCTGCCAGAAACTGGCCAGTACTGGTAGCTGCTGCTGGGGAGAGTGCTCAGCAATCTAAGGGTCAAGTCATATCTAAACAGCTTGCTTAAAGGGGTCTAGACATAATCATGAAGTTTTCAACTTAACCCCAAAGGGGACCAGTGCAAAATAAGTGAAGAAAGGCAACTTTGCTCCCATTGGCCAGTCATAAATTGAAATGGTGGCAAACCACCTTTTGCTTTTTCTCTCACATAAGGGGAGCTGCTTGTTTGCTTGCGTAGGCTGATTATAATCAACGTAATTTGGCTACTTCTGATGCATAAAGTTGTAATTAGCTTAGTTTAATCATGCTTGATTACAACCGGTTTCTTAAGGTAGGTTTAAAGCTATATTAGGTTAAGTTAAAGGCTTCCTCCTTATGAAGGAAACCTCCTAAGCCTCCTAGCTGCCTTGGAACATTTATTTAAGGCTTTTAGAAGGCTCGTTTTGTACTTAGCTTTACATATACAACTTTGAAAGTGAATTGGGAGCGTTGCTCCTTTCATTCCTTAAACACTTCGCTTGCTTATCCTCAGCTGGGCCGGTTAAGGTGGTGATCAAGTAAAGTCTTAACTCTTAATGACGTGGTGTTTTTGTATCCTACTTAAGGTTCGGGGCCTAAACTCTAACCTTGTGGTGTTTCTGTGTCTAAGTGAGAGTTTAGATTATCAATTATCCCCTCATTCATTCATGGATTCACTTAAACTTAACCTTGATTTCAGTTTGCATATCCTTGCATTTGCAATCAGATTAGAGTCCTTGTGATACTCTGCCACGGATACATCATATCTGGTATCAGAGCTTAGGTTTCTTTATCACTTGCTACATCCCTCCACTTCCAGAATCCTTTCCAGCCATTTCCAAACACATCCCCCGTTCTAGCTTAAACACAATCTGAGTACACTATGAGTGCTAATATAAGTTTGGAAGAGAAATTTGATGTAGTTTTGAAGAATTGCCAAACACTTTAATCCCAAGATGAGTTATTAATGAGAAAACTCAATGAGGGTGTTCAATGTGACCAAGAACTACAAGCTCAGAATGACTACGCATGGAAGCAACTTAGAGCCGTTTTGAAGCAAAAGTTGAAAGGTGAATAAAGAGCCTCTCTAATCTAGCCCTAAGTGCCAAGGACAAGTTTTTAGCCATAATGTTGATTTATCTAGTGAGGATGAACTTCTAAGAATGGCTAGACTAGAACCAACGTTTCAAGCTAATACAAATGATTTTAAGGTTGAAATCCCGGAGTACGAAGGTAAGCTTGATCTTAAGGAATTCTTATATTGGTTACACACTGTTGAGCATGCTTTTGGGTACAAAGATGTTCCTAAAGATGAAAACGTGTCAAAAAATATGCCTCACTATGGTGGACCAACCTGTGTGCTTAGCGGGTTAAAGAGACGAAGTCTAAGATCAGAACATACGAGAAGATGGAATCCAAGCTTAAGGCTCGTTTTCCTCCCCCAACTTATGTCAAAGATTGCTATTCTCGCCTCCACAACCTTACTCAAGGTAATCTAAATGTGGAAGAGCATACACGTGAGTTTGAGAAACTAGTAATCAAGCATAATGTTCAGGAGCCAGAAGAGCAAACAATCGTTGGGTATTTTGGAGGACTTAATTCGAGGTATGTTAATGTGGTTGATCCACAGGCCTATACTACTTTTCAAGGGGTATGCGTCCATGCTCCCAAGGTTGAGCAACAATAAAATTCAAGGCCCCTTAAGCATGACTTTCCAAAATCCCCACTTCATAACGAACCTATTAATAAGGGGAGCCCCATTCCCCTTCATAAACCCATGGTTCCCTCATCCTCCACCCCACAAAAAACTCCAGTCCCACTAAATAGCTAACCTCCTCGAAATAGACCTGAACCTCTTCATAAGGGCATCCAAAGATGTTTTAAATGCCAAGGATTTGGACACTTAGCATCAAATTATACAAATCGAACGATCATTAGACCGTGCAGATTGGACCCGGTTTTGAGCAATCTCAAGTTTTTAAGGAGTTCGAGCAGCAAATCAAATCCAAAAGCTAAATTTCCACATGAAGGAGTTAGAAGACATCTCAAGGTTTCCCCCCATGTAAGGAAATCCATATCATCCCCTCTTTTTCTATGTGAAATGTGGCGTGCAAAACCTGGCAAAAAACTGCCCACTACTATTAGCTGCTGCTGTTAGCTGCTGCTTGCTTAAAGGAGTTTGGACATAATCATGATGCTTTCTACTTAACCCCAAAGGGAACCAATGAAAAACAAGTGAGGAAAGGCAGCTTTGCTCCCATTGGCCAGTCGTAAATTGAAATAGTGACAAGCCACTTTTGGGTTTTTCCCTCACATAAAGGGAGCAACTTGTTTACTTGCCTAGGCTGATCTTAATCAATGTAATTTAACTTATTCTCATGCACAAAGTTATAATTAGCTTAGTTTAATCATGCTTGATTGCAACCGATTTGCTAAGCTAAGCTTAAGTCTATATTAAGTTAAGTTAAAGGTTCCCTCCTTATGAAGGAAACCTCCTAAGCCCCCTAGCTGCCTTGGAACATTTATTTAAGGCTCTTAGAAAGCTCATTTTGCACTCAGCTTTGAATATACAACTTTGAAAGTGAATTGAGAGCTTTGCTCCTTTCGTTGCTTAAACACTTCGCTTGCTTATCCTCAACCCGGCTGGTTAAGGTGGTGATCAAGTAAAGTCTTAACTCTTTAGGAGGTGGTGTTTTTGTATCCTCATTAAGGTTAGGCACCTAAACTCTAACTTAGTAGTGTTTCTGTATCTAAGTGAGAGTTTAGATTACCAATTATCCCCTCATTCATTCATGGATTCGCTTAAACTCAACCTTGATTTCATTTTGCTTATCCTTCCATTTGCAATCAGATTAGAGTCCTTGTGATTCTGCCACACAGATACATCATATTTGGTATCAGAGCTTAGGTTTCTCTGTGGCCTGCTACGTCCGTCCACTTCCAGAATCCTTTCCAGCTATTTCGAAACACATCCCTCGTTCTAGCTTAAACACAATCCGAATAAACTGTGAGTACTGATACAAGTTTGAAAGAGAAATTTGATGCAGTTTTGAAGAATTATCAAACACTTTCAGCCCAAAATGTGTTATTAATGAGAAAACTCAATGAGGGTGTTCAATGTGACGAAGAACTACAAGCTTAGAATGACTGCCTACAGAAGCAAGTTGGAGCCATTTTGAAGCAAAAGCTAAAAGCGAATAAAGAGCCTCTCCAATCTGATCCTAGGAGGCAAGAATAAGTTTTTAGCCATAATGTGGATTTATCTACTGAGGATGAACCTCTAAGAGAGAGGAAGTCTAAGATGAAAACATAGGAGCAGATTAAATCCAAGTTTAAGGCTCATTTTCTTCCCTCAACTTATGTCAAAGATTGCTTTTCTCAACTCCACAACCTTACTCAAGGCAATTTGAATGTGAAAGAGTATACACATGAATTTGAGAAACAAGTAATGAAGTGCAATTTTCACGAGCCAGAAGAATAAACAATCGTCAGGCACTTAGGAGGACTTGATCCTAGGTTTGTTAATGCGGTTGATTCGCAAGCCTATACTACTTCTGATGGGGACTGTGTCCTTGCTCCCAAGGTTGAGCAATAAAAAAATTCAAGGCCTCTTAAGCATGAGTTTCCAAAATCCCAACTTTAGAATGAACCCAATAACAAGAGGAGCTCCATTCCCCTTTATAACCCCACGGTTCCCTCGCCCTCCACCCCATAAAAAACTCCAGCCCCACTAAATAGCCAACTACCCCAAAATAGACCTAAACCCACTCTTAAGGGCATCCAAAGATGTTTTAAGTGCCAAGGATTTGGACACTTAGCATCAGATTGTACAAACTGAAGGATTGTTAAACTGTGCAGGCTAGATGCGGTTTTGAGCAATCTCAAATTTTTAAGGAGTTGGGAGCAAATCAATTCCAAAAGCTGAATTCCCACCTAGAGGAGGTAGAAGACATCTCAAGGTTTCCTCCCGTGTGAGGAAATCCAGATCATCCCCTCTTTTTGCATGTGAAATGTGGCATTCAAATCCAGCCAGAAAACTGCCCAGTACGGGTAGCTGCTGCCCTGGAGAGTTCTCAGCAATCTAAGGTCAAGTCATATCTAAACAGCTTGCCTAGCTTGCTCAAAGAGGTCCAGACATAATCATAAAGCTTTCTGCTTAACCCAAAAGGGAAGCAATGTAAAACAAGTGAAGAAACGCAGCTTTAACCCCATTGGCCAGTTGTAAATTGAAATGGTGGCAAACCAATTTTTCCTTTTTTTCTCAGATAAGGGGAGCTGGTTGTCTGCTTGTTCACTTGTTTGCTTGCCTAGGATTATTATAATTAATGTAATTTGGCTTATTCTGATGCATAAAGTTGTAATTAGCTTAGTTTAATCATGCTTGATTGTAATCGATTTGCTAACCTAAGTTCAAAGCTACATTAAGTTAAGTTAAAGGTTTCCTCCTTATGGAGGAAACCTGCTAAGCACCCTAGCTGCCTTGGAACATTATTTAAGGCTTTTAGAAGGCTCATTTTGTACTCAGCTTTGAATATACAACTTTGAAAGTGAATTGAGAGCTTTGCTCGTTTCATTCCTCAAACACTTCGCTTGCTTATCCTCAACTAGGCCGATTAAGGTGGAGATCATATAAAATCTTAACTCTTAATGAGGTGGTGTTTTTGTATCCCAGTTTATAAAATCTTAACTCTTAATGAGGTGGTGTTTTTGTATCCCAGTTCAGTCAGGGGCCTAAACTCTAACTTGGTGGTGTTTCTTTATCTGAGTGATAGTTTAGATTATTAATTATCCCCTCATTCATTCATGGATTCACTTAAACTCAACCTTGACTTCAGTTTGCTTATCCCTGCATTTGCAATCAGACTAGAGTCCTTATGGTTCTCCCTACAGGTACATCATATTTGGTATCAGAGCTTAGGTTTCTCCGTGGCCTGCTATGCCCCTCCACTTCTAGAGTCCTTTCCAGCCATTTCTAAACACATCCCTCATTCTAGCTTAAACACAATCCGAATACACTATGAGTACTAATACAAGTTTGGAAGAGAACTTTGATCCAGTTTTGAAGAATTGTCAAACACTTTGAGCCCAAAATGAGTTATTAATGGGAAAACGCAACGACGGCGTTCAATGTGACCAAGAACTATAGGCTCAGAATGACTACCTGCGCAAGCAACTTGGAGCCGTTTTGAAGCAAAAGCCGAAAGTGAATAAAGAGCCTCTCCAATCTGATCCTAGGAGGTAAGAACAAGTTTTTAGCCATAATGTGGATTTATCTAGTGAGGATGAACCTCTAAGAATGGCTAGACTAGACTTAAGGTTTCAAGCTATTACCAATGATTTCATGGTTGAAATCCTAGAGTATGAAGGTAAGCTTGATCCTAAGGAATTCATAGATTGCTTAGATATTGTTGAGCATATTTTTGAGTATAAAGATGTTCCTAAAGATGAAAAGGTCTCAGAAAATGTGCCTCACTATGGTGGACTAACCTGTGTGTTTAATGGGTTAGAGAGAGGAAGTCTAGGATCAAAACATAGGAGAAGATGAAATCAAAGCTTAAGGCTCGTTTTCTTCCCCTCACTTATGTCAAAGATTGCTATTCTCAACTCCACAACCTTATTCAAGGTACTCTGAATGTGGAAGAGCATACACGTGAGTTTGAGAAACTAGTAATCAAGTGTAATCTTCAAGAGCCAGAAGAGCAAAGAATCATTAGGTACTTAGGAGGAGTTGATCCTAGGCATATTAATGTGGTTGATTTGCAGGCCTATACTACTTTTGATGGGGTATGTGTCCTTGATCCCAAGGTTGAGCAACAAAAAAATTCAAGGCCCCTTAAGCATGAGTTTTAAAAACCCCCACTTCAGAATGAACCCATTAACAAGGGGAGCCCCATTCCCCTTCATAAACCCACGGTTCCCTCGCCCTCCACCCCAAAAAAAACTCCAGCCGCACAAAACAGCCAACCACCTCATAATACACCTAAACCTATCCCTAAGGGCATCCAAAGATGTTTTAAGTGCCAAGGATTTTGACACTTAGCATCAGATTATACAAACTGAAGGATCGCTATACTGTGGAGACTAGACCCAGTTTTGAGCAATCCCAAGTTTTTAAGGAGTTGGGGTAGCAAATCAAATCCAAAAGCTGAATTTCCATTTGGAGGGGTTAGAAGACATCTCAAGGTTTCCTCCCACGTAAGGAAATCCAGATCATTCCCTCTTTTTGCATATGAACTGTGGCATCCAAAACCAGCCAGAAAACTGCCCAGTACAAGTAGCTACTGCTGTGGAGAGTTCTTAGCAATCTAAGGGTCAAGTTATGTCTAAACACCTTGCTTAGCTTGCTTAAAGGGGACTAGACATAATCATGAAGCTTTCCACTTGACCCTAAAGGGAACCAATGAAAAACAAGTGAAGAAAGGCAGCTTTGCTCCCATTGGCCAGTCGTAAATTGAAATGGTTACAAGCCACTTTTTGCTTTTTATCTCACATAAGGGGAGCTCCTTGTTTGCTTATTCACTTGCTTGCTTGCCTACGTTGATTATAATCAATGTAATTCAACTTATTCTAATGCATAAATCTATAATTAGCTTAGCTTAATCATGTCTTTATTCTAACTGGTTTGGTGAGCTAAGTTTAAGGCTAAATTAAGTTAAGTTAGAGGCAACCTCCTAAGCCCCCAGCAAGCTTAGAACATTTATTTAAGGCTTTTAGAAGGCTCATTTTGTACTCAGCTTTAATTATACAACTTTGAAAGTCAATTCAGAGCTTTTCTCCTTTCATTCCTTAAACACTTCGCTTGCTTATCCTCAACTAGGTCGGTTAAGGTGGTGAACAAGTAAAGTCTTAACTCTTAATGAGGTGGTGTTTTCATATCCTAATTAACGTTAGGGGCCTAAACTCTAACTTAGTGGTGTTTCTGTATCAAAGTGAAACTTTAGATTATCAATTATCCCCTCATTCATTCATGGATTCGCTTAAACTTGACCCTGATTTCAGTTTGCTCATCCTTGCATTTGCAATCAGATTAGAGTCCTTGTGATTCTCCCGCATAAATACATCATATTTTGTATCAAAGCTTAGGTTTCTCTGTGGCCTGCCACGTCCCTCCACTTCCAGGATCCGTTCCAGCCATTTCCAAGCACATCCCTTGTTCTAGCTTAAACACAATCCGAATACACTACAAGTACTACTACAAGTCTGGAAGAGAAATTTGATGCAGTTTTGGAGAATTGTCGAACACCTTTAGCCCAAAATGGGTTATTAATGAGAAAACTCAATGAGGATGTTCAATGCGACCAAGAACTACAAGCTCAAAATGACTACCTATGGAAGCAACTTGGAGCCATTTTAAAGCAAAAGCTGAAAGTGAATAAAGAGCCTCTCCAATCTGATCCTAGGAGGCAAGAACAAGTTTTTAGCCACAATGTGGATTTATCTAGTGAAGATGAACAGCTCAAAATGGCTAGACCAGAACCAAGGTTTTAAGCTAATACCAATGATTCCAAGGTTGAAATCCCAGAGCATGAAGGAAAGCTAGATCCTGAGGAATTCTTAGATTGGTTTCATGCTGTTGAGCATGTTTTTGAGTATAAAGATGTTCTTAAAGATGAAAAGGGCTCAGAAAATATACGTCACCATAGTGGACTAACCTGTATGCTTAACGAGTTTGAGAGAGGAAGTCTAAGATCAGAACATGTGAGAAGATGAAATCCAAGCTTAAGGCTCATTTCCTTTCCCCAACTTATGTCAAAGATTGCCATTCTTAGCTCTATAACCATACTCAAGGTAATCTGAATGTGAAGGAGTATACACGCGAGTTGGAGAAACTAGTAATCAAGTGTAATCTTAAGGAGCCAGAAGCACAAACAATCGTTAGGTACTTAGGAGGACTTGATCCTTGGTATGTTGATGTGGTTGGTTTATAGGCCTATACTACTTTTCATGGGGCATGTGTCCTTGCTCCCAAGCTGAGTAACAATAAAATTCAAGGCCCCTTAAGCATGAGTTTCCAAAACCCCCACTTCAGAATGAACCCATTAACAAGGGGCGCCCCATTCCCCTTCATAAACCCATGGTTCCCTCACCCTCCACCCCACAAAAAACTCCAACCCCACTAAACAGCGAACCACCTCGAAATAGACCTAAACCCATTCCTAAGGGCATCCAAAGATGTTTTAAGTCCCAAGGATTTTGACACTTAACATCAGATTGTACAAACCGAAGGATCGTAAGACTGTGCAAACTGGACCCAGTTTTGAGCAATCTCAAGTATTTACAGAGTTGGGGTAGCAAATCAAATACAAAAGCTGAATTTCCACCAGGAGGAGTTAGAAGACATCTCAAGGTCTCCTCCCATGTAAGGAAATCCAGATCATCCCCTCTTTTTGCATGTGAAATGCGGCGTCCAAAACCAGCCGGAAAACTGCCCAGTACTGGTACCTGCTGCTGTGGAGAGCAATCTAAGGGTCAAGTTATGTCCAAACACCTTCCTTAGCCTGCTTAAAGGGGTCTAGACATAATCATGAAGCTTTCTACTCAACCCAAAGGGAACTAATGAAAAATAAGTGAAGAAAGGCAGCTTTGCTCCTATTGGCCAGTCGTAAATTGAAATGGTAACAAACCACTTTTTGCTTTTTCTCTCACATCAGGGGAGCCGCTTGTTTGCTTGTTCACTTGTTTGCTTGCCAAGGCTAATTATAATCAATGTAATTCAGCTTATTCTAATGCATAAAGTTGTAATTAGCTTAGTTTAATCATGTCTGGATTGTAACCGGTTTGCTAAGCTACGTTTAAAGCTATGTTAAGTTAAGTTAAAGGTTTCCTCCTTATGAAGGAAACCTCCTAAGCCCCCTAGGTACCTTGGAACTTTTATTTAAGGCTTTTAGAAGGCTCATTTTGTGCTCAGCTTTGAATATACAACTTTGAAAGTGAATTGAGAGCTTTACTCCTTTCATTCCTCAAGCACTTCGCTTGCTCATCCTCAACTAGGTCGGTGAAGGTGGTGATCAAGTAAAGTCTTAACTCCTAATAAGGTGGTGTTTTTGTATCCTAATTAAGGTTAGGGCTTAAACTCTGGCTTAGTGGTGTTTCTTTATCTAAGTGAGAGTTTAGATTATCAATTATCCCCTCATTCATTCATGGATTCACTTAAACTCAACCTTGTTTTCTGTTTCCTTATCCTTGCATTTGCAATCAGATTAGAGTCCTTGTGATTCTCCCCCACAGATACATCATATTTGGTATTAGAATTTAGGTTTCTCCATCGCCTGCTATGTCCCTCCACTTCCAAATCCTTTCCAGCCATTTCCAAACACATCCCTTGTTCTAGCATAAACACAATCCGAATACACTATGAGTGCTACTGCAAGTCTGGAAGAGAAATTTGATGTAGTTTTGAAGAATTGTCAAACACTTTCAGCCTAAAATGAGTTATTAATAAGAAAACTCAATGAGGGTCTTCACTGTGACCAAGAACTACAAGCTCAGAATTACTACCTATGGAAGCAACTTGGAGTCGTTTTGAAGCAAAAGCTGGAAGTGAATAAAGAGCCTCTCCAATCTGATCCTGGGGGCAAGAACAAGTTTTTAGCCATAACGTGGATTTATCTAGTGAGGATGAACCTCTAAGAATGGCTAGACCAGAACCAAGGCTTCAAGCTAATACCAATGATTTCGAGGTTGAAATCCCGGAGTATGAAGGTAAGCTTGATCCTGATGAATTCTTAGATTGGTTACATACTGTTGAGCATGTTTTTGAGCATACAGATGTTCCTAAAGATGAAAAGGTCTCAGAAAATATGCCTCACTATGGTGGACCAACCTGTGTGCTTAACGGGTTAGAGAGAAGAATTCTAAGATCAAAACATGGCAGAAGATGAAATCCGAGCTTAAGGCTCATTTTCTTCCCCAACTTATGTCAAGGATTGCTATTCTCAACTCCGCAACCTTGCTTGCGGTAATCTGAATGTGAAAGAGTACACACGTGAGTTTGAGAAACTAGTAATCAAGTGTAATCTTTAAGAGCCTGAAGGGCAAGCAATCGTTAGGTACTTAGGAGAACTTAATCCTAGGTATGTTAATGTGGTTGATTTGTAGGCCTATACTACTTTTGATGGGGTACGTGTCCTTGCTCCTAATGTTGGGCAACAAAAAAATTCAAGCCCCCTTAAGCATTAGTTTCTAAAACCACCACTTTAAAACGAACCCATTAACACGGGGCGCCCTATTCCCCTTCATGAACCCACGGTTCCCTCACCTTCCACCCTATAAAAAACTCCAACCCCACTAAACGGCCAACCACCTCGAAATAGAGCTAAACCCATTCCTAAGGGCATCCAAAGATGTTTTAGGTGCCAAGGATTTGGACACTTAGCATCAGATTGTATAATCCGAAGGATCGTTAAACCGTGTATACTAGACCTAGTTTTGAGCAGTCTCAAGTTTTTAAGGAGTTGAGGCAACAAATCAAATCCATTAGCTAAATTTCCACCTAGAGGATGTAGAAAACATCTCAAGGTCTCCTCCCATGTAAGGAAATTTAGATCATCCCATCTTTTTCCTTGTGAAATGTCGCGTCCAAAACCTGCCAAAAAACTGCCTAGTACTGGTACCTGCTACTGTGGAGAGTTCTCAGCAATCAAAGGGTCAAGTGATGTCTAAATGCCTTGCTTAGCTTGCTTAAAGGGGTCTAGTCATAATCATGAAGCTTTCTACTTAACACCAAGGACAACTAGCGACAAAAAAGTGAAGAAAGGCAGCTTTGCTCCCATTTGTCAGTCGTAAATTGAAATGGTGGCAAACTACTTTTTGCTATTTCTCTCACATAGGGGGAGCTGCTTGTTTGCTTGTTCACTTGTTCGCTTGCCTAGGCTGATTATAATCAATGTAATTCAGCTTATTCTGATGCATGAAGTTGTAATTAGCTTAGTTTAATCATGTTTTGATTGTAACCGGTTTGCTAAGCTAAGTTTAAAGCTATATTAAGTTAAGTTAAAGGTTTCCTCCGTATGAAGGAAACCTCCTAAGCCCCTTAGCTACCTTGGAACATTTGTTAAGGCTTTTAGAAGGCTCATTTTTCACTCAGCTTTGAATATACAACTTTGAAAGTGAATTCAGAGCTTTGACCCTTTCATTCCTCAAACACTTCACTTTGCTTATCCTCAACTAGGCCGATTAAGGTGTTGATCAAGTAAAGTCTTAACTCTTAATAAGGTGGTGTTTTTGAATCCTAATTAAGGTTAGGGGCCTAAACTCTAACTTTGTGGTGTTTCTGTATCTAAGTGAGAATTTGGAATATCAATTATCCCCTCATTCATTCATGGATTCACTTAAACTTAACCTTGATTTCAGTTTGCTTTTCCTTGCATTTGCAATGAGATTAGAGTCCTTGTGAGTCTCCCCCATAGATACCTCATATTTAGTATCAGAGCTTAGGCTTCTCCGTGGCCTGCTACGTCCCTCCACTTCCAGAATCCTTTCCAGCCATTTCCAAACACATCCCTTGTTCTAACTTAAACACAATCCAATTACACTATGAGTACTACCATAAGTCCGGAAGAGAAATTTCATGCAGTTTTGAAGAATTATCAAACACTTTCAGCGCAAAATGAGTTATTAATGAGAAAACTCAATGGGGGTGTTCAATGTGACCAAGAACTACAAGCTCAGAATGACTACCTACGGAAGCCACTTAGAGCCGTTTTGAAGCAAAAGCTGAAAGTTAATAAAGAGCCTCTCCAATTTGACCCTAGGAGGCAAGAACAGTTTTTTAGCCATAATGTGGATTTATCTAGTGAGGATAAACCTCTAAGAATGGCTAGACCAGAACCAAGGTTTCAAGCTAATAATACCAATGATTTCAAGGTTGAAATCCCGAAGTATGAAGGAAAGCTTGATCCTGAGGAATTCTTAGATTGGTTACGTACTGTTGAATATGTTTTTGAGTATAAAGATGTTCCTAAAGATGAAAAGGCCTCAGAGAATAGCCTCACTATGGTGGACCAACTTGTGTGTTTAACGGGTTAGAGAGAAGAAGTCTCGGATCGGAACATGGGAGAAGATGAAATCCAAGCTTGAGGCTCGTTTTCTTCCCCCAACTTAGGTCAAAGGTTGCTATTCTCAAACCCCACAACCTTACTCAAGGTAATCTGAATGTGAAAGAGTATACACATGAGTTTGAGAAACTAGTAATCAAGTGTAATCTTCAAGAGCTAGAAGAGCAAACAATCGTTAGGTACTTAGGAGGACTTGTTCTTAGGTATGTTAATGTGGTCGATTTGCAGGCCTATACTACTTTTGATGGGGTATGTGTCCTTGCCCCCAAGGTTGAGCACCAAAAAAATTCAAGGCCCCTTAATCATGAGTTTCCAAAACCACCACTTCAGAACAAGCCCATTAACAAGGGGAGCCCCATTCCCCTTCATAAACCCACGGTTCCCTCACCCTCCACACGGCAAAAAACTCTAGCCCCAGTAAATAGCCAACCACCTCGAAATATACCTAAACCCATTCCTAAGGGCATCCAAAGATGTCTTAAGTGCCAAGGATTTTGACACTTAGCATCAGATTGTACAATTCGAAGGATCGTTAAACCCTGCGGACTAGACCCGATTTGGGGCAATCTCAAGTATTTACGGAGTTGGGGCCACAAATCAAATCTAAAAGTTGAATTTCCACCTGGAGGAGTCAGAAGACATCTCAAGGCTTCCTCCCATGTAAGGAAATCCAGATCATCCCCTCTTTCTGCATGTGGAATGTGGCATCCAAAACCAGCAAAAAAACTGCCCAGTACTGGGACCTGCTGTTGTGGAGTGTTCTCAGCAATCTAAGGGTCAAGTTATGTCTAAACACCCTACTTGGCTTGCTTAAAGGGGTCTAGACATAATCATAAAGCTTTCTTCTTAACCCCAAAGGGAACCAATGAAAAACAAGTGAAGAAGGGCTGCTTTGCTCCTATTGGCCAGTCGTAAATTGAAATGGTGACAAGCCACTCTTTGCTTTTTCTCTCGCATAAGGGGAGCTGCTTGTTTGCTTGTTCACTTGTTTGCTTACGTAGGCTGATTATAATTAATGTAATTCAGCTTATTCTGATCCATAAAGTTGTAATTAGCTTAGTTTAATCATGTCTTGATTGTAACCTGTTTGCTAAGCTAAGTTTAAAGCTATATTAAGTTACGTTAAAGGTTTCCTCCTTATGAAGGAAACCTCCTAAGCCCCCTAGCTACCTTGGAACATTTATTTAAGGGTTTTAGAAGGCTCATTTTGTACTCCGCTTTGAATATACAGCTTTGAGAGTGAATTAAGAGCTTCGCTCCTTTCATTCCTCAGCCACATCGCTTGCTTATCCTCAACTAGGCCGATTAGGTTGGTGATCAAGTCAAGTCTTAACTCTTAATGAGGTGATGTTTTTGTATCGTAATTATGGTTAGGGTTCTAAACTCTAACTTAGTGGTGTTTCTGTATCTAAGTGAGAGTTTAGATTATCAATTATCCCCTCATTCATTCATGGATTCACTCAAACTCAACGTTGATTTCAGTTTACTTATCCTTGCATTTGCAATGAGATTAGAGTCCTTGTTTTTCTCCCCCACAGATACATCATATTTGGCATCAAGGCTTAGCTTTGTCTGTGGCCTACTACGTCCTACCGCTTCCAGAATCCTTTCTAGCCATTTCCAAACACATCCCTTATTCTAGCTTAAACACAATCCAAATACACTATGATTACTAGACAAGTCTAGAAGAGAAATTTGATGCAGTTTTGAAGAATTGCCAAGCACTTTCAGCCCAAAATGAGCTATTAATGAGATACCTCAATGAGGGTGTTCAATATGACCAAGAACTGCAAGCTCAGAATGACTACCTACGGAAGCAACTTGCAGCCGTTTTGAAGCAAAAGCTGAAAGTGAATAAAGAGCCTCCCCAATCTGATCCTAGGAGGCAAGAAGAAGGTTTTTGCTATGATGTGGATTTATCTAGTGAGGATGAACCTTTAAGAATGGCTTGACAAGAACCAAGGTTTGAAGTTAATACCAATGATTTCAAGGTTGAAATCCCGCTGTATGAAGGTAAGCTTGATCCTGAGGAATTCTTAGATTGGTTACATATTGTTCAGCATGTTTTTGAGTATAAAGATCTTCCTAAAATTGCAAAGGTCTCAGAAAATATGCCTAACTATGGTGGACCAACCTATGTGCTTAATGGGTTAGAGAGAAGAAGTATAAGATCGGAACATGGGAGAAGATGAAATCCAAGCTTGCGGCTCGTTTTCTTCCCCCAACGTATGTCAATCATTACTATTCTTAACTCCACAACCTTACTCAAGGTGATCTGAATGTGAAAGAGCATACACGTGAGTTTGAGAAACTATAATCAAGTATAATCTTCAAGAGCCAGAGGAGCAAACAATCGTTAGGTACTTAGGAGGACATGATCCAAGGTATGTTAATGTGGTTGATTCACAGGCCTATACTACTTTTGATGGGGTATGTGTCCTTGCCACCACGGTTGAGCAAAAAAATTCAAGGCCCATTAAGCATGAGTTTCTAAAACCCCAACTTCAGAATGAACCCATTAATAAGGGGAGCCCCATTCCCCTTCACAAACTCACAATTCCCTCATCCCCTACCCCACAAAAAACTCCAACCCCACTAAATAGCCAACCACCTCAAAATGGACCGAAACCCATTCCTAAGGGCATCCAAAGATGTTTTAAGTGCCACGGATTTGGACACTTAGCATCAGATTGTACAAACCGAAGGATCGTTAAACTGTGTGGACTAGGCGGCAAGAACAACTTTTTAGCCATAATGTGGATTTATCTAGTGAGGACGAACCTCTAAGAATGGCTAGACCATAACGAAGGTTTCAATCTAATACCAATGATTTCAAGGTTGAAATCCCGGAGTATGAAGGTAAGCTTAATCCTGAGGAATTCTTAGATTGGTTACATACTGTTGAGCATGTTTTTGAGTACAAAGATACTCCTAAAGATGAAAACGTCTCAAAAAATATGCCTCACTATGGTGGACCAACCAGTGCGTTTAGCGGGTTAGAGAGAGGAAGTATATAATTAGAACATGGGAGAAGATGAAATCCAAGCTTAAGGCTCGTCTTCCACCCCAACTTATGTCAAAGATTGCTATTCTCAACTCCACAACCTTACTCAAGGTAATCTGACTGTGGAAGCACGCGCACATGAGTTTGAGAAACTAGTAATCAAGTGTAATCTTCAAGAGCCAGAAGAGCAGGCAATCGTTAGGTACTTAGGAGGACTTGATCCTAGGTAAGTTAAAAAAATTCAAGGCCCCTTAAGCATGAGTTTCTAAAACCCCTACTTCAGAACGAACCCATTAACAAGGGGAGCCCCATTCCCCTTCATAATCCCACAGTTCCCTCACCCGCCACCCCACCACTAAACAGCCAACCACCTCCAAATAGACCTAAACCCATTCTTAAGGGCATCCAAAGATGTTTTAAGTGCCAAGGATTTGATCACTTCGCATCAGATTGTATAAACTGAAGGATCGTTAAACCGTGCAGACTGGACCCTGTTTTAAGCAATCTCGAGTTGTTATGGAGTTGGGGTAGCAAATTAAATCCAAAAGCTGAATTTTCACATGGAGGAGTCAGAAGACATCTCAAGGTTTCCTCCCATGTAAGGAAATCTAGATCGCCCCCTCTTTTTCACATGTGAAATGTGGCGTCCAAAACAAGCCAAAAAACCGGCCAATACCGGTAGCTGCTGCTGTGGAGAGTTCTCAGCAATCTAAGGGTCAAGTCATGCCTAAACAGCTTGCTTAGCTTGCTCAAAGGGGTCTAGACATAATTGTGAAGCTTTCTTCTTAACCCCAAAGGGAACCAATGAAAAACAAGTGAGGAAAGGCAGCTTTGCTTCCATTGGCCAGTTGTGAATTGAAATGGTGACAAACCAGTTTTTGCTTTTTCTCTCACATAAGGGGAGCTACTTGTTTGCTTGTTCACTTGTTTGCTTGCCTAGGATGATTATAATCAATGTAATTTTGCGTATTCTAATGCATAAAGTTGTAATTAGCTTAGTTTAATCATGCTTGATTGCAACCGGTTTGCTAAGCTAAGTCTAAAGCTATATTAAGTTGAGTTAAAGGTTCCCTCCTTACGAAGGAAACCTCCCAAGCCCCCTAGCTACCTTGGAACATTTATTTATGGGTTTTAGAAGTCTCATTTTGTACTCAGCTTTGAATATACAACTTTGAAAGTGAATTGAGACTTTGCTCCTTTCATTCCTTAAACTCTTCGCTTGCTTGTCCTTAACTAGGCTGATTAAGGTGGCGATCAAGTAAAGTCTTAACTCTTAATGAGGTCGTGCCTTTGTATGCTAATTAAGGTTAGGGGCGTAAACTCTAACTTAGTGGTGTTTCTGCATCTAAGTAAGAGTTTAGATTATCAATTATCCCTGTATTCATTCATGGATTCACTTAAACTCAACCTTAATTTTAGTTTACTTATCCTTGCATTTGTAATCAGATTGGAGTCCTTGTGATTCTCCCCCACAGATACATCATATTTGGTATCAGAGCTTAGGTTTCTCTGTGGCCTGCTACATCCCTCAACTTCCAGAATCCTTTCCAGCCATTTCCAAACACATCCCTCATTCTACCTTAAACACAATCTGATTACACTATGAGGACTAATACAAGTTTGGAAGAGAAATTTGATGCAGCTTTAAAGAATTGTCAAACCCTTTTAGCCCAGAATGACTTATTAATGAGAAAACACAATTAAGGTGTTCAATGTGACTAAGAACTACAAGCTCACAATGACTACCTATGGAAGCAACTTGAAGCCGTTTTCAAGCAAAGGCTGAAAGTGAATAGAGAGCCTGTCCAATCTGATCCTAGGAGGCAAGAACAAGTTTTTAGCCATAATGTGGATTGATCGAATGAGGCTAAACCTCTGAGAATGGCTAGACCAAAACCAAGGTTTCAAGCTAATACCAATGATTTCAAGGTTGAAATCCCGGAGTATGAAGGTAAGCTTAATCCTGAGGAATTCTTAGATTAGGTACAAACTGCTGACCATGTTTTCCAGTATAAACATGTTCCTAAAGATTGAAAGGTCTCAGGAAATATGTCTCACTGTGGTGGACCAACTAGTGTGCTTAACAGGTTAGAGAGAGGAAGTCTAAGATCAGAACATGGGATAAGATGAAATCCAAGCTTAAGGCTCGTTTTCTTCCCCCAACGTATGTCAAAGATTGCTATCCTCAACTCCGCAACCCTACTAAGGGTAATCTAAATGTGGAAGAGTATGCACGTGAGTTTGAGAAACTAGTAATCAAGTGCAATCTTTAAGAGCCGAAAGAGCAAACAATCATTGGGTACTTAAGAGGACTTGATCCTAGGTATGTTAATATGGTTGATTGGCAGGCCTGTACTACTTTTGATGGGGTATGTGTTCCAGCTCCCAAAGTTGAGCAACAAACAAATTTAAGGCCCCTTAAGTTTGAGTTTCCAAAACCCCCACTTCAGAACGAACCCATTAACAATGGGAGCCCCCTTCCCTTTTATAAACCCACGGTTCCCCCACCCTCAACCCCACAAAAAACTCCAGCCCCACTAAATAGCCAACCACCTCCAAATAGACCTAAACCCATTCCTAAGGGCATCTAAAGATATTTTAAGTGCTAAGGATTTGGACACTTAGCATCACATTGTACAAACCAAAGGATCGTTAAGCGGTCAAGACTAGACCCGGTTTTGAGCAATCTTAAGTTTTTAAGCAGTTGGAGGAGCAAATCAAAGGCAAAAGCTGAATTTTCACCTGGAGGATTTAGAAGACATCTCAAGGTTTCCTCCCAAGTAAGGAAATCCATATCATCCCCTCTTTTTGCATGTGAAATGTGGCGTCCTAAACCAGCCAGAAAACTACCCAACACTACTACCTGCCGCAGTGGAGGGCTCTCCGCAATCTAAGGGTCAAGTCATGTCTAAACAGCTTGCTTAGCTTGCTTAAAGGGCTTTAGACATAATCATGAAGCTTTTTACTTAACCCCAAAGGGGACTAATGAAAAGCAAGTGAAGAAAGGCAGCTTTGCTCCCATTAGTAAATCGTGAAGTGCAAAGGAGATTGACCGCTTTTTGCTTTTTCTCTCACATAAGAGGGGCTACTTGTTTGCTTGTTCACTTGTTTGCTTGCCTAGTTTAATTACAATTAGCATAATTTAGCTTATTCTGAGGCATAAAGTTAGAATTAGCTTAGTTTAATCAAGCTTGATTGTAACCGATTTGCTAAGCTAAGTTTAAAGCTATATTAAGTTAAGTTAAAGGTTTCCTCCTTTGGAAGGAAACCTCCTAAACCCCCTAGCTGCCTTAGAATGTTTATTTAAGGCCTTTAAAAGGCTTATTTTGCACTCATCTTTGAATATATAACTTTGAAAGTGAATTGAGAGCTTTGCTCCTTTCATTCTTTAAACACTTCGCTTGCTTATCCTTTACTAGGCCGGTTAAGGACGTGATCAAGTAAAGTCTTAACTCTTAATTAGGCGGTGTTTTTGTATCCTAATTAAGGTTAGGGGCCCTAAACTCTAGCTTAGTGGTGTTTTCTTATTTAAGTGGGAGTTTAGATTATCAATTATCCCTTCATTCAATTGTGGATTCACTTATACACAACCTTGATTTCAGTTTGCTTATCTGATGGAGTACTACCAAGCCAAGGCCCTGTTCGTGATCAAAAAAGTCCAAAATGTCCAAGAACAAGGTCCCAAGCCCAAAATATGGCTCACATTTTGCAAGATGCACAAACAGATGCAAATGTGTTCAAAATAGTTTTTATGCCTGATTTTGTGCTTCTAATTACTTAGGCCTCTATGAGGTTTAAGCCCTGAAGTTTTTCATATTTTGGTTCCTCAGGATGTTAGCTACCTGGACCAAGTGATTAAATCAAGTTAAGTCAAGTGGAAGATGAAAAACCAGACTAATCTTTCAAATTGTGCAGGTTGGAAGTCGGTTTTGACCAGTTCGAGTATTTTGATCTTTTGGGTTGGCAAATGAGCTCTATATTGAGTCGTTCCACTTGAAGCTATTAGAAGACTTCTCATGCTTTATAACCATGTGTGGCAAGCTATGTTATGCCTGCATTTGCACTGGGAAATGTGGCCCCCAGTTGGACTATGCAAAATTGCCAGCACCGTCCCCGTTGCACTTGAATGGTGCGTTGGATGATCAGGCTTCTAGAAGGCAGTTGGACATGATCACTAAAGAACCACTAAGCAAACCTATGGGAAGCAAGTAGAGAAAGGTAGAATTCAGTCATTGCCCAGCCGTAAAGATACCCAGGAGTGAAGCAGCTTTTCTTCTTTTCTCTCACATGTTAGGAGCTGCTTGCTTATGTATCAGCTTGCTTACTTACTTCTTAATCATGAAAGCTTTCATTCTGATTGGTTAAAGTGAAGGTAAAGCTTGTAAGTAGCAAGGATTAGGGATGTAAACTGGCTAGTATCACACAGGATAGCCTAAACTATGAACTAAGCTTGTTTAAGAGGTTTCTTAATTGTGAAGAAACCTCACTCCCGAGGCTAGAGCGGCTTGCATGCTTGCTTACTAGGCTATATTGGCTGTACTCTTTTATTTTAGAAAGCAGATTTCGTGATTTTAGAGAGAAAAGAGAGCATTGCTGCTTGAAACCGAAAACACTAAACTTGCTTATCCTTAACTAGGCCGATTAAGGTGGTGTTTAAGCATAGTCATAATCTTGTTTAACTAGTGATTACTATATCCTAATCAAGTTTCGGGGCCCTGACCTTAGTTTTGGTGGTGCTTCTATATCCAAAACTCAAGTTTAGTCTTATCTTATTCATCCATTTCAGTTTCGGGTTCCTTGAAAGCAAGTGAAGAACCGTGAGTACTTTACTTCTTTCTTTGCATTCCTTTGATTATAAGCTTAATCCTTTGAGCTTTACATCATATTTGGCATCAGAGCTGAGTTTCTCCTTGGCCTGGTATACTCCCTACGCATCCAAATTCATTCCAAAACTCATTTCTCAAACACAAACTCCATTTCTATTCTGCTCTTAAACCGGTTACAGCATGAGTACTAGTCTAAGCTTAGAAGAGAACCAGAAACACAAACAATAGTTAGATTGATCCTAGGTATTCTAATGTTGTTGAATTACAAGCTTATACTCCTTTTGATGAGGTTTGCCTACTAGGTAACAAAGTGGAAGAACAAAAGAACGCTAGATAGTCCTTTAAACCTCAAAACTCCAGGCTCTTAAACCAGAACACACCCTTTAGCAAGGGGAGTTCTAACCCACCTTCTAAGCCTATAAATCCTTTTGCTTCTAATCAACAAAGAACCCCAACTCCACAAAAGGCCCAAGCATCTCCAACCAGACCTAATCCCAATCCCATGAGTACTAGAAGGTGTTTCAAATGCCAAGGATTAGGGCACATTGCTTCGGACTGTCGTAACCGAAAGGTTATCACATCAGCCGATTGGAGAGCTGTGGATGAACAAGAGAAAGAGGCAAAAACTGAAGGTGAAAGTGAAGAAAACCGTGACGAAAACCTAGAGGAGGTTGAAGAAGAAGCTAATGAGGGTGAAATGCTAGTTTTGAGAAGAGTCTTGAATGGCCAGAAAGGAGCTAAAGATATACAAATAGAGAACATCTTTCATACAAGGTGCACGGCTTAAGACAAGGATCGTTCTTTGATCATTGATGGCGGGAGCTGTGCTAATGTAGTTTCTCTTAATATGATTGAGAAACTAGGCTTGTAAGCAACAGCCCATCCCCATCCTTACAATATTCAATGGCTAAACCAAAGCAAGGGACTACAAGTTAACTCACGATGTCTTATTTCCTTGTCCATGGGTAAGAGCTACCAAGATGAGCTTTGGTGTGACGTTATACCCATGGATGTATGCCATGATTTACTGGGCAGGCCATGGTTATATGATAGAAAGGTAATACATGATGGTTTCTAGAATACATACTCTTTTTTTAAAGGAGGAAAGAAGATTGCCTTAAAGCCATTAGCACCATCCAAACTCCTAAAAAACAAACCCATAAAAAAAGCTCGATCATTCTGGTCGTGTGCTACCATTTATTCAACCTCTTTTAAAGGCCTCATATCAAGAATTTAAGGCTTTTAAAAATGGATCCTAAACATTCAAGATAAACCAGAAACATCCATGCCTACTCACCCCATTGCCAAATCACTTATATGAAGTTCCTGCCACTTGTTTGCTGAGGAGATACCCACAGGTTTACCTCCTAAAAGAGATATCCAAAATCCCATTGATCTCATTCCCAGTTCAATCCTCCCTAAGAAGCCAGCCTATAGGATGAACCCAAAGGAAACCATGGAGATTCAAAGGCAAGTTGAAGAATTGATGTCAAAGGGGCTTGTATGTGAGTCCTTAAGCCCTTATGCCGTACCTGCCTTGTTGGTTCCTAAAAAGGATGGCAGCCAACAAATGCGTGTGGATAGCAGAGCCACAAACAAAATCACAATCAAGTATATGTACCCCATACCTAGGCTTGAAGATATGCCAGATGAGCTACTTGGCTGAAAAGTGTTTTCAAAGATTGATCTTAGAAGTGGGTACTACCAAATCAGAATCCGTGAGGGAGATGAATGGAAGACAGCATTCAAGACTAAAGGTGGTTTATATGAATGGCTTGTTATGCCATTTGGTCTTTCTAATGCTCCTAGTACATTCATAAAGCTAATGAATTAAGTATTCAAGCCTTACATTGCCGAGTTTGTGGTAGTTTACTTTGAAGACATTATGATTTATTCCAAGGACGAACAAATACATCAAGATCATCTCAATCAAGTCATGTTTGTTCTAAAACATAAGAAGTCGTATGGTAATCTTAAGAAGTGTACTTTCTTCACCAAAGAACTTACATTCTTTTCGAAGAAGGCATAAAGGCAGATGAAAGCAAATTGGAAGCAATACGGTCTTGGCCTTAACCACAAAGCATACATGATGTTCGAAATTTACATGGCTTAGCTTCCTTTTGCAGGAGGTTTATTCGAAACATTAGCACCATAGTGGCCCTCATAACTGAGGTGCTTAAGGGAACATTCTTCAAATGGACCCCCAAAGCGCAATCTGCCTTTGAAGAAGTGAAGAAAAGACTAACTCAAGCACCAGTTTTAGCTTTGCCGTGCTTTGAGAAAGTTTTTCAAGTTGAATGTGATGCATCTGAAGTCGGAATTAGTGGTGTTCTTACTCAAGAAGGTAAACCATTAGCCTTCTTTGGTAAGAAATTATGCAACTTAAGAAGAAAATACTCCACTTATGACGAGGAATTCTATGCTATCGTTCAATGTTTAGAGCATTGAAGCCATTGCTTAGTGGCTTGTAAGTTTATATTGCCTTCTAATCATGAAGCTTTGAAGTATATTCAAGGGCAACACAAGCTTAACTCACACCATGTTAAATGGGTTGAGTTCCTTTAGTCATTCTACTTCACCATTAAGCATAAGTCCGGAAGATTAAATTAAGGTGCAGATGCATTATCAAGGAGACATCTTCTTTTATTTCAACTGGATACTCTTATTCTTAGTTTTGAGCATCTTAAAGGTTTATATTCTGATGTTGAAGACCTTGGGGACTTGTACTCTGTGTGCTTGAAGCACCCCAAGGGGGATTTCTTAGTCCAAGAGGGCTACTTGTTTAAGGGAGCACGATTGTGTATTCCTAATTATAGCACCCGTGAGCTCTTAATTAGAGAAGTTCATGGTGGTTCCTTGGCTGGACATTTTGGTGAATCAAATACCTTAACCATATTAAGGGAACATTATTACTGGCAAGAAATGGAGAAGGATGTTTAAGACATCATAATAAGGTGTGGAACATGCCAAGCAGCCAAGAGTCGCATCTTACCCAACGGTTTACACACTCCACTTCCCGTACCTTCTCTACCTTAGGTGGATGTAAGTATGAATTTCATTTTGGGTTTGCCTAGAATGCAAAGGGGCAAGGATTCAATCTTTCTGGTGGTGGACAGATTTTCAAAGATGGCACACTTCATACCTTGCAACAAAACCAATGATGCTACACATATTGCAGAGTTGTACTTTACAGTGGTAACCAAATTACATGGTGTCCCTAAGTCTATTGTATATGATAAGGACATAAAGTTTTTAAGTCATTTTTGGATTACTCTTTAGAAGAAGCTTGGTATGAAATTGACATAAGGTACCACTTGTCACCCCCAAACGGATGGCCAAACTGAGGTGACCAATCGAACCTTAGGTGCACTCCTAAGAGCTTTGATTAAACCTCATGCCAAAGCTTCGAATTTGCTCTTGCCACATGCTGGGTTTACATACAAGAAAGCTCCTAGCAAGGCTACTGGTCTTTCTCCTTTCAAGGTGGTGTATGGGATTGATCCTTTAAGTCACATTGATCTTACTCCCCAGCCCTTAGACCAAAAACCAAACGCTGATGCAGCAGCAAGAGTGGAAGAAAATCAAAAGCTCCATGAGTTAGTAAAGGCTATAATTGCGAAGATAAATGCATCTTATGAAGCCCAAGCCAATGAGCATAGGAGAAAGATTGTATTTCAACCTAGAGACCTAGTATGGATTCACTTAAGAAAGAAGAGGTTTCCTTCTAAAAGGAAGAATAAACTCATGCCAAGAGCTGAAGGTCCATTTGAGGTCTTAGAAAGGATAAAAGACAATGCATACAAGGCTGATTTACCAGGAGAGTATGGAGTTTCAGCCACGTTCAATGTGGCAGATTTGAGCCCCTTTCATCCATATGATTCCTTAGCAGATTTGAGGATCAAATCTTTTCAACAAGGGGAGGATGACAGAGTCCTACCAAGCTAAGACCTTGTTCATAATCAAACAAATCCAGAACGTCTAAGAATAAGGTCCCAACCCCAAAAGATAGCTCACATTTTGCAAGAAGCGCAAACATATGCAAATGGGTTCACAATAGTTTTTTAGTCCAGTTTTGTGTTTCTAATTACTTAGGCCTCCATGAGGTTTAAGTCTTGAATTTTTGCATATTTTGGTTCCTCAAGATGTTAACTATCTTGTCCAAGTGATTAGATTAAGTTAAGTCAGCTGGAAGATGAACCATCAGGTTCATCTTTCAAACCATGTAGGCTGGAACCCGGTTTAGACCAGTTCGGGTATTTTGATCTTTTGGGCAGGAAAATGAACTCTAAATTGAGTGATTCCACCTGCAGCTATTAGAAGGCTTCTCAAGATTTTCAACCATGTGTGGTAGGCTGATTTATGCCCACGTTTGCCCTAGGAAACGTGGCCTCCAATTGGACTATGCAAACTGTAAGCACCAGCCCAATTGCACCTGATTAGTGCATTTCGTGGTTATTTGCTTTAACCACGTCCAATCCTAGTCTAGCTAGATCATCAGGCTTCTAGAAGGTAGCTGCACATGATCACTGAAGAACCACCAAGAAAACCAATGGGAAGCAAGTAGAGAAAGGCAGAATTCAGCCATTAGCCAGCCGTAAAGACATCGGGGAACAAAGCAGCTTTTCTTCTTTTCTCCCATATGTTAGGAGCTACTTGCTTGTGTATTAGGTTGCTTACTTACTTCTTAATCATAAAGGCTTTCATTCTGATTGGTTAAAGTAGATCAAAGCTTATAATTAGCAAGGATTAAGGCTGCAAACTAGCTAGTATCACATGGGTTAGCCTGAACCGTGAACTAAGCTTGTTTAAGAGGTTTCCTAATTGTGAAGAAACCTCACTCCCTAAGCTAGTAAAGCTTGTATGCTTCCTTACTGCGCTATATTCGCTGTACTCTTTCATTTTAAAAAGAAGATTTCGTGACTTTAGAGAGAAAAGAGAGGTTGCTCCTTGAAACTGAAAACACTAAACTTGCTTATCCTTAACTAGGCCAGTTACGGTGGTGTTCAAGCTTAGTCCTAATCTTGTTTAAGTGGTGATCACTGCATCTTAATCAAGTTTAGGGGCCCTAACCTTGGTTTTGGTGGTGATTCTATATCCAAAACTCAAGTTTAGTCCTATCTCATTCATCCATTTCAGTTTCACATTCCATGAAAGCAAGTGAAGAGCCAAGAGTACTTTGCTTCTTTCTTTGCATTCCTTTGATTGTAAGGTTAATCTTTTGAGCCTTACGTCGTTATCCTTGCCTTTACAATCAGTTTTGAGTATTTGTGATTCTCCCCCACAAATACATCATAGTTGGTATCAGAGCGTAGGTTTCTCCTTGCCTTGGTACGTCCCCCCACTTTCAGAATCATTTCCAACCATTTACAAACACATCCCTCATTTTAGCATAAGCACACATCCAAATACACCATGAGTACTAGTATAAGTTTGCAAGTGAAATTTGATGTAGTTTTAAAGAATTGTTAAACACTTTCAACGCAAAATGAGTTATTAATGAGAAAACTCAATGAGGGTGTCAATGCGACCAAGAACTCTAAGCTCAGAATGACTACCAACGGAAGCAATCTAGAGCCGTTTTAAAGTAAAAGCTGAAAGTGAATGAAGAGCCTTCGCAATCTAATCCTAGGAGGCAAGAACAAGTTTTTAACTATAATGTGGGTTCATCTAGAATGAGCCTTTAGGAATGCCTAGACCAGAACTAAGGTTTCAAGCTAATGCCAATGATTTCAAGGCGGAAATCCCAAAGTACAAAGGTAAGCTTAAACCAGAGGAATTCTTCGGTTGGTTACATACTATTGAGCACGTTTTTTAGCAAAAAGATGTTCCTAAAGATAAAAGATCTAGGAAAATATGCCCCACTATGGTGGACCAACCTGTGTGCTTAACGAGTTAGAGAGAGGAAGTCCAAGATCAGAACATGGGAGAAGATGAAATCCAAGCTTAAGGCTCGTTTTCTTCCTCCAACTTATGTATAAGGTTGTTATTCTCAACTCCACAACCTTACTCAAGGTAATCTGAATGTGGAAGGGTATACACAAGAGTTTGAGAAGCTAGTAATCAAGTGTGATCTTCAAGAGCCAGAAGAGCAAACAATCGTTAGGTACTTAGGAGGACTTGATCTTATGTATGCTAATGTGCTTGATGTGCAATCCTATACTACTTTTGATGAGGTATGTGTCCTTGCTCGCAAGGTTAAGCAACAAAAAAAATTCAACGCCCCTTAAGCATGAGTTTCCAAAACCCCCACTTCGGAACGAACCCATTAACAAGGGGAGCCCCATTCCCCTTCACAAACCCACGGTTCCCCACCCTCCACCCCACAAAAAACTCCAGCCCCCCTAAACAGCTAACCACCTCCAAATAGACCTAAATCTATTCTTAAGGGCATCCAAAGATGTTTTAAGTGCCAAGGATTTTGACACTTAGCATCAGATTGTACAAACTGAAGGACCGTTAAATCGTACAGACTGGACCCAATTTTGAGCAGTCTAAAGCTTCTGAGGAGTTGGGCAGCAAATCAAATCGAAAAGATGAATTTCCACCTGGAGTAGTTGGAAGACATTTCAAGGTATCCTCCCATGTAAGGCAATCCAGATCATCCCCGCTTTTTGCATGTGAAATGTGGCGTCCAAAACCAGCCAAAAAACTGTCCAGTACAACTAGCAGCTGCTATGGAGAGTTCTTAGCAATCTACGGGTCAAGTCAGGTCTAAACAGCTTGCTTAGCTTGCTTAAAGGGGTTTAGACATAATCATGAAGCTTTCTACTTAACCCCAAAGGGATCGAACGAAGAACAAGTGAAGAAAGGTAGGTTTGCTCCCATTGGCCAGACGTATAAAGCAATGGAGACAAACCACTTTTTGCTTTTTCTCTCACATAAAGGGAGCCGCTTGTTTGTATGTTCACTAGTTTGCTTGCCTAGCTGATTATAATTAGTGTAGTTTACTTTATTCAGGTGCATGAAGCTGTAATTAGCATAGTTTAATCATGCTTGATTGTAACCGGTTTGCTAAGCTAAGTTTAAGGCTATATTAAGTTAAGTTGAAGGTTTCCTCCTTAAGAAGGAAACCTCCTAAGCCCCCAAGCTGCCTTAGAACATTTTTTAAAAGCCTTTAGACAGCTCATTTTGTAGTTAGCTTTGAATATACAACTTTGAAAGTGAATTGAGAGCTTTGGCCTTTTCATTCCTCTAACACTTCGCTAGCTTATCCTTAACTAGGCCGGTTAAGGTGGTAATCAAGTAAGTCTAAACTCTTAATTAGGCGGTGTTTCTATATCCTAATTAAGGATAGGGCCTGAACTCTAACTTATTGGTGTTTTTGTATCTAAGTGAGAGTTTAGATTATCAATTATCCCCTCATTCATTCATTGATTCACTTAAACTCAACCTTGATTTCAGTTTGCTTATCCTTGCATTTGCAATTAGTTTTAAGTATTTTTCATTCTCCTCACCAGACACATCATATTTGGTATCAAATCTTAGGTTTTGGCTTGGCTTAGTACATCCCTCGACTTCCAGAATCCTTTCCAGGCATTTCCAAACACATCCCGCATTCTAGCTTAAACACAATCCGAATACACTATAAGCACTAATATAAGTTTGGAGGAGAAATTTGATGCAGTTTTGAAGAATTGTTAAACACTTTCAGCCCAAAATGAGTTATTAATGAGAAAACTCAATGAGGGTGTTCAATGTTATCAAGAACTACAAGCTCAGAATGACTACCTACGGAAGCAACTTGGAGCTATTTTGAAGCAAAAGCTGAAAGTGAATAAAGAGCCTCCCCAATATGATCCTAGGAGGCAAGAACAAGTTTATAGCCAAAATGCGGATTCATCTAGTGAGGATAAACCTTTAAGTATGGCTAGAGCAGAATAAGGTTTCAAGCTAATACCAATGATTTCAAGGTTGAAATCCCGCAATATGAAGGTAAGCTTGATTATGATGAATTCTTAGATTGGTTATATACTGTTGAGCGTGCTTTTAAGTACAACGATGTTCCTGAAGATAAAAAGGTCTCAGAAAATATGCCTTACCCTGGTGGACTAACCTATGTGCCAAACGGGTTAGGGAGGGGAAGTCGAAGATCAGAACATGGGAAAAGTTTAATTCCAAGCTTAAGGCTCGCTTTCTTCCCCCAACTTACGTCCAAGATTGCTATTCTCAACTCCACAACCTTGCTTAAGGTAATCTGAATGTGGAAGAGTATACAAGTGAGTTTGAGAAACTAGTAATCAAGTGTGATCTTCAAGGGCCGGAAGAGCAAACAATCGTTAGGTACTTAGGAGTAGTTGATCCTAGGCATGCTAATGTGGTTTATTTACAAGCCTATACTACTTTTGATGAGCTATGTGTCCATGCGCACAAGGTTAAGCAACAAAAAAATTCAAGGCCCCTTAAGCATGAGTTTTCAAAACCCCCGCATCAAAAAGAACCCATTAATAAGGGGAGCCCCATTCCCCTTCACAACCCCACGGTTCCCCCACCCTCCATTCCACAAAAACCCCCAGCCCCACTAAATAGCCCACCACCTCCAAATGGACCTAAACCCATTCCTAAGGGAATCCAAAGATGTTTTAAGTGCCAAGGATTTGGACAGTTGACATTAGATTGTGCAAACCGAAGTATAGTTACATTAGGCAAATCGAAGGCTGGGGAAGAGAAGGAAAATGAGGAGGAAATTGAGGGTGATTTTGGGGAAACTCTAGAGGAGATAGTAATGGAAGTGGATGAAGGTGAAATGCTTACTTTGGGCATCAACCATCCACCAAGGAGCCATAAGCATCTAAGCCTTTGTCTCACTTTTAGTGAACTATTACTTAAAGCTCCTAATTCTAAATTAGCAGCATTTAAGGATAGGGCTCACGGTAAGCCCGAAGGGTCCCCTCCAAACCAGATTCAAATCAACAAGGGGAATGAGTAGAAAAGCGCCTCTAGGATCAAGGGAGACTTACTTGAATGGATGATCTTATTTCAGCCAGAATTGAGCCAAGTATGGAAGATGATTATCAAAATCGATTTGAGGTCAAATCTTTCTCAACAAGGGAAGAATGATGGAGATCTCTCCATGGCTTTTAATTTGGATAATCAAATCAGTCAAGATAATCTTATTTTGCTGGCCAGAAGTTAAATAAATCATCCACAATTTATTAAAGAAGCAAAACAGCAGGTCACAGGTTAATTCTAGCAGCAAACTTGGTTTTAGAGAGCTTAGTTACTCAGGCCTCTTTAAGGTTTAAGTCTAGCAGTTTATAATGGTTTGACTTTTAAGAAGTTATCTTTCCATCAAAATAAGTTTTAGCTCATTTAGACTTCATTTGCCCATCCATATCATCCTTTTAATCTAAACTTTCCAAACTACCTGATTGAACTAGAATGTAACCGGTTTTGTGTACTTAATTACTTAGGCCTCCTTAAGATTAAATTTGATTTTTTTTGATATTTTGATCCTTTAGGATCTTATCTTTCAGGGCATGTAAAAAGATTTGGGTTAAGTCATATAAAAATAGGAGAACCAGGCCATTTTTACAAGCCGTACGAACTGGACCCGGTTTTGAGCAGTCTGAAGTTCCTAAGGAGTTGGGGAGGCAATCAAGTCTAAAAGTTGAGTTTCCACCTTGAGGAGTTAGAAGAAATCTCAAGATTTCCTCCCATTTAAGGTGATTCGGATCATCCCCTCCTTTTGCATGTGAAATGTGGCATCTAAAACCAGCCAGAAAACTGCCCAGTACTGCTAGCTCCTATTGTGGAGAGTTCTCAGCAATCTAAGGGTGAAGTCATGTCTAAACAGCTTGTTTAGCTTGCTTAAAGGGGTTTGGACATAATCATGAAGCTTTGTACTTAACCCCAAAGGGAAGTAATGAAAAAGAAGTGAAGAAAGGCATCTTCGCTCCCATTGGCCAGTCATAAAATGCAACGGAGATAAACCACTTTTTGCTTTTTCTCTTACATAAGGGGAGTTGCTTGTTTCCTTGTTCATTTGTTTACTTGGTTAGGCTGATTATAATCAATGTAATTTAGCTTATTCTGATGTATAAAGTTGTAATTAGTTAAATTTAATCATGCTTGATTGTAACCGGTTTGCTAAGCTAAGTTTAAGGCATTATTAAGTTAAGTTAAAGGTTTCCTCCGTAGGAAAGAAACCTCCTAGGCGCCCTAGCTGCCTTAGAATCTTTATTTAAGGCCTATAGAAGGCTCATTTTGCCCTCAGCTTTGGGTATACAACTTTGAAAGTGAATTGAGAGCTTTACTCCGTTCATTCCTTAAACACTTTGCCTGCTTATCCTTAAATAGGCTGGCTAAGGTGGTGATCAAGTAAAGTCTTAACTCTTAATTAGGTGGTGTTTCTATACCCTAATTAAGGTTAGGGGCCTAAACTCTAACTTAGTGGTGTTTCTATATCTAAGTGAGAGTTTAGATTATCAGTTATCCCCTCATTCATTCATAGATTCACCTAAATGCAACCTTGATTTCAGTTTGCTTATCCTTTCATTTGCAAATAGATTTGAGTATTTATGATTCTCCCCCATAAATACATCATATTTGGTATCAGAGCTTAGGTCTCTCTGTGGCCTAGTACGTCCCTCCGCTTCTAGAATCCTTTCCATCCATTTCCCAAAACACATCCCTCGCTCTAGCTCAAACACACATCCGAATACACCATGAGTACTAGTACAAGTTCGAAAGAGGAATTTGATGCAGGTTTGAAGAATTGTCAAACACTTTCAGCCCAAAATGAGTTATTAATGAGAAAACTAAATGAAGGTGTTCAATGTGACCAAGAACTCTAAGCTTAGAATGACTACCTATGGAAGCAACTTGGAGCCGTTTTGATGTAAAAGCTAAAAGTGAATGAAGAGCCTCTCCAATCTAATCCTGAGAGGCAAGAACAAGTCTTTAGCCATAATGTGGATTCATCAATTGAGGATGAACCTTTAAGAGTGGCTAGACCAGAACCAAGTTCTTAAGCTAATACCAATGATTTCAAGGTTGAAATCCCGCCGTATGAAGGTAAGCTTGATCTTAAGGAATTCTTAGATTGGTTAGATACTGTTGAGCATGTCTCTGCGTATAAAGATGTTCCTGAAGATAAATTGGTCTCGAAAAATTTACCTCACCATGGTGGACCAACAGAACATGGGAGAAGATGAAATCGAAGCTTAAGGCACATTTTCTTTCCCTAACTTTTGTCCAAGATTGCTATTCTTAACTCTACAACCTTACTTAAGGTAATCTGAATGTGGAAGAGTATACACGTGAGTTTGAGAAACTAGTAATCAAGTGTGATCTTCAAGAGCTAGAAGAGTAAGCAATCGTTATGTACTTAGGAGGACTTGATCCTTGGTACACTAATGTGGTTGATTTACAAGCCTATACTACTTTTGATGAGGTATGAGTCCATGCTCACAAGGTTAAGCAACAAAAAAATTCAAGGCCCCTTAAGCATGAGTTCTTAAAATCCACACTTCAGAACAAACCCATTAATAAGGGTAGCCCTATTCCCCTTTATAAACCCATGGTTCCCCCACCCTCCCCTCCATAAAAAACCCCAACCCCACTAAATAGTCAACCGCCTCCAAATAGGCCTAAACCCATTTCTAAGGGCATCCAAAGAAGTTTTAATTGCTAAGGATTTGGAGACTAGCATCAAATTATGCAAACCGAAGGATTATTATATTAGGCGAATGGAAAGCCGGGGAAGAGGAGGAAATTGAGGGTCATTTTGAGGAAACTCTAGAGGAGATAGTAGTGAAAGTGAAAGAAGGTGAAATCCTCACTTTAGGCACCAACCATCCACCAAGGGGCTGTGAGCATCAAAGCCTTTTTCTCACTTTTAATGAACCTTTACTTAAAGCTCCTAATTCTGAACTAACAGCATTTAAGGAAAGGGCTCAAGGTAAGCTTGAAGGGTCCCCTCCAAAGCAGATTCGAATCAACAAGGGAAATGAATGGAAAAGAGCCTCTAGGATAAAGAGAGACTTATTTGAATGGATGATCTTATATCAGCCAGAATTGAACCAAGTATGGAAGATGATTCCCTAAATCGATATGAGGTCAAATCTTTCTCAACAAGGGGAGAATGACAGAGATCTCTCCATGCCTCTTAATCTGGAGAATCAAATCGGTCAAGGTAATCTTATTTTGATGGCCAAAAGTTAAGTAAATCATCAACATTTTGTTAAAGAAGCAAGACAGTAGGTCATAGGTTAATTCTAGCAGTAAACTCGATTTTTGAGGGCTTAATTACTTAGGCCTACTTAAGGTTTAAGGCTAATAGTTTATAATGGGTTTGACTTTTAGGAAGTTAGCTTTCCAACAAAATAAGTTTCAGCTCATTTGGACTTCATTTGCCTATCCATATCATCCTTTTAATCCAAACATTCCGAACTGCTTGGTTAAACCAGAATGTACTCGGTATTGTGCACTTAATTACTTAGGCCGCCTTGAGGTTTAAGTTTGATATTTTTTTGATGTTTTCATTCTTTAAGATCTTATCTTTTAGGGCATGTAAAAGGATTTAGGTTAAGTCATATAAAAATAAGATAACCAGGCTATTTTTATAAACCGTGCAGACTAGACCCGGTCTTAAGTAGTCCGAATTTTCTATAGATTTTGGGGGAGAAAATCAAGTCCGAAAGCTGAATTTCCACCTAGAGGTGTTATAAGAGATCGCAAGGTTTCCTCCCATGAAAGGCAATCCAAATGATCCCTTCTTTTTGCTTGCGAAATGCAGCGTCCAAAACTAGCTAGAGAACTGCCCAGTACTGCTGGCTCCTGCTGTGGAGAGTTCTTAGTAATCTATTGGTCAAGTCATGTCTAAACAACTTACTTAGCTTCCTTAAAGGGGTTTAGAAATAATCATGAAGCTTTTCTCCCATTGGCCAGTCGTAAAGTGTAATGGAGACAAACCACTTTTTGCTTTTCCTGTCACATAAAGGGAGCTACTTGTTTGCTTGTTCACTTGTTTGCCTTCCTAACCTAATTATAATCGATGCAATTTAGCTTATTCTAATGTAGAAAGTTGTAATTACTTAGCTTAATCATGCTTGATTGTAACCGATTTGCTAAGCTAAGTTTAAAGCTATATTAAGTTAAGTTAAAGGTTTCCTCCTGAGGAAGGAAACCTCTTAAGCCCCCTAGCTGCCTTAGAACATTTATTTAAGGCCTTTAGAAGGCTTATTTTGTACTTAGCTTTGAATATATAACTTTGAAAGTCAATTGAGAGCCTTGCTCCTTTCATTCCTTAAACACTTTACATGCTTATCCTTCACTAGGCCGGTTAAGGCGGTGATCAAGTAAAGTCTTAACTCTTCATTATGTGGTGTTTCTGCATCCTATTTAAGGGCAAGGGCCTAAACTCTTACTTAGTGGTGTTTCTGTGTCCAAATAAGAGTTTAGATTATCAATTATCCCCTCATTCATTCATCAATTCACTTAAACTCAACTTTGGTTTTAGTTTGCTTATCCTTGCATTCGCAATCAGATTTGAGTATTTGTGATTCTCCCCGACAGATACATCATATTTGGTATCAGAGCTTAGGTTTCATCGTGGCCTGGCACATCTCCACTTCCTGAATCCTTTCCAGCCATTTCTAAACACATCCCTTATTATAGCTTAAACACACATCCGAATAAACAATGAGTACTAGTACAAGTTTGGCACAGAAATTTGAGGTAGTTTTGAAGAATTATGAAACACTTTCAGCCTAAAACGAGTTATTAATGAGAAAACTCAATGAGGGTGTTTAATGCGACCAAGAACGCTAAGCTCAGAATGACTACCTACAGAAGCAACTTGGAGCTGTTTTGAAGCGAAAGCTGAAAGTGAATGAAGAGCCTCTCCAATATGATCCTAGGAGTCAAGAACAAGTTTTTACCCATAATGTGGATTCATCTAGTGAGGATCAACCTTTAAGAATGGCTAGACTAGAACCAAGGTTTCAAGCTAAAAAGCAATGACTTCAAGGTTGAAATCCCAGAGTATGAAGGTGTGCCTGATGTTGAGGAATTCTTAGATTGGTTACTCACTGTTGAGTGTGTTTTGAGTATGAAGATGTTCCTAAAGATCAAAAGGTCTCAGAAAATATGCCTTAAAATGATATACCAACCTGTGTGCAAAACAGGTTAGAGAGAGGTAGTCCAAGCTCAGAACATGGGAAAAGATGAAATCCAAGCTTAAGGCTCATTTTCTTCCCCCAACTTATGTCAAAGATTGCTATTCTCAACTCCACAACCCTACTCAAGGCAATCGCAATGTGGAAGAGTATACACGTGAGTTTGAGAAACTCGCAATCAAGTGTGATCTTCAAGAGCCGAAGAGCAAACGATCGTTTGATTTGCAAGCCTACACTACTTTTGATGAGGAATTTATCTTTGCTCCCAAGGTTGAAAAACAAAAAAATTCAAGGCCCCTTAAGCATGAGTTTAATTTAGAGTGAACCCGTTAACAAGGGGAGCCCCATTCCCTATCATAAACCCACGGTTCCCCCACCATCCACCCCACAGAAAAACCTAGCCCTACTAAATAGCCAGCCACCACCAAATAGACCTAAACCCATTCCTCAGGGCATCCAAAGATGTTTTAAGTTCCAAGGATTTGGACACTTAGCATTAGCTTGTACAAACCGAAGGATCGTTAAACCGTGCAGACTGGACCCGGTTTTAAGCTGTCTCAAGTTTCCAAGGAGTTAAGGCAGCAAATCAAGTCTAAAAGTGGAATTTCCACGCAGAGGAGTTATAAGGCATCTCAAGGTTTCCTCCCATGAAAGGAAATCAAGATCATCCCCTCTTTTTGCATGTGAAATGTGGCGTCCAAACCTAGCCAGAAAACTGCTCAGTACCGCTAGCTGGTGCTGTAGAGAGTTCTCAGCAATCTAAGGGTTATGTTATGTCTAAATAGTTTGCTTAGCTTGCTTAAAGGAGTTTAGACATAATCATGAGGCTTTCTACTTAACCCAAAAGGGAACCAATGAAAAACAAGCGAAGAAAGGCAGCTTTTCTCTCATTGGCCATTCGTAAAGGGTAAAGGAGACAAGCCACTTTCTGCCTTTTCTCTCATATAAGGGGAACTGGTTGTTCGCTTATTCACTTGTTTGCTTGCCTGGGCTGATTATAATTAGTGTAATTTAGCTTATTCTGATGCATAAAGTTGTAATTAGCTTCATTTAATCGGGCTTGATTACAACCGGTTTGCTAAGCTAAGTTTAAAGCTATATTAAGTTAAGTTAAAGGTTTCCTCCTTAGGAAGGAAACCTCCTAAAACCCCTAGCTGCCTTACAATGTTTGTTTAAGGCCTTTAGAAGGCTTATTTTATACTCAGCTTTGAATATACATCTTTGAAAGTGAATTGAGAGCTGTGCTCCTTTCATTCCTTAAACACTTCGCTTGCTTATCCTTAACTAGGTCGATGAAGGTGGTGATCAAGTAAAAGTCCTAACTCTTAATTAGGTGGTGTTTTTGTATCCTAATTAATGTTAGGGGCCTTAAACTCTAACTTGGTTGTGTTTCTGTATCTAAGGGAGAGTTTAGATTGTCAATTGTCCCTTCATTCATTCGTGGATTCACTTAAACGCAACCTTGATTTCAGTTTGATTATCCTTGCATTTGCAATCAGTTTTGAGTATTTGTGATTCTCCCTCACAGATGTATCATATTTGGTTTCAGGGCTTAGGTTTCTCCTTTGCCTGATACATCCATCTTCTTCTAGAATGATTTCTAGCCATTTCCAAATATATTCGTCATTCTAGCCCGAACACACATCCAAATACACCATAAGTACTAGTACAAGGTTAGAAGAGAAACTTGCCGCAGTTTTGATAAATTGTTAAGCACTTTCAGCCCAAAATGAGTTATTAATGAGAAGACTCAATGAGGGTGCTCAATATGACCAAGAACTCCAAGCGCAAAATGTCAACCTACCGAAGCAACTTGGAGGCGTTTTAAAGCAAAAGCTCAAAGTGAATGAAGAGCCTCTCCAATCTGATCCTCAAAGGCAAGAATAAGTTTTTGGCTATAATGTGGATTCATCTAGTGAGGATGAACCTTTAAGAATGGCTAGACTAGAACCAAGGTTTTAAGCTAATACCAATGATTTCAAGGCTGAAATCTCGGACCATGAACGTAAGCTTGATCCCACGGAATTCATAGATTGGTTACATACTGTTGAGAGTGTTTTAGGGTATAAAGATGTTCTTGAAGACAAAAAGGTCTCATAAAATATGCCTCACTATGGTGGACTAACCTGTGTGCTGAACGAGTTGGAAAGAGGTTGCCCAAGATTAGAACATGGGAGAAGATGAAATCCCAGCTTCAGGCGCATTTTCTTCCCTTAACTTATGCCCAAGATTGCTATTCTCAACTCCACAACCTAAGGTAATTCGAATGTGGAAGAGTATACACATAAGTTTGAGAAACTAGTAGTCAAGTGTGATCTTCAAGAGCCAGAAGAGTAAACAATCGTTAGGTGCTTAGGAGGACATTATCCTAGGCATGCTAATGTGGTTGATTTATAAGCCTATACTGCTTTTGATGAGGTACGTCCCCTTGCGCACAAGGTTGGGCAACAAAAAAATTCAAGGCCCCTTAAGCATGAGTTTCCCAAACCCCCACTTCAGAACGAACCCATTAACAAGGGGAGCCTCATTCCCCTTCATAAACTCACAATTCCCCCACCCTCTACCCCACAGAAAACCCCAACGCCACTACACAGCCAACCACCTCCAAATAGACGTAAACCGATTGCTAAGGGTGTCCAAAGATGTTTTAATTGCCAAGGATTTGGACACTTAGCATCAAATTGTACAAACCGAAGCATCGTTACATTAGTTAAATGGAAAGCCGAGGAAGAGGCGGGAACTGAGGAGGAAATTGAGCATGAGTTTGAGCAAACTCTAGAGGAGATAGTAGTGGAAGCCGATGAAGGTGAAATGCTTACTTTAGGGACCAACTATCCACCAAGGATCGATGAGCATCTAAGCCTTTTTCTCACTTTTAGTGAACCATTACTTAAACCTCCTAATTCTGAATAAAAAGTATTTAAGGAAAGGGCTCAAGGCAAGCCCGAACGGTCCCCATCAAACCAGATTCAAATCAACAAGGGGACTGAATCAAAAAGAGCCTCTAGGATCAAGAGAGACTTATTTGAATAGATGATCTTATTTCAGCTAGAATTGAGCCATGTATGGATGATGATTACCTAAACTGATTTGAGGTTATGTCTTTCTCAACAAAGGGAGAATGACGGAGATCTCTCTATGCCTCTTAATTTAGGAAATATAATTAGTAACGGCAACCTTATTTTGCTGGCCAAAAGTTAGATAAATCACCCACATTTTGCTAAAGACGTATAACAGTAGGTCATGGGTTAATTACAGTAGCAAACCCGATTTTTAAGAGCTTAATTACTTAGGCATCTTTGAGGTTTAAGCCTAATAGTTTACAATGGGTTTGACTTTCAAGAAGTTAGCTTTCTAGCAAAATTAGTTTCAGCTCATTTAGACTTCATTTGCCCATCCACATCATCCTTTTAATCCAAACTTTCCAAACTTCCTGGTTGAACTAGAATGTACTCGATTTTATATGCTTAAGTACTTAGGCCTTCTTGAGGTCTAAGTTCGATATTTTTTGATACTTTGGTTCTTTGATGATGTATGTGTGGGTGGTAAGTGATCCAAATCACCAAATCAAACTCAAACTCAAAAACAAACCAAAGTGAAAAGAGAAATGAAAGATGGATGGAATGGAAGAAGATCTTCAACACACAAACAGAAGGATAGAACAAGATCTTGCAATTGAGATAATCGTTCATGGAGCCACTCAATGGCTTGATCTTGGGCTAATTCTCTTGTCTTAACCGAGGAATCACTCCAATGGAGAAGATAGAGAACCTAGAATACCACTTGAATTTGCCACAATTCAAGATATAGAACTATGAATTTTAAATGCACTTTTGAGAAACACACTCAAAGTACTTGTATTGCTTTTGGAAATCTCATACAATCTGAATGACAAGCATCACACGCCCCTCCTCTTTTATAAGCTCAGCAAAAGATAACCAAAAGACTCAACAACTCCTAACAATTAAAATTAGCCAATGAAAAGACTAAGTAAAATGAAAAGACTCATCATAAAAGGGGTGGGGGAGGTTACAAGGAATATTCTAGAATTTTTGCAGCTGATTACATCAATCTAGAAGCATCTAAAACATGCACAATATCATCCACACAAGTATATGTAACCGAAGACTCTTCATATTCCCAGCATTAATCCTTGCAACTGCCTCAACTTCAACAGAGCATAACTTCCAGAATACTCGGCCAAATCACGCGTTCTTGGGCTTGTTAGAAAGCCCTGGAAGTCTATTTTCCGGAATGGGCTCATTTGCTCAATTTGGATAAGCGGTTTGAAAGTTATGGCCCAAACAATGCACCTATCGCAGACTGGACTGGATCAGCATAACGTATCTTTGAGTGATATTTTGCCCAATCAAATGACGTCCAAATTAAACAAACTTGGGCTTATTTTAAAGTTGAAATCTTAAGCTTCCAAAGCATATGAGCCCTCAAGTTGTGAGTCTACTCGAGCTTGTCCAAAAGTTGCCACAAAAATTACCTTCCGCAGGGACGAATCGGGCACTAATTCTTTCGGAAGGAATAAAACTTTTCTACAGAGTTTTGCCACATCTTTGACTTCTTGAAGCTTGATTGGGTCTTTCTTGGGCTGGTCTTGATGGTCTTTGGGCCGTTCATGAGGGTCTCCATCATTATTGAAATGCAAGGTACTCTTGATCCCCATTTGGAAAACCCGTTTGGAAAAGGCACTTTGACGTTCAAATAGAACTCCATAAAGTGTCTTTTGTCATGAAATTCAAATATTAGAACCAAAGAGAAGCCTTGCCATGCATGAACTTGTTTGAAACTTACCTCCCTTGAAGTTGAGTTTAAAGAATGAAAATGATCCCCTTGAAAATATACATCAATCCCTCTCTCTTCGAAAAGAATTGTCCTCAATTCTTGTTGTGAATGAGGGCATTCTTCTTGACTCAAGAGTTCCTCAATTCCTTCAACAATCCCACATAGCTCCAAATCGGACACTTGGAGTTCTTCAATTTCAAGCTCATCAAATCTTAGAGGTAGGTCACAATTCACCTCATGGTTTTCATGACATCCTTCTTTAAAGATCAAGGGTTCTCCATGTTTGCCTTCCTTATCTATCCTTCTTGGCTGTCCCTCACTTGTGTTTCCTATTTGTCCTCCCATGGTTATAAGTTCGTTTAGTTCAGGTTCTAATTGTGGGGATAATGGAACAATGAAATTGTCATAACAAGGATCAAAGTGAGCAACACATGTTATTCCCTTATCTAAATGGTGATCTAGCACAAGTGGCAAAGGACATGAATAGTCTTCTTATCCCTCAAGTTCAAAGGTCTCATCATCACCATAGTCATCAAAAACAGGCGGTAGGTCAACTAGGCTTGAAGCTTTTTCTCCAAGGATCTCTTCATCATTGTTGGAGTTAAGTTTCTCCAAATAAAAGAAGGAAGTAGAGCTAGAGTTACAAGCACTCATTGGACTTCCCTTGTTGAAAGGGATGCCTTTAGAAGAGGAATTAAATCCAGTTCCCTCAAAGGTAAGAAAAAGATGCTTCTGTAAGTAAGAGGTTGGAGCAAAAGCATACTTTAGTTTACCTCTCAACTTATCCCATGTTCTGATCTTACTTTTTCCTCTCCTCTTCCGCTTATACTTGTACTTTTCCCACCATTCAAGCGCATGGCCTCGGAGCTTCTTGATAACCACCTTAAACTTCTCTTGCTCGTCAATATTGTAGCGAGTGAAGACTTGATCCACTTTAAAAATCCAGTAAGGGAAATTTTCTTTTTGGCCACGAAATTTTGGAGTTTCAAGGATGACCATCTCCTTTTCAATCAAAGCAATCTCTTTTCTCAAGTTCCCAAGAGAAATCATGATGGATGAATGCTTAAGGGTTCTTTGTGGGTTATGTTTTTAGGCTAGAAAAAGGCTGTTTTGGAGAAGAGGAGGGAGGGCACGGCTGTGCAATGTGGCACTGGGGAACCGTGCTTGAGTGCTGCTTTGAAAATACTGAAAATCAAGGATGGCACGGTCGTGCTAGGGCGCACGGTGTGGCCGTGCCAAATTGCTGCCCGCGGATGCTTGGTTTTTGCACGGTTTTGCTGGTTTGAGTTGTTTTTGTGTTTTTGTTTGGGAAATGTGTTTGGGCTACAAACTTGGTCAAATGGCAACATAGACTCTGATACCAATTGATGTATGCGTGGGTGGTAAGTGATCCAAATCACCAAATCAAACTCAAACTCAAAAACAAACCAAAGTGAAAAGAGAAATAAAAGATGGATGGAATGGAAGAAGATCTTCAACACACAAAAAAAGGATAGAACAAGATCTTGCAATTGAGATAATCCTTCACGGAGCCACTCAATGGCTTGATCTAGGGCTAATTCTCTTGTCTTAACCGAGGAATCACTCCAATGGAGAAGATAGAGAACCTAGAACACCACTTGAATTTGCCACAATTCAAGATATAGAACTAGGAATTTAGATGCACTTTTGAGAAACACACTTAAAGTACTTGTATTGCTTTTGGAAATCTCATACAATCTGAATGACAAGCATCACACGCCCCTCCTCTTTTATAAGCTCAGCAAAAGACAACCAAAAGACTCAATAACTCCTAACAATTAAAACTAGCTAATGAAAAGTCTAAGTAAAATGAAAAGACTCATCATAAAGGGGGTAGGGGAGGTTACAAGGAACATTCTAGGATTTCTACAGCTGATTATTCCCATCTAGAAGCATCTAAAACGTGCACAATATCAGCCACACAATCACATGTAATCGAAGACTCTTCATATTTCCAGAATTAATCCTTGCAGCTGCTTCAACTTCAACAGAGTATATCTTCCAGAATACTCGGCCAAATCACACGTTCTTGGGCTTGATAGAAATCCCTGGAAGTCTATTTTTCAGAATGGGCTCATTTGCTCAATTTGGATAAGCGGTTTAAAAGTTATGGCCCAAACAATGCACCTATCTCAGACTGGATTGGATCAGAATAATGTACCTTTGAGTGATATTTTGCCCAATCAATGACGTCCAAATTAAACAAACTTGGGCTTATTTTAAAGCTGAAATCTTAAGCTTCCAGAGCATATGAGCCCTCAAGTTGTGGGTCTACTCGAGCTTGTCCAAAAGTTACCACAACAATTACCTTCCGCAGGGACGAATCGGGCACTAATTCTTCCGGAAGGAATAAAACTTTTCTACAGAGCTTTGCCACGTCTTTGACTTCTTGAAGCTTGATTGGGTCTTCCTTGGGCTGGGCTTGATGGTCTTTGGGCCGTTCATGATGGTCTCCATCATTGAAATGCAAGGTACTCTTGATCCCCATTTGGAAAACCCGTTTGGAAAGGCACTTTGACGTTCAAATAGAACTCCATAAAGTGTCTTTTGTCATGAAATTCAAATATTGGAACCAAAGAACAGCCTTGCCATGCATGAACTTGTTTGAAACTTACCTCCCTTGAAGTTGAGTTTAAAGAATGAAAATGATCCCCTTGAAAATATACATCATTTGAGATCTTATCTTTTAGGTTAAGCAAATTGATTTGGGTTAATTCGTGTAAAAATGTGAGAATCAGGCTGTTTTTTTAAACCATGCAGACTGGACCTGATTTTGGGCATCCTGGAGTTTCTATTGAGTTGGGGTAGCAAATCAAGTCTAAAAGCTCAATTTAAACCTAGAGGAGTTAGAAGATATGGTTTCCTCTCATGCAATGCAATCCAGATCATCCCCTTTTTTGCATGTGAAATGTGGCGTCCAAAACCAGCTAGAAAACTGCCTAGTATTGCTAGCTGCTACTGTGCAGAGTTGTCAGCTATCCAAGGGTCAAGTAATGTCTAAACAGCTTTTTTAGCTCACTTAAATAGGTTTAGATGCAATCATGAAGCTTTCTACTTAACCCCAAAGGGAACCAATGAAAAACAAGTGAAGAAAGGTAGCTTTGCTCCCATTGGCCAGTTGTGAAGTGCAATACGGACAAACCACTTTTTGCTTTTCCTCTCACATAAGGGGACCAGCTTATTTGCTTGCCTAGACTGATGATAATCACTGCAATTTAGCTTATTCTGATCCATGAAGTTATAATTAGCTTAGTTCAATCATGCTTGATTGTAACCAGTTTCCTAAGCTAAGTTTAACGCTATATTAAGTTAAGTTAAAGGTTTCCTCCTTAGGAAGGAAACCTCCTAAAAACCCTAACTACCTTAGAATGTTTGTCTAAGGCCTTTAGAAGGCTCACTTTATACTTAACTTTGAATATACAACATTGAAAGTGAATTGAGAGCTTTGCTCCTTTTGTTCCGTAAATACTTCACTTGCTTATCCTTAACTAAGCCGGTTAAGGTGGTGATCAAGTAAAGTCTTAACTCCTAATTAGGTGGTGTTTCTATATCCTAATTAAGGTTAGGGACCTTAACTCTAACTTAGTGGTGTTTCTTTATCTAAGTGAGAGTTTAAATTATCAATTATCCCCTCTTTCATTCATGGATTCACTTAAACTCAACCTTGATTTCAGTTTGCTTATCCTCGCATTTGCAATCAGATTTGAGTATTTGCGATTCTCCCCTACAGGCACATCATATTTGGTATCAGAGCTTAGGTTTCTTCATAGCCTGGTACGTCGCTTCACTTCCAGGATCATTTTCGGCCATTTTCAAACACATCCCTCATTCTAGCTTAGACACACATCCGAATATGCCATGAGTACTAGTATAAGGTTGGTAGAGAAATTTGATGCAGTTTTGAAGAATTATCAAACACTTTCAGCCTAAAACGTGTTATTTATTAGAAAACTCAACGGGGATGTTCAATGTGACCAAGAACTCCAAGCTTAGAAGAATTACCTATAGAAGTAACTTGGAGCTGTTTTGAAGCAAAAGCTGAAAGTGAATGAAGAGCCTCTCCAGTCTTATCCTAGGAGGCAAGAAGTAGTTTTTAGCCATAATGTGGGTTTATCTAGTAAGGATGACCCTTTAAGCATGGCTGGACCAGAACCGAGGTTTCAAGCTAATGCCAATGATTTCGAGGTTGAAATCCCAAAGCATAAAGCTAAGCTTGATCATAAGGAATTCTTAGATTGGTTAAATACTATTGAGTATGTTTTGAGTACAAAGAAGTTCCTGGAGATAAAAAGGTCGTAAAAAATGCGCCTCACTATGGTGGACCAACCTGTGTGCTAAACAGGTTAGAGAGAGGATGTCCAAGATCAGAACAGGGGAGAAGATGAAATCTAAGCTTACGGCTCATTTTCTTCCCCTAACTTATGCCCAAGGTTGCTATTCTCAACACCACAACCTTACACAAGGTAATCTGAATGTGGAAGAGCAGACACATGAGTTTAAGAAACTAGTAATCAGGTGTGATCTTCAAGAGCTAGAAGAGTAAGCAATCATTAGGTACTTAGGAGGACTTGATCCTAGGTATGCTAATGTGGTTGATTACAAGCCTATACTACTTTGAAGTATGCGTCCATGCTTACAGGGTTGAGCAACAAAAAAATTCACGGCCTCTTAAGCATGAGTTTCCAAAACCCCCACTTCAGAACGAACCCATTATCAAGGGGTGCCCCATTCCCCTTCGTAAACCCACGGTTGCCCCACCCTCCACTCCACCAAAAACCCCAGCCCCCCCAAATAGCCAACCACCTCCAAGTAGACCTAAACCAATTCCTAAGGGCATCCAAAGATGTTCTAAGTGCAAAGGATTTGGACACTTAGCATCAGATTGTGCAAACCGAAGGATCATTACATTAGCCAAATGGAAGGCCGCTGAAGAGGAGGAAATGAAGAGGAAATTGTACGTGATTTTGAGGGAACTCTAGAGGAGATAGTAATGAAAGCGGATGAAGGTGAAATGCTTACTTTGGGCACCAACCATCCACCAAGGAGCCATGAGCATCTAACCCTTTTTCTCACTATTAGTGAACCATTACTTAAAGCTCCTAATTCGAAATTAAGAGCATTCAAGGAAAGGGTTCGAGGCAAGTCTGAACGGCCCCCTCCAGACCAGATTCAAATCAGCAAAGGGAATGAATGGAAAAGAGCCTCTAGGATTAAGAGAGACTTATTTGAATAGATGATGTTATTTTAGCCAGAATTGAGCCAAGTATGGATGATGGTTACCTAAATCGATTTGAGGTCAAATCTTTCTGAACAAGGGGAGAATGATGGAGATCTCTCCATGCCTCTTAATTTGGAGAATCAATTCAGCTAATGTAATCTTATTTTGTTAGCTAAAAGTAAAGCAGTAGGTTACGGGTTAATTCCAGCAGCAAACCTAGTTTTTGAGAGCGTAATTACTTTGGCCTCTTTGAGGTTTAAGTCTAATAGTTTATAATGGGTTTGAATTTCAGGAAGTTAGCTCTCCAGTAAACCAGTTTCAGCTCATTTAGACTTTATTTGCCTATCCAAATCATCCCTTCAATCCAAACTATGTGCTTAATTTGTTAGGCCTCCTTGATGTTTAAGTTTGATATTTGTTGATATTTTCGTTCTTTAAGATCTTATCTTTTAGGACATGTAAAAAGATTTGTGTTAAGTTGTGCAAAAATAGGAGAACCAGGCTGTTTTTATAGACCACACAGACTGGACCTGGGTTTGAGCAGTCTAAAGTTTCTAACGAGTCGGGCCAGCAAATCAAGTCCAAAAGCTGAATTCCCACCCGGGGGCATTGGAAGACATCTCAACGTTTCCTCCTATGCAAGGAAATCCAGATTATCCCCTCTTTTTGCATGTGAAATGTGGCGTCCAAGACCGGCTAGAAAACTGCCCAGTACTGCCAGCTGCACCTATGGTGTGTTCTCAGCAATCTAAGGGGTGTTAGACATAATTACTTAGGTTGCTTAAAGGGGGTTAGACATAATCATGAAGCTTTCTACTCAACCCTAGAGGGAACCAATGAAAAATAAGTGAATAAAGGCAGCTTTGCTCCCATTAGCCAGTCGTAAAGTACAAAGGAGACAAACCACTTTTTGGTTTTTCTCTCCCACCAGGGGAGCTGCTTGTTTGCTTATTTGCTTGCCTAGGCCAGTTATAATAAGCGTAATTTAGCTTATTTTGATGCATAAAGTTGTAATTAGCTTAGTTTAATCACGCTTGACTGTCACCAGTTTGTGAAGCTAAGTTTAAAGCTATATTAGGTTAAGTTAAAGGTTTCCTCCTTGGGAAGGAAACCTCCTAAACCCCCTAGCTTCCTTTGAACATTTATTTAAGGCCTTTAGAAGGCTCATTTTGCACTCAATTTTGAATGTACCACTTTGAAAGTGAATTGAGAGATTTTCTCCTTTCATTCCTTAAACACTTCGCTTGCTCATCCTTAATTAGGTCGGCTAAGGTGGTGATCAAGTAAAGTCTTAACTCTTAATTAGGTGGTATTTTTGTATCCTAATTAAGGTTAGGGGCCCTAGACTCTAAGTTTCTATATCTAAGTGAGAGTTTAGACTATCAATTATCCTTTCATTCATTCATGAATTCACTTAAACTCAACCTTGATTTCAGTTTGCTTACCCTTGCATTTGAAATCAGTTTTAAGTTTTTGTGATTCTTGCCCATAGATACATCATATTTGGTATCAGAGATTAGGTTTCTCCTTGGCCTGGTATGTCCCTCTACTTCCAGAATCATTTCCAGCCATTTCCGATCGCATCCCTCATTCTAGCTTAAACACACATCTGAATACATCATGAGTACTGGTAAAAGTTTGGATGAGAAATTTAATGCAGTTTGGAAGAAATATCAAACACTTTCAGCCCAAAACAAGTGATTAATCAGAAATCTCAAAGAGGACATTGAACGTGACCAAGAACTCCAGGCTTAGAATGACTACCTACGGAACCGACTTAGAGCCGCTTTGAAGCGAGAGCTGAAAGTGAATGAACCGCCACTCCAATCTAATCCTAGGAGGCAAGAACAAGTTTTTATCCATAATGTGGATTCATTTATTGAGGGTGAACCTTTAGGAATGGCTAGGCCATAACTAAGGTTTCAGGCTAATACAAATGATTTCAAGGTTGAAATCCTGTAGTATGAAGGTAAGCTTTATCCTACGGAATTCTTAGATTGGTTACATACTGTTGAGCATGTTTTTGAGTATTAAGATGTTGCTGAAGATAAAAAGGTCTCAGAAAATACACCTCACTACGGTGGGCCATCCGATGTGCTAAATGGATTAAAGAGAGGATGTTCAAGATCAGAACATGGGCGAAGATGAAATCTAAGCTTAAGCCTCATTTTATTCCCCAAATTTATGTCCAAGATTGCTATTCTCAACTACACAAGCATACTTATGGTAATCTTAATGTGGAAGTGTACGCACATGAGTTTGAGAAATTGGTAATCAAATGTGATCTACTCGAGCCAGAAGAGCAAACATTCGTTTGGCACTTAGGAGGACTTGATCCTGGGTATGCTAATATGGTTGATTTGCAAGCATATACTTAGGCCTTATTGACATTTAAGTTTGATATTTTTTAATACTTTCATTCTTTAAGATCTTATCTTCTAGGACATGTAAAAAGATTTAGGTTAAGTCGTGTAAAAATAGGAGAACTAGACTGTTGTAATAAACCGTGTAGACTGGACCTAGTTTTAAGAAATCTAAAGTTTCTAAGGAGTTGGGGCAGGAAATCAAGTCCCAAAGCTGAATTTCCTCCTGGAGGAGTTAGAAGACATCTCAAGGTTTCCTCCTGTGCAAGGAAATCTAGATCATCCCCTTGTTTTACATGAGAAATGTGGCATCTATTACAAGCCAGAAAATTGCCTAGCAGTGCTTGTTACTGCTATGGAGAGTTCTCAATAATCTAAGGGACAAGTCATGTCTAAACAGCTTGCTTAGCTTGTTTAAAGTGGTTTAGACATAATCATGAAGCTTTCTACTTAACCCCAAAGGGAACCAATGAAAAATAAGTGAAGAAAGGCAGCTTTGCTCTAATTGGCCGGTCAAGAAGTACGAAGGAAACCAACCACTTTTTGCTGTTTTCTCACATAAAGGGAGCTGCTTGTTTTCTTGTTTACTTGTTTGCTTACCTAAGCAGGTTAAAATCAGTGTAATTTAGCTTATTCTGATGCGTAAAGTTGTAATTAGCTTAGCTTAATCATGCTTGATTGTAGCCAGTCCACTAAGCTAAGTTTAAAGCTATATTAGGATAAGTTAATTGTTTCCTCCTTAGGAAGGGAACCTCCTAAACCCCCCTAATTGCCTTAGAACATTTATTTAAGGCCTTTAGAAGGCTCATTTTGCACTCAACTTTGGATGTACAACTTTGAAAGCAAATCAAGAGCTTCGCTCCTTTCATTCCTTAAACACTTCGCTTGCTTATCCTTAGCTAGGCCGGTTAAGGTCGTGATTAAGTAAAGTCTTAACTGTTAATAAGGTGGTGTTTCTATATCCTAATTAAGGATAGGGGCCCAAAACTCTAATTTAGTGGTGTTTTTATTCCTAAGTGAGAGTTTAGATTATTAATTATCCCTTTATTCATTCGTAGATTCACTTAAACTCAACGTTGATTTCAGTTTGCTCATCCTTGCATTTGCAATTAGTTTTAGGTATTTGTGATTCCCCCCTGCAGATACATCATATTTGTTATCAGAGCTTAGGTTTCCCCTTAGCTTGGTATGTCCCTCCACTTTTAGAATCATTTCCAGCCATTTCCGAGCACATCCCTCGTTCTAGCTTACAGACAAATCCGAATACACCATGAGCACTAGTACAAGTTTGGAAGAGAAATTTCATGCAATTTTGAAGAATTGTCAAACAATCTTAGCCCAAAACGAGTTATTAATGAGAAAACTCAATGAGGGCGTTCAATGTGACCAAGAACTCGAAGCTCAGAATGACGACCAACAGAAGCAACTTGGAGCCGTTTTGAACCAAAAGTTGAAAGTGAATGAAGAGCCTCTCCAATCTGATCCTAGAAGGCAAGAACAAGTTTTTAGCCATAATGTGGATTCACCTAGTGAGGATGAACCTTTAGGAATGGCTAGACCAGAACCAAGGTTTCAAGCTAATACCAATGATTTCAAGGTTGAAATCCAGCAGTATGAAGGTGAGCTTAATCCTGAGGAATTCTTAGGTTGGTTACATACTGTTGAGCGTGGTTTTGAGTATTAAGATGTTCCTAAAGATAAAACGAGCTCAGAAAATATGCCTCACTATGGTGGACCAACCTGTGTGCTAAATGTGTTAAAGAGAGGATGTCCAAGATCAGACATGGGAGAAGATGAAATCCAAGCTTAAGGCTCGCTTTCTTCCCCCAACTCATCTCCAGGATTACTATTCTTAACTCCACAGCCTTATTCAAGGTAATCTGAATGTGGAAAAGTAATACACGTGAGTTTGAGAAATAAGTAATCAAGTGTGATCATTAAGAGCCAAAAGAGTAAGCAATCGTTAGGTAGTTAGGAGGACTTCATCCTATGTATTCCAATATGGCTGATTTGCATGCCTATACTACTTTTGATCAGGTATGTGTCCTTGCTCACAAGGTTGAGTAACAAAAAAATTCAAGCCCCCTTAAGCATGAGTTTTCAAAACTGCCACTTCAGAATGATCCCATTAGCAAGGGGAGCCCTATGCCCCTTCATAAACCCACGGCTCCCTTACCCTCCACCCCACAAAAAAACCCAGCCCCACTAAATGGCCAGGCACCTCCAAATAGGCCTAAACCCATGCCTAAGGGCATCCAAAGATGTTTTAAGTGCAAAGGATTTGGACACTTAGCATTAGTTTGTACAAACCGAAGGATCGTTACATTCGCCGAATGAAAAAGCCGTGGAAGAGGAGGAAATAAGGAGGAAATTGAGGGTGATTTTGAGGAAATGCTAGAGGAGATAATAGTGGAAGTGAATGACGGTGAAATGCTTACTTTGGGCGCCAACCATCCACTATGGAGCCATGAGAATCTAAGCCTTCTTCTCACTTTTAGTGGACCATTACTTAAAGCTCCTAATTCTGAATTAAGAGCATTTAAGGGAGGGGTTCAAGGCAAGTCCAAAGGGTCCCCTCCAAACCAGATTCCAATCAACAAGAGGAATGAAAGGAAAAGAGTCTCTAGGATCAAGGGAGACTTATTTGAATGGATGATGTTATTTCAACCAGAATTGAGCAGTATGGAAGATGATTACCTCAACTGATTTGAGGTCAAATCTTCTTCAACAAGGAGAGAATGATGGATGCGTCTTAATTTGGAGAATCGAATTAGTCAATGTAATCGTATTTTGCAGGCCAAAAGTTAAATAAATCATCCACATTTTGTTAAAGAAGCAAAACAGCCGGTTACAGGTTAATTCCAGTAGCAAACCCAGTTTTTGACAGCTTCATTACTTAGGCCTTCGCAAGGTTCAAGTCTAATAGTTCATAATGGGTTTGAATTTCAGGAAGTTAGCTTTTCAGCAAGATAAGTTTCAGCTCATTTGGACTTCATTTGCCCATCCAAATCATCCTTTTAGTCCAAACTATGTGCTTAATTACTTAGGCCTCCTTGATGCCTAAGTTTGATATTTTTTAATATTTTAGTTCTCTAAGATCTTATCCTTTAGCACATGTAAAAAGATTTGGGTTAAGTCGTGTAAAAATAGCAGAACTAGGATGTTTTGGTAAACTATACAGACTGGACCTGGTTTTGAGCAGTCTGAAGTTTCTGAGGAGTTGGGGCAGCAAATGAAGTCCAAAAGCTCAATTTCCACTTGGAGGAGTTAGAAGACATCTCAAGGTTTCCTCCCATTAAGTAAATCCAGATCATGTTCTCTTTTTGCATGTGAAATGTGGCATCCACGACTAGCAAAAAAACTGCCCAGTGCTACTAGTTGCTACTGTGGAGAGCTCTCAGCCATCTAAGGATCAAGTCATGCCTAAACAGCTTGCTTAAAGGGGCTTAGACATAGTCATGAAGCTTTCTACTTAACCCCAAAGGGAACCAATCGAAAACATGTGAAGAAAGGCTGCTTTGCTTCGATAGGCCAGCCATAAAGTGCAAAGGAGACAAACCACTTTTTGCTTTTTCTCTCATATAAGGCGAGCTACTTTTTTGCTTGTTTACTTGTTTGCTTGCCTAGGCTGATTATAATCAGTGTCATTTAGCTTATTCAAATGCATAAAGTTGTAATTAGCCTAGTTTAATCATGCCTGATAATAACCGATTTGCTAAGCTTAGTTTAAAGCCATATTAGGTTAATTTAAAGGTTTCCTCCCTGGGACGGAAACCTCCTAAGCCCCCTAGCTGCCTCAAAATGTTTATTGAAGGCGCATTTTGCACTCAACTGTGAATGTACAACTTTGAAAGTGTATTGAGAGCTTTGCTCCTTTCATTCCTTAAACACTTCACTTGCTTATCCTTAATTAGGCCGGTTAAGGTGGTGATCAAGTAAAGTCTTAACTCTTAATTAGGTGGTGTTTTTATATCATAATTAAGGTTGGGGGCTCTAAACTCTAACTTAGTGGTATTTTTGTATCTAGGTGAGAGTTTAGATTATCAATAATCCCTCCATTCATTCGTGGATTCACCTAAACTCAACCTTGATTTTAGTTTACTTATCCTTGCATTTGTAATAAGTTTTGAGTATTTGGGATTCTCCACCACAGATACATCATATTTGGTATCAGAGCTTAGGTTTCTCCTTAGCTTGGCACGTCCCTCGGCTTTCAAAATCATTTCCAGCCATTTCCGAACACATCCCTCGTTATAGCCTGAACACACATCCGAATGCACCATGAGTACTTGCACAAGTTTGGAAGACAAATTTGATGCAGTTTTAAAGAATTACCAAATGCTTTGAGCCTAAAATGAGGTATTAATGAGAATACTCAATGAGGGTGTTTATTGTGACCAAGAACTCCAACCGTAGAATGGCTACCTATGGAAGCTACTCGGAGCCGTTTTGAAGCAAAAGCTAAAAGCGAATGAAGAGCCTCTCCAATCGGATCCTAGGAGGCAACAACAAGTATTTAGTCATAATGTGGATTCATTTAGTGAGGATGAACCTTTAAGAATGGATAGACCAGAACCAACATTTCAAGCTAATACCAATGATTTCATGGTTGAAATCCTAGAGTAGGAAGGTAAACTTGATCCTGAGGAATTCTTAGATTGGTTAAATGCTGTTGAGTGTGTTTGAGTATTAAGATGTTCTTGAAGATAAAAAGGTCTCAGAAAATATGCCTCACCATGGCAGAACAACCTTTGTGCTAAACGGGTTGGAGGGAGGATGTCCAAGATCAGAACATGGGAGAAGATGAAATCTAAGCTTAAGGCTTATTTTCTTCTCCCAACTTATGTCCAATATTGCTATTCTCAACTCCATAACCTTACTCAAGGTAATCTGAATGTGGAAGAGTTTACACATGAGTTTGAGAAGCTAAAAATCAAGTGTGATCTTCAAGAGCCAAAAGAGCAAACAATCATTAGGTACTTAAGAGGACTTGATCCTAGGTATGCTAATATGGTTGATTTGTAAGCCTATCGGTATGCGTCCTTTCTCACAAGGTTGAGCAACAAAAAAATTCACGGCCCCTTGGGCATGATTTTCTAAAACCCCCCCTTCAGAACGAACCCATTAACCAGGGGAGCCCCATTCCCCTTTATAAACCCACGGTTCCCCCACCCACCACCCCACAAAAAACCCCAACCCCACTAAACAGCTAACCACCTCCAAATAGACCTAAACCCATTCCGAAGGGCATCCAAAGATGTTTTAAGTGCCAAGGATTTGGGCACTTAGCATCAGATTGTACAAACCAAATGATCGTTATATTAACCGAATGATAGGCCGTGGAAAAGGAGGAAAATGAGGAGGAAAATGATGGTGATTTGGAGGAAACTCTAGAGGAAATAGTAATGAAAGCGAATGAAGGTGAAATGCTTACTTTGGGGCACCAACCATCCACCAAGAAGCCATGAGCACCTAAGCCTTTTTCTTACTTTTAGTGAACCATTATTTAAAGCTCCTCATAACTAGGAGCATTTAAGGAAAGGGCTCAAGGTAAGTCCAAAGGGTCCCCTCCAAACTAGATTCAAATCAACAGGGGGAATGAATGGAAAAGTGTCTCCAGGATCAAGAGAGACTTATTTGAATGGATGGTCTTATTTTAGCAGCCAAGTATAAAATATGACTACCTCACCCGATTTAAGGTCGAATCCTCCTCATCGAGGGGAGAACGATGAAGATCTGTCGATGTATCTTAATTTGGGGAATCAAATCAGTCACGGTAATCTTATTTTGCTGGCTAAAAGTTAAATAAATCATCTGCATTTTGTTAAAGAAGTAAAACTGCAGGTCATGGCTTAATTCCAGCAGTAAACTTAGTTTTTGAGAGCTTAAATACTCAAGCTTCTTTGACAATTAAGTCTAATATTTACAATGGATTTGAAGTTCAAGAAGTTAGCTTTCCAAGAATACAAGTTTCAGCTTATTTGGACTTCATTCGCCTATCCAAATCATCCCTTTAATCCAAATTGTCCAAACTGCCCAGTCGAACCAGAATGTACCCGATTTTGTGTGCTTAATTACTTGGGCCTCCTTGAGGTTCAATTTGATATTTTTTAAAATTTTGGTTCTTTACAATCCTATCTTTTAGCGTGTAAAATGATTTGGGTTAAGTCGTGTCAAAATAAGAGAACCAGGTTGTTTTTGTAAACCATGTAGACTGAACCCAGTTTTATCCAGTTTTAAGTTTCTAAGCAGTCGGGGCATCAACTCAAGTCCAAAAGCTGAATTTCTAAATGAAGGAGTTAGAAGATATCACAAGGTTTCCTCCACGTAAGGAAATCCAAATCATCACCCCTTTTTGCATGTGAAATACGGTGTCCAAATCTAGCCACAAAATTGCCCGGTACTACTAGCTACAGCTGTGGAGAGTTCTCAGCAATCTAAGGGTCAACATGTCTAAACAGCTTGCTTAGCTCGCTTATAGGAGTTTAGACATAACTATGGAGCTTTCTACTTAACCCCAGATAGGACCAATGAAAAACAAGTGAAGAAAGGTAGCTTTGCTCCCATTGGCCATCCGTAAAGTGCAAAGGAGACAAACCACTTTTTGCTTTTTCTCTCACATAAGGGGAGTCGCTTGTTTACTTGTTCACTTTTTCGCCTGCCTACACTAATTATAATTGCTGTAATTTTGCTTATTCTGATGCATAAAGTTGTATTTAGCTTAGTTTAATCATGCTTGATTATAATCGATTTGCTAAGCTGAGTTTAAGGCCAGATTAAGTTAAGTTAAAGCTTTCTTCCTTAGGAAGGAAACCTTATAAGGCCCCTAACTGCCTTAGAACGTTTATTTAAGGCCTTTAGAAGGCTTATTTTGTGCACATCTTTGAATATAAAACTTTAAAAGTGAATTGAGAGCTTTGCTCCTTTCATTCCTTAAACACTTCGCTTGCTTATCCTTAACTAGGCCTGTAAAGGTGGTGATTAAGTAAAGTCTTAACTCTTAATTAGGTAGTGTTTCTGTATCCCAACTCAGAATTGGGGCCCTAAACTCCACGTTAGTGATGCTTCTATATCTACTGAGAGTTTAGATTATCAATTATCCCTTCATTCGTTTGTGGAATGGCTTAAACTCAACCTTGATTTCAATTCGCTTCTCCTTACGTTGCAATCAGTTTTGAGTATTTCTGATTCTCTCCCATTGATACATCATATTTGGTATCAAAGCCTAGGCTTCTCCTTTTCCTGGTATGTCCCTCTACTTCCAGAATCATTTCCAGCCATTTTCAAGCACATCCCTCGTTCTAGCCTAAACACAGATCCGAATACACCATGAGTAATAGTGTAAGTTTGGAAGAGAAATTTGATGCAGTTTTGAAGAATTTCAAACATATTTAGCCCAAAATGAGTTAATAATGAGAAAACACAATGGCGGTGTTCAACGTGACCAAGAACTCCAAGCTCACAAAATGACTACCTGCGGAAGCAACTTGGAGCCACTTTGAAGCAAAAGCTGAAAGTGAATGAAGAGGCTCTCCAATCTAATCCTAGTAGGCAAGAACAAGTTTTTAGCCATAATGTGGATTCATGTGGTGAGGATGAACCTTTAAGAATGGCTAGACTGGAACCAAGGTTTCAAGCGAATACTAACGATTTCAAGGTTGAAATCCCGGAGTGTGAAGGTAAGCTTGATCCTGAGGACTTCTTAGATTGGTTACATAGTGTTGGGCATGTTTCTGAGTATAAAGACATTCCTGAAGTCAAAAAGGTCTCAGAAAATACGCCTCACTATGGTGGACCAACCTGTGTGCTAAACGAATTGGAGAGAGGAAGTCCAAGGTTAGAACATGGGAGAAGATGAAATCCAAGCTTAAGGCCTGTTTTCTTCCCCTAACTTATGTCCAAGATTGCTGTTCTCAACTCCACAACCGCACTAAGCGTAATTTGAATGTGGAAGAGTATACACGTGAGTTTGAGAAACTAGTAATCAAGTGCGATCTTCAAGAGCCAGAAGAGCAAACAATCATGAGGTACTTAGGAGAACTTGATCCTAGGTATGCTAATGTGGTTGATATACAAGCCTATACTGCTTTCAATGAGGTTCGTGTCGTTACTCGCAAGTTTTTGCAACAAAAATGTTCAGGGCCCCTGAAGTATGACTTTCTAAAACCCCCACTTCAGAACGAACCCATTAACATGGGCAGCCCTCTTCCCCTTCATAAACCAACGGTTCCCCCACCCTCTATCCCACAAAAAACCCCAGCCCCACCAAACAGCCAACCACCTCCGTATAGACCTAAACCCATTCCTAAGGGCATCCAAAGATGTTCTAAGTTATAAGAATTTGGACACTTAGCATCGGATTGCGTAAACCGAAGGATCGCTACATTAGCTGAATGGAAAGCCGTGGAAGGGGAGTGATGCATATGTGGGTGGTAAGTGATCCAAATCACCTAATCAAACTCAAACTCAAAAACAAACCAAAGTGAAAAGAGAAATGAAAGATGGATGAGATGGAAGAAGATCTTCAACACACAAAAAAAAGGGTAGAACAAGATCTTGCAATTGAGATAATCCTTCACGGAGCCACTCAATGGCTTGATCTTGGGCTAATTCTCTTGTCTTAACCAAGGAATCACTCCAATGGAGAAGATAGAGAACCTAGAACACCACTTGAATTTGCCACAATTCAAGATATAGAACTAGGAATTTTAGATGTACTTTTGAGAAACACACTCAAAGTACTTGTATTGCTTTTGGAATTAGAGTACAAGCTGAATGACAAGCATCACGCGCCCCTCCCCTTTTATAAGCTCAGCAAAAGACAACCAAAAGACTCAATAACTCCTAACAATTAAAATTAGCTAATGAAAAGTCTAAGTAAAATGAAAAGACTCATCATAAAAGGGGTGGGGGAGGTTACAAAGAATATTCTAGGATTTCTATCAGCTGATTATCTCCATCTAGAAGCATCTAAAACGTGCACTATATCAGCCACACAATCACATGTAACCGAAGACTCTTCATATTCCCAGAATTAATCCTTGCAACTGCCTCAACTTCAACAGAGTATATCTTCCAGAATACTTGGCCAAAACACGCGTTCTTGGGCTTGTTAGAAAGCCCTGGAAGTCTATTTTCCAGAATGGGCTCATTTGCTCAATTTGGATAAGCGGTTTAAAAGTTATGGCCAAACAATGCACCTATCTCAGACTGGACTGGATCAGAATAATGTACCTTTGAGTGATATTTTGCCCAATCAAATGACGTCCAAATTAAACAAACTTGGGCTTATTTTAAAGCTGAAATCTTAAACTTCAAAATCATGTGGCCCCTTAAGTTTTGGGTCCGCTTAAACTTGTCCAAAAAATGAGCACAAAAAAAAATTACCTTCCGAAGGGATGAATCGGGCACCAATTCTTCCCGAAGGAATATGAGTTTTATCCAGATTTTCGCCACTTGCTTGACTACTTCATGGTGTCTAAAGTTCTCGAACTCACATAATAAAGGGAAAATATGAGAGTTCCCATGCACGCTCTTGTTTGACACTTTTCTTCTTGGAAGTTGACCTTAAATAAAAATGATGCATATGGGAATATACATCATACTCCCCGGGTGGTTTTGAGTTTGTCCTCAAACTCGGGAGTTCTTTTTTCTTCTCATGCAAGAGGGCATATTTATGAAATGGGGTTCTTTGTGGACAAAAATTATAGGGCATCTCTTGAAGAGCAGTATGATCATAGGGTTGATAAAAGAGGGTAAGGAGAGGGTAGAAACTAGGGTCAGACTCGGTTGGGAGAAGAGAGGTGAGTAAGAGGTTCTTTTGTAAGACTTTTTGTGATTTGGGGGTTTGGGAAGGTTGAATGGGGCTAGGTTCATGCTCATCAAATCTTGGAGGTAGGCTCTAATTTACCTCATTATCTACTTCATTATACGCGTCAAAGATGGGAGGTAGATCAAAGTTAACGTCACTATTTTCTTGATAATGACCTTCTCTATTTAAGACAAATGGATAGCTAACTTCTTTTTCTTCCTTCATGGCTTCTTCCCATTCGGTCAAGGTGATGAATTCCTTGTTGGGGCAGTCCGAGAGTGCATGACCAAAGCCTTGACACTTAGAACACCTTTTAATGCTCATGCTAGAACTCATGGTAGGACTTGATGTGTATGGGGCTGATTTGTGGATGTGTTTGGGTTTCGAAGCTTGGTCAAGTAGGCAACCTAGGCTCTGATATCAATTGATGTATATGTGGGTGGTAAGTGATCCAAATCACCAAATCAAACTCAAACTCAAAAACAAACCAAAGTGAAAAGAGAAATGAAAGATGGATGAGATGGAAGAAGATCTTCAACACACAAAAAGGATAGAACAAGATCTTGCAATTGAGATAATCCTTCGCGGAGCCACTCAATGGCTTGATCTTGGGCTAATTCTCTTGTCTTAACCAAGGAATCACTCCAATGGGGAAGATAGAGAACCTAGAACACCACTTGAATTTGCCACAATTCAAGATATAGAACTAGGAATTTTAGATGGACTTTTGAGAAACACACTCAAAGTACTTGTATTGCTTTTGGAATTGGAGTACAAGCTAAATGACAAGCATCACACGCCCCTCCCCTTTTATAAGCTCAGCAAAAGACAACCAAAAGACTCAATAACTCCTAACAATTAAAACTAGCTAATGAAAAGTCTAAGTAAAATGAAAAGACTCATCATAAAAGGGGTGGGGGAGGTTACAAGGAATATTCTAGGATTTCTATCAGCTGATTATCTCCATCTAGAAGCATCTAAAACGTGCACAATATCAGCCACACAATCACATGTAACCGAAGACTCTTCATATTCCCAGAATTAATCCTTGCAGCTGCCTCAACTTCAACAGAGTATATCTTCCAGAATACTCGGCCAAAACACGCGTTCTTGGGCTTGTTAGAAAGCCCTGGAAGTCTATTTTCCAGAATGGGCTCATTTGCTCAATTTGGATAAGCGGTTTGAAAGTTATGGCCCAAACAATGCACCTATCTCAGACTGGACTGGATCAGCATAACGTATCTTTGAGTGATATTTTGCCCAATCAAATGATGTCCAAATTAAACAAAATTGGGCTTATTTTAAAGCTGAAATCTTAAACTTCAAAACCATGTGGCCCCTCAAGTTGTGGGTCCACTTGAGCTAGTCCAAAAAATGAGCACAAAAAAAAATTACCTTCCGCAGGGATGAATCGGGCACCAATTCTTCCGGAAGGAATATGAGTTTTATCAAGATTTTTGCCGCTTGCTTGACTACTTCATGGTGTCTAAAGTCCTTGAACTCACATAATAAGAGAAAATATGAGAGTTCCCATGCACGCTCTTGTTTGACACTTTTCTTCTTGGAAGTTGACCTTAAATAAAAATTATGCATACGGGAATATGCATCAGGGAGGAAAATGAGAAGCAAATTGAGGGTGATTTTGAGGAAACTCTAGAGGAGATAGTAATGGAAGCGGATGAAGGTGAAGTGCTTAGTTTGGGCACCAGCCATCCACTAGGGAGCCATGAGCATCTAAGCCTTTTTCTCACATTTAGTGAACCATTACTTAAAGCTCCTAATTCTGAATTACGAGCATTTAAGGAAAGGGTTCAAGGTATGTCCAAAGGGTCCCCTCTAAATAAGATTCAAATCAACAAGGGGAATGAATGGAAAAGTGTCTCTAGGATCAAGAGAGACTTATTTGAATGGATGATCTTATTTCAGCAGCCAAGTATGGAAGATGACCACCTAAACCGAATTGACGTCAAATCTTTCCTAACAGGGGGAGAATGATGAAGATATGTCCATGCCTCTTAATTTGGGGAATCAAATCAGTCATGGTTATCTTATTTTGTTGGCCGAAAGTTAAGTAAATCATCCACATTTTGTTAAAGAAGCAAAACTGTAGGTCACAGGTTAATTCAAGTAGCAAACCCAGTTTTTGAGAGCTTAATTACTTAGGCCTGTTTAAGAATTAAGTCCAATATTTGCAATGGATTTGTAGCTGAAGAAGTTATCTTTCCAGAAACATAAGTTTCACCTCATTTGGGCTTCATTCGTCCATCCAAATCACCTTTTTAATCCAAACTGTCCAAACTACCCGATCGAGCCAGAATGTACCCGATGTTGTGTGCTTAATTACGTGGGCCTCCGTGAGGTTCACGTTTGATATTTTTTGAAATTTTGGTTCTTTAAGATCTCATCTTTTAGTGTATATAAAACAATTTGGATTAAGTCATGTAAAAATAGGAGAACTAAGCCGTTCCTAAGCAATTACTTAGGTCTCCTTGAGGTTCAAGTTTGATATTTTTTAAAACTTTTGGTTCTCTACGATCTTGTCTTTTTGGGTATGTAAAATGATTTAAGCCATGTAAAAATAGGAGAATCAGGCTGCTTTTATAAACCGTGCAGACTGAACCTAGTTTTGTGCAGTTTGAAGTTTCTAAGCAATTGGGGAAGCAAATCAAGTTGAAATTCTGAATTTCTACGTGGAGGAGTTAGAAGACATCTCACGGTTTCCTCCCATGCAAGGAAATCCAAATCATCCCCTCTTTTTGAATGTAAAATGTGGCGTCCAAAATCAACTAGAAAACTGCCCAGTACTGTTACCTGCAGCTGTGGAGAGTTCTCTGCAATCTAAGGGTCAAGTTATGTCTAACGGGTTGCTTACAAAGGTTTAGACATAATCATGAGGCTTTCCACTAAACCACAAATGGGACCAATGAAAAACAAGTGAAGAAATGTAGCTTTGCTCCCACTGGCCAGCTGTAAAGTGTAAAGGAGACAAACCACTTTTTGCTTTTTCACTAACATAAGGGGAGCTGCTTTTTTGCTGGTTCACTTTTTTGCTTTCCTATGCTGATTATTATTGGTACAATTTTGCTTATTCTAATGCATAAAGTTATAATTAGCTTAGTGTAATCATGCTTGATTGTAACCGGTTTGCTAAGCTAAGTTTAAGGCTAGATTAAGTTAAGTTAAAGGTTTCTTCCTGAGAAAGGAAACCTCCTAAGCCCCCTAGTTGCTTTAGAATGTTATTTAAGCCCTTTAGAAGGCTTATTTTGTGCTCAGCTTTGAATATATAACTTTGAAAGTGAATTGAGAGCTTTGCTCCTTTCATTCTTTAAACACTTCGCTTGTTTATCTTTAACTAGGCTGGTTAAGGTGATGATCAAGTAAAGTCTTAACTCTTAATTAGGTAGTGTTTCTATATCCTAACTAAGGTTTCGGCCCTAAATGCTTAGTGGTGCTTCTGTATCTATATGAGAGTTTAGATTATCAATTATCCCTTCATTCATTCGTGGATTCACATAAACTCAACCTTTATTTCAGCTTGCTTACCCATGCATTGTAATCAATTTTGAGTATTTGTGATTCTCCCCTATAGATACATCATATTTTGTATCAGAGCTTAGGTTTCTCCTTCGCATGATACGTCCCTCCACTTCTAGAATCATTTCCAGTCATTTTCAAACAGATCCCTCGTTCCACCCTAAACACACACCTGAACACACCATGAATACTAGTGCAAGTTTGGAAGAGAAATTTGATGCAGTTTTGAAGAATTTCAAACTTATTCAGCCCAAAATGAGTTATTAATGAGAAAACACAATGACTGTGTTCGAGGTGACCAAGAACTCTAAGCTTAAAGTCACTACCTGCAAAAGCAACATGGAGCCATTTTGAAGTAAAAGCTGAAAGTGAATAAAGGGCCTCTCCAATCTTATCCTAGGAGGCAAGAACACGTTTCTAGCCATAATGTGGATTCATCAGGTGAGGATGAACCTTTAGGAATGGCTAGACTGGGACCAAGGTTTCAAGCTAATACCAATGATTTCAAGGTTAAAATCCCAGAGTTTGAAGGTAAGGTTGATCTTGAGGAATTCTTAGATTAGTTACATACTTTTGAGCATGTTTTTGAGTAAAAAGATCTTTCTAAAGTCAAAAAGGTATCAGAAAGTACGCCTCACTATGGTGGACCAACCTATGTGCTAAACAGATTAGAGAGAGGAAGTCTAGGATCAGAACATCGGGGAAGATGAAATCTAAGCTTAAGGCCAATTTTCTTCCCCCAACTTATGTCCATGATTGCCATTCTCAACTCCACAACCTTACTCAAGGTAATCTGAATATGAAAGAGTATACATGTGAGTTTAAGGAACTAGTAATCAAGTGTGGTCTTCAAGAGCCAGAAAAGCAAATAGTCATTAGGTACTTAGGAGGACTTGATCCTAGGTATGCTAATGCGGTTAATTTGCAAGCCTATACTACTTTTGATAAGGTTTGTGTCCTTGCTCACAAGGTTGAGCAACAAAAAAAATCTAGGCCCCTTAAGCGTAAGTTTTCAACCCCTTCATAAACCAACGGCTCCCCCACCCTCCACCATATAAAAAACCCCAGTCCCACATAGCATCAAATTGTGCAAACCGAAGGATCATTACATTAGCCGAATGGAAAGCCGTGGAAGGGGAGGAAGATGAGGAGGAAATTAGGGTGATTTTGAAGGCACTCTAGAGGAGATAGTAGTGGAGGTGGATGAGGGTGAAATGCTTACTTTGGGCACCAACCATCCTCCAAGGAGCCACGAGCATCTAAGCCTTTTTCACACTTTCAGTGAACCATTACTTAAAGCTCCTAACTCTGAATTAAGAGCATTTAAGGAAAGGGTTCAAGGTAAGTCTGAAGGGTCCTCTCCAAACCAGATTCCAATCAATAAGGGAATGAATGGAAAAGAGTCTCTAGGATTAAGAGAGACCTATTTGAATGGATTATCTTATTTCAGCCAAAATTGAACTAAGTATGCAAGGTAATTACCTAAACCGATTTGAGGCCAAATCTTCCTCAACAAGGGGAGAGTGATTGAGATCTCTCTACGCCTCTTAATTTAAGAATCAGATCAGTCAAGGTAATCTTATTTTGTCGGCCAAAAGTTAAATAAATCATCTACATTTTGTTAAAGAAGCAAAGCAGCAGGTCACGGGCTAACTCCAGCAACAAACCTAGTTTTTAGGAGCTTATTTACTTAGGCCTCTTTTAGGTTTGAGTCCAATAGTTTACAATGGGTTTGAAGTTCAAGAAGTTATCTTTCCAACAAAATAATTTTCACCTCATTTAGACTACATTTGCCCATGCAAATCATCCTTTTGATCCAAACTGTCCAAACTGTCTGGTTGAACTAGAATGTACCTAGTTTTATGTGCTTAATTACTTGGGCCTCCTTGAGGTTTAAGTTTGATATTTTTTGATATTTGGTTCTTTAAGATCTTATCTTTTAGGGTATGCAAAAAGATTTGGGTTAAGTCATGTAAAAATAGGAGAACCAGGCTATTTTTATAAACTATACAGAACGGACCATGTTTTAAGCAGGTTGAAGTTTCTGAGGAGTTAGGCAGCAAATCAAGCCCAAAAGCTGAATTTCCACTGGAGGAGTTAGAAGACATCTTGAGGTTTCCCCCAATTAAGGAAATCCATATCATCCTCTCTTTTTACATGTGAATTGTGGCATCGAAAATAAGACAGAAAACTACCTAGTACTGCCAGCTGCTGTGCAGAGTTCTCAGCAATCTAAGGGTTAAGTCATCCCTAAACAGCTTTCTTAGCTTACTTAAAGGAATTTAGACAAAATCATGAAGCTTTATACTTAACCCCAAAAGGGAACCAATGAAAAACAAGTGACGGGAGGCAACTTTCCTCCCAATGGCCAGCCATAAAGTACAAAGGTGACAAACCACTTTTTGCTTTTTCTCTCACATAAGAGGAGCTGCTTGTTTCTCGTTCACTTGTTTGGTTGCCTGGGCTAATTATAATGAGTGTAATTTAGTGTATTCAGATGCATAAAATTGGAATTAGCTTAGTTTAATCATGCTTGATTGCAGCCGGTTGGCTAAGCTAAGTTTAAAGCTACATTAAGCTAAGTTAAAGGTTTCCTCCTTTGGAAGGAAACCTTCTAAGCCCCCTAGCTGCCTTAACATTTATGTAAGGCCTTTAGAGGGCTCATTTTGCACTTAGCTTTGAATTTACAACTTTGAAAGTGAATTAAGAGCTTTGCTCCTTTAATTCCTTAAACACTTCGCTTACTTATCCTTAACTAGGCCCGTTAAGGTGGTGATCAAGTAAAGTTTTAACTCTTAATTAGGCGGTGTTTCTATATCCTAATTAAGGTTAGGAGCCATAAAGTCTAGCTTAGTGGTGTTTCCGTATTTAAGTGAGAGTTTAGATTATCAATTAT